>OU426886.1:7500000-8750000 GCA_911387775.1 Thymelicus sylvestris
ATTATTATAAATGAATGTATAACCAAAATAGTAATAGAATGCAATTTGAATTCGAGTATTATATAAGCGCCTTAATACGCTGGATACATCGATGCCGCGACGGTTCATATTTTTTACAAAATATTTTTAGATAACTCGATGACACTGCTTTAATTCAACTAAATAATAAATTAAGCGGTACAAATTAAAGGGGTTCAATGACTAGCTTTCATTCTAAATAATTATTGCAGATTTTGCGCAAATATTCAGTCATAAACTACCATTTAATGAAGTAGGAACTGTGGGACATGTTTAGTCGTATTGTGTTATTTTACTGCCTACTTTAGTTGAACTTCGATCAATATTGTTTTCTAATAGAGAACTTTAAGTGTAACAAAATAATATCATGACACCAAAATCTTGCTATAGGTATACCAGAATCTGATGGCAAAATGTGGAAATTAAAATTGGAGACAACACACTCCCCAGTGTTGGGAAAACTAGAATAAACCTTGTTGATCCTTGATATTTTTAACAGTGTTAGTTTCATAAAAGGCAATATAATATGTAGGTATGGTTTATTAACTTCAGATGAAAATAAAGCTATTTTTGAGACAAGCACATATTTTTTATATTATAATTAATTATTACAGTGACTAACAATAATTTATGCAACTATAATTTAAAATTTGCCATCTGTATACTAGTATTTTTTATTCATTTGATGAAGAGAACAAATAGATAACAACGACAAAATGTGTGCAATTCACACGTGGTAGAAGTGAAACCTTCAAAATTTTGTTTTCAAGATAATGAGACGAATATAAAATTTCGGGAAGATGATAAATGTAGGTTTCACTACTCCACTCCACTCCGCTCCACCCCGCTCCGCTCCACTCAACTCCCCTACCCTACCCCTGTACAATGCTCCCATCTCACTTTAGAATTATTGTGTTTGTCTCTTTTTACTGGACAGTTTTGTTTCATCAAATTTCAAATCACCCCCGTACTAAAGAAGTTTTCACTTCAATAATAATAAATTGCTCCTCCACCGTTTCAGTTACGTGAACTTGTATCATGTAACTTTTCATTTCATATTCACAAAATTTTTGCTACCTTTAATTTGTAACAATGTTTGTATTATTTAATTCAATTAATTTAACATCATTTGCTAATCTTACAAAGAAATCATAATATGTAGATTATTTATTAAGAAAATATAATCACGAAAACTAAGTATCAAAACGAGTAAATCCTACAATATGGATGATATTAATAATGCAGATTGTCGCATAAATACAACTTTTTCCTCACATGTTTTTCAATAAACATTGAAAATAATATTTGTGGCTTGTGATCGTAAAGGTCTTTTCGACAGTAAATCGAAAATAATCATCATTTTAGAAAAAGAAAAAAATTCCATACAACTCTTTCTTTGACTTGACAAGCCGCTTGACAATAGTTAGTTTTAAAAAATTTCATTGCCATATCAAAAACCCATTTTTCTGCTTGTCAAAAATGCCATGAGATGCTGGTACACCTATAATTACGAATGGATATTTTATAAATCGGTAGAAACGTGTAAAATAAAATTAAGAACACATGTTATTTGACATCTTTCTATGTTTAAATAAATAATGTAACAGCATTATCATTGGCGCTTTACAATTAACGTCTTTGTCTGTTCTATGTTGAAGTGGAGATAAAACCGAGGATTATTCATAGTTATTATAGGCTCTTAACTAATTAATAAGTTAAATAATTAATGACTAGGAATTTAGTCAGCACGCAATATTGTAATACTTACTATACAAGTATCCCGTTTCAGGCCAAAAGTAATTTTCTTTGCCGCCTCTTAGTTTTTAAGTATTTTTTATTCTCACGTATGTATTTTATTATTTAATGTTTTGATATAAAATATCATCACTCCATAGGAGGAAGCGTGACCAAAACATGAAATCGCCGTCTAGCATAATTAATGATTGTGTACAATGTTGTAGCAATGAATATAATATTAATGTGGCCGAGCTTCCCGGCGCCGGCGCGTCCTCTGACGATCGCTATTTCGCTTTTTAAACAAACTGTGTTCGAACATCATAACGTTCTTATCAACTTTACACCTAACACGTAGAATAATTCTTCTCTGTTGCACATTAAGCTGCTTTAATTGTGTAGATTCAATGGTTTAATATAGATCGTAAAATAGTTTCCAAATTTCTTCGTGCAGGGTAACAATGGAACTTGATGGAGATGTAAAAGCGCTCAATGTGCGTTTCGATGTAATATAATTTAATAAAGGTTTTATTTAATAACCTTCGTTATTGAGTTACATGTTAATATTTTTCACTAACTATTTTTAGTTTGAAATTTGCTAACAAGTAAGACAGGATTTGGCAAGCTGTCTTTTGAATTTTTGGAATTAAATCCTAACATTAAAAAAATTATATTTACTATTTCTTTATTAAAATTGTTACAGCCTGAGCTGGTGCGAAATTGAATTTAATATATAAAAGGTATTACAATAATATGCCTTCCTAACATGTTTCTATACACATTTAAGCCATGGGTCGTGTCGATGTGATGAAGTCATGAAGCACATACCTAATTTGATACATTTATTTATTACCAATTTAAAAGTAGAGTAAATCCTTGGTGTCATTGATCAAAGTGCACAGGTACTTATTCAATGTAAAATATTCCACATTTAATTGTCCTCTCAAACAAAGATATTGGTATTAAGTTAGTATTAGTCTACTTTGCAACAATCCGCGGTTAACATGTATGATGGTATATACTTTAAAACATGCTTGCCACCTCCCTCCCTCCCACAGCGGAAACATGCACTACAATAATTAAACGTATATACCAACATACATACCAGCACCAACACGTGTTTCGCCCCGAAACGGAGCATCATCAGGGTAAGTTGACTCTACGATGGTTAGTCGCAAAGTGAACATCGTTCACCGAGCGTGGCGTATTTATACCCAACTCGCCCACTGATTATCTAATCATGTTGTTGATTTTTTTTTACTTACAAGAAGTTAATCCTTTACCACAATCCCACCTGATGGTAAGTGGAGATGTGGTCCAGGATTCACGCCAGCAGAAACCGGGTCTGACGTAATCTGGTGATGTTTGATGTGTCCGTTGTGGGAGGGAGGTGCCACGCATGTTTTAAAGTATATAGCATCATACATGTTAATCGCGGAATGTTGCAAAGTAGACTAATACTAACTTAATAACAATGGATTTCCGCAAAGTAACGCCTGATACTATTAACTATAAAGATATTGGTATTTTTTATCTGTGATCTTTGTCTCTGGCTACAATACAAAGATGTATTTTATTTAAATCGTTTGGGAACTCACAATCAGACTTTTATGTAAATCAATTATTTTTATTGTAACCAACACAATACCTAAAGTTCAGATGATAATAATATGTTGTCAGTTTTCGAGAAATTAGTTTTGAACTATTTTTTTATGAAAGAAAATATTTTATTGGAATATTATGTAAGTTTTCTTTATGCTCCTATATTAATTAATCCAGTTTCGTCCAACATGTTGAGGCGTCTAGCAGTCATTGTTTTGGCGCAAAGTTGAGTGCGTAGTATTATAATAATATTATTTATTACTATACTCGTATGCATAGAAAACGGAAACAATGGGTGTAATCACGTAGTGTATGGATGTGGCACTAGGTATTAAGGGAGTATTTTCCTAATCTATAATATTATTTTTTAGCCTCTTGTAAGCTCTTTTCACCTTAATATTTATGTTTGTTAATTTATATGAGGTTCGATATGGCCATAAAGTTAATTAATGTACCTAAACGATTTAAATATTTTTCATACAATTTAGCATTACAATAATTCGATTATTGATAGTAGTTTTTGTATCAAAACAAAATCTTTGCTTTACTTATCTATTTGTTTATTGATTTATTAGTGTAAAGTAAGCATTATTGAATAGAATTTTGGAGGCTTGTTGTTCGAAATAATGTTGTTTTATATATGTGTAAAATATTGTCTCGGCGTTTAAAATTTTTCACAAAAAGGTGTCTTGTTACATTGGATGGTTTTTATTGTTAGGAAATTAATATACTTTCAATTCTTTAATATGCATCCCATATTTTTTTAAATTATTGTTGGGTTAAATATGTGATATTTAAAGTCTTTGAATAAAATAGTGTAAATTCTCATGACAATCATAACCAACTATTACTTGATAGCAATATAGGTACGGGTCGAACTGACGGTCTAAAATTAAAAAGAATTAATTTTAATTGCAACCAATATGAATAATTAATTTCCAAACTTGCCAAACTTAGATCCCCACTTAGATCTAAGAATCGCAATTATTTAGAGAGCAGAATGGAGAAAATAAGTCAAAAATGCATGTTACGGGAGGGCTTCAAAACCCGAATTAGGCGCACGAATTGTCGGTAAGGAATTCCGCTCTGTTAAAATTGCCCCTTAATATAGCCACCTAAAATAAAAATCATCAAATGTAAATTGAAATGTGCTACACTCAATGTATTTTAGCAACCTTTTCGTAATGTGAAACAACAATAACGTAATGTGAACAAGTAGTGAAATTGAATACAGCAATATTAAAAACTGTCAAAAAATAAAACAACCAAATTAATACATAAATTTTATTTACCATTTTGAAATATGTAAATAGTGGAAATATTTCGTAAGTAAAGGAAAGCTAAGCATCTTACAAAAATATCATTTTTATACATTCAAACTGGACAACCAACCAACGGCAAGTTATATTGTGGTCTTACATTAAATATGTCAACATACTACATGTTATGAATTTACAACATTGTGATAACATGCTATAATTTATATCAATATGTTCCTCAAAAGCTTAATAATATATATCGTGAAGTTCCCAGTTCTCTTATATAAAACCAACCTCTCATTTCAAAGCTCTGCAGGCGAACCTCATATAGACAACAAATTCAAGAAACATTGTACCTACGGAATGCTATGTTAAGACACACTTGAATCGATAGAATAGTAGTGAATACATTCCAATATAGTATTTCATACTAAGCTTTCACTCAGCAGTCTCTTACTTCACTAATAATATTATTCGTTCTACCACGCCGCGATCACTTACAACTGAATTCACAATATGGGTATCTGTAACCACTTTGGGACCTTTACTATACTTATATAACCGTTATCTAACATAATTTAAAGACAAACATGACAATACCGAACACACAATAATTTAATTTCTATGGTCTTTAATATTACAGGGTTTTAGGTATAAATTATGGGACTCGGGAAGTAAAGCAAAACCTTTTTTCACTTATCGCAAGGAAAGTAGAATTATGATCCTTATTTAGGTAATAAAATAATGCTAAAATGCGTGACCAATCGATAGTTGTGATATTGGCTAACAACCGCGAATAATAGGATATACAATTTTTACTGTAGAACACAAGATATTTACATATAACCCACAACAATAACAAAACTTTCTTTTCTAAAATCTACAACAATTATGTTACGTTAATCAAAACACAAAATAGAACTATTTATTACTTTAATTCTCGCGTCTATGTGATATACACATACTACATAAGTACATAAAAAGAGGAAGTTTTCATTGGTGTGGTAAATCGTGAAATATTTTTTCAGATTTACCTACTTATATTTGTGCTTCAAAATTTAATTAGAATCTGCTCTGGATATATTACTTATTCAATACTTTTTTGCATAGGATCGAAACGTGCTTAAATAGACACGATTAATTGAAAAAAAAAAAAAAAATATTCGATATACAATCTCAACATAACATTTTTATAGTTGCCGTGGATAATACATATTTTTATAAGCTAAGTAAAATTGTCTTTTATTACGGAAAAACCCGACATCAGAAGACAATAGAAAACAGTGATTATCGATTTGCTAATCGAATACGCACAGTTTATCCGAAGTAATCTGTGATCCGAATATACATCGCCATGACATTTCTGACCAATTCTAAGGTTGCATCCACCAAGCGCCCATGTACAATGTTCACTTAGACCTAAGACTTTAAACTTTAGTACGAGTGAGCGCGCAATATTCAACGAATGCAACGAGATACTGCGACTACCATTAGTACACGTCTATCGAAACTAGATTGGCAGTTTTAGAGACCTTGAAAACCGATTTCAACTGATATGGGGAGACTCAAAAATACAACTGAATGCCTGACCACAATCCCACCCGATGGTAAATGGTAATTAGATGGTAGCTAGTAAGGCGCACCAAGTAAAAGCCAGTTTACTCTGGACTCTCAGATACCCAATCTAAAATATAATAATTATTAAGCTTGAATCATATAATGTACTAAAGTACCAGAACAAAAAATGCGAAAAAAAATTGTGTCGAGTCGGGAGGTTCTATTTTTAAAATCGAGCCCCCTTTCTCTTTTCAAAATCCCCTGAATCCACTGAAAACAGTTGCCGGTTGGCAACAGTTCATTGCGCAAACATCGGGTTCACAGTGTCTGTTTTATACGCTAGCAATAATATACGTAGTTCAATGACCTGAATTAAAGTTGTTATCCACCGATTCAAGTGTGGTGTCAAGTGAGTGCGGCGTGGGGGGCGCGGGGGGAGCGTGGGGTTTAGGGCAGCGGCTTGTCCTCGGGGATGGTGGGCGAGGTGGCGCCGCTGGCCACGCGGCTCGACTCGCGCAGCGCCTCGTCGAAGCTCTGCGTCGAATTCGACCGAGACGCGACCTTACCCTGCAAACGTAAGAAAAACAATGCTCTTCCAAGAAATAGCTACGACTAAATAAGCATGTGATAAAAAAATATTGTTTTAATGTGGGTTTTGTTAAACTTAAAAGTAATGTTAAGGACCGTTTTCCACTATAACGGAGAGGACAGCGGATCGGAGACGTTTTATAAACAACCAACGTCTCCGCTCTGCTATGCTTCCATCCGCTGTGGTGGAAATCCACCTTAATTTTGGTCGCTTGTATACAGAATGAAAGCAAAATAAAAAATTCTACATTAATTTGTAAAATGTACTTAACTATTTTTTCTACTAAACATACATAAATCTAGATTGTCTAGTCTAGCTAGACTAGGCAATCTACATTATCTCGATATTTCAGATAGATATACTATAACATATAAGCTTAGATTGTGTCGGGTACCTTAACATTTTCGTAGGCGGTCCCGACGCGCTCCTCGATGGAGCGGAAGGACTCGGAGTTGCGCATCTGGCCAAGCTTGTGCGAGACGCCGGCCGTGATGCCGCCCAGGATGGACGTCGTCTTCTCCGCCGTGGACTTTATCACAGATTCAGTTTTTTGGTATCTGCCGATAGTATAAAGTCAGATTTGAAAAGTAAGAAAGACAAACAACATTGACCTGTCTAGGGTTTTACAGTTTTTTGAATGAGACGATTTTTATTTCAAGTACGAAATGGCAGAAAGTATAAAGAAGTTCTGGAGTTGTTTATTGGCAAAATTCTGATGTTTCTTTAATTGGAAATACTTATATTTCCTTATTGCACTAGTTGTACTAATGCTGAAATAAATTTTGACCACTGCGAACAGATTTGGCCCCGTTAGGGTGTTACCAGACCAATCGATCGATCGTCGATCGACGGCATCGATCGATGGTGGAATCGATTAGTCGACGTCGATCGATAGTTTCTACCAGACCAATCGATCGATAGTCGATCGACGGCATCGATCGATTGTAGAATGGATTAGTCGACGTCGATCGATAGATGCTAACAGACCAATCGATCGACGGCATCGATCGATGGTAGAATGGATTAGTCGACGTCGATCCGTAATAATAGTACGAGCAACATCGTACTGGCCAAGAATAACGCGTCCTCTTCTGAATACATTTCGAGAGAAACTGATGGAATATAGCCGGAGTCAAACGATTAACGTCGACCGACGGTCGATCGACTGATTAGTCGAACGGTATCGGTCGATCAATTAAAGCTACCTGACCTGTCGATCAACGTCGACCGATGGAATCGATCGATTGGTTAGTCGAACGGTATGCGTCGATCAATTAAAGCTACCAGACCAGTCGATCAACTTCGATCGACGTCGATCGATGCCGTCGATCGACGATCGATCGATTGGTCTGGTAACACCCTTACAGTAATCGATCAAAAAGTTGCACATCTTTTTACGATTTATTCCACGTTTGTTGCAATGACTCTTGTCATGTACAAATAATTGAAATACAAAATTACCAAGTGAAAATTGGTGCGCAAATTTTTCGAAACAACAGACTTTGATATTGTAATCGATAAAAGACTATGACATCAGCGTACTACACACGTTAAGATACCAAGAACTTCGATAGTGATTGGTGCTCATAACGTATGCACGTTTTAATTGTTAGTTTGCCACGACTGTTTTATTAACTGTGCGATATTTTTAACAACACGCCCTTAATTACTGTTACTTCAGTATAAGTTAGCTTATTTTATAGTTAGGTTCGTACCTACTTTATGCAAACGATTAGCTTGATTATAAGTTAGCTCATATAAAACGCTGTAGATAGATACTGAATGTGTTTCATAGTCTGCAAATAAATAACATCCTTGACTGAATAAATATTCTTATATTTAATCGTGTAGCAGTTAAAAAATACTGATATTATATTCTTGTAATAGACAATAGTTATATTAGCGTTATTCATACGTTGTGCTCATAGCAATTCGCAATTATTTGGAATATTTAGAACTAACAATGCTTCTTTGAACACCTAATTAAATACCCGAGATGTTCACGATGAGAGTGCATTGTCGTAGACTGGGATATAGCTTGTTACGGAAGATTCAAGCAGATATCTTTGACGGCTTGTTTTGTTCACTATGGTTCTAATCTCTCTCATTCTATGATAAGTGGCTATTTGTTTTCCTTTAATTTTTTATGTGTACATAAACAATAAAATAAATAAATAAATAAATATAGTGGGCCAGTTTTATAGTAAAAAATATTTAGCAGTTGATTAATCGGATGACTAATCAACAACAACAACAGTATGTATGTATGTAGGTATATACCTAGTAGGTACCTGTTCAGTAGGTACCTATCTAAAATATTATCAATGACTCATATCACTCACACGCAATCAAAACAAATTGACGAACGTCGAGCAAACTGGAAGATTTCATTTCGCGTGAATCAAATCTTGTAAAAAAATATTTCGAGGTTGAGAGCAAAGAAAAATAGCACGAAATCATGAAAGTTCTTGCATTTTGAGCAACAATTGGGGTCGGTTGAAACTCAACGACGTTACGTAACATTCACGACGTGTTCCGCAGTTCTTGCTCATGTGTCTCTTTTGTATTGGGGTAATAAAGAATAATCTCACACAATAGACATATTTATGCCACTTTTGAAAAAAAATCGAAAATGACCATCAACCTAATATTTTCAGATACTTTATCGCTTAATTTATGCAATAAAAGTTTCCAAAAAATGTTCGAAAATGTTCTGTTAAATATTTCTATACATATATTAAGTCGCTATTATGTTTCACGTTAATGTTTAGAAAAGTAATCTTTATTTTTTAAAATAAAGATCTTTATTTTAAACATTAACTAAACATTAACGTGAAACATAATAGCGACTTAATATATGTATAGAAATATTTAACAGAACATTTTCGAACATTTTTTGGAAACTATTATTGCAGATTAAAATCTTTATTAATTACAGCTATTAATTTAATTTTAACTATATTTTCTGGTAAAGTTTGATTCGTAACCCGTTAGTTACATAGACTCAAAGACAAAGAAACATTTATTCCGTCATAAGTATAACAACATCGTTAAGGTTCTGTGGTAAGATATAATTATTATAAATAAAACTTGTTTGATTGAGTTCGGAGATGCAGGTGCCAACATGTCGGAAATGATGATGAGATGAGAAATGATGTCAGACTCGACGAACTGTTTTTATTAATTTTCTAGTATTAATTCTCAAACTAAGTCTCTTCAAAATCCTTGAATGCAGTTTTACTTATTTTTTAAAATAAAGGAATGTTTCCTTTTAGCAAAATTTGCCATCATTAATATTTAGGGTACTTTTCCTCCAACCACGGTCTTTTTTTCACCTTGTATACGTGACATCGGATACATTAAAAAATATATTACCTATCTAAATATTTTCTAAACTAAAACTACAGACATGAAAATTTCTTTCAGGTTAGAACAAAGATTAGCCTAGTTACTGAAAAAAGCGAATATTAAAAGTTAATGAGAAAAAGAAACCTACTACTTCAACCGTACTTACATGGGTGCTTCAGTAACGGCCTGTGTAAGCGCTGCCACGCGAGATTCTATCGTTTGATAACTGTTATGCAACAAATGAAATGTGAATCAAACGGAAGAAACTATAACACGCCACCAAATGTGAAGCACAAGCAAAATCAATATGGCAAGCGAAGCAAACCGCCGCCCGCAATAGATAATTGTGCGTAAGAAGCATGTTCTAACCCTCGAGAAAACACTAACTACGGGAACGTGCAAAATGATCACTTACACTTGGCTCTCTTTAACGTTTTTCAAACCCTGATTCACATCTTCTGTTATCTCCTTCCACACTGTGATGCCAAGTTTCCGTTTAAGCTCGGAGCTTTGACGCATCTAGAAAACAAAAGTTGCGGAGTCAGATTTCGATCCCAAGATAAACAAACAAGCATAGAAATCACTAGACTGTGAAACAAGGTCATTCACAATTGTAATTATTCAGCATTCCAAAGTGAAAGCAAATTAATGCCAAGTAGCAGTAGTTTTCGAAACGTTCTAATACCATAATGCCGTAATAATAATAATAATAACGCTAGACACTCATAGCCCCACACTAGGATTTCCTGTCGTGGCTGCCATTACAATATACAAAAAGACATAATCATATACACACCCAGACCGAGAACAGAAATTCAAACTCATCATTCTAATAAATGCCTCGTTGGGAATCGAACCCAGTACCCTTCGAACAGCGGTCCGGTAAGGTAACCATTACGTCACACAGGTCGTCGATACTCGGTACTAATTCCAGGTTTTTAAATTGAGTAAAAATATATTTTATAAAATATCTATAAAAATAAACTAGTAAATAGTAATAATAATGCATTTTAAACCAATCCATAAATGTAACAGATGGTTCTGTAATAGCCGGAATTTCCAGCACTGTGAATAGGTTTTTACACTTGAGCTTAATATATAATAATTATGTTCGTGACGGGCTAACATTAGCGTGAACAGGGCGATAAAGTGAAGTCAGTAATTATATAAAGCTTCACATTAACCTTCTTTCTCGTGTAGCCACCTAAACAAGAACCTGTATAAACCAAGTGAATTAGGCACCTTTGTCGAAGGATTAAGTTCAATTACATATACGAGTATGTATTAACTATTAGGTAATGAAAGGTATATCAAGGTTATTCCTAGTTCACTTATTTCTTGCTATGCCCAAATTTATAGTTAGCAGTTAAGCTGAAAATACTTTTTAAAAATGTAGGGAAGATAATAGTTTATATGTACTCTGTAAATAATGTAATAGCTTCCACATCTACCACGCGCGCTCTTCTAGTACGGATTGGCTAATCTGCGTATCGGAAATTGTTATGCCGCCCGAAATCTAGTTTCTTAACATGAAATTGCTTTTGCCCATTGCAGCAGATTTCATACAGATTGAAACATAAAGTCAATCAATGAAAATCTTAAGGGCACCCAGGTTTTGTGGTATCATGAAGCCCAGGTGCATTCTAAGCATTGACTGTAGTACCTGTAAGATAGTGGACAGGTCGAGTAAATATACATAAAAGAGTAAATACAATACATGACGAATTTCCTTGCCAAATTATGAGGACACGATATGGCAAACTCGAGGAAGAAAGCACGTTCTTACTCGAAACAGTTCCACAATCTCGTCTTTGTCCAACTTTCGATCACTCGCGATTCCCGGAAAAGAAAAAACAAATGTGCCAAGTATTACCCACCTTGCTCTGAAGCACGGTCCGCAGAGTAGCGATCTCATCCTCGACGCGCGCCAGCTCACGGCTCCACTCCGCTCGGAGCTGGTCCGCCTGCTCGGGCGTCAGGCCCGCCAGCTCGTCCGGGGTGTGGGGCTCGCCTGCGCCGGCCATCGCCTCCTCCGCTGCCAGAAGGTAAAGATGCTTATTAATCTTTTACAAACGTGTAAACGTCCAAATCTTCCCACGGGAACGTACAACTGAGATATATTTTTTAAGTCTGGACACGGTCTATCTGTATGCCAAGTTTCATCTTAATCCTTACAACGGTTAGCGTACGATGGTTACTCAAACATCTTCACAAACTTTCTCATTAATAATATTATAGTCGAATCCATAATTCGACGAACCACTTTGACAACTTATAGGTATACCAGCATCTCATGGCATTTTTGACAAGCAGAAAAATGGGTTTTTAATATGGCAATGAAAATTTTTAAAACTAACTATTGTCAAGCGGCTTGTCAAGTCAAAAAAAGAGTTGTGTGGAATTTTTTTCTTTTTCTAAAATTATGATTATTTTCGATTTACTGCCGAAAACAACTTTACGATCACAAGCCACAAATATTATTTTCAATGTTTATTGAACAACATGTGAGGAAAAAGTTGTTTTTAAGCGACAATCTGCATTATTAATATTATCCATCTTGTAGGATTAACTCGTTTTGATACTTAGTTTTCGTGATTATATTTTCTTAGTAAATAATCTACATATGATTTCTTTGTATGTAAGTAAGATTAGCAAATGATATTAAATTAATTGAAATAAATAATACAAACATTGTTACAAATTAAAGGTAGCAAAAATTTTGTGAATATGAAATGAAAAGTTACATCATACAAGTTCACGTAACTGAAATGATGGAGGAGCAATTTATTAATTATCTATTTGTTCTATTTATCAAATTAATAAAAAACACTAGTATACAGATGACAAATTTTAAATTATAGTTGCATAAATTATTGTTAGTCACTGTAATAATTAATTATAATATAAAAAATATGTGCTTGTCTAATAAAATGTGTAGCTTTGTCTTTTATATATTTTCATCTGAAGTTAATAAACCATACCTACATAATTTATATTGCCGATTATGAAACTCCCACTGTTAAAAATATCAAGGATCAACAAGTTTTATTCTAGTTTCCCCAACGCTGGGGAGTGTGTTGTCTCCAATTTTAATTTCCACATTTTGCCATCAGATTCTGGTACACCTATAAATGCACAAATTACCAGGACATAGGCATTGCTGTACTTGTCGACATCATGAAAATGTTCGTATCGATATTTTTCGTGACTTTGAAAATCAAATTAACTCTATCTTATTGCATTTTTCTTAGTAAAATGAGACTGAATTTTGTTTAAATTAAATACAACTTATTTTTGTAGATTTTAGCTGGCATCGAATCATTAAACGGAAAGTATTTTAATAAGATATAAAATGCAAACACAGTAATACTATTTTACCAACTTATCTAAAGGTTTTTCAATTGCACGCCTAAACAGAACGTTTTTTCAACGCTCACTTTCCCGGTGAATCAAAGTGTCGACACTGAGATATCGACACTTACCCCTAACCATTAATTTTCTGCAATAGATAGCAACACTCTATCTGTCACAGTGTTCCGTCAAATTATGGATTCTACAATAGTAGGATAGGATGATGGTGTGTCGTATCAGAGCGAACTCTACGCCTAGTTAACAAATTTCGCTACTTCATCTGCCGAGTCTTCTAACTTCTTCACCCGAGGTAAACCTCGTTTGTTTACTCGGTCATGATATAATTTGGTGGTAAGGTTTTTGTTTTTGCCTACTTGACTTCTAACCTCCGATTCGCGTTCACATCAGTCATCACTGTCATCATCCACATATCGACTTTTTTGCCCGGTCACTAAATTTCTACTAACTATGTATTACTTATTGATTCTTCGCCAGAATTGGACTGTCAGTTTTATGAGAATGGTTTTAGGAAAACGAAATTACGCTTTCATGATTCAGACGGATTTCAAGAGCATATTTATCAAGCTGATAATGATCATACTTACATTTTTGTTGTGATAACGTATTGAAGGAAATGTAGGTAGGTATATCAAATTGAAGATTTTCTTAGGACAACACTAGTTGTATATACATACATACATATAAATCACGCCTCTTCCCCGTAGGGGCAGGCAGAGACCACTTCTTTCTACTTGCTACGATCCTTACATATTTGTTTCGCTTCGTCCACTTTCATTATTCCTTTCATACATGCTCTTCGGTTTGATGTACTCTTGACCTGGCCTTTTTTCAAGACGTCCCTAATTTGGTCTTGAAACGTCCGCCTAGGTCTACCCCTTCCAACACTCGCATTCACACTCGCCTTATACACTTTTTTCGTCAATCATTCTTCATTCATTCTCTCGACATGTCCAAACCATCTCAGCATACCTTTCTCAATTTTTGTCACTACATCTTCTTTCACACCACAACGTTTCCTTACCTCACTATTTCTTATCCTGTCACTCAGTTTAACTCCTATCATACTTCTTAACGCTCTCATCTCAACTGCATTTATTCTGCTTTCATGTTTCTTCTGCCATACCCAACTTTCACTTCCGTACATGAGTGTCGGAACCAATACCCCCTCATGCACAGCCAAACGAGCCTTATTAGACACCTTCCGACTGTTTATAAAGGAGTGCAAAGCTCCATTCACCATGTTTCCTGCAATCAGTCTTCCTTCAATATCACTCTCACACTTTCCATCTCTTGTAAACTTTGAACCCAGATACACAAACTCATTCACCTGTTCAATTTGTTCATCTCCAATTACGATATTGCACTCTGTCACAGACGCAAGTAACACTTGGTCATCAGCATAGAGAAAACATTTGACGAGTAATTCATTCATTCTCAACCCACTTTCATTCTCTTTTAAATCTGTCAAGCAATTGTTCATGAACAGATTTAACAGCCACGGTGACGCTACACATCCCTGTCTAACACCTTTTTCGATATCAAACCATTCAGTGTATGCCCCGTTTATCCTTACAACACTAGTTGTTTTCTTATAAATTATATTTAAGCTATAAGCATGCTACAATCCTGACGGTAAGTGGCAATGAAGTCGTGGTTGGAGAAGCCTAACCATTCACTTTTGACTTTGACAAGACATCTAAATTGTAATCGAACGTTTTAGTGATGTTATTTATCTATAAAAATTCTTTGAATTCGGGGTGGGTAAATCTAAATAGATTCAGATACTTATATCACATATAGTTTTTACATTTTTATTATGTATGTTCTAGCTTCAGTGAATATGCTCTTTACATATTCTGAGATACATATTTACAAATTAAGTCATTCAGTATTGATTGAATTAATGAAGTAGAGCAGTACCACATGTATTGTCTGTGAAAAGTAGGGATATATTTTTTATACTAATAATACACCATCTACCTTACATTTGAGTCATGTAAAATAAATGATAAGTGAATTACTTTCACTTAATTTACAAATATTTTGGTTTGTAAAAAAAATTAACAAATCAGGCTGTATAATTTAGTTTGAACGTAGCATCCATTTACATAATAATTATTGCAACAGTAACTAAGTATTACGACATTGAGTACCTACCTATTACTGAACGAATGCAATAATATTACTTATGCGAGTATGGTCGCATGAAAATAAGAGAGCATGATAAGCCACATTTTCTCGTGGAAAAAAAAACTAAAATAATTTAAAAAATACGAATGTTCAAGAGTTTATACTAAAATGGATGTCTTTATCTTTCAAAACTAATTTCTTCCATGTGACCCAGATAAAAAAAAAACAAAGAATAGGTTAATAAAATACAAAACAAAACTAAGTAAATAATTTGAAAACATAAAGGATAAAAGAAAGGGAAAATTAGGAGACTATGACTTGTTGAATTGAAATACCAGATTCCTTAATAAAGATTTTCAGATTTAACAGAAAAAACATTAAATATGTTGAAGACGACATAGTTGACATAGGTGGATAAAAGTAGACATTAAACGATAAAGAAGAAAACGATTAACGGCCGGTCTCATTAATGTACTAACAGATGGAAGGCTGTGAATAGGGCTACCATTAGTATGTTATCTGTCATATTTGTCAATTTTTGCCTCTGAAAAATTGACAAATATGACAGATGACAGCCCTATCCACAGTCTTCCATCTGTTAGTACATTATTGAGACCGGCCGTAATAGGTAAGTCAGTTAAAAATGCAATAATCTGAAATAGCTAAGTCCTTCCTAACATAAGTAACAAAATGTTAATGTAGAGTTATAAGTAGAAATATAGAACAGAATTTCGACTTTTGCGGCAATTAGTGTCCAAAACACTAAAATACATAACTCAATCAACATATATTTACCAGAGCTCGGACATTTCCATTTATTCGTAGGCACTATTAAATATTGAGACATTTGGCACTCGATTCTTACACAAAAAATTCAAGCATTATATTCACAAGTCTACGCAATAACGCATAAGGTTTCATATTGATGCTGGAAATAAGAAATAGTAGAACGAGGATAATGAAGTTAAAAACCTGTTATACAAATTGCTCAGTGACATTTGAGATGGGCCCGGTCCATGAAATGTTATTCATTTGTATTCCAGCAGTTGTAAATATCACCCACGGACAATTATGAATAATCACGTTTGTACTTGTTTGTTTGGTCAAGTGTAAATAAGTAATACCATTGTCAGGAACAAAATGTTTTGCTTACATTTTTTCTAAACAACCTTTACAAATATTTCAAAACGGTATAGGTACATAAAATTAATATAGGTACCTACGTAATCTGATGTTGAATATTTAATCATATTTTGATTGGCTTATATGTAATTACTGTAAATAAACAACCTGATTATTATCGAAATTCATTTTTCGGGAAATCGACACTTGCAGTTTAATTGAAAAGAGTCTTTTAAAGTTACGTTATTATATCACAATTAAAGCATAATTAACTAAAAGGTTTCAGTGACAAGATAATTAAACTAACCTCCAGGAGTTATACCAAGGAACTTTTTATAGTTAGTGTGACTGGACACTTTGGCAAGATAAGGCTTAGATAAGTCTTGAAAGGTAACCCGAACTTCTCTCATTTTTTTCCTAAATATACGCAAACGACGCCGACGATTGTCCATATAAAATTCTGTTTCAATGCAAAGTGCAGATTCTGCAATTTCAGGCAGCGCACGCCAGTCCACTTCCGTGTCATCTTGTGGCCAGTTGGCAATTTCTTCTAACTCATCTAGCTCGTCGACGGCCACATCGAAGCTGGGGGTCGAGTCGTCGTCCGGAGGTACGAAGTAGGGATCTTCCATATACTCCAAGCTCGCTGGGCCCGTGCTCGCCTCCCCTCTGTTGGCCATAACCTTATCTATCTTCTTCGTCTCTTACGACTATTGAACATATTTTCAATAGGAACCGAAAACCTCCTCGAAAAAAACGATCTAATAGCGTAGAGTAATAAGATGCACATTGGCGAAAATGTTATGAATACCAATGGAATTAATAAATAGATTCGAGTATTCGTGTCACATAAACATATTGAGTCGAACAGCAACACACCGCGCAAAATTATGTAGCACTGTAATATATAACAATATGCCCGTTTCCGTTTCTTCCGCCACGTTGGGCCTCGCGAGCAAACGCCCGCGCACGTCTCGCGCCGCTGCCTGAGTGCTTGTATTTGCCACTTTCACCGACAGCTACGCGAGCTCTAATCTGGATATTTTAAATAAGAATCTTGACCCTCGAACACATGCTTTATTATAATCATAAAATAAAATAAGTCAGATTATAAGATATCCAATGTGGTATTACTTGTCAATATGGCTGGGGTCCGCGCCGTCGGAAAATAAAACAACGCCAAAAGCGAGCTCACCTTGTACGGTTAAAGTTTATTGACAGTGCCCCGGGCGAGTGAGAGGCACCGGGCACGGGCAAACCGCGTTGGACCGTCAACATCGCATAGAAGAATAATTACGTCACCTCTTTGCACCACCACAAAAACTGCACATTGCACAAGTCTGTGACTCACAGAAGCAAATTAGGCTGGTAACTACTATAAGCGAATTATTTCGTGCAATCTTGCTTAAAAATTACTGTATAAACTGTATTATATCTACTTATATTTTTCTACACATTCTAATCATTTGTATTTACTACCCTTAGAATGTATGTAATAATTATTATAATTTTAATTGAAAACTATAATAGGATGCTATGTTATCCACCGAGTATGTGAATTAGGATGCATTTTGTACTAGGTCTATGAATTATTATGAGTTATGATATGACACATCCTACGCATGGCTGATAACGTGACTATTGTGCACTTACGCAGCAATGTAGTTTTTGGTTACCTTGTATAAATATTTTTATTGGCCTGTTATAGCCTTTTCTACGTTATACGGCCGTTTTCAATAATCTATGTCCACAATATTAAGTCAGTGGCCTAGCAACTATTACATTGAAAAAGGCATGGGACTTTACTTACCCAATCAGATAATGAGGCTATTTTAGTTGACTTAAAAAGTTATAAAATTGTTTTAGGGTGAGAGTATTTAAAGATTCAATTTCGTTTTACTCCTTCAGTACCTACTTCTGTAGTAGTTGCCTAATTTCTTAATCAATCTAATCTAATCTTGTCTACCCATAACACAATTTGTTCATTATTCGATGTACCAAAGAATACTGCGTTATCAATTCTTTAATGGTAAAATGTAATATATTTAAAGTTTAACGAATAAAACCAACTTTTTATAACAACAGATAATACTAATTAAATTACCTATAAAAGAAGTTACAATAGGTATAATGGCTTTTTGGCACCTAATCTATTAAATAATCCATATTGGTTTGCTTTACGTGAGTGTAACTCACGTGTTTGTGAAGTTTTCTACTCCACACTTGACCAACGTTAACACTGACAGGGCACCAGAGTCCAGAATACTTGAATGAATAAAGTCAGTGGACCTCATAGAATTCCAGCGGTTGTGCACCCTGAGATGTCTCCTGTGCTGTCGCGTCTGTTTCGACTCTCAATTGAGACTGGATCAGTGCCTAAATCCTGGAAGCTTGCCAACGTGCAGCCCGTGCCTAAGAAAGGCAGCCGTGCTGACCCCTCCAACTATCGGCCTATCTCAATTACATTCATACTCTGCAAGATTATGGAACGTACATTGAATAGGCGCCTCATGGCATACCTAGAGCAAAATGATCTCCTTAGTGACCGGCAGTACAGGTTTCACCGAAACCGGTCTACAGGGGATCTTCTAGCGTATGCCACACACATGCGGGGAGAGGCCCTCGAGAAAAATGGAGAGGCGCTTGCTGTCTCCCTTGACGTCTCGAAGGCCTTCGATAAAGTCTGGCACGCTAGCCTCTTAAGCAAGCTTCCAGCTTACGGCTTATCAACTGGGTAGAAGATTTCCTAAGCGACCGGTCTTTCTAGGTTGTAGTGGAAGGCAATTCATCAGAAACGATAACTACAAATGCCGGAGTTCCTCAGGGGTCCTTTCTCTCCGCCACTCTATTCTTGCTACACATTAATGACCTGCTCATGCCCGGTATCTATGGGTACGCAGATGATAGCACAGTGGTAGAGAGATACCTACAGAGTTCCAGGGCTAGTAGGCACGAAATTCAGTCAAAAAGACAGGCCGTGGTGGAACGTGTGATTCTCACACTTCGGGCTGTGGTGCGAAGCCAATCTTGAAAGATTCAACGCCTCTTAAACATAGATGTGTCTCTTCACCGCCAAAAGGAGTCCGCTCACCTTGGCTCCTACTTTTCAGAATGTGTCGTAAATAGTTGTCCTTTCATTGCATTTTCTAAGAACATTTACCATAGTAGTGTATAGGTTTTTATATACCATTAGAAAGTAGAGATTCCAACCAACAAAAAGATCACCGATTTTTAAAAAAATCTGATATTTTGACGTGAGATTTTTCGACTGAAAATGAGGGTGCTTTTTCGATATAAGGTCAAAATAAGGTGAAAAAAAATATATTTTTGAATCAAAAAAATTACAGTATGTTATGGACATACAAAGGTAAGTTTTCACTGAATTTCGTGAAAAAAAATTTTTTTTTGTAAAAGATAAAAATAAAAAACCAAAAACGTGTTTTTTTTTTAATTTTTCACATACATTTTGAGGTTATGTAAAAAAGTTTAAGTACAAAAGTTGTAGATCTTTTTATTACCTACAACTTTGCCATTTAACTTCTTTCAACAGGACTTGTAGTTTTTCCGGAAATCGAGATAAACCGTTTTTTGTCCTTAAACCCTGGCGGGAAGAATGGCGGGACTGTAAAACTGTTATGCCGGTCTAGTTCATATTTTTATAATTTACCTTTGCAATGCGGCGGCCTTCCTTTTACATAAAATATTCTCAGTGGGGAATGAATATTTTGTAATGTTACCTATGGTTAAAGAAATTTTGCATTTTTTTCTTTTTCGAACTTGGAAGTCCAATTAATAAACAAGTAACTTTGGATTGTTTTATGGAACTTAATACTGAGCCAGTAATATCTCCTCCTGAGGAAATATGAACGGAACAAAAAACTAATATTTTTGAGTTCCTTTTTAACAATGTCAAGTTTTTGAGATGTTTTTAACAACTGTGAATTTATATCTGTACCAGGCATGAATAAGTTGACAAGTTCAAAAACATACTATTCAGGGCAGTCAATTTTAGGTTTAATCAAAAATATACTCAACCAAAATGTTTAATTTCAACTGATTTCAAATTTGATAACTGATTAGATTACTCAGTGGACACTGTAGGCTAAACATACACCTATACACCATTGGCCTTGGCAAAGCAGCACATGTAGGTTCTTCAGCGAAGTTTGAGATGACCATCCATATCTTCTGCAACTGCATGGCGATCTCCAACTATAGAAGTCATACTAAGCGAAAACTTAATATTGCCTGGTCAAATAAAAAATCTGGCAACCAGGACCATACAGTTCATTTTGACCTTAAACCTTGGCAACCAGATCATGGGTTTAGCTACAATAAATCTCATTTGGTTGCAGTAGCCTGTCTCTTAAGGGTTCAATACTCTGACCCACGCCACAAATAATAAAAATTATTATATTCATGCCTGATATGGGTATGGTAATGGGTAATAGAATTATTAATAGTCTATAATCTATATGATCATAATCATACATTTGAAGCTGATATAGTTTTATTTAAAGATAAATTAAAATAATTCTTATATGAAAGGTAGGTATTACTTATATAGCTTAAAGCAATTCTTTTTTGTCATGATTTAAATGTAATTCATACATTCAGTGAACAGTCTGGTACAGTAAAATAAGCATACAAATCACATTCTTGCCAAACCCTTAGTGACATTTTACTTTTGAGTATCCAATGCATTTTACAGAAGCATTGCCATCTACTTAATATATACGGCCTAATTATATCATAAAATAAAATTAATAAAACTGTAAAAAGAACAAGTTTACTATAGCAATTATAATATTTTTTCTATGACTCATTGAGTACAAGTTAAAACATGGTACAGTATACCACATAAATGATAATAAAAACATTGATAACGATACTTCTACTGTACTGAATAAGATAATTAAACATTTTTATGGATCATTTAAGAAAAACATACCTGTTTGTACACCGCTCATTGTGATCAGATGATTAGAGCTGAAGTAGTTTCAGTACTTTCAGTCTATGTAAGTTCAAACTAGTAAAATACAGCTGAAGAATCTCTTCACTCCGTCCTTCGCAGCAAAACACAAAATAAATGTATCTAACTTTACTAGCGTAAGCAATACAGATCAATTATTTTGTCGCCTTGTCAGTCTCTGAAGTTAAACTTTCCTTTTTATTTTCTCAATACAATAATTGAAGCCCAATTTCCCAAGTAGGGATCCGCAAAAAGTATCGATACTTCTAGGTATCGATACTTTTGTTCCGATACTATCGAGATATCGATACTTTCTAGAAGTATCGATACTTTCTTTAGTCCATTTCCAATAAATTATTAGCTTATGAAAAATACCAATTATTAATCGATGAAAGCTAAAACATTATTCGGTGAATTCCCAGTCATTGCCGAGCACTTATGTGTGTTACCTTTTTATTTCATTGAACTATTGTAGGAGTTTTTCTACGATTACTTTACTAAGATTTTTCAACCTTCACAGGTTGAATAATCTTAGTAGTGTTTTTTGTCTTTTAAAATATTTCACTTAATCAGTTTTCTGATAATTGCAGCCCTTAAAAGTATTATTGCATTATTTGCACAGCATCTTTCAGTTCCTTAGTTCAAGGAAAGTACTTTTCTGACAACGGTACGTTCATGACTAAGTGCTTGTTCACGCTGAACTCGCGGGCACGGTCGCGGGCGCGGTCGCGAAATATCAAACATATAACCTGCTATTAAAGTGTTCACATCAAAACGCGCACGCGGTGTATGTAGCGTTTACCGCGCCCGCGCCCGCGCCCGCGAGTTCAATGTGAACAAGCACTAACTCATGTAGTATAGAGGTAAGGAGAGCCATCTCTGTGCATGAAAATTGTCCGTAAAAACGCGTCCAATAACGGGTGGCGCTGTGGTAGCCTAGGATAAATTTTATTGAACTCAGCAAAATTCACTCCCCAGCTCCGTATACAACGTTAATATCGTAGTTAATATGTTAATATCGTAGTTATTCCGACGCCAGCGCTATTGTCGCAGGATGGTGGTAGGTATTGGAATCTCAATTATCAGTATAGAACTGGATACTATTTCAACTTTCCACCCATATGAGATGGCTCTTCTTACCCTCTGTACTCCATGAACTAACTGTCTGGCAGTTCCTTAATATATATCTACTAGTGGATACTCGGCATGTTCCACTAAGATAAATTATTTTAAAATGAAACTTTTATTACATGCATCGTCTCAAACTTTCAAACTTTTTCGTCTGTGTGTTGCATATCGCGTGACGGTCGGCCGCGGAGTAGGGATAAAGTGAAAGGCGCTCGCCAGAGCAGCCAAGGCCAATATGGCGGCGCCTATAGTTCGCAGCAGCTGACCGTGTAGTGTATAGACTTACTCATTTGTGCCAGTGCTCCACGCTATTTTGTTTGTTTCAATAGCAAGCAAGCAATAACCCATAATTGTCCCACTGCTGGGCTCGGGGTCACCTCTCAGAAAGTGAGGGTTAGGCCATAGTCTACCACGCTGGCCAAGTGCGGATTGCTAGACTTCACACACCTTCGAGAACTTTTATGGAGAACTCTCTGGTGTGCAGGTTTCCTCACGATGTTTTTCCTTCACCGAAGCAAGTGATAATTAACTTGTAATACGCACATAATATTTGAAAATTAGAGGTGCGTGCCAGGATTTGAACTCGGGCCACTTCGTTCGGGAGACCAACATCCTACCGCTAGGCCATCACTGCTTCATTTTTTTCTAAATTTTTTTAGTTAAATGCCTACAAACCGAAAAAAGTTTCACTTGCATCGGCCATCATGGTTTCATAAATTCTTTATGTTTGTGATAAATATGACAGATCAGGGTTTTTCTGTTGACGTTGATGCGTCATTGTTACAAATTATCTTTAAATTGTTGTATTGTAAAAGTAGAAAATCGACTTTATCAAGGGACTGAATGTGCTTAATGCATTGCTTTAGTGGTCTCAAGCCATCTTCGGATTATTGCCTTTCAAATGAAAGAATTTTGAGGGATATCGGTTGAATGGATTCAGTGTCTTTATAGGACATCCGTACAAATTTTTTTTATGTTATATATTTTATGTGTATATAGATTGGATATTAGTGACTATATTGTGAGACACGTTCCTGTTAGATTTTTTTGCGAAACTGCAACACACACAACATTCCATTCAGGTTTTTTAAAAATGTATTAAAAAGTACTCGATACCTGAAGGTATCGATACTTTTGTTTCGATACTTTATGGTATCGATAATTTTGATACAATACTGGTATCGAGTAAAGTATCGATACTTTTGAAATTTTGTGTAACCCTATTCCCATGAGCCGTTCCTCATACACAGATTCTCCAGTATACAATATTAATCTATGTACACCAGTGTTGCCAATGAAAATTTTTGGAAGGCCGTAAAAAAGCCGTGTTTATATAGGAAAAGATCAAGTGTGAGCCGTAGCTAACCAACTAGCTAACGAACTAAAAAAAAAAAAGTCATCGGCAGTGAATTTGAAGCCCACAAAACGAAGAATACTTTTTATTAGCCTACATTAAAATCAACATTAGCATAGTGGCGCTGTTTTAAGGGTTTTAACATTCGTTAAATGTTTGCAAAACAATAAATAAATAAAAAACCGTGGAATTTGCGAAAAGCCGTAGAATTTGCTACGGCATTAAGGTTCCAGCCGTAACCCGTAGATTTTGTGATTTTTTGGCCTGAAAGCCGTAGAACACGGTAATTGCCGTAGCATTGGCAACAATGATGTACACAGAAAAATCAGAATAGAGATGCGCCCAACCGAATATGTCGATCCAATCCGAATATTAATCCGATCCTACGGCCTCCGGTAGGCGTAGGAGTAATAATAGTCTAATAATAGTGTTCTGTGATTCAATCTATTTCGGTCATCGGCTGGGTCTCTCCAGGACCCGCCCCATAGTTCGAGTGAAGCTGTAAAAGCCAATAAGGCCAACAGCAACTAATCATTTGAAAACAAGCAACAACAAATCTATTTCGGATCGGATTGAAACCATGCTATCCAAAATGCGAATCGATTCAATTCTTCAAAGATCGGATGGCAACGGATTGGAACCTTAGATCTTCATTATTATTTATTTGAAGTTATACTTCTTAATGGGCGTTTGGAAAAAAATATGAGACCGCCAAAAAGCGAAATGATGAAGGTGCGTGATACTAGGCGCGCAGCATTCGCTGGAGTTTTGAATTGCTCGCTTCGTGTAGCTGTGCCAACTTCAGCCCGGCCAATAATTTTGGAGATTACTGTACACACACGTTCTTTATATCGACGTCGAAGGGTAGTTAGTCTTAGAAAGACAACACAATAAAAGTTGGGTCTATATTGCGTCAAGATCAGGGGTCAGTAATATCTTAATATATATAAATTACGTGTCACGTTGTTTGTCCGCGATGGACTCCTAAACTACTGAACCGATTTTAATCAAATTTGTACACCGTGTGCAGTTTGATCCAACTTGAAAGATAGGATAGCTTACATCTCAATTAATAGTCGCAATATTATTTTATTGCAAATTTTTTGACAGAACGAAGTCTGTCCGGGCAGCTAGTCATAATATATAAATTACTTGTCACGTTATTTGTCCGTGATGGACTCCTAAACTACTTAACCGATTTTAATCAAATTTGCACACCGTGTGCAGTTTGATCCAACTTGAAAGATAGGATAGCTTACATCTCAATTTATAGTCGCAATATTATTTTATTGCAATTTTTTTGACAGAAAGAAGTCTGTTCGGGCAGCTAGCATACCTGTATAATATTATGTGATCTACTTTATACATATTTTTAAAGATGCCAAAGATCATTCTAACATCTGGTAATAATTATGGAATCTCTTTTATGCCACACAGAAATTATAAAAGTAACCAAAAAAAAAAACTATTTTATATGAAAAATTATTGTCATTGCTATTTTTTTTGGTTCAATACATTGAAGTTCGGATCAAATGCATGCGATTGAATCGAGAAGTTACGATCCACAATATCAGATCATGCTTCAAAAAATTGCATCCCTAAATCAAATTGAAAAAAATACAGCTACCATAGATTGTCATAATGAATTAACCACAGACAGAAGCATACTAAAAATTAAAAAACCCTACGATAAGATAAAACCCCATCATAAATCTATTATCTATGTAAAACGGGCCCCATCCAGCAAGACTAGGGATGTTCGATCCAGGTGCCTTGTATCGATACTCTGGATCGATACGGATCGTATCGCAGTGTATCGATCCAGGTATCGATCCAAGTGATTTGATACGATACTCTGGATCGATCCAGTATCGAATGATTCTTTTGTTTATATAGAAGTAGCCGGCAAACGAGCTGACGATCCACCTGATGGTAAGTGGCTATCGTCGCTCATGGATATCAACAACACCAAAAGCATCACTGATGCGTTGCCGGCCAAGAAAGAGGGATTTTTTTTTTAAATTAATTTATTTATTTATTCATTCCTAATTGGAATGTTTGATCCGGGTGTTTTATAAATCGATACTCCGAATCGTCATGAATATCCCAATATAATTAATAGTCCAAATATCGATTCATATAATTATTAAATACACCTGTAAGTGTGGGTATCGCGGCCATTGGATGTCAGCGACCAAAGCGTTGTCGGCCAAAAAAGAGAAAAAAAGAAAGAAATATGTTAATAAATAAAAGACGATATTTTATGTAGATTGTTGAATAAAAGAAAGATTTGCCACTTTCTTACAGTCTCCTTTAATTGACTTGTGATTAGATACAATAAAATAAATTAGAAAAAAATTGAAGGATTAATTTAGGAGCGAAAGCGGATCACGCACTGGTACGCACTCGCACGCACCGCGGTCGAGGGGGCAAAAGAGGACGAGTGAAGGTGACCAGTGCAGTCCAGCCCGCGGGTGTGACGTGGGCCACGACGTCACACGCAACGCCTTCGTCGGGAAGGGAGCAACGCGCATCTTGAATTTGCTCGGTATTAACTATCAGGCGCCAACATAACCTCCCCCCCTGGAACACCTCCTGGTGTTGCAGTAGACTCCTGAAGCAATGGACAAAGCCGTGTGAGTGCTCTTCGCACGGTCCCTCTCATCGTGGTGATGTCTGCGACTCTAGCTACGCCGTCGACTCCAGGGTACAGCTTCAACACGCGCCCCATACGCCAATGAAGAGGTGGAGCATTGTCGTCTTGCAGTAGTACAAGGTCTCCTTCTTTGAGCGTGTTGAATTTGTTTGAGCGCCATTTGTTCCGCTGCTGCAGCTCGCTGACGTACTCGCTTTGCCAGCGCCTCCAAAAATGCTGACGAGCTTGTTCAATCCGGGCGTAGCGCTGCAGGCGGCCAGGATGCTCCTCATGAAGATCCGGATCAGGCAGCGAAGTGAGCGGCCGACCGATCAGGAAGTGCCCTGGAGTAAGAGATTGGAGATCGTGAGGAGAGGAAGAGATAGGACACAAGGGGCGGCTATTAAGTATAGCTTCCACCTGTGCGAATAAGGTAGACAACTCCTCGTAAGTAAAATGTGAATTGCCTAGGACACGTTTAATGTGATGCTTGGCTGACTTGATACCGGCCTCCCAAAATCCAGCCATATGGGGGGCGTAAGACGGTAGGAATTTGAATTTAATATTTTCGTTAGTAGCAAAGTCTGACAAGCTATTTGAACTTTCGTCAAATAAAATTTTGAGTTCCTTAGCGGCCGCGACAAAATTACGGCCGTTATCGCAAAATATTTGTGACGGTTTACCGCGTCGCGCAATAAAACGTCGTAACGTCAATATGAACGCATCTTTTGTGAGCTCAGTGACCGCTTCTAAATGAACGCACTTGTACCTAAAACAAATAAAAAGACACAGATAGCACTTCGAAGTTCTTGCGCCCCTACCTTTTCTATTTAAAATTAAAAATGGACCACCGAAGTCCAAGCCTACGGTTTGAAAGGGAAACGCCGGTGTCGTACGTTCTAGAGGAAGATGACCCATCATAGGTGTAACCGTCCTCCCATAGAGGCGTTTGCACCGTACACAACCACGCGACGTCTGCCGTGCAAGAACTCTACCGCCTATCGGCCATACATAGTCGCGTATTGTACATAATAAAAGTTGCGGTCCTGCATGCATTTGTCTGGTGTGCTCATAGCGGAATAAAAGAATACACAAGCGGTGTTTAGCATGTAAAATAATAGGGTGCCTTTTGTCGTAGTCATAATTGGAATTGTCGAGTCGACCACCGACACGCATAACACCGTGCTTGTCTATGAATGGACATAGAGATTGAAGGACGCTATTATTGGAAATAGGATTGTTTTTATTTAAAGCGTCTTGTTCGTTTGAAAAAGATTGAGTTTGAGAAAATTTGCAAAGAAAATTAAATGAATTGTTGAGCTCATCTACTGTCAAAGGTCCGTTTATTTTAGATCTAGGAAACCTGGAATTATGAATAAATCGTAAAACGTAGGCGAATGATCGTTTTAATCTGATGAAATTAGAAAATCTGTCGAAATCGATAATTATTGGTTCTGTAGTTTGACTAACATGAGCCTTAATTTCCGGTAGTTCGCATTCGGGTTGGTAGCGCAGAACTGGCCATTTTGATTCGTCTTCAGACAAGAAATCTGGACCAGACCACCACAGTCTTGAATCCATGAGATGTTGAGCCCTAGTCCCCCTAGAAATTAAGTCTGCAGGGTTAGAATTTGTTGGAACGTGACGCCAATTAGCTGATGCAGTAGTTTCAATAATCTCGACTACTCGATTTGCGACAAACGTTTTTAATTTATTTGGGTTGGTGCGCAACCACCCTAAAACCACGCTAGAATCGCACCAATGGACACAACGCGATATCGTGCACCTTAGAGAGCTTAGAACGATTTTATATAACCTAGCAGTAAGTAACGCGCCTAACAGTTCTAACCGCGGGATCGAGACTGGCTTATTTGGGTTTACTTTAGACTTAGCGCAAAGTAAATTGACTACTACACGCCCGTCACGTGTAACTGACCTCAAATAAAAGCAGGTACCGTAGGCAGAACCAGAGGCATCACAAAATGTATGAAGCTCGATACTTACTGGGGACTCGCACAACGTTAATCTAGGTACTTGTAACGTAGTTAAGTTATAAAGATCTGATTTAAGTTCGTTCCATTGGTCTAGCAAGTCGGAAGGTATTGAGTCGTCCCAATCTATATCGCGGCGCCACAACTCTTGCATTAGTACTTTAGATCGAATAGTACAGGGACTAATGAGCCCAAGAGGGTCAAAAATTTTGAAAGAATGCGATAAGATTAACCTCTTGGTGACTTGTTCGTCATAATCATCCGGAATATTTATAATGACATGTAAAGTGTCTGAATTTGGTACCCACTGTAGACCTAGAGTGCTTGTGGACTCACTAAATGTAAGCGTTGCTTGTGGGTCTGTCAATGTATTGTCAAAAATAAAAGGAACATTAGATTTGAATTTTCGAAGTGGAAAGCAACCCGACCGCAAAGCTGAAACAACGGAATTTAAAATGTTACGTAATTGTGATATAGAATCAGCGCCCGTTATGAGATCGTCCATATAAAAGTCGTGTTGCATAATTTGTTTAACAGACTCGTCTTTACATTCCTCCCCTAACTGCCCGATACACTTAGTGCTTAGATAACTAGCGCTTGCGAGACCGTAAGTCACCGTATTAAGCCTAAGAGTTTGAAGAGGCTGCGACTCATCCTCTATCCATAAAATTAGTTGAAGATTACGGTCGTCTTCGTGCACGGTAATTTGACGGAACATCTTTTCGATGTCGCCCGTCAGCACATATCTGTGTTGACGAAACCGTAATAATATGGAAAAGAGAGAATCCTGAACTGTAGGCCCCACGAGTTGTAAATCATTGATTGATGTTCCGGAGGAAGATTTAGCCGAGCCGTCAAATACAACTCGTAATTTAGTAGACTCGCTATTTTGTTTGAACACCGCGTGATGACACAAGAAAAACGATGGACTGGGCCTTGGATCGTCTGAAACAGAACAATGATTTAGATCGATGTATTCGTTGATGAAATTAGTATATTGAGCTTTAAGCTCGGGATTTGCTCTGAAACGCCTTTCTAAATTGAAGAACCTGCTCTTAGCCATTGTGTATGAATTACCTAAGCAATCAGGTGAGTCTTTGAGAGGTAAGCGGACACAAAATCGACCTGAAGAATCGCGAGAAGTGTGAGTCTTAAAATGATGCTCACATGCTTTCTCGTCTTCACTTAAAACCCTTGTTGGTGAAAGCTCTTCTAGCTCCCAAAAGCGACTCAGTTGTTTGTGAAGGCTATCATTTGGATCGGTTGAAACTTGGAAATTGCAACTTACATTAGAATAATTAGTATTTGAAATTTGAGATTCGAAATAAATAGAGCCAGAAATAATCCAACCAAATTCAGAATTAATTAGATAAGGTTTGTTTGAACCTAAAGATTGACGTTCGCTACCTACAATTTGCCAAAATAGATCAGCACCGACTAACACGTCTATTGGTGACGGTTTATAGAAATTTGGATCGGCTAGCTGAACTCCTGCCGGTATGTTGAAAACCTTGGAGTTAATGAAAGACTTAGGAATATCACCTGTAAGCTCGGGTAGCACCGGACATGTCAACCTCGCAACGTAGTCACTGTGTAATGATTTAAGTTGGAATGAGCAAAGCTCATTTACACAGTGAGAGGTAGAATTACCGATCCCTATTACCTTAACAGGTTGCATCGGCGATGATTGTAGGCCTAACTTGTCTCTGAGAGCCTTAGAAATTAGACTAGACTGACTCCCGGAGTCGAGTAACACCCGCACAGTTTCGCACTTGCCAGTTTGTGGATTGACCGCTACGACTATGGCTGTGGACAAGAGAGTTAATTTATTAACGTTGTTGCTAGAAAAGTTCACAGTCATATTTGTTTGAGTTTCAGAACTCGCGGTTGTACGAGATGCGCTGGAGGCGTCCCCATGAGAAATGGATTCGTTGTTGCCGTTGCAAAGCAAAGTGTTGTGTCGCCGTTTGCAATTGCGGCAGTTGCCGAAGCGGCATGTATAAGCGCTATGGCCAGAACGCAAGCAATTGTGACAAAGCTTTAATTTTGTTACTAAGCCCTGCCGTTGTTCGATTGTCTTGGACTTGAAATTCGAACAATCATAGATTCGATGAGGACCCTTACATACGGCACAAGTGATGTTGCCTTCGTTAGAAACCTGCGTAGTAAATGTAGTGCTTTGTGATTGTCCCCTCTTATTGTAGCTACGAGGTTTAGTATAATTAGCGCTAGATGATAAATCACCGTATGATTTATTGTGATTATAAGTTTCAAGAATATCTGCGCGGTCCTTCAAAAATTTAGTAAATTGCTCTAGAGAAGGGGAGTCGGGAATTGAGTTCCTGTACTCCTCCCATTTCATGCTCGTTTTGCTAGCGAGCTTTGAAGCGACGATATGGATGATCAAAGTGTCCCAGTGTGAAGTAGGCTCTCCTAGACTAGACAGTGCACGCAAATTTTTGTTAATATTATCTATAATAGATCTAAGTACCTTGTCCGATTCAGTCGTCTTAGTGTCAAAATTTAAAAGAGAATTCAAATGACTCTTAATAAGCAACCGTTTATTGTCATAACGTTCCCGTAACAACTCCCAAGCCTTGTGGTAATTCGACTCAGTTACTTCAAGATTACTTATAACGCGAGCCGCCTCACCCTCAACGTAAGAATTGAGATAGCAAAATTTGATTGGTGTTGGTATATGCTGGTTGTCGTGTACGAGAGAACAATAAAGGTCGCGAAACTCCAGCCACCTAAAATAGCTACCATCGAATTTAGCTATCTGCAGAGTAGGAGGTTTGAAGCCTATACCCGTTTGGTTGTTGTGACAACAATTATTAGACGAAGTGCTACGAGCGTCAACTGCATGAGATGTATTAGCTGCGTTATGTTCAGATTGAAATTGTTGCGCGGTAGCAATTAAATAAGCAAACTCAAGTTCAATCGTGTCTCGTTCACTGAGCTCACTGTCCATCTCTGACGAATTCAAAACCTCTATCTGACTTTGCAAATCTTCAAACACGCACGATAAACTTTCTATTTTAGACAATTGAATATTTAATCTAGCCATCTCAGTATTATCTATCGATTTTAAGTTCTCAACAGTAGCTAAATAATTCCTAAATTTCGTTAAGCGGCCCTTGACTGAGCTGCGCTTAGCATTAAGTTCTTTCAATTTTGCTTCGGACATGATTTACGAGTAAACGATAGTATTAAAACAACAGAGTGATACGTAACAAACACGCGAGTGCAGAAGATACCGATAGATGCGAAACACGACGTTAATTCTATGCAGGTAAAATGAATATTGCGTCTTACGCCGCTCCTCAGTATAATAAAAACCGGTTAGCTATTCCACAGCGGCCGTGCGATGCATCGACTGCCCGCCGCGTAGCGAAGTGCGTGCGTAGAACAATAGGCCGGCCGGTAAACAAGTCAGCCGCGCGATGCACCTGGAATCACGAACAAATTATAATTTAGAATCGTCTTAGAAACTTGTTGCGAAGATTATCCTAACCGGGGATGGATCCTAATGGAGCCTTGTAAAATTATTCTGAAGTAATTAATAACTATTCCCTTTATAAAGACAAATATATTATACGAGGAGGTCAAGGGTTAAATAATATTATTAGATTAATGTATTAGAATATGTGAATAATAAGCCTTGTGCTTGAAAAGTTTTCGTTATATATTTGAAATTTATCTAACCATACACACGCAATATACTGCGTTAGATGTAGGTAGTTTGATATATAAGGCTTATGTACTTATTGAATAATGGAATATTAATTGCTGGTAAATAGCTATCGAATTAAACTTGTTGGAATATATAGGAACGAATAAAGTAGAAATTAAATATCACTTGGACTCGAAAGAAAAATAATTGGAATTTTGACTTTCGAATTGAAAGCGCGCACAGGATGTAAGCTAAACTTAGGGAAGTTAAGGAACACTTCGGGAGAACGGAAAGGGGTTGTTTAAATCGAATAAGATAGGTACTTGGTATATGGAAGGTAGGATTATGGAAAGCACAGGGACACTTAGCTGATCGGCGGTGAGTGCTGGTGACCGGCGTGATGAGAGGAAGCCAGTAGCGTTGACCCGTTGAGCTGGCCGTAGACTCGTAGCTGCAGCTTGAGATGGGGCTGGTTCCTCGATGATAGTTATTTGAAGCGGACAATTTCGACGTCCTGACGCGGTCGCCACTTTTCTTATGTTGAATAAAAGAAAGATTTGCCACTTTCTTACAGTCTCCTTTAATTGACTTGTGATTAGATACAATAAAATAAATTAGAAAAAAATTGAAGGATTAATTTAGGAGCGAAAGCGGATCACGCACTGGTACGCACTCGCACGCACCGCGGTCGAGGGGGCAAAAGAGGACGAGTGAAGGTGACCAGTGCAGTCCAGCCCGCGGGTGTGACGTGGGCCACGACGTCACACGCAACGCCTTCGTCGGGAAGGGAGCAACGCGCATCTTGAATTTGCTCGGTATTAACTATCAGGCGCCAACAGATATACCGTATAATTTAATATGATGTTTTGTATCGATCCAGAATCGAATAAAATATTTTAAATATGGTTATATAAACTATCGACAAGCTTAATTCAGTGGGTTTCTTAATAAAGATAGATCATTAAGCTAATATTAAGATCAATCGTTTTAGATTAAATTTTATATCAGATTTAATTTTATTCAAAATATTGTATAAATAAATATTGAAAAAGTGTTACTTGAGGTTTTTTTAAAACAATGTAGTAGGAACATCATATAAATAATAATATCTCACTTTATAACACTATGTTTGATTTAGAACTCTCGTGTATTTAAACTCATTATAAATCAAATAAATTAATATATCATGCGAAGCTTATAAATTACATTTGCCAATCCTTAAATTTTAATGAACACTGGAATAGTAAATTGGATAAGCGCCTAGGATCAAATCGATTACTTTCACTCAAAATGCTATTAGCTAACGAGAAAAGCCATTCTGAGGGCACTGATAATCCTACCACTGATAAATACCGAAGAGCTATGTCGCAGTTTCCCCAAATAACTTTTCTAACTAACCAATACTTTAATTAATGGCTAAGACTTTCTATCCAACAAAAATTCAGACAAATATTGCTTAAAAATTGTGTGGAAGCCTTCTTGTTCGTGTAATAATGATGCGCCAACCACTGATCTAAAGAAATCTACCTCAATTCCATAATAATTTTGATCCGATCCGATCTGATCCGATCCACCCTGCATGTGTATCGATCCGCCAGTGGATCGAATGCCATTGTATCGATACAAATATCGAGCGGATCGTATGCCGTTGTATCGATCCACACAAGTATCGATCCGGATCGAACATCCCTAAGCAAGACCGGCAAGTTGCGTTGCGTCATGCGTGCCACTCTTTATAAATCTAATCTTTCAAATTCTATAAAAATATAATATTGTTAATAACAGATTGTATAATATTATAGCAGATCTATAAAATTAGAAATAACCTATAAAGTAATCTGTGGTCTAAACTTGACGTAACGCAACTCATCATGATCATGACATGACCTTTTCTTTTTTCAACTGCCGGAACTGCCCTGCCAGTGCCAAGACTGCCAACTGCCAAGTAAGCCAACCAAAAAGTGGATCAATCAAAAGTGTAGCATCATCGTAGCTTTATTAAATAAATTGGAAGGCCATCACATCAACTAAATAATACATTGTGGTCGCGGATTGCATTTCAGAATCTATTGTACAGTAAGTGCAGAAACGACATTTTGTGGAGGCAGTACTTTAGAAATACTAAAATGTCTGCGACCGCGTTGTTTGGGAACACTTCAGCACTTGGAGGCAGTTCCGGTGGGAACAAGCATTTGGTGGAATTTCGAGCGGGGAGAATGACTTTAAAAGGCCGCATGGTCCACCCTGACAAGAGGAAAGGGCTGCTTTACGTTTACCAAGGGGAGGATTCCCTGATGCATTTCTGTTGGAAAGATCGTACAACCGGTGAAGTAGAGGATGATCTGTTAATATTTCCTGATGATTGCGAATTTGTGCGAGTTAACGAATGTACCACTGGCAGGGTGTATGTATTGAAGTTCAAGTCATTCTCGAAGAAATACTTTTTCTGGATGCAGGTAATATTTTATTTTCAGACAACTTTCAACATAATGCAATGATGCAAATGATATTTTTTTTTGATTTGAGATTACTTTTTTGTGTTCAATGCTAGTTTTTGCTGAAAATTTTCCCATTTGATAACAATGTATTTTTTTTTATATTTCAGGAACCCAAAACAGACAAAGATGATGACTACTGCCGTCGTATCAATGAGGCATTGAACAACCCTCCAACATCTAGTGGTAGGGGTGGTGGCAGTGGCGGTGCTCAGGACGGAGAGCTACAGAACCTGCTCAACAACATGTCCCAGCAGCAACTGATGCAACTGTTTGGTGGTGTGGGACAGATTGGAGGCCTGTCATCTTTGCTGGGGACAATGGGGTAAATATTGTTAAAAATATTCTGCCTCTTTTCTAGTTCTTTTGGTTATCACAGTCATTTTTTTACCTCTAGAACTCAAAATCCATAATACACATACCTTTCATTTGAACCATATAAGGGAGGCCATACACGATCAAGTGTACTTGATGAAGCGTCAAGCGGACTTGACGGGGCATCCAGTATACTTGATTGTGTATGGGCACGGTCAAGCCATCTGCCATATATTTGTATCATGCACACTGGATGGCGTGTCACGTCAAACTGCAAAGAACAATGCCCAACTGCCATACATAGTTTTATTTCATTTTCAACTTAAGCGTCTTAAAATAAAATAAAATCTAAAAAATACAGCATTAATTTCTGAGCTTAGATATATAAGAATTTTCAGCAGGCACACCCCAGAACCAAAGTATTTTGATATTGAATGTTTTATAACCATATAGGTATTATACATAGAGTACCTGGTACACAACAAAACAACGATGCCGGAAGAGTATGTGATGTCAAGATTGGATCACTAAACGTCAACGTCAATTTTAAAAACGATTCAGAAGTTGCCATTTTACTACTATTGAAAGATTAAATTACTTAAAAGAATTTCATGAACATGAAGAAAATAAATATTTTTAAATATAAAAATAAAAAAGTTCAAGCAGAATGTTACTTATTTATTAAAGATTGCCCAAATTACTCACTTTAAACAATATGAAATAATTAAAATCAGAAAATATGTACGACTATCAAAATATATTTTCTACCATTAAAGGAAAAAAGTATGAAATGGTAACATTTTTACCGCATGAAAATGGACAATATCGACATCATTGTTATTATTTTAGTCAATTCATCACTTATTATTAAAATTATTTTACCCTGGGTAATACGGGTACAGATATTAATTTTAAAATACGTAAAAAAATATTGAATTGCTTCGGTGTAACTGACGTTTTAAGACGCTACAAAAAATGAAAATAATTTTTCGGCATTGTTCTTTGACTAGTCAAACTGCAGACTTGACAAGTATGTACTTAATCGTGTATGGCCTCCATAATGTTGATATGATTGTGCTATAGTCAAAATTATCTAAGATGCCCATAATGATAGCTGCCATTTATTAATATGAACTAACATTGTATGGACGTCTTTGAGTGAAATGGAATAATCATTTACTTGACATGAATAGTTGAATACTTACGGACAAAGAATTTTTCCAAAATTTGTTAAAAATCCTTACTCATTTTCATTGGCATTGATTATAAATCATAGTATACGTTATAATCTAGTAAAAATCCCATCACATCATAATTTATGCAAAATTTATTAAAAATATTTGACGTCGAAACAATGATAGATGAAGAGGCCTAAAACAAAACTGACGCAAAGTGATGTGACGGCCTGAAACCGTTTCTAAAACCAATCATAATCGATACATTACTATAATCTGAGTTTAAAAATGAAAATTGATTAATTTAATTACTTTGTTAAAAATGATTTACTTGCATTTGAATTTAAAATTAGGTACCCAAGAATACCACGACGAATTGGATGCTAACAACGAACATTTTCCATTATGTATGGGCACTTCGCCATCCATGGAGAGTAAACTGCAGAAAATATATTATATGTAACTAGCTGACTCGGCATACGTTGTTCTGCCAAAAAATTTTTAGGGGTAGGGGGATGATATATAGATGTTGTCCGATTCTCCACCCTAGCCGATATGCACGCAAAGATTCACGAAAATCGGTCCAGCCGTTTCGGAGGAGTTCAACTTCAAAAAAGCGTGACACGAGAATTTTATATGTAAGATTATGTAGCTAAGCTTTTTGCGGCATTCTTTTTTTTTCAACAAATTAATAATTATGTATACATGAATGTGTGTTACGATATAAACAAGAATTTATTCACTGTAGTTTTTTCCCTGACGCTCATAATATTATCTCAAAATATTATTATGAAACTGAGCGGATGAGTTCATTCTATCATGATCTATGTACGGGTTGTTGTTACCATACGATAGTTAAATGAAAGATTGACGTTGTTGATTTGATATAAAGTTTAATTATAATGACCAATTAAAGATGTTGTTTAATGAATGGTAGTGAGCACGCGCGGTTTGCTCGTTTCCCGAAAACGTACTAAATATAAATCAATTAATTACGACGCTTGGCGCGTAAAAGTGCATAGCTAAGTAAAGAGTGTACGGTTACACCGTACATGCTCCCCACCAAGATGAGACGAGATGAGATGAAATACAAGGTGATTGCATTTTGAATCTTAATGTCTCTATTTAAACACAACTTTCCGTTGAACGGGTGAGGCACTTTTATCAACTAATTCACTATTGAACACTCTACCACTATCACTAACACTAGCACTAGCACTGCACTGATCACTGGTAGAAATGGTAGCGACGGTCACGTCGCGACCCGACCTCGGTGCAGCGGCGCACTATAGAAAATATGAGTCTGTTACTGATCAAAAATCTATAACTTTCTTATTTCTATAGATACAAACTTGAAATTTTGCATAGATGTAGTAGATAGTATGTGAATTACATACGTTATTTTATTATTGAAAACTAAGGTTTGCTCGCGGCTTTATTTGAGTTTAAATTAACATTTCGCTCAAAAATCCCTATCAATATTTTAGTTTCGGTAATTTTCTGTTTTATTATGGCTTAGTAAATAAAAAGGAATGAATAAAAAGATATAAGATACAGTTTAGTTTTATATATATTTTTAATATGTATATTTTAAACAATAAAGGTTGAAGCTTATTAAAATCAATTAATAATAACTTATCGCTAAAAATAAGAGATGCATTGTATATTTATCTATATAACTACGGTAAACAAACATTAAAATCATAACAGCATAAATTTTATAGGTAAGTATATGTATTCAAACCACAGAACACCTAATAATTAGTTAGAAAGGCGTTGTGGGCGTGGCAGGCGCGCCAATATTAGGCGCAAACGAGCACAATCCTCAAAAACACGCGATCGCGCTGTTTAGTGACTCGCGAACTCCAACGGAGAAAAGTACTGCGAAATACTGCGACTAAATTACTTATAAATGCCTACATGTACGGTAATTACTTGCCGTACAAGAAGCGAAATGCTTAAAATAAACAAAGGAAGCGTTTCTTTTCATCGTTAAGTAAAAAACTAGGATATTTTAGTTTAAATCTAAAAATGTCCTTCAAATGATTCTTTGCCCACAAAATATACATTGCGGGCTTCATGCGCTCGTCCTTTTTAACACATCAATGAGAACGCGTAATGTATCACGTATGTACGTTAGTATATTAGTTCATTGATCACGTAGCAGTAGCTCTAGCGTTGGGCGTAGTAAAAGATGACATCGATATTCGATAGATTCTTTCGAAGTTATAATAAAAAACAACTTTCTTAAATAATGTACATGTGGCCAGATAAATTTAATATTTTATGCATTGAAATATAGTTTGAAAGAACATTGACGTATTTTACATCCTATTTTTTATATACCTATATATTTTTTTAATCCTATTTTTTATATCTTATAAGTTAATGCTTGATGGTAAGTGGCGATGTAGTCATGGGTGGTAAAACGCACTAAATTAGCAAAAGCCTATTCACTCTTGCCTTGAAGATAAGTATATTTAATAAAATAAGTATGATGAAGAACAAATGAATCTGAATCTGACATACGTAGCAAGTTTCCTATATTATTTTCCAATAATTATGATATTTTACCTTTATTTTACATATCTGTCGACCTTACGACAATAAATACCGATAAAAGTTTACGTCAGTCAATCCTTAGCTACAGTGTCACGCCTCTCACGCACACATAACGACCCTCGTGCGTATTTGTTCATTTTTGTAGGAGTAAGCAAATGGAGGGGATCGGAACGGCGACAGTGGTTCCCATACAAATTACGCGCTATGCCCTTTCTAACTAATTATTAGGTGTTCTGTGATTCAAACAATCTCAGGGTCCGAGATGAGTTCTCTTAATACTTGTTATGTTGGGGTCCGAGGTATACAGTAATGTTTGCAACACGTCTTCGTTTGTTGCAGACCTCGAACATTTTCTGACATGGTGGAGTCTAAAATTTTTGTAGACTTTATGCCGAGACTCTTGCGAAGAAGAACTTCTGACAGCTGACCAATTGGTGACACTGTGAAATATCGTATGACAGTTTCTCCATGGATCAAAATTTTGTGTACTCATGATGGTATATGGTACCAGTTATATTTGCTAACATATATTCTTGCTGACTCTAAACTCTAAAGCATAGGCGCCAAATTTTTGAGCATCAATCATTATGCCCGACGACAAAGCTTGTAAAATATACAGTCTGCGTATCAGTATTTCATCAAAAAAAAAAAAAACCTGTTATTTCAGTAGAACAACGGGCAATGTAAAAAATGCTCCTTGTTGCTTACCATCATCGGAGTTGCCACTATCTTGCCGTGGTTTATCTATAATTTAACCCAACTTCTCACGAAATCGTTTTTGCACAATACTTTTTTGTTCCTGTTTCATTCGTTTATTTTTGTCAGTCGTCACTGACCACTTTTCAAATGAAAGTTTGTATGGAATCATTTCCATACACCTAATCCAGGCATGTAACGTAGAGAATCCATATTGAAAGCAATTTTCGTTTTCTGGCATCGCTGACTTTCTCTATATCGTTCATGAGACGTGGAGTAGCACCACATATAGTATAATATGTTGAACCTGACGGAGTGTCAGTTAATACCTGAGCTACCTTTCCGTCTACCATAGTAAGGAAAAGTTGATGTTTCACCTATATTCCTTCGCCGCACCTATTAACTAAACATGACTGAAAATTATCAATTTGGCTTTGTATATTAGCCACAACAGTCCGATTTTTTTTAGGTTCCTCTTTGGTTATCACATCAGGAGAATGATGTCAACATATAAATTATAAATATTACAACAAAAATCAAAGGAATCCGTTATCTGTTGAGTTCCCATGAAATTTCATTTTGAAGCGTTGCGTTGCGTTGTGACTTGTGACGCAGTATGTCCGATAACTTCCAAGACCGCAAATTATCGCAGCTAATTTTCTTATATATTTTATATTGGGATTATGCGCATAAGATAAAATAAAATATAGAGCTTGGGGAAGCTTGGGTAACAGTTAAAAGTCTCGCCGAAATTGGTAAATATGCATTTTTCCTGCATTTCATCATAACAATTGTGCATGAGGATATTTTTTACAAAAATTCAACAATAATATTAAATTCTAAATCTTCAATATATTTCCTTTCTAAATATGTATCACACTATATGACTTTCTTTGGAACTAGTGCTCAAAATTTACCTCTGAAAGTTGATAATTTTGGAGTCGAATTTTAAAGAATTTTCATAACGTCAGTTCGCAACGTTATAATTTTTTAGTTACAGTCTTAACTTCATAAAACGTGCTTGATTAGTATAGATCAACTTCTTAGCTATAAAATGAAACCAAAAACATGTACAATTTGCAACATTTCCAAAATGTATTTATGATCAGGCCTTGTACTACCATAATCCACAGTGCGGCGGCGGCGGAGGCGAGCTCCAAGCCCGCTCCTGCGTCCCACTTTAACTATGTACGGGTTGTTGTTACCATACGATAGTTAAATGAAAGATTGACGTTGTTGATTTGATATAAAGTTTAATTATAATGACCAATTAAAGATGTTGTTTAATGAATGGTAGTGAGCACGCGCGGTTTGCTCGTTTCCCGAAAACGTACTAAATATAAATCAATTAATTACGACGCTTGGCGCGTAAAAGTGCATAGCTAAGTAAAGAGTGTACGGTTACACCGTACATGCTCCCCACCAAGATGAGACGAGATTAGATGAAATACAAGGTGATTGCATTTTGAATCTTAATGTCTCTATTTAAACACAACTTTCCGTTGAACGGGTGAGGCACTTTTATCAACTAATTCACTATTGAACACTCTACCACTATCACTAACACTAGCACTAGCACTGCACTGATCACTGGTAGAAATGGTAGCGACGGTCACGTCGCGACCCGACCTCGGTGCAGCGGCGGCGGCGGAGGCGAGCTCCAAGCCCGCTCCTGCGTCCCTCGCCACGGCCACGGGATAAGTCACCTGGCGACTCAATCTCCGACGATAGTAAATAATATATGCGCAGCTTGCTACTATCAATGCTGCGAGTCCCACATATATAGCTGTATAATGATGTATATCATGATATGATATTTGATTCAGCTGGACATTGTTTTCCTTTAATGAATTTAAACGATTTTTTATTTGTCTTAATTCAACATCAGTGTTATTATCGGCAATGTAGTCGGTCACAGAGGGGAATGAGTAGTTAATTAAGTGATTAATAGGACTTATTGGTATTATTTTTTGATTATTCTTTGTATACACTTGGCTGCTTTTCTCTCCTTCGGAATGTAAGGAAAATGTATCTGTTTTGAGCATGCATCCATGACTGATTGTAAAGACTCCAGCAAGTTTTAGTTGAATTGAAGTGACTTGTTCGTTGCATAACAGTCGCACATGACACTGTGTGCAGCAAGAGTATAAATATTTGTTAGTTACATGTAGTTCTGTCCAGTTATTCTCACAATTATTTAAAACTTTGAAGTAGCAGGCGTTAGTTTTAGGGTTTTTCACACAAAATTGCTCATCCCTCTTCAGGTGTGTTTCAGGTTTCCTCATGTGACAGAACAACACATCATTATCTTTATGTCGACATGTTGTTATATCTTCCGACGAGAGTATATAATAAGAGTCCTTTTTTAGATTTACAGCAACGTACGGTGATATTGGTACGATGCTAAACTGACTATTGTTTGTCGATACTGGAACAGGGATGGTGTTGAATAGTTCAAATGAGTCACGTGTTACTAAAGGTATCCTTAGTTCTATTATTAAATATTTCTCAGTCATTCTGGCCTTCACTATTAATAAGCGATATACAGATTTAATATCATTTTGTAAGTTATTTATGGGTAGGGTAATATCCTTTTCTAGATGACTAGAGATAAGGCTGAGCTGTTGTTTAAGCTGTTCCGGGGGTAACAGATGATAATTAAAACGTCCGTGATAAATATCCGTTAATGTATCCAATAGCGAAGTTTGTATATTTTTCAAGTTTCTCAAAATATTTGTAGCAGCTAACGATCCTAGGCTAACGTCATTAATGAGGGCATTCTTTTCAGATTCATGTTTGAAAGTTTCCGAAAGATTATCTATTTTGTTATTTAGTTGATTAAGATATTTATGTTGTTTGTTAATTGATTGTTCCTCTCTCTTTAGAATATTGTACTCCGCTTCAAATAGCGAGGTCTGGTTTCTCAAGAGCGATCCCAGATGATTTTCATTATCTTGTAAGAGCTGGATGTCTCGTTGATATTTTTCTGCGAATCTCTCATCCAATACACCGAATAGTGTATTAGCCAGGTATCCGACACCGTTGATGATGCCGCGTCGGCGTATGTCGTGACGCATGCCGGTATTCTGATTTAAAAGTATTTGATTATAATATTCAATTTCCTCGTATTCTCTTCGCAGCTGGAGGGTTATTATATTACAGTGGGTATTGTCCGATATTTTATTACATAATTGTTCAACATAGTCTAGGTATTTTTTACAGGTCATTGTGCCTTGCCAGTACTGATCCATATCGTAGTATACAACTATCTTCCACTCATCTCTTATTATCTGCATGTTAGAAATTTTATCGAAGTATATGCCTTGGTTTTCTCTTAACGAAGTATAGTTATAACTCGCTTGAGACGTAGTCAGTAAGCACATGAAGTAAATAAAGGACATCGCTAATGATGAAACATTCAACTTCTTACGTCGTTTAAGTGTTTCATTCGTTGAGGTTGAGGGTTGTTCCGCTCCGTTGTTATTGTTATTGGTCGTTTGTTTCAAACTATCGGAGTTAACAGGCATGACAGAGATCTTGACAACTGGTCGTTTTATGAGTCCGCTTTTAGTTTTAAGGGTGACCACGCGAACGTGTCCGTCGCTGCCAGGGTGTAGCTCCACGACGCGACCGAGAGCCCACTTACCGGGCGGCAAGTTGGCGTCTTTTATCAAGACAACGTCGTTAAGTTTAACGTTCTCCTGGGCCGTTTGCCACTTACTCCTGATAGATAATTGGCTCAGGTACTCAGTCCGCCATCGTTTCCAGATGTCTTCAACAATTTTTTGTGTAAAGTACCACCTTGTTCGCATGTCTGTTTCAGTTTCAATAAATGTTAGATTTTGTTTTATATTAATAAAACTTGACGGTGATAGGAAATCTAAGTCCTCTGGGTCTTCTGTCAGAGGACACAAAGGCCTAGAGTTGAGAACAGCTTCCAACTGTGTCAAAACTGTTGTAAACTCTTCGTATGTGAGTTTGTGATCACTTATGACTATTCTCATATGGCGTTTCAGACTCTTCACAGCTGCCTCCCACAGTCCTCCTGCCGACGGCCACGACGGTGCATTGAAATGCCACTCTATCTCCATCCCGACGATCTCCGCCATGAATTCATCATTTAAAATCTTTCGTAGCTGTTCGTGTTGTTCTTGTATGACGTTGTTAGTGCCGACAAAATTAGTTCCATTGTCACTATACATGTGACGAGGGGTGCCTCTTCTGGCAGACATTCTTCTTAGAGCCGCGATGAATGCAGATGTAGTGAGATCTGACACCAGTTCCAAATGTATAATTTTAGTTGCCATACAGATGAAGACTGCCACGTAACCCTTCGTTGTTCTAATACCTCGCCCCTTGTTGGCTTTGATCATAACGTGACCGGTAAATCCACTCCTGTATGGTAAAAGGGGGGATATGAGTTACACCTGGACGATGGTAAGTCACCCATTAAGGGTGTAAGGTTGGTAGGGTTGTATCTACGGCACTTAACGCACGTCCGCAGTCGCTTCTTTACAGCACGATTGCCACCAATAATCCAGTATTTCTGGCGGATGTTAGCTGACGTCACTCGAGCTCCGCCATGAAAGGTAAGCTTATGTGCGTGATCGATTATCAGATCAGTTAACGGACTACTGTGAGGTAAAATGATGGGGTGTTTCATCTCTGGATCGATCGTTGCATTTCTGAGCCTTCCACCAACTCTTAGAATATTATTTGAGTCTATAAATGGATTTAACTCTAATAGTTTGCTTTTTGTGGATATAGGTTTTTTATGTTGTAAGTTTGTAATTTCTGAAATATATTCATTATATTGTACATGTTTTATAATTGTATTACGTGCCTGTTTTATTTCTTCAAGTGTTAAGAATGTTTGTTTAATTTTAATTTTATCCCTACAAATTTTAATAAACCGTTGTACCCATGCTAACACGTGTATTAACTTTTTAAAAGAGCTGTATTTATTAATTAGTATATTTATAATAGAGTTATCATCGTTGGAAATAAAGTTAACTTGTTTAATTTTTCGAACCTCCTCATTACATATAGGAATTGTTTGCGGATCCATTACTTCGTATTCCTGTAACAGCCAGGTAGGGCCGTTCCACCACAAGGAGTGTTGTTGTAATTGATTAACAGTCATGCCTCTACTAGCGCAGTCAGCTGGGTTGTCTGCTGATTTAACATAACTCCAACGACTGGCAGGTATTTTCTCAGTTATTTTACTGACTCTGTTAGAGACGAAGGTTTTCCAGCGTCCTGGATCCCCGCGAAGCCAACCCAAGACTACCATCGAATCTGTCCAGCAAAAAAGTTTCAATTCATGGCTTTGAAGACATTCCTGAATCTTGGTCATCAGTTTAGTCAAAAGTAACGCTCCACTTAGTTCAATCCTAGGCAGGGATATTTTCTTAGATACAGGTACCAGTCGTGCCTTGCCCGCCAGGAGTGTCATAATTATTTTATCTTCTCTTTTTATTCTGCAATAAATAACACATGCATAGGCCTGGTTAGAAGCATCACAGAAACCATGCAATTCAACTTCATCATTTTCTTGTGTTCCTAGCCATCGTGGTACTTGAAATTGTTCAATGAGTGACAAGCTATCTCTTAATGATATCCACTCATTTAGGATGTTTTCAGGTATTTTTTCATGCCAAAGAATATTCGCTGTCCAAACGGTTTGGAAGAGTAATTTTAATTTCGTAGATAATGGTGAAAGCCACCCTAAGGGGTCGAATAACTTAGATATGTCCGAAAGCATCGATCTCTTAGTATGTGTAGCGTTCGAGTTCTCGATTTTGCATTGAAATATAAAGCTGTCTGTTAAAGTATTCCACCGAAGTCCTAATGTTTTTGTTGAATTTTCTTGTTTAAATTCAAAATTATCTCCTTTATTTTCCAAATTTGGCGTATCTTGAATTAACTCCGATGAATTTGACTTCCACTTACGTAAATTAAATCCACCTCGTTTTAATAGATTTATAAGATCTTGTATTAATTGTTTACTACTTTCCAATGAATGGGCGCCGTGCAATACGTCATCCATGTAAAATGACTCCTCAAGTGTTTTTATTGTATTATAATTAAAGTTGTTTCTTTCATCGGTTGCTAACTGCTTTAGGGTCATCATCGCAAGGTAAGGCGCTGCCTTCGTGCCGTATGTAACCGTGCATAATTGATAATCCCTTAAACACTCGTTAGGTGAATCGCGCCATACAATTTTTGAAGGTTTAGAAGTAGACGGTTTATCAAGAACATGCTGAGATACGATGTTTTTGAACGCTTCGTGTAAAATGGTGTGGTGCTTTCCCTGACATTCGTGGCATCTTCTGGTCGATATACATTCTTTGCCACCGTGGCTGAATAAACAATTAAGGCAAAAATTGTTCTTAGTAACAAAATTGCGTTTTTGTTGCGGCGACAAATAAGCGAACATATTGCATGCACTTAACCAATGGCTCTCGTTACAATACGGACATTTGAAACTTGTTTTGTTAGAAATTTTAGCTTGCGTTGTTTTATTGAAATTGGGTTTTATGTAAAAATTACTCGTTTTAAACGGTTTTGATGTTACAGTGAAGTTATTATTTTTATGTTGCTCTTGTTTTTTGCGCGTGTCTATTCCAGATGTAAACTTCTTCTCCAAGTAATCCATGAACTCGTTTAGCTTGAATAATTCCCGAGGATTTTTTAACGATTCTAGAAATTGATTTTGAGTTTCAGAATCTATTTTTTGAAGTAAAATTTGTACGATGAGTGGTTCCCAAGACGTTGTGTCCACTCCCAAATTTTTTATGGCATTTAATGATTCGAAAGTTGTATCATGGACCCGTTTAAAGTGACTGACAGACGGTTGTTGAACAACTGGCAAATTCAATATATGATTGACATGAGATGAAAAAATCAATCTAGGATGATCATATCTATTATTTAAGATATCCCAGCAACCAATATAATTTTCTGAGGAAATTAAAAGGTTTTGTATGAGATGTTCGGCTTCTCCTCTTACTTTACTCTTAAGATATTGCATTTTCTGTAAGTTCGTGAGACACGGATTGTTATGAATGGCCTCAGTAAATAAGTTTTTGAAAGGTACCCACTGTTGAAATGAACCACTGAATACGGGGATGTCCATTTTTGGTGCAGACATCTCCCTGTATGATGCAGAACTTAGTTTGTTATTTAATAGCTGTTTCAATCTTTCGTACATTTCTTCCGATTTTGAGAAAGATAATTCATATTCTGTATTAGAACCTTCCAGATCTTGATCTAACTCCCAATGAAGAGAGTCAATGTTACCCCATCGCGCCTGAAGTGTGCGTAATGAGTCGTTAATCTCCCACTCTTGTTTAAGTAAATCTATTTTACTTTCTATGTTGTATACAGTTCTTGTGAAAGCCCGAAAATTGCTAGATTGTTTCCTAAGCATTTCATCCAATTTACTTGAGCTGCCCGTTGACGTTTTTGCCCTGGACGGTACGGAGGGTCCAGGTTGATCTTTGTATTGAGTTGGAACTTTTTCGGAAACCGGTTGGATATGAGAGGATTCGGCTATTGGATCGGATATTTTACTTAATAAATCTTGTTGTTGTTGAAGAATAAGATTTTTTACATGTTTATACAGCTCAGCAGCCCTATCATATTCAGACATTGTAAAATAAGGATGTAACTTATTACCCTCTGATTCAATTTTGTCGTGATTATTCTCATACTCCTTCCAGTAGTCCTCTAAAGTTCCCAATTTTCTTTTGAAATAAGCGACGGTTTTACGATCAGCTCCGTCTTTTTTCAAATTGACCCCAAGTTTATTAATAGCTTCGTAAATTTCAGTCTGCGATTTATAGAGATCCTCCATATTGTATGTAGATAATTATATTACTCTTTAATAATGTAAAAATGGAAAGATCTTACTTGATGTTGTTGTTGGTGTTGTTGTTGGTTACCGGCACAGCTGCTCCCCCTGCTAGCTGCAGCCAGGCGATCGCTGCGACCTCCAGACACTGCTTCCGGTAGTCACTAGCACTGTTCCTTCCACCGCGAGTTACGGTTCTCTCGTAGAACCAATTTAACGCGAGGTCCACTAGTTCAGTTTAAACGCTCGAAGGACCACTTTAACTATGTACGGGTTGTTGTTACCATACGATAGTTAAATGAAAGATTGACGTTGTTGATTTGATATAAAGTTTAATTATAATGACCAATTAAAGATGTTGTTTAATGAATGGTAGTGAGCACGCGCGGTTTGCTCGTTTCCCGAAAACGTACTAAATATAAATCAATTAATTACGACGCTTGGCGCGTAAAAGTGCATAGCTAAGTAAAGAGTGTACGGTTACACCGTACAATCTATCTTTCTTTCTTTTTCTTCTCTTTCTTAGCCGACAACGCACCAGTGATGCTTTTGGTGTTGCTGATGTTCATGGGCGACGACAGCCACTTACCATCAGGTGGATTGTCAGCTTGTTTGCCGGCTCGGCTATTTCCATGCATATCTAGCAGCATGAGTTGTTAGGAAGAAACAAAATAATATTTTATTGGAGTCCTAAATACATAATATTGAGAATACGTGGTACAAGATATGTAGCTCAATCGAGGTAGTTGGGAGGTACCTAAATGTTACGGGTTTTAGTTTACAATTTAATTATCGAATCGATTAGAAGGTCTTACAAATTTGAATCGATTTGTTGTAAAAATTGGTTTCTTTCGTGAACCGATTTTTTTGTACATCTCTAGTGTCACTGTGATTGCAAACGACAAATTGGGCATCTTAGTTCGCGGCGACTATAGGTTGGTAGTGTTGCACCATTTTGTTTTGACAGTTGACATTGTTAAATAAGTTGAACAGAATTTGTGTTCATCTATTGGTCGCAATGAGTGTTTTTTTACTTGTAAATAAAGCTATTGAAACTTTGTATAGGACCTAATATATTAGGTTATATTAGGTTAGTGATAGTACAAAAACCATAGTTGTAAAGTGTACCACAAATAAAACCTCTGAATTCGAAACGAATTGGTTTGATCACTTTAGGTTTGAATGAGTTTTTTATGCTAAAACCCTGGGTAAACCCCTCTAAAACAGACCCTGTGATGCGAGGTTCCATCGACATCTGTGAATTGAAATGAAATAATCTTTTTTTATTTATGTATGTATCATTGATACACTTATGGACATCATTTTTTTTAATCTACCAGCTTTTCGGAGAGGTGCTTTGTCATGGAGATCAAGAAAAGCCGTAAAGAAATTCCTCAGCACATCTTTTAAAAATAAAACTTATTACAAAAATAGGTATTCTCTAACCTGAGCAGAATTGGTTGCCTAGATGGTCACTTCCATGGATTCTTATCATTTAAATATTCATCTATGCTATAACCCTTGCCTACGAGTTGAGTTTTTACACGTTTCTTGAAAGATTCCACTGGCAAGTTATTTATTTGCTTTGGGACTTTGTTATAAAATTTTACACCGAGCCCCATAAAAGAACGCTGCACTTTAGAAAGACAGTATGAAGAGGTTTCCAATTGATGCATCCTTCTTGTTTGCTGTTTTGAAAGGTCACAATTTTGGTTATAATCAGTTATGTTATTTGGTATAAACACAGTATTAGTCAAATTATTGTGACATTGTTTGGTTAAGCTTAGATAATAGAATATAATTGGAACCAATTTTTGAAATGCCTTTTTCTTTTTTGGTGTCTAGCAGAGTATTTTAATGTTGAGATGATGTTAGGAAAGATTTTTTTCAATTTTCTCGAAAACTGGTATTGCCAAAAGATGCGAGTGGTACCGTTGTAATCAGCATTGAAACAAACAATGACACTCAAACTGAAAATTCATTTTAAAAAAATAATTCACTTTGGAACTACATATTAAATTCTGGGGGGTGATGGGGGGGGGGGTGACCAAAAAATCTCAGCTAAAAATTTGGTGGCAACTTAAGTAATCGAAAACCAGTGTTTTGCGCATAAATTTTCGTTTCAAAGAAATATTTGTTACGGAAGCCAAAAACACTGGCCAACTTTTTAATATTAAAATTATGAATCATGATACAAAAGGTTTAGCTTAAAGCTAACGGGACTCCACTAATGTCATCTGATCATCGTTTGTGTATGCATTACAGTAACAACAGCAGCAACAGCGGCAACTCGAGCTCCCGTCCGTCGGGCGGCAGCGGAGGCAGTTCCCGCGGCGGCAGCGCCCCCCGCACCACGGAGCCGGCCGCTCGCACGCCAGCGCGCGCCCGCGACACGCCCGCGCCCACCGCCACGCCCCCCAACACCGCTAATGCTACTAACCCACGAGGTGTGTAAGGAATCATATTACTGTAGTTCTGAAATGGTTGGGACGTTGGAAGTCACCTTAGTGTGAATACAATTGCATTAAAAAACTATTTTTGGTCTATTATTCTAAGTTGATTACGTTAATGTGGCCTGTAAATTCAAGTTTTCTTTTATTTCCTACTAAGTGTATCACAAGCTACATTTGCAAACAGCATAAGAAAATTTGAATCTAGTGCTAAGAACCAACCTCAATGTTGAACACTGACATTAAGTTCTACAATACAGCCTAACATGTGAAATAAGTTCAAATAAATAAAGGCTCTTTGACAATCATAGTATTTGTTCAAAGGTGGTCAAATCTTCCTGTCCGACCTGCAACGCTACTTCTCAGGACTGGGCACCGCGCCGTCCGAGGGCGAGGGGGCGGCCGGGGCGGGGGGAGCGGCCCGCGTGGACCTCGCCGCGGCGCTGGCGTCCCCAGAGGTGGTCGCCGCGGCCACGGAGCCCGCCAACGCCGCGCAGCTGACCCCCCACCTGCCGCCCGCCGCCGACCCCGCTTGCTCCCAAGACGATGTAAGGACCACACTGCTCTCTCCGCAGTTCGCCCAGGTGAACCCATAAGCATTGCGCACCGCAATTTGGACGCGCTTTACGATAAGGCGAAGGCCGTCCGGTGGCGCTTGCTTGCTACCACACTGTGGTTGAGGTGTGCGTCACGCTCACGGATGGTGCTTAATGTGCATGTCTATCCATTTATGGGGTTTTATTAATACTAATACGTAATTCAATTTATTTAACACTTAATATATTTAAATGGAATATTCGGTTTCTAACTAGTCTTATAATATTTTTTGTTGCCATGTAACAATAAAATTTGGGATTTTATTTCATGGAAGTTCTAACAAGAACTTTTACAAAACATAATTGCCGCAATAGTGCAATGAGATAGCAAAACGTGCATGACAATACTAACTAGTGGCTTAAGCACATGATTCTTTCAGTTATAGCCCTTAATAACAGATTAGAATTTTAACAGGAAGTAAGTATTTTTCATTAAATGAATTAATTTTTACTAACTGGCTTAATGGTGGTGGGTGGCTTTTAAAACTGAAATGATCAATGCAGTTTAAGATACACGCTTACTTATTTAATACGTAATTCAAATGTCGGCCGTAGACCCCGTTTTTTAGTGTCCCTGCCTGAGTAAGCAAGAGGTTTGGAATTTATCCTGACTGGGGCAGACATTTATGTGTCAAATAAAAATGTTTGTTGTTGGGTCACGGGTAGTTGTGATGTCTCATTTTTATATGTCCATGCCTTATGCAGAGAAAACAAGTGCAGGGGAGTGAGGGATTATTGATATCGTTTTTGATTTATTTATTTAGTATGTGATTGCCTCATTACGCACGTTAATTTGCATAGCTTTCATAAATATGCTGGCATTGGACAAACAGATTATAAATTCAAGCGTAGCACGTCATCATTTGATAGTGCTGTATTAGAATAATAATTTACTATGTTTCCATATTCATTATATTTTTGATACACTTAAATAAGATTGCACAATGGACATGGTGATATTTGTATTTTTTCAGGCTGCCAACCAGTTTTCTTCAGCTCTAACATCAGGACAAATGGGTCCAGTCTTGTCCCAGTTCGGCCTACCCTCAGAGGTGACGTCAGCAGCTAACTCGGGCGACATGAAAGCATTTTTCAAGGCTTTAGAGAACACTAGCTCTTCTGAGGGAAACAAGTCTCAGGAAGATGACAAAAAGAAAGAGGATAAACCGAAAGATAGCAAGAAAGATGATGATGATGGAATGCCTCTTGATTAGTGGTGTTTTTGTAATATTTTTTTTTCATTGCATAGAGTGTGGAAAATGTATGAAAATGTTATCGACATGAGATTGTGTCTACATAATGGACATTATTTTTCAGCTTGTCGTACAACGACGTTTTTATGTATAAAATTATAGATTTTGTTATTAATTAAACAACGATAATGTTGTTGAGACTATGTTAATGTGGTTTCATTTGTGTAATCAATAAAAAGTACGAAACAATAATTTGCTTTTATTTTAAGATATATCGTATTTCTGTATTACTACAGTAGCAAACCGCTCTCGGGATCTTTACTTCGAGAAATCCATTCGTTACTCTCGAGTCTGTTTCCGTGCAGAAAAGTATTTTAAATTACATGTTAGATTTTTAAATGCCTTTAGTGAGTTAGAAAGATTGACACTGACTTTGTTCCATTGATTCTTTCATAATCGCTTGACTTTAAAAACAAGTTACTAATTTATTGTTATTAAAATTCTGTAAATAGGTAGCCACGTATAGAACGCGCAGCGGGCTTGTTTTAAAAATTAGTAAACACTAAACAGTAGCTAGTACGTTATGGTTACCCAGTAGTTTTTGATGAATTTTAAAGTTATTAGATCTGACGCAGTGATCAGTCCCATAGGCTCAGATGAAATATGTACATAGGTGTTTAATGAGCTTTTAAATAGACCTAGGTACACGCCTAAAATACCTCTGAAACTCGATAGACATTGATAGCATTCCATCACCAAAAACTTTCTAATAAGTTTTGGCGGCCATTGCAGAGAGATCGGTGCTTCAAAAACACTTGCATGGTTTTCTGTTTCAAGTATTTCATCAAAACCGGTTCAAATATTTCTCTGTATTGTAATATCAATATGGGCCTTCACAAGAAAATTACAACACTTCGATTTATCCATGGCGCTATTACACCGCAATGCACTGGTTCTATTGCATAATAATTATTAGTGCGGACGTGTATTTGAACATTCTATGACCATTATCATTATCTAAACTCGATTTATTGTTATCTACTATTAAACTTTTAGTTAAAAGCCTTCTCAGTTTCTATAAAAGCGTCCAAAACATCCGTATTGGAACTGGAAAGCTGAAAAATGTAGAACGAGTCTCCACGATTAGGTATTCAAGTCAGCCCAGGCTCTGTTGCGCGTGACCTCGAGAAAAGACGCGGGGAAAGAGGGGCGCTGGGGAATCCTTCTGGCGCCAGACCGGCATCGGTGTCTCGCCCCGCCCCGCGCACCGCGTAGGTCCACTCGAAATAGACGCACGGTGATTTACGCCTCGAGCGTATGAGTAAATAATTATGTTGCTTGCCTGCCTGCCTTGGCACGTCCGCCCGCCCCCGCTCACCGCCGCGCCGTTTGCCGAATGCCGATCCACCGCGCGCACCGCACACCGCACACCTAGCCTAGCCCGCGTTCGATGAACGTACTTCAACCGCTTCAACGTGCCGCGACACCGCGCTCGCACTCGCATTACCCCAACAATCGCAATCTACGCGTGCTATGCGATCGATGACGTAGCACTTTATATGCAAAATCTCAGAGGTAAACGGTGATCGGACGCCGTCAAGGTGATTATTAACTTTCTGAACATGCTATACCTAAGTATAATATTATTATATGAATAACAGAGACAAGAGATTGTAACTGAACCTAACACTGTTCAAGTGTTAATTGTCTCCGCAAATAAAGCTCAGTGGAAACTTACTGAAGCGTATCATTCACGGGTTGTGTATTAATTATAATTATAGGTGGTATTGTATCTAGAGATTATACTAACGTAAGATCTTAAAATAAATATTGGCGAAATGGGTTAATTGTATCGTAATCCAGATTCTTTTGGCATAAGTAGATATCTCATAAATAGGTAATTAAAGCTGTTATTCGTAAATATGTAATATTAAGTTCACGCCAAATATACGGTTTTGTGCAATTCATTATATTATATCCTACCTACTGAAAATAGTTTAAACATTAATATTCATTAGCCAGCGTCGATCGTCAGTGTTTCATTTTGGTGGGTTTTGTGTTTTGGTTTATTAATTAGTACCTATAGCAGCTAGATGATGCTACCATATCGAATCAACTGTTGTTTTCGATATGAGATCAGAATTGGGATTAGAAAACGATCAATGACTGTCCCATGCTTACATACCTACAGCAAGTGTTTTCAAATTGGACCTACTGCTGAAACCACAGCTAAAACTCACTATTTTTTCACAATCAAAACCTCGACGGAACGGAGGTGTAGTGTTTGTTTGTGCTTAGATTTTATATTTTGACCACAGATTTTGACGCTGACCGCAGTTTATCAGACATTCTGTCAAAAAAAATAAGGCAGTATTACTGACCGATACTGACTGACCACAATATAGACCTTTACTACTTTTGTTTGTGCTTAGATTTTATATTTTGACCACAGATTTTGACGCTGACCGCAGTTTATCAGACATTCTGTCAAAAAAAATAAGGCAGTATTACTGACCGATACTGACTCAACTGACTGACCACAATATAGACCTTTACTACTTAATATAAGTACTCTTCTGTGTCTTTACTATAAATATTCAACTATAAAATATATTTTTTAAGTTATTTACAAAACAGTAGAAAAATATCCTTTGGCGTTTTTAAATGTATAAGTCCACCATGATGTTTCAAAAGCAAAGCCACCCCAGTGTAGCCAGTGCGTGGGTACTTAATGGAAAGATTACGAATAGTTAGGTAGGTACATTCAAAAATAATTGTAACCGTTTCGATTTATATTCAGTGGAGACTGGCTATTAACGAGCTGTGAGCCGGCGTCGGCGTCCCGGGAACAAAAAGCGCCGACGACCGGTCCCACAGGTTCTTGCCTCTCCGATACAACTTTCCGTCGTCTCCATTCATCACAACACATTTATTTGCAAACTCGACTATCTATGCCACATATCATACTGCAGGCCACATACTTTTATGGATATATCGTTTCTTTTCCATCAAAATAAATTAGTCTTACATTAAATTTCATAAATAAGGCACAAATATTAACAAAACAATGGAAAATAACACAACACACTGAACATACTCTATATTTAGAGCATTGGATACTGATGAGTGATAAGACTTGCTTGTTGATACAAAATATTTCTGTAATCTAAAATATAAACCGACCTTAAACTTTGTGCACCCAAGTCGTTAACTGAATGAGTACCTACTGATTACTGAAGTAAGATCAATGATATTATAATGTAAAAAGATTATGTATTTTTTAAATATCACTGAGTAAGATGTGCTAATTTCGTCTTTAATGACGTAATCAACATCTTAAATGTGCAGTGTGTGTGTGTGCAAAAATACATTGTGTATGGATAGTTATATCTCATTCCAACAAAATAAATAAATATTTATCTACTATCAATACAACACATTTTGGAGGCTGGCTGGGTGTAACTGGCTTTTGAAGCCCGATAACTATTTTTGGAATGCAACATGTTTATATTAGCAACAAGTGGCTTATTTTTTTTGCTTATCGACAGGTGCGTCCAAACTCCAAAGCTTATTAGCTTGCTGGTGATGAAAGTTACCAACACTTCTCAGTGTACAAACATTATTTATTTATTTATTAAACTAGTCACTAAAATATTAAGTTTACTACTAATAAATTATGTGTAACTTAAACAAAAATTGCTAAACCAGGAATTTATTTTTTATTTTATTTTAAAATAATTACAGCATATTTTCTATTTGCTTACTTCTACGTGCCATATATAAATATTACAACTACGTACTACAAATAAGATTTTAAACATAATTCATCGTGGACTGAACACATAGTAATATAATACAAATAGTAATATAATAGTAATATTATTATAGTAATATAATACGGGTACTCACGATATTTATTTTGTGAAATAATTCAAATAACAAATAAGGTTAATAAGATTGTCAACAAATAAATAAACAGATTAAGTCTTTTTGTTGCTAATCTTCTATACATGTATATGTTACCGGATATCTGTATAATGCAGGTATTCAGCACAATCCCTAGGTAATGTGTATAATACCTGGGTCGTTTTGGCAATGTATTAAATGATATTAATATTATTCACCATTACATACTTTACCTAGGTAAGGTATACGTTTCCTATCTACTGTACAGAATACCTGCAGGTCCACCGGCAATAAGTAAAATTAATAGATTTGGGTATGTGTGTAACTTGGATGTAGGTTGGAATTAAGAATTTACTTATAAACACACTCAAAACAAATTGTATTAACTAGAATAGATATTTTTTTATACATTTTAAATTAATGCTTGACCGAAATCCCACTTGATGGTACGGGGAGATGCAGTCTAATGGCTCCTACACACTCCACTCATTTCTAGTCTCCACTGGACACTTTCGTTTCATAAAATTTCAATCAGTCTCCACTGGACAGTTTCGTTTCATAAAATTTCAAGTCACCCCCGTACTAAAGAAGTTGAATAATGAATAGGTCTTCAAAAATGATATTGAGGTTTCTAATATCATTTTTTTCTAAACTGAATAGTTTGCGCGAGAGACACTTCCAAAGTGGTAAAATTTGTCCCCCCCCCCCCCCGTAACTTCTAAAATAAGAGAATGATAAAACTAAAAAAAATATATGATGTACATTACCATGCAAACTTCCAACGAAAATTGGTTTGAACGAGATCTATTAAGTAGTTTTTTTTTAATACGTCATAAATCGTAAACCGCAATTTACCTCGATCAAAGTTACAAGTTACAACGAACTTCAAGAACTTTTATATTATGTTACTTGCTGCTACGGAACCCTTCATGGGCGAGTCCGACTCGCACTTGGCCGCTTTTTATAAACAAACCTATACACTAGCGGCTTATAACAATTTTACAATATATTACTAAACAGTATAATTAAAATGTATTACAGATACTGCTTGATCGTCATACGTAGTGCCGTACTCGTACCTAATTAATTATTTAAATATCGCCCAGGTCACCATTAATACAATGCAATGTATTGCTGCATGACCTTTTTTTGAAATTTCCAGGAAACGTCTGTATAAATTCTGACATACTTGGTGGTTCAGGCTGTTATACATAAATTGGAATAATGTATATATGTATTTACTACTAAATTCATCCTAGTTTAAATTGCGCAATCAAAACAATTTAGTTGTTACATTTAAATGCAAACGGATTTATACCGTTATTTCGACCCAGGTTTCAATATGATAGTTCTTGCTTCATTGACCAATAAAACAGTCATTTTTCTCAAAATGTTTATTTGTGTAGTACCTAGTTCAGGAATTAATCTATACATCTTCTATACAAATAAATAAAATTGGAGTGTCTGTTTGTAATATTAAAATAACTGCTTTTTACTAAGTGCATTTGGATGTATACACGGTACTTATACCAAAACAACATTTTTGTCTGTCTGTCTGTCTGTCTGTCTGTCTGTCTGTCTGTCTGTTTGTTCCGACTAATCTTTGAAATGGCTGGACCGATTTTGACGGGACTTTCACTGGCAGATTCCTGATGTAACAAGGAGTAACTTAGGCTACTTTTATTTTAGAAAAAAAAATAGTTTGTTAGCGATACGAAGTTCGCCGGGTCAGCTAGTAAATGAATAAAACAATGTTACAGTTTCTTCAAAGTTACATGAATTGACTGTACCTACCTACTGATTATTATTTTCAAAATAAACATAGCAAGTTATTCCGGAGGAATTGCCTGTGTTAAAAAACTAATTATAATATTTAGACGAGTTATAAATCTTAGCATCCTAATTCCAAGGGTTGCCATGGCGACGCCGCGGCCGCCGGGCCCCCGGCGCCGCCATGCGCCAGTCTGTCGGAGCGTTACAAATGGGTCTACAATCTAAGTACATTGAGGAAAATACTTATTGTTCTTTATCCATATAAATTATAAGTAACTAATTGTAGGTATTTACTAAGTAGTTTGATAACTACGTATATTTTTGATTAAGTAATTTGTTTTTTTCTCCCTATATGTACGTACTGAAGCCGGTATAAGATAGTATAAGTAGATGAATAATGCCTAGGCACACTTATCTAAGTTATTTTACAGTTAGGTAGGTACATAACATAGGTAACTTAAGAATAACAATCCACCTACAGAGAGTTATAAGGATTCCCTATTGTTTTCGACTTTAGTGACGTGACAATGGATAAAATGGGCACACAATTGCCTTTTATAATCTTGTACTTAGCTATATTGTACCTAATATTAGTGCCGAGTTAAAAATAATACCGTTTAAGAATGTTTCGTTATTAAAAATATCGTTTCACCTGCCGATATGAGATCGCCACCGACACACCTGCATCCATTTTAACGATATTCATCCTTTATAAATAACGAATAATCTACCCGTTTTTGCTTCGATGCTTATACAGTACCCCTTACCGTTTTGTACCTACTACCCGTACTGTTAGTAAACGTAAGGATTATGACTCCGATCCCGAAACAAAACAAAGCATCCAGAACTGAGGTGTTCGAATTACAATACATACAAATGCAATTCAAAGTACAGGTTAGTTAGTAGTTTGAAATCTTCTTGGGTCAAAGTTTAGAAGGGCAGTAGCCTAGGCATACTTAATCAACCATCATAATATTATGTGTATCCTGTGTATCAGACACAGAATGACAGGAAACGTTTGTTTTTGATATTTTATAAACGTTGTGTAGCGGAGCTATTTTGTATTTTTTAATTCATACTTTTTATTTTATACTTTTGTAAAAATCTATTATCTAAATTCTATTGTATTTTAAAATTTATGTTTAGACAGACAAACAAATCATTTTATATAGTAATATGTCATTCGTTACGTTTTTCCCTCGGCCGCGCGAAGCCGCCCGATCGGTGCCGAACAACAGCTTTGTTCGGGAGCGATCGGGCACACTCGGCCGCAATCGGACGGCAGAGACAAGGTCGTCTTGGTGACCAAGAGTTTGTTACTTTTTGGTTGGGTTTGAATTTTCCTCAGATGAAGGAATAATCATCTGAGGAATTTTCACATAATAATTTTCCTTTTTTCCTGCCTATGTATTTCGCTCTATTTTCACTCCTTCTTTTTACTTGTTTATTTAATTTTGTCTATCTGTAAATAAACTATTAACTGTTTCGGTCAATACTTTACTTCCGTCGCCTACACTACCGAGTACCTACAGTTGTTTTTGTCTTTTATCCTCCTTGATCCCTAGGGTCTGTTTTCGGAATGTTATGGTTAGCTTACTTATTTACTATGCCTATTTATTGCAATATGGATATTATGACGTGTAATTTAGGTACGAAAATATATAAAAGCAATCCAACTAGCAATACAAGTATTTATTCCTTAAAAATTAAATCAAATTCAATAAATAACTTAATAAGGTAAAAAAATATTATGGATTTAATTTTTCTGTGAACATAGACTCAAAATAAAGAATAGGTTATGTATAAAAAAGCATTTCCTCGCTTCCGATACTTCACACTTCCGCCATAGACAGTAGATGATTTCTCCCATTTCAGTTTCACTCCTGTTAGGTACCGCAAGCCGCGATAAGAAACTTCGTTCCAATATAATTTGAAGAATTCCGTAAATTTTTCTTAAAAGAGGATAGGTAATCATGATCATGATAAAAGCTACTGATAAAATGTCTTGCTTCGACCGTTTCTAGTGAGGGATAATTTGATCAATTATTCAGTAAGGACATACCTATCTATACTAATATTATAAAGCTGAAGAGTTTGTTTGGTTGAACGCGCTAATCTCAGGAACTACTGGTTTGAATTAAAAGATTATTTTTGTGTTGGATAGTTCATTTATCAAGGAAGGCTTTAGGCTATCGGATTTTTGGGAGTTCTTTCCTTAAGGGGTTTAATAGGTGTTGGAGGTCACTTTCATACAAACCAACTTCGTCAGTTTTAGAGTTATAAACATGAAAATTAGAGTTATAAACATGAAAATATTTATGTATATAAGTTTATAGTTTGGAAAATGTGTTAAAATGGCCTTCAAGGGATAATTGAGGGGATGGAACTTAGTATGCAACTTCGTCAGTTTCAAAACAAACAGTAAAAAGGGTGAAAATTTGTATATAAGCTTATAGTTTAATAGGGAAGGGGGCGCGGCAGGGGGAGGGGGAGGGAGTTTAATGGTCTCTGATTTGTTAAACCTACCAAAACTATAAAAGTTAAAAGTAACAACAAAGTACATTCACTGATTGTTAGGCGATACGAAGTTCGCCGAGACAGCTAGTAGGTCTATATAATAAATATGTATTTAAATAAAACCACAGAAGAAATAATAGTGCTTATAAATAAGTACCAAATAATTATTCTATCTCGGAAAACTTAGCATCATACTCTCCTATTTATCGCCCCTTTGCGTCTGTTTCTTAATATAATAACAAGTTATTCGATCACATAGAACGAATATAATGTACAGTCAAGTCAAAAGTAAGAAAATGAACTCTAAATAACGGTAATACAATTTGATTTGGTTTACACCGACTGATTGGGGCTATTAAGGCCTGTAACCTTTGGCCTGAAGTGACGCACATAAAATAAATGTACGATATTAGTAGGTACGTAGTCACTAAAGCTAAGCTTTAAAGATCCAAAGGTGTAGGCTACCCGCTACGGATACATATTATAATGAAATCGTATTTCTTAGTAATGGGAAACGGAGAGATTCTTGGAAATATTGAAAACGTAAATGTAAAAAAGTTTGTAACCTGAGGCAGTGGTGAGTGGGCGAGGGGAGCGGTGTGCGGGGCCAGGGCGGGGGGTGCGAGCGAGTCACGGCGCGTGCTTGGGGGTATTCCGAGAATCGCAATATGTACTAATTCAACTCGGCCTGCCACTATTCACAGTTCTCTTGTATTTGTTATATTATGCTACAATTATTATCTTATCTCGTTTAGACCTTTACAAATGAAAACATCAGTATTTTCTGAGAAATAAACGATATGATGACCGTCAACTTTTGTGATCGTGTCATTGATAGTTTAATGATGATAATATTGCAGACATCAGTTATCTACATTAAAAGATATTTACAACTTATGAAAAATATTGTAAGTAATATGTAATTTAATTCACAATTTAATAATATAATGAATGCGCATTTCAAAAGAAATTCTCTGGAAAAGTCATGTGTTACTCTGTTCGTTTTACACATAAATAATCCTACTGTTAAAAATATAATAAGCTTGGAAAATTTTCTCTGCAAAAAATGCAAGTGTTTTATTTACTTACGTTTTTTTTATTGTAGATATTTTTATGTTATATTGTTAGTTACCTACACATACACAACCTCCAAACCTCGAACTCCTCTGAACTCCAAATCAGTCACTTCACTTCATTTACACAATATTGTGCCTATATATACCTAATACAAGTAACTATTTACGAATAATTAATGGATATTGTTTAAGTAAATTCATTTCATGCTTGCATATCGGCAAACGATATGAAAATTGGTCAAATGATAACCTTTTTTATACGGTATAATTCAACATGAAATTATCACGTGTCTTGTAAAACTTATTAACGCTGCAAATATTTAAAAAACTATGGTTTGTGTCGATACGTAGGTTTACGTCATATCGTTCTTTACTTTGTTAATCAAGGGGCTCTGGTGATAGTCACTATTTGATACCAAACATCCCATCCCATCCCTCTCACCTACGCAATGGCTACTTGGTCGCTCCGATCAACAAATAAGACAAAAGAATCAGATCCCTTCTAACGGATAAGGCTAGTCTTTGTACCGTCGCGTCGTCCTATTAATATATTCCCTACAGTATTTTTGCATGACGATCTTTGAATTACTGAATTACCTACCTGGTATCTATCCACCGTGCAACCACAGGGAATCCTAAAGATAACATGACACTTTACGATTACTATTGTAAAATTCTACACTACCACTTACACATTTTCAGATCGTTGAATATTTTGTTATCTTTTATCATGTCCTTATCAGTATGACAAGCGTTAAGCTAAAGTTTTATTTTATTTTTATGACGGTCTTACGAGCTCATAATAGACTGCAAATTTTTGTATCCGATTATCGTGACCTAAGTGATCTATCCAGGATCTAGGCGGAAATAAAATATTTTTATATGGTTACCCGAAGACACGGTTCTCGGCGGAAAACTAATAATGTTTGTGGATATTACTTCTTTCATTTAATGTATTCTAGATGTAGGTACGGAGTATGGACAGATAAACGCGAGTGATCCTATGGGTTGTGTCTACTAACTTTACTAATTCTACAGAAGTCGTGGGAAAAGGCATCTTTATACTTTTGAGCTGTTTCAAAAAAAAAACGAGCCTGCTATATAAATGAATTAGTGTAGGTGCAAAGAATGCATCTCGGAAGCAGGAACATCTCTCCAGCTCAACGATGCTGGCGAATGGCCAACAGCAGATCTCGACTCGCCCGTGTCACTCCATCGCACTCTCGAAAGCTTGTGATGTAAGGGACACACGCCAAATCTATTTCGGTTTGCATCATAGATGTTTAACTGAGTACGTGTTTGCACGAGAGGTATTTCATACAAAAAAATGTTAAGTAAAAATCTTTACTGTGCAAAATATGTTCGTCAGGCATCAGAGCCATCAGACATAAAACCATTACTTTATTTACCTATTTAACCGTTGCAAATTACATTAAGCGTTACTAGTTAGACAGACAAAATGAATAGTTAGTTACCTATTTGGTCAAGAGCTCAGGTCCGTTTCGGCTGACTCATGATTATTATTGTCACATTCACACATATGGTAGATTTTAGTTGTTGATGTATGTGAACGGATGAATTTGCAGAGAATGACGCCATTCTCTTGATACAGGTGTAGGTACTGACTATACATTATGTACTTAATAAAGTGTACGTTAAGAATATAATTATTTTCGATATTTCGTATACCTAGATGTTAATACGCAGGAATACAGGTATGTCAAACACATGTGTTAGGTATTTATTCAATACGACTGGTAAAATTACCTATACGAATGGGTTTATAAGTGTATTGGAATATACTAAGATAATATCGAGGAAAATTCTTTATTCGACGAAATCTTGAAAGGGATATCGGACTGCTAGTACAACAGTGTATTAAGTCAAAAAATCACTTATTTCAGAATAAGCGAAAAACTGATTACTCATTCCCAATCAAGAAATGTTAGAAGGTGTTAAGTACATACTACATAACATTTTGTTACTGAATCTTAATCAGATGTACCTACTGATACAGAAAAGAAATTTCGAAAATTTTGAGTTAAAACGGTATTTTACGATGTGTGGTTCTTAAAAATTTGTATTATTTGTAGTTAAGTAGTTATTGTCAAAACAATTTGTGTTACACATTTACAACGGATTTTAGGTGATTGACTATCTATAAATTTTAAGATTTTTTTAAGATACTACAAACGACTTCAATTTCAAAATTACAGTAGGTACTACACAATTATTTTATAATTGATTAATTTTTATGATTGTTGTTTTGAACCTCTATGAGGGAATACCGTCAGCTCAATGAACAGATTTCCAAGTGCAGGGGACGTGATTTGCGGAAACACAATGCAAATCGTGTAAAAAACACAATAGAGCGAAAGCAGGGCTCCAAAGTGTTCGCCAGGGATCTGTCTATTGGAGCTTCGTCAAAACCCGAAGTTCTGAGAGATGTTTGTATGCCTCCTCTCAAGTTCCACCTCTTCGGCGAGCGACAAGCGAACTAAACTGACCCGAAATTACTAAGAGAATATCCCGGACGTCAGCATGTAGGAGATTAGAGAGGCTCTCAAACAACTTAAAAATAACAAGGCACCAGGAGATGACGGAATCACAACCGAGCTACTGAGAGCTGGAGGTGAAACCCCTTCTAGTGGCGCTTCAAAAAAAGTTCCGATTCCGTCATCAATACTGGGATTACCCCAGAAGCGTGGGGCAGAATTGTGATGAAGCTGTTCTTCAAGAAGGGCGATAAAGCCCTTTTGAAGAACTACATGCCCATTGCACTTCTTGAGTCATGTTTATAATCTGTTTTCGAGGTTGCTCACAAATCGCATTGCCCGCAGGCTTAACGACTTCCAGCCTCCCGAACAAGCAAGATTCCGAAAAGGCTACAACACCATAGACCATATACGCACACTACGGCAGATTATACAAAAGATCGAGGAATATAATCTGCCGTTGTGTGTTTTGTCTATATGGACTATGAGAAAGACTTTGATTCTTACGACAACTGGGCGATACTGAATTCTATCCAGTATATTGAGGTGTTGAAGTGTTTGTACTCATCAGCCACCGTGTCGGTCAGAGTAACCACAGTAACGAACCCCATCCAACTGCAGGGAGGCTGCGTTGGAAGACGTGTTCAAGCTGATTGAGTGGAAATGACGTGACATAAACATCAATGGCGAATCACACACTTGCGATCCAGGGAACCCCCCCTGGGAGAACTTGGTACAATAATTAATTAATTAATCTTAATATATATAAATTACGTTACATGTCAGGTTGTTTGTCCGCGATGGATTCCTAAACTACTTAACCGATTTTAATCAAATTTGCACACTGTGTGAATTTTGATCCAACTTGAAAGATAGGATAGCTTACATCTCAAAATAAATAAAAAACTTTTGACAGAACGAAAGAGTCTTTCTGGGCAGCTAGTACCTAATAAATTAATAACGCTTCACATTCATAGCCCCACACTAGGATTCCCTGTGTCGTGGGTGCCTTGGACAACACACAGAGACAAGAACACTCACACCCAGACCGAGAACAGAAATTCAAATTCATCATTCAAATTTCCGTCTCGTTGGAAATTGAACCCAGGACCCTTGGCGCAGCGATCCGGCATGGTAACCATCGGGCCACACATGTCTTCAACAACAATTTTATCAATGCTCGGGGACTTGAACAGCGCCTCACAGATGAACATGGACATGACGAAAATCATGTCGAATGTCCATGTCACACTCGTCCCAGTTGTTGTTGACGGCGCTGCTCTCGAAGTTGTAGACGGATACATTAATTACCTGGGACAAATGATCCAGATGGGTAAGTCTAACTTCGAGAAAGAGTCACTCGTAGAATCCAACTCGGATGGTATTCGTTCAGGAAACTGCGTCATATCTTATCGTCCAAAATACTACCTCAATGCCTGAAGTCGAAGGTGTTCGAGCAGTATGTGTTGCGATACGTAGACGAACAAGGTTAACCTATATAGCGCATCGAATAAGCCGGCTGAAGTGGCAATGGGCTGGACACATATGTAGTTCGAAGGGTTAATAACCGTTGGGGAAGAAAGGTCCTCGAATGGCGCCCACGTCTCGGGAAGAAGATGAAAGATTTTCGCTGCTTTTTGACTCAAAAATAGTGAAATATTTTTTCTTCCGCCTCTGGAATTAAATTTTAAGTTTTAATTTTGTAAAAAAATCTATATTGTTTCAGTATTATTTAGATTTTTATAAACTAATGATTTACAGCGGTGATATGATACAAAAGGCTTGAGCCAGCTTGAGGAAAAAAATCACGAGCCTAGACTGTAATTTCAAGTTTTCTCAAAGAATCTGATTTCCTAAAAAAAATCACCAACCCTCTTACACCGTGTAGGTATATTATGACAGCTATGTTCACGACGAAAATATTGTTGGCAGTAATCTTAAGTTAACGTCGCGGGAAATCGCCCATTTTGCATGCCATCCCGTTCTTGTAAAGTTTATTTTTGGCAGAAGAAAACATATAGGTACGTAATTTTGGGCAAATTAAGATTCCAAGGTTAAAATGAAGGTATGAAAAAATGCTTTTTACTGTATTTGAATATTGGTTTCTTTCTGCGTAGGGGAAATACGGACAAAATGACAGGCTGTTTGGTTTTCGAATCATATTTATTTATTTTAAACAGTCATTTATTTTTTAACCGACTTCAAAAAGGAGGAGGTATTCAATTTGACTGTATTTTTTGTGTTTGTTACCTCAGAACTTTCGATTGGGTGAACCGATTTTGATGATTCTTTTTTTAATCGAAAGCTGATGCTTGTCATGTGGTCTCACTTAAATTTGAGCTAGATCTGACTTTTATTGAGTTATTTTAAAGTCGGTTATTTTTTCTTGGTAAAATTCAGATTACACTCATCTTAGGTTCATTGACTACTACAGATAGTAACACAGCCTTTAAATGAATAACTATAAAAAAATCTTTAACAAGAAAAATTGTAACGAATCAATAAAAGCGGCCAAGTGCGAGTCGGACTCGCCCATGAAGGGTTCCGTAGCAGCAAGTAACTTAATATAAAAGTTCTTGTACTTCATTGTAACTTTGATCGATGTTTTTTGCGGTTTACGATTTATGACGTGTTAAAAAAAACTACTTACTAGATCTCGAACAAATCAATTTTCGTTGGAAGTTTGTACGGTAATGTACATCATATATTTTATCATCATATATTATCATATTTTTTAGTTTTATCATTCTCTTATTTTAGAAGTTACAGGGGGGGGGGGACACATTGTACCACTTTGGAAGTGTCTCTCGCGCAAACTATTCAATTTAGAAAAAAATGATATAAGAAACCTCAATATCATTTTTGAAGACCTATCCATAGATACCCCACACGTATGGGTTTGACGAAAAAAAAAATTTGAGTTTCAGTACTATGTATGGGGAACCCCCAAAATTTATTGTTTTTTTTTTTTCAATTTTTGTGTGAAAATCTTAACGCGGTTTACGGTATACATCTACTGACCAAGTTTCAACAGTATAGTTCTTATAGTTTCGGAGAAAAGTGGCTGTGACATACGGACGAACAGACAGACAGACAGACATGACGAATTTATAAGGGTTCCGTTTTTTGCCATTTGGCTACGGAACCCTAAAAACGACATTTTGTCCATATACGTAGTATGGAAACTATGGACAAAATGACACACGAGTTAAGGACATATCAACATATTAAAATTTTAAGAACACAAATTTATTTATAGACGTATTGGGGCGGCATTACTAACCCTAATCCCACGCCGGATGGGTGTCGTAATAGGCGATTAAATCCAGCCAGCTGGTGGTAGGGCCACTCGGAGGTATTATATTGGTAATATTTATTCTAAATTTTAATACCATTATTACTATTATTATTACTCAATGGGGTTCGACTAGATAACTGTGAGATGGGATTTTTAGTGATCCTATATGTCTAGGAGTATTTCATATTTTTGACGTGATAACGTCTATTAAAACGATGAACGCCGGGTGCACGCACGAAAAAGCATGACTCACTTTCGCGCGAGCGAGAGCGCGGAACAAGCGATAGAGAGGCACGATCGGCCGAAGCGCTCAATTTTATCTATAAAGTATGCAATCATTTCATCAATGTTTTGTCATGACGTTGTCACGTTAAACTACCGTCCGTAAACCGACTTTACAGACAGCCAATTATTACTTATTGAGAAAGGCTCTGCAAAGGAGACTGGGACTTTTGGGCTATCGTATCGCCAAAACAAGTAAACTTAAAGTTTAATATTATGTATTATCATGGTCCCATTTTTCTATTTTTGAATATAATAAATATAATAATATCAGATTAATCTGCAACCTGGACGAAGAGAAATCCAAAATTGAGTATAACTTACTTATTTCTGACCTTACAAAATATATCGATATTGCATCGGATTTATAAATAATAATTTATAAGCCCAATTAATGAATAAAATGGCAGTGAATGAAGAAATAAAAAGTAAATTATTATCACCTTATCTTATAATAAAATTAATTTTATTAAAGGCATAATACAAGAAATACATGCAAAATTTATAAACAAAGATGTATTATTTTTTTATTATTATCTTATCATTATATTATTATCTTCACAGCAATGACGCATACGTATGCTGGATAAAGGTTTATTATTTTTGTTGTCTCTTTTCAGAGCATTACACCATTTTTTTTTCTTATTTTTTCACCTCTTGGCACACAAATAAAGATTTTATTTCGTGTACTGAGATGTATTTTTACACTGAGACACAATATAGTATTTATAAACCGTTTTTTGAAGACATTTTGATAATATTCCCGAATAATAATTATGATGTTAAACGCAATAACATTTCCTAGCGAAATGACGCGAGCAAGAGAATGGAATTTGATGACGTCACACTAGGCGCAAAGGTCTTCACGAAAACTACAGCGCTTATGGGCCCCATTGACGATGCGATCGATCGGTGCGATCCGTCGTTGCCGACCGATCGCAACGACGGATCGGTAGTGTATGTTGTGATCGTGAACGATTTGCTTGATCGCAGACGATATCGGCGATCGCAACAAAAATCTATGCAATCTTGAATATCGCACCGATGAATCGACAGTGTGTGGACCTTTGCGATCACCGATGCGATCGATCGTTGCGATCGATCGTTGCGACCGATCGTTCGTGTATGAGGGGCATTAGACTTTTTTACGAAAGTTTAAAAATTGATTGTGAAGGTATTTAAAGTGATAGAGAAAAACAATTAGTGTCATATTTTAAGTTGAAAATTCTATATTAAAAAAAAAAGTCGATCCCAAGCTCATTGCTCTGAAATGGCAGGTACCTACAATTCACTGTACAGTGCAGTTATGGAGATAACCTAAAGATCCGTTGTACATTTGTGGAATAATATGCTGTGATGAAAACTTAATTGTTTTACCACAACAACCAAAACGGGTGTCCCATTGCCTACCCATTTTAGTTTAATCACGAAAGATATTTCTTTTTAAATTCATTGGTTAGATTAGATTGTAAATAAATAACTAAAATACGGATTTTGTAATAATTATTTGTTTGGCATTTGTTTGTTATTAATTCGTCATTTCCTTCACATAACGTAGGCGTAACGTAGTCTGTTTGAGAAGATTGAGAACACCTAACATGGAGATCGGTAGCCGGCTAGCCGGGCGCGGTCTGTCACAGCTACCTCGACATAATATATAATAGTGGCCACTTCGGCCAGCCGATGACCTGGTTCCGAGGGAAGCCCGAGCAAAGTGGGGAGACACCGGTCGTTTCCTGAGTTGAGTTCACTCTGAGCCTTTCATTCCATCGCATACAATGTTTCTCGCTCGAATCTGTCGACGTTATCGCAATTTACATGTATTATCAGCATTATTTTATCGTTTTGTTTCTATGAAAACCGTATCATATGCCTGGCTGGTGTATGTTAACATCGTAATAGTGATTAATTTATTCGCTTCTACATCACTCCTTAACCTTTTGAATAACATCTCAAAACATAGAAACTAGAAAGTACACAAATTGGTAGGGTACGATATGTGCAATATTTTGTTCGTTACGACTTACAACTCTTACAAGGTTTGCCATCGCCACTAAAGACGGGTTTCCCGCCTACGCGACATCATGGCGCCCGCCTGACCAGAGACCACTATATTTATTTATACGCACAGTTATGTTTTAGAATCAAAAAATTGTATGTACAATGTAATATTACGATAGATGTAATGAGGTTAATATAAAACACAAATTCTTAAAGAAATTCATTAACTTACATGCCTAATTATTTGTTATTGAAGATTCTTAAATTGTTATTTATGTGAAGTGTCAAGGGTAAACAGGTATAATTTTTTGTGGTCTGTTAATATGAATGTTGGTAGAAACAGCAGGCATTTTCAGTGGCGCGTAGCTCAAGGTCGTGATATGACGTCGTATCTCGGCAACAGGCGAGAACGCCAACTAAACAACGCAACAAGTGCCCGCGCCCGAGTCGGCGGCGGCGGCCCCGCGCCTGACGTGCCATTAGCAAAATATCTAGCTGCGCCCTGATAAAATAATACATTTGAAAGTATCAAGATTCTATCAGTTACATTAGTAGAGTTTCGTTTGTATTTTAATGAGTGTTCTCTTAGAGATAAACGTAATAAAATGCATGTTAACGCAAGTTCAACTGTCGATTGCTGAGTTGAATTCAGAAATATGTAATGAATGCAAAAATAGAGTCGAAGGACCAAAAGTTAATAATAATTTTGAATTAGAGTGATTAAGGGCTACTTTATTAGGTTCGCTGTACTATTAAAATGATAATATTTTTTCGGTGCTTCGTGTATCACTCGAATCGAATCACTCGTTTCCTGGCCAAGAATCGAGCGATTGCGTGCTATCGGCAAAGCGCGTGCGTCATCGCCTCCGCGCTAACTGATAAGCCGCCTACAATTATCATTGCAAATAATATGTGTATACATTCCGACTAAAGTAGCGAGGAGTTTCTCTACTGGAAGTTATTATCACGCTGCTTAGACTTAATTTTTATGAAGATCAGTAGTGACGTCATAACGTGTGACTAGGGGAGATTTGCGCTACTTACTTTTGAAAATCATAAGGTTTCCCTCAAATATGGACAATATCGGTGTAGTAGTTACAGGTAACATTAACGAAGGAAACTTTAATTAATGACGATTAAAATTAACAATGCAAACTTCCTTTTCAACTTGAAAATATGAATAAAACAAGGATTATACTTGTCGCCTCTAGATTAAGAGAATGTACAGTGAACGAAGGTATACAAAGCCAATACTCGTTCTAGTCGAGCGGCAACCGTTACGAAATCAGTGCTGCATGAAAATTACGCTGCGTCGCTATTGCTACTGCTACCGATAGGTGCATAAAAACAGAAATTGCCAGTTCCGTGACCAAGGTTTTGCATGATATGTGCCCTATATACTTTCAGTTTTGTAAATTCATTACAACAATTATAATCATAGAACAATCAATTATATATAGGTACCCTTTATACTTTAACACCTGTATTCCGAGGTATTTTCGATTAAATTCGCAACGTAGAATTTTATTTTATGTATTGTAATTAAGTGAAACTATAAGCACGGTGTTAAAGTCCGTGCATAGATACGTATAAATAGATTACGAAGAGCGACCGATCCGGTTGCGGTGAAGGAAGGAGATAGATACAACGCGACATGAATCACTTCTCAGCGGGCGTACAGGGAGGCACGCGGAGCGGGCGCGGGTGGCGCGGGGAGCACAGCGTATAGCCGAACGGAACGAAACGAACCAACGACAAAGTACAACTAAAAACAGTTGAACAGTCATTCGCGCAGAGTAAGCGTGCGTCGCTCGTTTCTGTAATTTACGTTGAACCGAAATATTACAAGCAATAGATAATAGAAATAATTACATACACGTTGGTAATTGTTATATGCGAAAAAGAAAGTAGCGTCGTTGTAAGTCAGTGCGAGTGAGACGCGAGTGACGATATTGAAGGTGTGTGTGTGTGTGGTGGCGTGGATCGTCGCGCAATTATTAACGATGATTCACTTGCGCGCGGGTGAAATGCAGCCTATCGGACTTGTTGACATATGTTTAGAAGGGGTAAACAAATGATATCTAAACAACTTCTAGGATAATGGTTGACTGATTCATTACTCCGCGACAGGTAAGCTCACATTTTATATTATAATAACTGTATAGTATTAAGATTGCTTACGGAAAATCAATCAGGCATCAGATATATTAATTCAATATTGTATTTTTTGTTCAATCGATAGGTCAAGGACGCTTTTGTATATCAACAGTAATAACATATACTTACTATTAGTATAAATTTGAAAAATGTATGTAAAGTTTTAGATTTGTTTTTTATTTCATCGTTATACAATAGATACAGTTGACGATAATAATATTTTGTTTATTTATCTAATTGTTTATATATAAGGTGGTAAATGGTAGCTCAATCTTAAAAAGAGACTTCCGTCCAGCTTTGTTGTTTGGTATATATTTGAAACTAGATAAGACTTAAAAGGTATATTTTAAATTATTTCTAATTCTCCCTAATAGGTATTGAATACTTATTATTAGGTATACCTACAATAATGATAGGTCGTAGAGAGTAGAACGAATTATTAAACTGCCGTAGATTCCAAGTGAGCAGATATATAATTATAACAAAGTGAGTATTATTTTTGAATGAGGGAACCGGTGCGGGCAAATTGACGGTCTGTCGGCGGCCGCGGCGGCGTAAGGTAAGGTGCAAGTGGATGGTGGTAGGTGGACGCAAAACAAACTGGCGGCGTGCTGGCGGCCGACACAGGCGTCGCCAGGGCCGCCTGGCCTGGCGCCAGGCCGGCGGGCGGCAGCCGATCGCCGGGATTCCTTTGTCTCGTTACAACATCGGCCGCCGCACCGCCGTACCTCCCTTCACGAACCTGCTGCATTTGATTACGTGCGAAAAGGTCGCGATCGCTGTCATATTTTACTCGCGATTTCTATGTGAACGATTCCATATCAACGAGTATAAGGAGCAAACGCCTTGTCGTTTCATTATGTACAATAAAAACAATGCAAAATAAAACTAACAAAAAACTTGAGAGGTGTCAAGGGACACCCGGATGGAACGAAGTTCCTTGCAGTCAGTACTAGGATAGCAAAAACACTTCGTTCCAAAAATTGTTTTATATGGGACAAATTGTACATAATTTCCGCCGTTTGCAATATGTTAATAAAAAGCGCACACTAGCGGCTAGCGACACATACGCCTCATGGAATGGGCGAGTCATGTTTGTGTGCGTAGTGCGTACTGCGCTTATTTGTTGGCTTGTTATAAACGAGCGGAGCGGCTTGCCTGTCTTCAGTTCTCAGAAATTGTAACGCCTTCTTGGAACGCAGTAACGCAGTCGTCCACGAATGCCTCGAGTGAGCGCAAAGCGAGGTCGCCATCCGTACCGTACCACTACATGTGTAAGAATTGTGATTAGATAAACACCCACACTTGTAAAGCACAGTTCGTCTCACATCTTACTCGCTCGGCCCACACTTGAATGCCCATTTTTATTGACCCGAGTGCAGTAGTATTATCATGACAGTGTATTCAAATCCTCAGTAGCTAGAGAGAGATGACTTTAATTGCATATTTTACTCCGCCACTTTTGTCGGTGATAAAGACATAATGAAGCTCTCGTAAAATCTAATGTAGTGATTATTCTTAAAGAGTAATGAGGCTACAATCATAATGTAGACGTATGGATTTATTTAAATTGACTAACTTTTGCCCCATGAATCATCAACCTACGTAAAATTCAGGTACAAAATAAATACTTGGAAGCTACTTAGGCATAAATATTTGGAAAACAACCAATTTAAAAATAGTTATATCATCTGAAAAATCGGGGATACCCTTGTTCATTAGGCCGCTAGCGCGTGTTGTTTCTACGTCAGAGTGATGTCACGTCGTACACTCATAGACATAATAACACAGCGCGGCACATGCGCCGTGGATGAACTCATCCCCGCGCCACCTCACTGCGTGCACTACTTGTTGACGGTACAACGATTCGAGCTTCTAAAGCATAAACTCTGTACGTATTATTATGTATTATGAGTACGTTTTCATTCAAATTATACCACAACATGTAAAATAACTTTTTAGGTTCAAATCGCCGTTGGATTATGGTTAAACGATACCTGGATTAATTTTATATAATTGTCTATTCTAATAAAATATCGTGTAATTAGATAACATTTTTATATTCTTAATAATATTATATCTAAAAGCCGCAAGTCCTATTTTGTAACGTATTCTACCAAAAATACAACTTCGACCAGCGAAAGTTGAAAAAAGAAAGTTAATATGAAGTGTCGCTCACGTGCTTTAACAAATATTATTTTAATGCAAAGATGAACAATTAATTCTGACTCTTAGAAATTATTTACGTCTGTGTTTAAATTATTGTATTTAAGATTTATGGCAGCTTAATTCGTGCAAACGATACTAATCATAGTTAATATTTTTTATAGACATACAAAATAGTGTTGTATAAATATTTTTATAACAAGAAGTATTTAAAGAATATTTTACTTTTTTCAGGTACAAAGGTCGCGGGTATGATGCCGCTGACTCAAGAGAAACGTTTGGACAGTAATTTCGCCAATAACAATGATCACAGCTACCTTCATAAGAAGTTTAAGAAAATGGCATCTACGGTGTCGGTATTTCCTCCAAGTATATCCATGGAGGAGGAAATCAGACATAGGGAATCCAATGCTACTTGCAATACCCCAATATCAAACGGAAGTATTGCAGCAGCTCATCCTGAAATAGAAAAGATCAAAGAAAAGTACGACAAGCAGATATCAGATTCGGAAAGAAATGTACAAATTAATTATAGTAATGAAAATTCTAGGTTAGGTGATGTAAATAATATTGTTCAAATATCTGGTAAGACCAGTTTTCCTGAAGAATTTCCAAATAAGACTGAAAATCTTGAAAGTGATTTTATCAAGGATGCTTACAATGGTGGAACGGGCCGATATATATGTCCTTATTGTAAGTTACCATGTGCCAAGCCTTCGGTTCTCCAAAAACATATCAGAGCTCATACCAACGAAAGACCTTATCCATGTATACCTTGTGGGTTTGCGTTTAAAACAAAGTCCAACTTATATAAGCATCGGAGGTCAAGAACACATGCTCTAAGACTGCAAGGACCTGATGCATCAACTGCAATTAATGATGATGATTTATCTGGTGGATCAGAGAGTGATACATCTATACCACCCACCTCTCTTTCTGACACAGGATCAGATGCCTCAGTTGTTCGTCTTGAAAACACACGACCTCATGAATTTTCGTCTCCAGAATTAACAAACGATAGTGTACCTTTGATTAATACAAATTTTCTATTGAATGAAAACAATAAATCAAAGACAATATATAAGCCCAAGTTCAGAGCAGCGTTTTATCAGGGTGCTGACGAAAAAGATAAGATAAAGAAAACGATTTCACCGAATGCTGACTTTCTTACGGAACATATCTCTAAAATTATATCAGATAATGAGGCCATTGTTGACGTTATAGAGACACCTCTGCAAAAAAAATATGGAAAAATTAAGCAAATTGCTGAGAGCAAACAATTTATGTCTGAAAATGAAATTAAATCAGATGTGATACCGTTAAACTTAACAAAACATAATAATGAGGCTGACAGCTCATTCAGAAAACGATCTCATTCCGAAAGTTTTACACATTTCGAAGATCAAAAACATCCATTGAATCCCGAAGGGTCTATTATAAAAGATTTACTCCTAAAAAATAAAACAAATGGTTTATCTACTGCTACGAACGAATTATTGGATGGGCTTGGACCTCTTTATGTATGTCCTTTGTGTCAAATTATATTTAGAAGTGCTGACAATTACGAAATTCATAGAATGTACTATTGTAAAGGAAGCATTTCTAACAACCTTGCATCAGTTAATATCTTACATAAAGAAGTAAAAAGTACAACTAAGCCCGAAAATGTTTTTATGAGAAGCAATTCCATCAATGTTCGACTTCCTGAAACTCAAGTTAGTACAGCCACAAAACTAAATGTTTGTACCAAGGTACAGTCTTCCAAAACAAAACCAGATAATCTTATAATAACAAAATCAGAATATAGTGATGTAATCGCACCCTTACCATCTCCAGGCCCATTACTTGGTAACACTCGCCTAGTAGATACAAGAGGTTCGTCAGATATAAGCAGAAAAATTTCAGAATTAACAGAAAATTGTAGTACACGAGCGAAACAATCCAGTCCGAAGCGGAAAATTGATAGTACTTCAGAGACTTATAGCAGCCCAGGAATATTAGAGACCTCTTCGCCACGTTCTGGAGAATTATATTCCCATCCTAAAATAAGATGCTTGGACACAAATCAAATAACATTGCGTTCGATCGAAGAAATATCACAACACATGAGACATAGTTCTACTTCCCTTCAAATGTTTGGAGGTGAAGTAAAAATTGTTGACCATTCCGGGAGCACAACCACATTACGAATAGAGCCAAGCAAAAATCAATTGTCTCCAATAATGGTGCAACAAAATCTTTCTCCTTCGAAATTTGCAAATGAATCTGAAGCGAGCAGTGTGGTTGTAAGATCAGGATTACATTCTGGAGGGACAATAGTTCATAATCCACCTACGCCGAAAGAAGTACTTAGTACTCCACAACCACAAACTCCTAGAATTACCATGTCTTCGTCAACACCTCAAAACTTGCTCAATATTCATGATATAACACATTTTCAATTTCCTCCCCTTAGCGCTATAACAGCATATAATCCTTTGACATTACCTCCTCTGAGCCCATCTTCATCACCTAACGGTGCTACAACGATATTACATGGAGGAAAATTAATCCCACACGTGCCTGGAATACCCGGTCCAAACACACAAGGTGTTTTAGTTGGTACTACAAATGTACCAACTAAGTCATTAAAAGTAGACCTACATAAATTATCTTTACAAACACCTAATGATACTATTCAAGATGCTTTGATAGTCAAAAGTCCTGCTGGGAAAAATCCAGCCGTGTGTACTTATGAAAGATCTCGTAATGGCCCAAGTCCGAATTTAAAGCTGCCACATATAGAACAAGACAAATTCGTTCAAAATAGAGAAAGAAGTAACACAGAAATGCATCATGTTTCGGCACTGCCTATTATTAAAATAAAGAATGTTGATGATCCAGTTCCATTTACATCAAACATAATGCGTACATCATCTGGCAAGCAAGAGGCATCACTGAAAAGGGGATCTGAAGGATTTCCTAGAACGCCAGTATTAAAAGAAAACACAAACTATGTGATAAACAAAAAACCTAAAGAATACAATCATCAATTTTCCTCCAAAAATATGGAAATTAAATCGGAAGTCAACGAGACGCGGAATTTTAATTTCGAAAATTTGATAACTAAAACTGAAATATATAACAACCAGATTCAAAGTTCTTCGGAAGTTCAAAAAAATACTAATGCACACGAAACCGACCATACTTCAGTTGAAAATGAAAGATCAGAAACATTATACTTTCAAAAAAATCTAACAGCAAATACTAACACAGAGGAAAGAAAACCGAAATTCTTGCGACCATCAACTTTACCTCTAAAACCTGGTACATTTACGCCGAAGAGGCACCACGGAATAACACCGAATGCTAATACAATGCCGTTAGTATCGCCCGAAACGCCACGCCCGGCCAAGGCTTACGGTCAACTATATTTAAATGGAAATGCTTACACATACTTAGGTCTCAAATGCTCAACTAAAGTCTTCTATTGCACGATTAATCGGCCGCAGCCAACCTATGTCCCAAATCAACATTTTCTCTCCATGTACAGTAATTGGCAGGTAAATAGAGGTAGTTTCAAGTATATAGTAGATAATAATACAATGCTGAATTGTGATTGTGACATGAATGCATGAATATGTTTACAGTTATTATCAGAGCTGACGCCAGACCCGCTGGGATTGTCAGCATCGTCTGCAATGTCTTTATATGACTCACGTCATCGACCGCAGAGCATGGCCGTCTCTGTAATCAAACAGGATCTTATATTGACTCATTCATCGCAATGGAATAAAAATGCAAAAGAGAATAAACAGGTATTATAACTTTCATACAAATATTACTTTTTTAAATAAATAGTTATTTGTTTAGAGTCATACAAGTTAGAAACAGGGAATTCATTGTTATTAACAACGGTTCATTTAATATGTCAATATACATATACTATTCTAATATTACTACATATTAAATAATAACAATTATTATTAGTCTTAAGGTGCTCCCTCACCGGGAGCATTCGCGTTTAATGTAACGTTACAGATTTGAGCATTACATCAGTGAAGGAGGAGAACCGAGCATTACAATGCGCACCTTGTAATGATACAATGTGTAATATCTTGTTACAACTTGTAACATCAATAATAATGTCGAATCTATAATGTTACATTACACGCGAATGCTCGTCAGTCAGGGAGGTAGTATTGTAATGTAATGCTCAAAGACGAATCTATAATGTTACATTACACGTGAATGCTCCCGGTGAGGGAGCACCTTAAAGTTACACAATACATAATGGTGAATTATTGTAAATAACAAATTTTGTAACACATGTAATGTAACGTATATTTAGAAAATAAAACTTGTAGTGAAACTTGTATTTCATTATGGTAAATGATTTTAACGATTATAGCAGAACACATTGCTTAAGAGTAAACAAGGATTGTATATTTCGTCAGTTTATCCAATACTCGCCAAATAATTCTAATAATGATTTCCTGGCGTTGAAACAGACATGTACAGTTGACAAAAGAATTAAGTATGCAAAGCATGATTCTCAAACCCTCTGTAATATTTAATATTACATATTGTTTACGTTATTATAAATGTTGAATCATACCTTACGTTTACAGGTATCATTTAACATTGATAATAACACAAACAATCTATAAAATCAATAATTACAGAAGGTTTTAGAATCATGGCCTGCATACCTAATTATTTTGCCGACTGTAGGTCATCAAAAATTCATCAATTTTTTTTTATTCTTTTAAGGGTTATTGTTATTTTTTAACTGTTTTACTTTTTAGGCTTTATCACAAGCGGATGCTAAAAAAGCAGAGGATTCAAAAGCTAACCCCTATGACAACTCTAACACTCCAAAAAAGGAACTAACAGGAGGGTTTGAAAGTAATGAAGAATACACGTATGTTCGTGGACGTGGCCGAGGTCGTTACGTTTGTTCGGAATGTGGAATTCGATGCAAGAAACCATCTATGTTGAAAAAACATATAAGGACACATACTGATGTACGACCATATACATGTGTGCATTGTGCTTTTAGGTAAAATATACATTTTTCAATTTCCTATGAATTATTTAAATGTATTTCATTGATTAATATTAATTTATTCATTTTATTTATTTATTATTTGAAATTACAGTTTCAAAACTAAAGGTAATTTAACGAAACATATGAAAAGTAAAGCACATTATAAAAAATGTTGCGAGCTGGGTATAAATCCCAACGAAGGAAATGAGGGTGAAGGCGCGGAGACGAATCAATGCTTCGGTGAAACAGACGACGAGACTGAATCGGATGGTGATGAAGGAAATGAAGGCGAAACCGAATCCAGTGGTAAGTTTAATTCACTACATAGGCTTAGTCGGTATTATTTGCGATATATAAACGAAAATTTCTTACCATATACAATACGATAAACGATCTTATAGAAACAGTCTAAACCTAACTTAGCTATTTAGGTCATCTTCAAAATTAAATTTTATTTTTATTTAGTTTAAGCATGATTTTAAAGACAAGATTTTATGTCCTATCTTCACTGCTCATACACAATACGTAGACAAGTTGATTAAAACGTATTTTTAGTTTATTATACATATATCTAACTAGCGCTTTGCCAGAGGCTTTGCCCGTGTTTCCCAATAATAGTAATCCCTTTAGTATTCCAGATCACGGTCTACCTATGTGCTTTTTCTTGAGAATCCATTCAGTAGTTTTTGCGTGAAAGTAATAAACATCCAAACATCCATACAAACAAATTTACATTATAAGTAAGGCAATACATACAATATTAATAAAACTTATTTGAATTACCATTTAAAGACAATGTCTACATTGCTACAGTATGTTTTATGAGTAATTCTATTATTTTTTGATTAAACATTCACTGTGTCCTGTTTCAGATACAGAAATTTTTAAATCCCGTTTACCCGAACATGAAGCTGCCCATTGCCTGTTATCATTAGGCGGTAACAGGCCTGCTACATCGGCTACACCGGGGCTAATTACCAGTGCTAGACCTACTACTTATCCCTATACTCCAATTGTGATGAATAGTCCGTCTATGGACTTTTCTACAGAACAACCACAAAATACTGTAGATTCAGGAATAGACAATGATAACGAGCCAATGGATCTCAGCAAAACTGATTTAAAAGTTTCCAATAATATTCCAGAAATACCTACAGCTAGAGAATCAAGTGTACTTGCATCACTTGCATCAAATACTGCAAAGTTGCCAAATCGCCAGACCCAATGGGCAAACGGTGAGCCTATGTTACACACATATTTGACAGAAAGGGCACTCCTAGATTCCAAAATCAAACAGAGCCAAGTTACATGTAACTTAAGCAAACAGCGCAAAATTGAACTTCAAACCTCTGTGTTAAAAGAAAAAGATAGTGAAAATGTTCCTGCAACTAAAAATAATACACTAATGCCACATGGAAATGATAACAATACCAATAACATACTTATCTCTAAGGAAGATCCTATAAAAGCATCCGAAGAACCTCCAATAGCAAAAGCCATTCCTGTGGAAAATAAAAGAGCACGCACACCTAGTTCTGGTTCTGAAAATGCAAAACATGTGGTCTCCGAATATTTAAAACATGCTAGAATTAATCACATCAAGACTCGTGATGAATCATTTAAAAACCAAGTAGATAATTCAAGTGATGATAGCAATGGTCCAAAAACTGTGGAAGAAAAAACAAAAATAGATGATCTCAATACATCGGAGGATGATTCTAAGAAATTGCCGCCATTGGACCATGATCCAGTAGCCCGTAAGGTTGTTATAGGAGCAGGAGGTGTGGCTTTTAAAGTGACTAAAGGAAAAGAATTTGAAAGTGCGCAATCTTATTCACCAGGGCGGCTCATGGAAGATGGGCGGCGAGTATGTGATTTTTGTAATAAAACATTTACTAAGCCGTCTCAGCTAAGATTACACCTCAATATACATTATATGGAAAGGCCTTTTAGATGCAGTGTATGTGCTGTCAGCTTTAGGACAAGAGGACACCTACAGAAACACGAACGATCTGGTTCACATCATAATAAAGTATCAATGACTTCAACATTCGGCGCTGCAACTTCATTTAATCCGCGACCTTTTCGTTGCTCAGATTGTAATATAGCCTTTAGAATACATGGTCATCTAGCCAAACATCTAAGAAGTAAAATGCATGTCATGCGTCTTGAATGTTTGTTTAAATTACCATTCGGTACGTTTACGGAGATAGAACGAGCGGGAGTGAGTTTAACAGATATCGACACCACTGATTGTGCAAGCTCGTTAGCCAGCTTGCAGTCACTGGCACGCAAACTACATGAGAAAGATCCCACGAAACTGGAATACCGGGAGCCTAACGGTTCAATGGGAATGATTCCTTCTGCGGGCAGAGAATCATCCGAAGATGAGGATGCCATGCTTACGGAAAAGACATTTGAAAGTGAACAAGACGGTGAGCTGAAAACTGTTGAAAGTAGTGATGTGCAAGATCCAGAAACTCGAGTTAATTATAGTGCCACAGATAATTAGTGCCAAAATTATATTAAGTAGAATGTTTACGTGCAATTTTGTTTTTATTGTTAATTTAAGATTTAATTATTCTTATTGGGGGTTGACTTGAAAAGTGTGAAAACAAAATAATGCGCTTTAACTATATAAATATTTTATTTTAATGTCAAGTGAAGTGTCTTGTAAATATCTCCAAATTACTTAATTTTAATGTTGTTATATTTGCTTCCATCATAAGGCTTACATATTGTTACATAAGTAGCTCTAACTAGAAATAATAGAAATTGTTGATATTCGCAAAGGCATGAAACAATTTAAAGTCAAATTTGTCAAAAAAAATCATACCGAAACATTGGAGGTCCATGTTGTAGGTAAAATGCTTCAAATATCAATGAAACATATTTCAAACCTTAAACGACCTTATAAAATCTTAAGAACTCTTTTGTATGTATTTTTATAAAATATATACCACAATGTATTTACACTGAATAACCTCTACTTCCAAATCTTTTATCTTAAAAATAATTGGCATATCAACTTCCGTAAACGAAATTTAGATAAACGTATAAGATCCTTGAAGAGTCTTCCATATCGAAAATAGTAATTGTGCTAGATTTTTGTTTTATACTAGTTACTCTTCGATTGGGTAAATATTTGACTAGCGTGAGTTAAACTCTTGTACCTTTAAGAGGGTGCGATATACCCTCAAACACATAAACTAAGAATAGTTGCTTTTTGTCTTAAGCAATTAGTATGCTTTGTAATTGTTTTAAAATAATTTTGCTTCTACGTCTTAATACTATAATGAATACGTATACGTACATTTCCCATATTATTCTTTTACACACGACTTTGACACGTATATCTACATCAGCATAAGCTGTAGACATTAATATCTATAAAATTAGTATTGTAAACAAGGTTTTTATAGCAACTATATACGTATTCATTTGAATATATTTTGTGTAAAAAGTATTGAAAACTTGAACTTCATATTTGTATTTAAACTTTAATCAAGGCCAAATTATTATAAGCTTAAAACATATCAGTTAATCACGCATTTTTAAATTGTATGGCATCACGATGTCCATTTTAAATTAATGATCAATGACTAATAAAATTTATATTATAAACTATACATTACTAAAACTGAAAAAGAAGGTTAATCATTCTGTTAGGCTGTTAGCAATGACGCGAAACAAAAAAAAATATACTCGTTGATTTTATAAATGCATATAAATGAAAAATACTGAATTGAAACTTGAGATACATCTTATATACACATATATAAATTACATATATATAAATTACGTGTCACGTTGTTTGTCCGCGATGGACTCCTAAGCTACTTAACCGATTTTAATCTTTGCACACCGTTTGAATTTTGATCCAACTTGAAAGATAGGATAGCTTACATCTCAAAATAATAATAAAAAACCTTTTGACAGAACGAAGTCTGTCCGGGCAGCTAGTAACATGTAATAATTATGAAAAAACCATACCTAAGCATATTATTTTTCATTTTCATAATATACCAATTTTCATTGCTTAATTAATTCAGGAAATGTTGAAAAATAAATAAATTATAAAAAAAAACATAATCTGTTAAACTTAACTACGTAATTTTTCTACTAATATTACAATGTAGATTGTATCAGTAGAGAAAAATTAGAAACAACGTACTTTATCAAATGCTATCATAATTATACCCTCAGCATATACCGTCATAAAGTCTACACAACGCATTGGCACTGGCATATCTTTATCTCTCGAAACTATAATTTATGGATATGTATACCTGTTTTTTTATAAATAACAACAGACAGGCAAAAATTTGTTATGAATATAAAAAGTTTAACATAGATACAATTGAATCTTAGTAATTAGGTAAATTTTTGAAACATCATAACTTTAATATTTCCAATAATGTTTTCAAATTTCCTATGTAGTAATACTGTATTTTTAAGGTATTTATTGGTGGGACTCTATTTTATAATGTTTATATCTTTAAAATCAAATCTACGTAAACTCGCGCTTAATATCATTGTATGTACATTGTTTTGAATGTTTCGTAAATACATTGGTAAGAAAGAATTTTAGGTCCAATAATGCCAAAGTATATTAATCCATTCAATGTTTATGTAAAATAGGTACGTACTATTTGTTTGTAGAAAAAAAATTATTGATGTCAAACATATTATTTTCAGAGAAACATGTAAAATGCCCAATTTGTAAAAGCCATAATATCTAAGTTTAAAATCGAATTCATAACATGGAATAGGTGATGTTTTATTAGGATGTAGCGGATATGTATTTAGGAAAATGAAGCGATTTTTTAAATGTGTTTAAGACATACAATATCGCGATCGTGAATTCACGTGTACGTCTCGCGTTAACGCGTCGCCCACGTTAACATTTTCAAAGTCACGCAGCTAACGTCAATGTGACCGTGTTCGGGAACTATGAAATAATTAAAGAACTATTTAGCATAATACGAAAATCTTTCTGGACTTTTACCAAACTTTTTCCATACGATCTGTGCATTCTTATTACATACATTGTATGGCTAACGCCCCAAACTCTAACAGTTACTTAAATCGCTCCTTAGTACAGAATATGTGTATGTGTATGGTGATTCTTTCCTAAGGAGCGGTTAAAGTAACCGTTAAGTGACTCTTGATTTGGGCGTAAGACCATAATTATGGCTTAAAGCGATTAATTAAACTTTATTTATTTGAGAAAATGTACGAATGATAGTCATCTTTTTAAGTTGTATTCATTTTAGTGGCGAAGATGTGCGCCTCTGTTATGACTTAGCAAGGTTCTGCAAACCCTTTTCTTGTGTTTAATACGAGCAACCTGTAGTGAATATATTTTGTTAAAAACTGTATGCACCGCCTCGTCGCGTCGAAGGCCTGTATGTCGGGTGTAAGCAACAATATTCCACTAAACTAAATGTTTACCTTACCTTTTGTGAGATGAATCAGAATTAAAGTTCTTGCAAAGTCGAGGACCATAGTGACTTCTAAAGGTTATTAATTCTGTCAAAAAATTGAGACATTAAAATGTAAATAAAATATAATTGGAATAATTATCTTTTATACTATTATAGATTTTAACCTGTTTGTATGGCACTGTAACATCCTATTTATTTTTTGACATTGTACATCCAACCCGTAATTAGTTATATTTTAGAAAGCCCTGCTCTTCCATTAAGTTTGTGACCATCAGCTGTAGTAGGGCGAGCTTTTTTTCTGCATACCAAAATAGGTATTAGATGGATCTGCATACTTAGCTTTTTATAAATATAAATAAGAATAATAATCCGAATCAAATACTTGCAACTAATGGTGTAGCTACCTATTGTTTTTTTTTCTACTTACTAGACCTAGCAACTACAAAAATTAAGGATTCTGGCTTTTATAATTTTGATTGATGATGTAGGTAAAAACTAAAAAACAAATAAATGATGTAGGTATTAGGTACTTACATAATTCCAGGTCTTCAGGTCTTTCTTTTATTTATGTAATTGTTATCTCATTGTAAATAGATACATAAAATATTTGGAAAACATTGTTTAGAATTTTACTTATATACAGTTAGATAATAATTATATACATATTTATAAGGAAATAAAATACAGGCTTGTCAAATATTTACCCATTTATTGTTTACTATACAAACATTGTATTGATGGATATTTTATGATAAGATTAAAGTTAATGTAAAATATATAAAGTTGTGTTATTTGTGTTTGTCTGTATCTGCATATCAGCGAGCATCAAATACAACCACTGAAAACTGGGTTAAAGAAAACTATTGTGGAAAATTTCATGAATTTTAGAAGAAATTATAACGCTTCACGCTTCACACTCATAGCCCCACACTAGGATTCCCAGTGTCGTGGGTACCATGGACAACACACAACATAGACAAGGATATTCACACCCAGACCGAGAACAGAAATTCAAACTCATCATTCAAATTTCCGACTCGCTGGGAATCGAACCCAGAACCCTTGGTGCGGCGATCCGGCATGGTAACCATTGCGCCACACGGGTCGTCAATTAATTTTGTGATGTAAAAGGTTTATCATAGAAGACTAAACTACTAACTTTAACATAAACTGACATAAAGTAGAATCCATAATTCAACGGCTGGTCCGCTTGACAACTCAAAATGCAAAAACAAAACAAATGTTACCTGAACATAGAGACATTGCTTTTCTTGTTTAAATTATAAAGGTTACATTATATTTTTAAAATCAGCTACTAATAATGTGACTGTATTTTCTTTACATTAATTACAACTTCTCTTCATCGATATTCATTATCATCGAATTATTATATGGAAGGTATTTTCAATGAACGAGTATTAGAAGTACAAACACAATAATTGTACACTTTTTTTTACAATGTTACTCATGTTTTTTTACGCAGAGACGAAATGGTAGCCGATCACTTTTTCGGTGAATCGAATGTCGATACTGAAATATCGACTCTTACCCCTTAATATTTATTTTCTTCAATAGATAGCAATATTCTATATCAATTGGATCAGTAGAATTATGGATAGACTATAAACAAAATTTTACCGAAAAAAAAATAACAGACATTAATGAAATATTTTTTGAAAAAAGTACACTAAAATTATCAACTTCACTCATGCACCCATCTCACTAAAATTATCCTACAATTTAAATAAGATTAAAGTGTACACCTTTTCTGCTTGTTGTGCAACTATAACAAAAACTTAAGTAATGGTCCTTTTGTAGATTGCTGGGCACTTTATGATGGTACACATAATACAGTGGTAATGAGCTTCACCAGTTTAGCTCGCTACCATTTCAACTTAAACCAACTGAAATTGGTGTTGAAGTTTCTAATGTTACACCCCTAGTGATAAATGTGTGTTACATACTAACACATGTAAAGGCAACAGTGACCCTTACCATCAGTACCATCACATACCTACCTAGCAAATCTGTTTTAAGGGTTTGTTATCAAAAACTTTTCATAAAGAAGCTCATTCATAACCCGATCTATAAAGATGTATTAATAATTGTGCTTGTGTTCTAAGGCCATAGGCATACAAAAAAGGAGATCTCTGGTCTGTATAGATAATCAATGGTTAATTAAAACTGTAGAATACAACTCAATGCCAGGAATACCTTGCAATGTAATAAATTTTCTCCTTTGCTTATAGTAAATCCAAATCTATAAACATGTATAAAACTGATGTTATTTTAGAAACACAGGCATTTAAGACAGTATAGCAGACATTGTTTAAAGTCTCTTGCTATGATAATATTTAGGCCTACAATCACACTAACTATAATTCTGTATAAATATAATTGCTTTATTTAGAGCTGCATCAAACCAATAATTGCTTAGTCTCTTTAAAGCATACTCAATATCAGCCAAGGACACAAGGTGACACTTTGAATACTGAACAAAAATTTTTCCCATGATAATGTTGTTATTACAAAATAAGTGTTATGAACTTAGAGCTTGGCTATAATATACTAAGAATATCGAATATACTTTTAACAGATTTCAAAAATAGAGGGGGTTATCATATTGTCTTGAAAAAGGATACATCTTTTTGTTCTCTTCTTGTACATAATTCTGTAACCACATTCTCTGCATCTTATTGGGTCCCTTGGTTTAATTTCATTTTCTCTGTGACACTCTGAAAAATTAAAATAATCATTAATTTCATTTAAAGACATTCCGCAACACATTTGAAGTAGGTACCAAAAAAAATATTCTTACCTCCGCAAACGTAGATCATAGGTACCTTAGTAACCGAATCTTTATTGCCTGTATCTGCCATGTTTCGCAAATTCAACTAAACGGTATTGAACACGTCTATTTTCTGTAGTTGTATATCTAAAGATTAAAAGTAAATTGAAAAGGTAAAAACAATTTTTTCAACTACCTACCTATTTTAACCCAAAAGCTGAAAACTGAAAAGCTTCAAATCAAATTCATCGCAAAATTCGCAAAAAGTCAAACTCAAAACGTCAAACGTCAACTTCCGAAGTTCCGACTTGCGACCACAGAGTAACTTTGTACAACGACCACGGGAGGCACGGGATATTAAGGTTCCGACCATGGATATATTACTCTATCTGGATCATAGACTTTGTAGAGATATCTGACGTTCGATTCCGATACATATTATCATATGTCATATCGAAATGACCATTCGACCAATCACAGGCCAGATTGAGGTTGTATGAAGGACAATAATTGTAGGTTGTCCACACTTACAAAATTAAGTCATATTTTGATATGGTTCTTCAAAATGTTTTCCAATGTTAATTTTTGTGGTGGTAAAAATTATAATATTTAAATAATACATTTTATTAAAATTTCTTCAAATTGACTGAATTTAAATTATTGCATTGAGAGTAAATTGAAAATTAAGGTTCACAGTTACGTTACATCTATATTATATAATAATACTAGCTTCCCGGAAAGACTTCGTTCTGTCAAAAGTTTTTTTTTTATTTTGAGATCTATGCTATCCTATCTTTCAAGTTGGATCAAACTGCACATGGTGTGCAAAGATTAAAATCATTTAAGTAGTTTAGAAGTCCATCGCAAACAAACAATGTGACACGTAATTTATTTAAATTAAAATTATACATCTATATTATAAATTCATCTTATTGTTAGATGTTTTTATAACATTTTAATAATCACAACTGAATGATATATCATGGGACTATAGATAACATGGACTTCAAGTACTTATACAAAATCAGAGATCCAGATAGAGTAATTTAACCACAGACATACATATCAAGATTTATATAACATATATCTATGCTTTCGACGGACCACTTTGACAAATAGTGTTGCTATCAGAAAAAGAAAATTAATAGCGAGAGGTAAAGTGTCGATATTTCAGTATCGACACGCTTGATGAGCGGTGAAAGATATAGACCTAGTATATGTATACATATATATTTAAGTCTATGGTGAATAAACGTGGTGCTTCACTATTGGCCTTATGCATAAGCTTAGAGTCGCCCAGCGGGCTATGGAACGAGCTATGCTCGGTATTTCTCTACGCGATCGAATCAGAAATGATGAAATCCGTAGACGAACGAGGGTGACCGACATAGCTCAGAGAATTAGCAGGCTGAAGTGGCAATGGGCTGGCCACATAGTTCGAAGGACCGATAACCGTTGGGGAAGAAAGGCCCTCGAATGGAGACCACGCCTCGGTAAAAGGAGCACAGGACGCCCCCCGATCAGGTGGACCGACGACCTGAAGAAGACAGCGGGTATCCGCTGGATTCAGAAGGCTCAGGACCGGTCTGAGTGGCGTAGATTAGGGGAGGCTTATGTCCAGCAGTGGACCTCAAAAGGCTGATGGATGTATACTTCGATTGTATACTTGGATGCATAATAAATGCATATTTGGATGGCATTTGTGTCTGTGTTCCGTGATAATTATATTGGATAATTATATTGGCAGCACTGGACACGGCCCACAGTTGATCTTTTTCCATATAAACACGGATTGGCAGCACTGGACATGGCCCACAGTTGATCTTTTTCCATAAAACACGGGTTTTTAGGGTTCCGTAGCCAAATGGCAAAAAACGGAACCCTTATAGATTCGTCATGTCTGTCTGTCTGTCTGTCCGTCCGTATATCACAGCCACTTTTTTTCGAAACTATAGGAACTATACTGTTGAAACTTGGTAAGTAGATGTATTCTGTGAACCGCATTAAGATTTTTACACAAAAATAGAAAAAAAAAAAAAATTTTGGGGGTTCCCCATACTTAGAACTGAAACTCAAAATTTTTTTTTCATCAAACCCATACGTGTGGGGTATCTATGAATAGGTCTTCAAAAATGATATTGAGGTTTCTGATATCATTTTTTTCTAAACTGAATAGTTTGCGCGAGAGACACTTCCAAAGTGTACATTACCATGCAAACTTCCACCGAAAATTGGTTTGAACGAGATCTAGTAAGTAGTTTTTTTTAATATGTCATAAATCGTAAACCGCAATTTACCTCGATCAAAGTTACAACGAACTTCAAGAACTTTTATATTATGTTACTTGCTGCTACGGAACCCTTCATGGGCGAGTCCGACTCGCACTTGGCCGCTTTTTATCTAATGTACACGGCCGTCTAAAACTTTGCATTGGCAACACTGGTTGTTATGTCAAACTCGTCATTAACGTTACCCCGGTCACTCACATGCGCGCAAATGTTTGACATTTTTACGAATGTTTGCACATATGTGAAGGGTGGTCAGGCAAATGGGTTCGCATGTGAGTATACAAGCCCATTTCCGCTTCTTCCTACACTTTGTTCACGAATGTTCAATCTTGCTGTTGTTATTAAGTTGTTGTCATAAAATCCATTTTCAATACAGATAATAAATGGTAGTACGATTAGACGCCACGAACCACGAAAAATTAAGAGATACATCACCTTTTTAGTCGTGTGCGCAACTGGTCGCACGAATGTGTGGGAGACTACACGAAGGTTCGAGGTTCGCGCGCTTTCATGTCCGACAAAAAGCCGACACAGCTTGGAAAACCCCGAATGCCTCGAAAACTTCGCATAATCATTCGCGAATGTCGTCCTACACTTGTGGGTTCGCGTATTCACGCGAATGTGAGTGACCGGCATTAAACTTAAAACGTAGTGATTAAGTACTCTGTGGTTATACAAAGAATGTATATAGTACTCTGTGAAGTGTGAAACAAAGTGGAAATGGATTTGTTAATCTCAAGCAAGCAAAGCAAATCTCAATTCTCAAGTTTCGGTTTATATATCAAAGTACTCTAATTAATACTCTGTGATCTCAAGTGAGTCTATTTGATTAGACACAGTCAATTCTACATACAATTGGTTAATTCGAATAAAAAATTGGAGCAATCTGGAAAATAAAAAAAAACTACGATAAATACATAAACTTATATATCAATTAGAACATCCCAGCCCCTAGAGACCCATTGTATAAATTGAAAACATTCGAGCAAGCTAAGCAAACACCGAACACAGTACACAAATAAGAATAGAAATAATGCATTTTTTAGACAATTTCGATCCTGAAACTTCAGCGCGAGAACGTAGAAAGATGAATCGTAAAAGTTATTACATGAAGTGAGTTAATTTAGTTAAATACTCAGGTTTGCGGTAAGAAGATCAACTGTTTGATTGGAATTAATGGACGTGTGTTGTTGTATTTTAGTCGCAAATGCAAAAGCATATACAATGAGCGTGGACTGATAGCAGCAACAGGGAAAGATTTATGCGATTGTCTGGACGTGACCTGCCCTGGGTGCCATTTCCCTTGTCCAAAATGTAGCTCCAATAAATGTGGCCATGAGTGCAGGTATGTAAAAGAATGCTAATACCAGAGACATGAGTATCTAGTTCTAGATAATACCTATTAGTGAAATTGAACCACCAATTGGAAGAAGGGAATAAGCGCCACTTTTTGACATATTCACTTTTCTACATTTTTACATTCTTTAGACGTAGGGCTTAATTGTGAGTTCGAAGAAAAGAACAAAAACCATTCGCTTCGTATAGATTCATGCAGCCATAAAAAGATTTCCAACTAAATCTTAAGAAGGAAATAAATCCTTCTTTTATTCCCTTCTTCCAACTATCAACTGTACAATTATAGAAATAGTGTTCAACAATCAGGGGTTTTTCAGTTAAACTCGTTACTTCTAACGACATAGTTGATTTTAAAAACTGATGGCAGTGATGTTTTAAGAAAAGTTGTAAGTTCTTTGACAAGGCAACAACGTTCAAGATTTCGCAATATAGAAGCTTTGAGTATAGTTAAAGTCATAAAGGTTACTTGACATGTTCCGAATTTATCGATGGTTTCGTTAATTTTGTTCCAAAAACCTACGAACCCAAAAATACCAGAAACTCCGGCATATGTTAACAAAATACCCATAAATGAACGACATACAAAAAATAATACAACAATATAGCTGATGAATTTAAAGATTTTTACAATATTAATCATACCTGGCCAACTACGACATACGAAAGTGAGGAAATAGACGATTAATAGTGTTTTTAATTTTATTTAATAAATAAACAGTTTTTGTCATTATATTGTCTATTATTTGAAATTATTTTGTATATAATATATGATAAAGGTATGATGAGGTAAATTAAAAAAATGACGTGCATAAGTGTATCAATGATACCTACATGAATAAATGATTTTGAATTTGAATTTGAATTTGATAAATCGGAAGAAGGGAATAAATCCAACACATTTACATAAACATATATAAATGAATATTATATATTTCAGCCAGGTCTAGCAATAAATAAATCAGAATTTATATTTTCTTCATTATTCATTAATATCACATGAGCCTAGAAGTTGCAAGTCAAAAGTTATAAAGTTTTTTTTGATTATCTCCATTCTTGTTTTTTGGATTTATTCCCTTCTTCCAATTGGTGGTTCAATTATAAGGCTTATTGATGTTATATAATGTCATGTGTTTTTTCATCTAGGTAGCTTACTTGTTTAGAAGTAGCTAGCCTTGAACTAAAGTGTCTATGTTACAATGTATAATTACGATTGCAAAACATTAAGACCACATATGAAGTTTAAAGAAGTGAAAAAGTTTATGAATTCTAGTGTTGATTTAGAGATTAGTTTGTATTGAAGCAGAAATGACTAGTAAACCACTTTAGTTCCAGGCTAGACAATTGTACATTTTATATTTGAGGAGTGGCGGATCAAAACATGATATTTCCACTTTTTGCAAAAAAAAGTTACATATGATATTCGATAGAATACCATTAATTACATCACCTTTTAGGCTGGTTTGGTTCAAAATCATGTTTCTTCATGTAGTAAATAGCCTCTGAAGTTGGATCATGATATTTCCATGTTTAAAAATATCAATAAACAAAATCGGAACAAAACATGATAAATTTCATACGTTTCTGGTACACCGATCTAAAGTTGATACAAAATCCGATATTTCCATGTAATAATCTTTTTACTAACAAAAAATAACCGTCTTCAAAGTTACTCAAAAACTACTTGTCAGATCTGGTTCAAATTTGTGTGGGACCACATGACAAGCACCTGCTTGCGATTAAAAAAAGAATCATCGAAATCGGTTGGCGTGATATTGAGTTTTTCGTCCATTTGTCGCGCACATACTTAATACTTTAAGACATAAATGGTTTTCTCATGGATGCCATTGTCAGATCTCAATAAAATTTAAGTGGTGCTTGTCATGTGGTCCCACCACAGAAGAAAGGAAAATTGAACAAATTGATGATGATGAAGCATGTATTTGCACTGAGATGGATATAGAGGATATTAGAATTTAATTAAAAAAAAATTAATTCTAATTTCTTTATATATATCTAAATTCATTATATATATCATAATATATTCCATATAGTGTATTTGTCACATTTTTTATTACTATATAAATAAATAATCCAGAGCATAAAATGTTATTTCCAAACCTGACTTTTTCAAAACATGATATTATTTCCAAACTGTTTGGTACAAATCATGATATTTTCATCAGATAGGGTCAAAACGTGATATTTCCATTTTATACATAAGAATAACTACATAATATGAGTAAAAAATAAAAAATAAAAGAACATGTGTGCATTTAGCCTTATTTATATATTAGCACTCATTCTTTTTAAATTTTACAGATGCAAAGAAGTTACAGGTTTTTGACCTTTTGTGAACAATTGGACAATATGGAATTATCATGTTTTGTTCCGCCACTCCTCATTTAGTAATCATTGGTGGTCATTGGTGAAATAATCATTGAATAATATAGATAAATTTAATGCTGAAGGGGCTCTCATAACAAGAGGGGAATTAAGAGTCAAAGATTTATAAACTTAACAATTTTTATTTTCCAATTTATTTCTGATTAAAAGCCCGAAACTTTTGCTAGAGTAAACAGAAGAAATACTAGACAGTACAAAAATATTTTTGTTACACAGTATTTTTTTTTCCAGGGTCAACAGAAAATGGATGTATGACAAAATTGAAATTGAAGGAAATGATTTTGTTATAAAAAATGTATATAAACACAAGTAAATTCAGTCATTTGCTAATAATTTAAAAAAGTACTCTACTTCCACTTCACCATCTTCTGGTAGATCAGTGCAGTGTACGGCATTATGAATAATATCTTTTCCATAATGTGCTCTAATAGAATCTGGATACAGCTGTCGACAAAGATCCTAGAAATATAATTATTAAAAATATAGACATTTCTTTTAACATAATTGAATTCTTCTAACCTGTCATAGTTGATATAGAAAGTAGCAATAGCAGTCATTATTTTCCTTTGCTTTTTAGGGTTCCGAAGTAAAATCTGAACCCTTATAGTTTCGTCGTGTCCATCCGTCTATCTGAAGCAAATCGCCGAGATCCTTAGTGCTAGCAAGAAGTAATATGGCATGGATAAGACTATTTATTTACTATTGTAAGACTCCAGAATTGTAGAAGGAAATATTGAAAAATATTTTTTACTCGCTTTATATTAGCTTCACTTGTATGTTTGTAATCAACTCCTTTGAACTTGATTTTGACCCACTTCAAACAGTCATATTTCATTTAAACTTCGTAGACTTATTTACTTATTTATTTTGGATTACCAACATAAGATACAGCGTAAACATTTCTGAAACATTATTTTTTTCTTAAAACAACTATCAAACTGCTCTTACTATAACATGTAATCACAGCATGCTTTGTGAATAGCGTTTACCTCTCATTTAAAATAATAGTAAAAATAAAATTTAAAATTTAAATTAACATCAAATTAAAAATCAAAATTAAAATATCAAATAAAATAAAATTAAAATAAAAAAAAAACATTATTGACAACCAATGACAATTAAATATTAAAAGAAAAGAAAGAAAGAAAAAGTCTTAACTAAAATGAAAAAAAATTCTAAAAGTCTAAAAAAACTAAAAAACATGGGCCGTGTAGTGCATGGTGTCAAAGAGTAGAAGGATTATCATTTTGGTAATATCTTAAAAAGCTCCCCACGCTTTTTTTACAATTACACGATTCTTAATTCAAAATTTTCTATTTTTTAGTTGGATTTTCTATAAAAGCGTGTTTTTTAGTTTTTATTTAACTATTATTTATTTTCAGGGTACCTCCCCTACATGTAACGTGAGGATGATTTTTTTATTCGTCGCATTCCCTATATTGTGGGGTATCGTTGAAAAGGTCTTTTAAAAATATTATGGGTCTTCGAAAACCATTTTTGGAATTAGGGGTCCGACTGCAAAATATTTGGCTTTAAAGTGCTAATTTTGGTTAGAGTCAACCCCCCTGCCTACAAAACGGTTGGAGTTGGACAAGTGAAAAAAATCTCAAAAATCTTAATATATATAAATTACGTGTCACGTTGTTTGTCCGCGATGGACTCGTAAACTATTTAACCAATTTTAATCAAATTTGCACACCGTGTGCAGTTTGATCCAATTTGAAAGATAGGATTGCTTACAATGTTCCTTAAGAGACACGGAAGGATTTAATAAAAAAAAAACTTTTGACAGAACGAAGTCTGTCCGGGCAGCTAGTAGTTTATATGATTTTACAAGGAAAACTATTACGGCTACATTATAAGCATAAGTAGTTAATGAGTAATAGTCGATAAAACTTACTACTTCGGAACCCTACATTGCGTGTGGCCTGACACGCACTTGCCCGGTTTTTATGCATTAATAATAATTAGGTGACAGATCTGTTACAAAATTATAGACTGAAAAATGCTGCTCCTAATGCATTTCTGCTTAGAAGGGACGATGTACTGTTTCTGAGACTTTATTATAGGTACAATAAAAATTACAGGCACAGTGTTGTTTATGGAAAAGGCCGACAAATGAACTGACAATCCGTTGTTATGTGGCTATCGTCGTGCATGGACATCAGCGACACCAAATACATCACTGATGCGTTGTCGGCCAAGAAATACGGAAAAAAGAACTGGCTTTAACGACATTAATTAACTCTGCACTATATTGAGAAGGTAGCGCCGTGCGTCATGGCACGTTGCGATGTCGCGTCGTGAATTTTTCGCTGCTCGTCGTAGACTTCCACGATACGACGTCGCAACGTGAAACTATGCCGCGCGGTAGTACGACGCAAGGACGCAAGGACGCAACGTATCGTGTTGAGCCCTCATCATCACCCAGGATGGAGTGGTAGAGAATGCCTCTAGCTAGGCATTAGTTAAGTTCGCTTTTTGCAATTACCTAGTTTTAGGTTGATACAATAATGTTAAATATAAATATTACGGCACCCATCCGGCGCGGGATTGGAGTTGGTATTTTGCCGGTTATTTCCATATGGCTAATAGCAAATATAGCAATTTAAAAATTTGCTTGACATTCACAACATGAGGAAAACTTTCCGGTGGAGGTATCCTTTTGTTCTAGGCTTTTTGCTCTGTTCACCAAAACAATTGATACCTCACACCGGTATTGGTGTGTGCAGGATTCAAATCCTGGCCCATTTTTTAATATCTTACTAAGGACTTACCGGGTCTCTTGGTCCACACAATTTTCTGAATTCGCACACTGTATTCAAATTACTATCGTTACATTTAACTTCCAGTGCAATACACTTCCCTTCTGCCAGATGAATACACATTGCCTGGAATTCATATTATAGGATGAGAAAAAAATACTTTACAACATTAATCATTATTAACATTCGTGAGTCCCATGATCAGTGTACAAATATTGAATGAAATTAAATTAATTTAATAAATATTATGTCTCATAAACATTTGCCACGGCCGGGAATCAAACCCGGGACCCCTCGCTTAGCAGGCAGGGTCGCTACAAACTTTCGTTACCTACCTCATACTCCGGTAAAACTCCTTTGTATATTTCATAAAATTCTTCTGCATTCACCAGATTAACGGAAAACATTGCGATTGCAGAAATATAAAATTTCTCAGATGTAGCTATCTGTTCGAGAATTGCTCCCACGTTGCCGTCGATGATTGCGTGTGGCTTGATAACACAACATGTGCAGTCTTTTAGAGTTGCTCGGTAGGGAACACGAGGTAAGCCGTTTTCTTGCCCAAAGAAAAGCTCCAGCATCTAGGAGGTAAGTATAAAGCCTTTTAGCATGGGCGTAGCCAGGGGGGGCGGTTTCGGGGGTTCAAACCCCCCCCCGAAATGTTAAGGACTGACATTTTTATGTGCTAATAAACCCTTAAAAAACATTTTTCTAGACGTCATTCCGAATCGAATGAGCTATCGCACATATTTTTGGGAGCTTTATTTCTATTAAACACGTTTTTGAACTTTTTCACTAAGTACATAGACTAATAATAGATGGCACTGCATACGTCGTGAGAAAAAATAAAGTCTCAATTTTCTTTAGGGTTATTGTATGTACTTTTTGTCGTTGTATTTCTTGACCCCCCCCCCCCCCCCCCCCCCCCCCCCCGAAACTAAAACCTGGCTACGCCTATGCCTTTTAGCATATATTGCAGTACAAATGGAGCAATTGCACTGTTAGGATTAAATAAATAAGGAGTTAGGAGTACCTACTGTTAGGAGTAAATGAACAGGTACTATTCTGTTTTACCTCTGTAGCGTCTTCTAAGGTGTTACAGCCGTGTGCGACATTTCTTAGTTTATTCTCTCCATACAGGCGTCGGAGAGTACCAGGCGCGGCTTCAGCCGGGTCCGTGGCGCCCAAACAGTGACGCCATTTCTTCACAGCATCGGGTGCCACTAACTCTAAGCCAATTACTTCACCAGCTGTCACGTAATCTATTATGATTCTGTGAAAATACATGTTAAGGGCCTAAAATGACTTATTGGTACTAAGTAGATGCTCAAAATTAAAATATCACATCAGGGACAGGATAAAAACAACTTCATCATTGGGGAAGCACAGCTGTGATCAGGACATTAGCTGCATAGTAGCCATAGGTCATGCTAGCTTCTGGAAGAAGATTAACTGGTAACATCTAATACATCCTATACTCTACCCCACTGTCAACAACGAACAGCAAATATCCATTTGAAAAAAAAACTACTCTGTAGTAGCGGTCCAAAAATAGAGCCCTGTGGAACACCCGAACACCACAGCGCGATATAAAGAGATAGTTCGGAACTTTAATATTATTCAGTTCAGTGCTTCCATTACGCAGGATCATGGGAACATTTTTTATTAAATAGAGAAAACTAAAACGTAGTAGGTATCTAACTTTTCTCGAAAGTCCTAGCTTGGCGTTATAATACAGTTAAAATTAATTAATGTCATTTAAATGCCTATTACGGTGGGTAGATACATACGGTAGCATGTTATTTCCAGCAATACTTTTGTACAGTTCCATAGCGAAGTCCTTGCTGATTTTACCATTTTTCATTTGCACGATGTGAAACCCGCTTTTCATTATAAATGTTATAATCTTTCCGTGTGCACTGGGCGGAACGGGCTTTATTAATGCAAACGTACTGCAAAATACAAAGATAATAATTAATTGAACTTTTAGAGGGACACTCAATTTAGAGCATAGTTATTCTTGCATGAAAGTGCTAACATACAGTGATAACCATTCAGACCGAGGACAGATCGGTACTACGAGTATATACTCGTAGGTATATACCTACTCATTTGTACCTCGTCAGAAATTGAACCCAGCACCCATTGAATGGCGAACTGGTATTGTAACCATTACGCCACACAGGTCGTAAAAGGATATCGGCGGATGGATCGTACTCGGTGGCACCACTATCATAAATATCTTATTCCACTTTTAAGTCAATTCAAAACACTACCCGAGGGGTATGAGGGGGGGGGGGGGGGGGGAGCTACGAAGGCAAATTCACCAGGTAGGAACCTGTTCTTTATAGATTCGTGTCTCTACCATCCATCTGATGCTGATAGTTTATTTCTAATGCATTAGGTGCGTATGCCACAGTACAGAATAAGAACTACCCACATTTAAAAACGTTAACGTAAAGTTACGCAACTAATGATTTAAATCTATGCCTATAGCACATGAATACAGAATGTTAACTTCATACTAACGCCACGCGCGAGAACACTACTACATGCACAGCTATGTGTGCGTGACCTGTCATCGACAAGACGGGGCAGCGTGCGCCGACCAATCAACTAACGCGCCGGCACCCGCTCGGGTACAGTAAGGTGACAAGTTCAGGTGTGCCAGCTGCGGTGACACGGGTGACATGCGGGCGACCGCGACGTTTTGTGACGACGCGACGCGACGTATTGTTTTTAAAGATGGCAAACTGTTGAACTGTTTGTTTAAATACCTAATGGGAAGAAAACCAAATAGATTTCTTTATTTGTATATCCAAAGGATTTTGACAAGTACCTAATAATAGTACACATTTTTATGCTTATTAAAGAAGACTAAAGAAGTATTTAGTTAATAAGCAGGTAGGTACCTAATATCCAAAATAATTAAAGTGGCGATAAGGTTATTTATTATTTATTATTCTTATCGTTTAAGTTCGGTTTACACGTATTAAGTAGTTAACTAGATTTAAAGCAAATTAATACGTGTAAACGGACAATTTAGTAGTTTAGTAATCAAGTAGACAAGTAATTTAGAAATTTTTCTATTTTCTGTTAATAAGGTGGGCGGGGCTTATCACTATATTTACCTATACATACCAATTACTCGATTTTGAAATGTGACGTCACGAAATTTAGGACCCCCTCCCACCCCTTATTCTGTTTAAATAAAATATTTTGTTTCGAAAGTTTTTTTAGGGTTCCGTAGCCAAATGGCAAAAAATGGAACCCTTATAAATTCATCATGTCTGTCTGTCTGTCTGTCTGTCCATCCGTATGTCACAGCCACTTTTCTCCGAAACTATAAGAACTACACTTTTAAAAATTGGTAAGTAGATGTATTCTATAAACCGCGTTAAGACACAAAAATAGAAAAAAAAAACAACGAATTTTGGGGTTCCCCATACATAGAGATGAAACTCAAAAATTATTTTTTCATCAAACACATACGTGTGGGGTATCTATGAATAAGTCTTCAAAAATGATATTGAGGTTTCTAATATCATTTTTTTCTAAACTGAATAGTTTGCGCGAGAGACACTTCCAAAGTGATAAAATGTGTGTCCCCCCCCCTGTAACTTCTAAAATAAGAGAATGATAAAACTAAAAAAATATATGATGTGCATTACCATACAAACTTCCAACGAAAATTGATTTGAACGAGATTTAGTAAGTAGTTTTTTTAATACGTCATAAATCGTAAACCGCAAAAAACATCGATCAAAGTTACAACGAACTACAAGAACTTTTATATTATGTTACTTGCTGCTACGGAACCCTTCATGGGCGAGTCCGACTCGCACTTGGCCGCTTTTTTCATTTCTAACAATAAAGTGTAAGTACCTACTTAATATTAAACAAACTGTTACATAGTCAACCATTTCATCTTTCAAAGCTACACCGTTTTTAATATACCAAAATTTTAAAACGGAACACATAATAATAAAATAATGTCCACACAATTACTGTCCATCCGTCTGACCGTCTGTACTCATTGCTGACTCTCGCTCGATACGTAGGTACTTGCCCGTTTTATTTTTATTTTCAGTAACCAAGTGACAACCCTATGAAAGTAGGTATGAATTTTTGTGTCTGTTAGGAAGTTAACATTCTGGTTGTTATTTATTCATGTGCCTATAGTTTAATAAACTACTCTACTGGCTCTACTGCACTATACCTTTGAACATTGTTGAACAGTGTCCTCCAAGTGGCTGGCGCACAATCTTTGATGTGCAATAGTTTAGAAAAAATGTTAACAATATTGCCTATTTGAAGCATCTCCAGTTTCAAGGGTGGTAACTGTACACGTCTAAGCAAGTTTTTCCCTTTTTTCGTGTCAATAACTTGAACCGAGTTATCGAATGGGAAAAAATTTAGCGATAATTCTATAACTTCATCTGCATCTTCATCATACATATCACATAAAAATGTATATTTATCAAAGTAGTCAAAAACCTGGCGGCATCATACAAATTACAATCAAAATTATTACTTTACTGTCTCTACTTACTAATCTCAATTTCTAGTTTATGTTGAATTAAACTAAGCACCTAAAGTTCAGTTTTAATGAATGAAGAAAATTTGAAATTCTATTGACCGGATATATTACTGTCTGCTGCTTGAAGCGCTCATAGCCCGGCGGCTTGTGCCGATCCAAAGTGATGGACAAAGTCAAGCAACAGCGGGCGCGGTCGGAAGTTGAATAGAAAACTGCTAGTGGCAAAATATCTTGAGCAAACGCTACAAACAAGAAACGCTCCGTACTTCGAAGGGCACGTAAAGCCGTTGTTTTCGGTTGTTACCTTAGGTCGGAATCATGTCAGACTTCAGAGAAAAACTTCCGACGCTTGGGTTGGCCACCAATCCGCACTGGAACAGTGTGGTGGAGTATGTGTTAGGCCTGCTCAAGAGGAGAGACCCGTGCTCAGACTGCTCAGGTGGGCTATTAATGTTGAAGCCAAGGCATTGCCTATACTAATGAGGCAATTGGTTTGGTATACTGATCTCACTGATGCGGTTAATGTTGGTACTGTTGGTAGGGTAGGAAGTTAACGACCGGTAGGGTACCATCGTACATATAAATTGGTAATTGGGTAGGTAGGTATCTACCGGATTCCAACCAGATAGGCCAGGTACTAAGGTCGAAATAATCTACTTGTCATAAAGACATCTTACCATGATGATTATGATGATGATCAAGAAAAAATAGTTAATATAATTAGTTTCTATTTTTCTATTCTGACGTGGTGTAAACAAAATAAATATTAAAACGTTTGCGTTTGGAATCAATCACAGAGTACTTAATCACGAATCAATTAAAACCATAGACATAATACTACTAGACTAGACAAGCGGGCCTTCTTTGCGTCACGCTATTAGAAAGAGAAAGAGACCAAGGAGACTCGCGTAACTCGTAAGTAAGACAAGGATAGGTTTACCTCCTGCCTTTCTTCGCAGCGTGACGGTTTCACTTACATATGCTCAGCCCCCTTATTCTGTATCTCGGTGGCTATCGCAAAGTGAAGATCACTGTTCGAAGTGTCGAACAAATATCTGTCAAACTACTAATACCTTGCCTGTAGTATTATGTCTATGATTAAAACGTTGTGATTATGTACTCTGTGGAATCAATGTCAGGAACACAGAGTACTTATTTATTCACGGAATAGTTAGGATTGCCATTTGATTTTTTTAAGATGGCAATATCACCAATTTATTATCTATACACTATAAGTCACTTATACATTATCCCTACGTTCCACTAGACGATCACAACGATCATGCTCACGACTGCGGTTTTTCCCGTTCCACTAGCTTGTGAGCGTTACAATCATGCACCCAAGTGGAACGGTCACTTCAACCCACCCCGTGAGGTGGGTCGTTTAGAGCGTGCCGTGAGCGAAATTAATGACGTCATCGATGACGTTTTCGCCGCGACCATGACGACCGTGGTCGCCATGTGGAACGCAAAATTGGGTCGTTTTGCTCGTTGTGAGCGTCTAGTGGAACGCAGCCTATCCCTACGTTCCACTAGACGATCACAACGATCACGCTCACGACCGCGGTTTTTCCTGTTCCACTAGCTTGTGAGCGTTACAATCATACACCCAAGTGGAACGGGCACTTCGACCCACCCCGTGAGGTGGGTTGTTTTAAGCGTGCCGTGAACTGCCGTGAGCGAAATTAATGACGTCATCAATGACGTTTTCACCGCGACCATGACGACCGTGGTCGCCATGTGGAACGCGTTTTGATCGTTGTGAGCGATGTGAGCGTCTACTGGAACGCAGCCAATTATTCTGGAATCAAATGTCAAGTGTCAATAGTCAGTGTCACTGTCAGTCAACCAACTGATAATTTTGTTGTGAATTTTGAATTCTCGCTTCGACTTGTTTGTTTGTACCACCGTATTTATTTAATTGCCGGTTTTCCACTTTTACTCTAGATTTCGAGTGTATAAAATAATGATTGAAAACTAATTCATTTAATTTAATCCAAAACATAAAAATGGTACGTTGCTGGTAAATCTTTCTAATTCTTTGTCCCTCTTTCTGGTTGGTTCCTGTCTGTCCTCCTCCGGTAATATTGAAAACAATTCATATTTTTGTTTCATTTCAGGAGGGTGCTTATAAAGATAAATATTCATTTGTTGGTGAATGGTACGACAACCAAGCCAGCCTAGTTCGACGTTTTAATGTTTTTTACTATCCTACAGACGATACAATCGAAATGTATGATTTGAAAAATCGCAAAACATTCGTCCGCAGAGTAAAAGTTAATGGGGTCACTTTGGAAAACTTTTTTATTGGGTCCACGATTAACATTCTGGGCCGCTTAGTCAAAATTGTAAATTTTGCTTGTGAAGACACAAGAAAGAAACTTCATTTAGACATGCAAGTGTAAGTGAAAAACATATTTTTACTAAAATGCTAACAATGTTTTACAAATTTGTTAGAAATAGTTGTTTTTTTTGTTTCCAGAACATTTGTTCTCATCAAACCAGTGCAGACTAAGATAGCAGGAAAAATTCTAACCCATTTTCATGAGCATGGATTGCGAGTTACTAAGATGAAAAAGACTCGATTAAGTGCTGATGATGTGAATGTTATCTTTAGGAGTCTACAAACAGATCCTACCTTTCCGTAAGTTAAACTCCTATGAAACCAGACTCACTTGGATATTCAAAAACATCAATTATAAACCTTGTTGTCTTGTAAGCCTAACAATTAACTACTGTGCAGATGTTATGTGTAAACTTTACTGATGCATTCCACCGAGCGTATCTGCCTATATTAAGTGCGCATACTGGCTGGAGGTACTTATCAATATGTAAGGTATCCTCCTTGTAATAATCTAACGCACTCAAGTAAATCCAAAAATCCCCTCTTGGCCCCCCCCTACTAATTATGTTGCCTGACACAGTGTGGATATTTTTAAGAAAGTGTTGATAGTGATTTACTCAGTACCATTCACCATTCAAGACTTTATCATTTGGGGTTGTATAAATGGTGGCATTGCTTAAGTTAATAATTAATAACTTAAAAAAGGAATTGTGAATTGACAACTATTTTGAGAATTAGGTACTTTCATACTTTGTGTATTAATTTCTATTGAATACGACTGGAAGATAATAATAGCTCATAGACATTGCCACGTTGTACCCCATTTTAAATAAAACTATTACTTTAATTTAATATTCAAATTAAACCCAATATAAAACTATTACACATCACATAGGTTTAACTTGTTCCACTAACACCTTGTTTTATCAACTTTAGATTTCTATTGGAGTACCTGTCTGGGCAACTAGTGTATGGTGTGGAACTAGTGGGTAAAGATGCTGTGGACGTATGTGTGAAAACTATAGGAGATCAGGATCCCACTAAGGCAGAGCCAGACACAATAAGGGCAATGTATGGCACTGATGCAGTCAGGAACTGTGTGCACTCTTCAATGAATGCTGATGCTGCTGAACAGGTTTGTATAATGTTTCTTATAGGAATCTTATCAGAAATATAATGTTTCTTAATCAAAATAATCTACAACATCTCTGCTGTTAGAGATAGTTAAAAACAGTTATTGTCCTCCATGGATATTAGTTACACCAGAAGCATCACCAATGCATTGCTGCTGGCTAAAAATAATGAGTACCTTCATTATTTCTGGCTCTAAATTGGGAGATAAGTTGAAAAGAACTGCTACTCTGTATTGAATGACACTGGGTGGTATAAGATTCAGCAACCTTCAATCGGAGAAACTGTTCAGCATAACCTTGTCTGATGTTCAGCAGGGTGGTCTGTCAATGAAGAGGTGGCTTTGGGCAAAAGCATAGATTGAGGTTGTATTCCAAAAAATCTTAGAACAGAAATAGATATAATTACGATATTAGGGATCAGCCTTTCCAAATTCAGTTTGCTCATTTCCGCCTACTAAAGTAGAATTTTTGTTTTCAGGACATTGAATACTTTTTTCCGTCTTCTTCCATAAGGCTCCGTTTGACAGCCACATTATCTAACTGCACACTGTGTGTTGTGAAGCCGCACGCTATTCGGGAAGGGAAACTTGGCGCTATATTGGAGGCTATAGACGACGGAGGTTTTGAAGTCACTGCTCTCAATATGTTTATTGTTGAAAATGTGAATGCTGCAGAATTTTATGAAGTTTACAAAGGCATCGTGCAAGAATACAAGGTTTGATACATTTGTTGTAGTTTTCGGAACAACGCGGCTCTACAAATAAACAACGCGGCTCTACTAATAAACAACGCGGCTCTACTAATAAACAACGCTTAGAAATAAAACATACGCAATCGATTTTATGCTTAAATTGAAATCAAAGCGCTTTAATTTCATTTTTATGCTTTATTAAACTCAAAAAAGCAGACAGGAATCATTAATGGTAAGTGATCGTGGACGCATTTGGACACTCGTAATACGAAACGCGTTAGAGATCGTCTATTTTAAAAAATTCACGCGCGTTCAATAAATATTATTGTTTTATGTGTTATTATGTGTAATTGTATCTTATTATACTGCTTCTTTTTTCAGGGAATGGTTGATGAATTATCCAGTGGCCCGTGTGTTGCTATGGAGATAGTCGCTAAAGACAAGAACTATAACACTGCAGTAGAATTCCGGAAACTAGTTGGACCTTCAGACCCCGTAATTATTTGCCTAATTTTTTATGACAAATGTTTCTAAAAAGTATTGTATTTTTTTGTTAAGGTTTTGCGTCATGATAAATAAATTTCCTTTCTATTACAGGAAATTGCAAGGCTTTTAAGGCCGTATACATTAAGAGCAAAATTCGGGAAAACCAGAGTTCAAAATGCAGTGCACTGCAGTGACTTGGCTGAAGATGGTTTACTAGAAGTTGAATACTTTTTCAAAATACTTGAACTATGATACAAGGCTGAATACTTAAATACATGGAAATTGAAATAAATTTTAGTTACTTTTGATAAGTTCCTAAATACAAAATCATTTAATTTATTCTCAGGATCTTAACATCTGAACCTCCTCGTTTTATGTTCGATCTAAGACTGATTTTTTCATAATGCTGCTATACATTTACAATAATAAGAAAATATTTTTAAATTTTGTTTTATTTTTTCTTTTCGTCTGAACAATATTTTATACTTGGGTTGATCATACTCGCACCATATTATTAAGTTATTTTTGCGACAAAGAAAAACGCAACAATGTATAATAATTAAGGTGTTGACACCATTATACATATAGGTCTATGGTTGACACATTGTTATACGCCTTATGCCCTCACCTGGAGCATCCGTACAGTATAACATAAAACATTCGTAGATAATAAAAAGCCGGTATCAAATATAAAAAAAAAATGCAGAAAAACAATGTAAAACATTCTGGCTCCTCTAGTTTTTAGCATCTCTTTATGCTCTTGGACGATCAGGCCAGGGGGTCTCGTTAACTTAGTACCCACAGGAAATGTCAAGTAAAATTCTGTTCACAACATTTCTAACAAAATTGAAAAATCGCCTGTGTTTTGCAAGTTTGGCCTGAATTTATAAACATTCGCCAGCAGTAAGCTAAGACTGTTGTCCAATCATTGAAATATTGATCTTAGCTCTTTACTCTTAGGTAACTGTTTTCTAAATTAATCTCACTACAAGACGAGCAGTTGAGTAAAACACTATTTTACTGCAAAATTATAGCGAAACATCCATTAGCACAGTTCTCTTGTGGATCAAAATCTGTTTAAGAAAGCCAGAATTTACCTTGTCCAAGATATCTTCGATCTCATCTGCTGTAGTCTGGATGTTATTTTGGGCAAAGGAAATTGGAAATCAGTTTTCATCAATCAATTTATAGAGGTAAAATGCTGAATGCTGATGCTTCCAATGAAATATTTAACTAACTAGAAGACTTCGATTTGATATCACGAGATTTTTTATGAAAATAGCCGACAAACAACCAGACAAGCTACGCGATGGTAAATGGTCAACGTTACCCAGACATCAGTAACACGAAATGCATCATCGATGCGTTGCTAGCCAAATCTGAATTTTACCAAGAAAAAAATAACCGACTTCAAAATAACTCAAAAACTACTTGTCAGATCTAGCTCAAATTTAAGTGGGAACACACGACGTGCACCAGCTTTCGATTAAAAAAGAATCATCAAATTCGAAAGTGCAAAAATACAGTCGAATTGGATACATTTTCTGAAGTCGGTTGAAAACGAAGCTGCGACCCTACCACCAAAACTTGGAAAAATATTGTATGGTCGAATTCATCGCAGAAGGGTTGTAGCTAGGCAGGCTGGACTAGGACGTAGGGCCCAGCTGCATCCAGCAGGAGCGACCGTTCGCCATCTGTTATTTAGCAGTTGAAATCCCTAAACCATGATGTCATTACTGAGCTAATAAACTTAAAACATCCCTATAACCTATGCCTTGAACTAAAGACAAAAGTTAGGTAACATGCATGCACGAAAGCAGTGGGGAGTAAAGCACTAAACATTTAACGGAAATAATTAGGTACCTACTTTAGTTAACTACTAAATACTTGCCTATTAGAACGCAGTTATTAATCATCTCGAATCGGATCGTATCTAATCTTGTGTCCCCAATTACGGTGTTAAGTTATGAGATCTAGGTCGGTGAGAACATGCTTATTCAAATAATATAATTGTCTTATTCGGGCTAAAGCTAGGGCAACTTTACACAGTTGTGAAGTAGGCTGTTAAACGTGCAGGTAGGTACTTTATTCCTGCATCATTGTTTTGAAAAAATCTTAGGAACTGTAGGTAACCATTGTTGCCGTTGTGAAGCAGCGCTGCTGATCTAATGTAATGATGTATCCGTATGAATCTGCTATTCAGACCTCCGAAGCGTAGCAATATTTACTTACCCATACCTATGTCATCGTCTGTAGTTAAATATCATTGTGGACATGCAATTTGGTCTGTAGTTCTGTTTAATCTATTTTACCGCTATGATTGAATAGGGTGGTACACCAACTCTACCATCGGCAATTTTACTATCACCACACGTACCTAGTCATTAAGTAGGTACTCTGTGATCACTACCTCTACCGCACTACATTTTACAACCAGTATCTATAGGGTAGCTACCTACACTATGTTTTTATAATGTTTTTTCGCCGCCCTTCTTGTATTATGTTAATTTCCCAATATGCTAACACAATCTCTACCTACAGCTTACATTTCTATTGTAGTACGAAAAATTTTATCACAATTGAATAAAGTTACCTACTCCTTTTGCTTTTATTGTCTTCATTTCCATTTGAACACCTTTGTGACCTTACTTAAAATGCAAGTAGCGTCTTTCCGCTTTCTTCTTATGGTCATCTTGAAACTTCCTGTCACTCACTTTTCCTCATCTAAGTCCTGTTTATGTGACCCGCTATTTAGTCTGAGGTTTAGTATTGTTCATTCTCTAGAATAAACACCGCCAAAACAATAGCATGATGATGGACATGATCGATGAAGACGAAATAAACAGAATGTAAAAGAAATAAACAGTAGGTACATACCGAGATAAGTTCCGGCAGTTTGGCAGAAATAGATTGATTTTTCCCAAATCAATTTCTCTTCCGAAAATGTATTTTTAGATATTTTTTTATACATATAACTAGCTGAGAAACGAGCAGACGAGCTACCTAATCTTAAGTGGTCAACATCGCCCATCAACACCGTATCACTACTGGCATCACCGATTTACGTACCTATGTAAATAAACTCTGTTCAGGCAAAAAATGCATCCGCATTTTATTTGCAATTACCTAGCCAGGTGTTTTAAAAACTACGACCATTCTCAACTGTGTAAGCTGAATTGCGTGGCGTGTCTTCCAAATGTAGTCTAGCCCAGGGTGGGCTGAGCCCGAATACCCTGTTTTCTTATTAAAATACACAGAAACAATGGTTACACAATGAAACAATGGGTACAATGGTACAGAAATAATGGTTCTTCTTCATTATTAATGGCCTTTACATAGAATGTAAAATATAGAAAACATAAAAAAGTAAAAAATGTAGAGATGTTTTAGAACTGAGGTGAATTTCCCGTAGCACTACCGGTAGCATTAGTGGCAGAGCCACGGTTCAAAAGATAGTTACATTGGTCCTTCAATCAACAGCAGTAATAGTTGGCCTTAGTCGTGTTTTTTACGCCTCCCAAATAATACGTATAAGTAGGTAGTACAATACATTACACTCTTCCATATCCTCCATAAAAGCAGAGACGAGGATTTCATTTGTGAAAAAATGAGTTGTAGATAGGGTTGCCAGATGGTTGGGATTCGTCTGTATTGTCCCGATATTTCACTTGATGTCCAGATAAGTCCCGACAAAATACAAAATGTCCCGAAAAATCCCGACTTTTGAAGTTTTGTCCAGATATGTTAGTCTTGCCAGCTGGCAATCCTAGTTGTAGACCTTTAAACACGGAGGTTTCGTAATGAAATTCAAATATTTTTTTAATTAATCCATTTTTATGAACGTGAAATATTTAATAGTGCAAAATACGTAAAAACATTTTGACAGTTGATTCTAAAAGATATCTAGCCAGGCAGGTACTTTTGAATTGAGCTTGGTGGTACAGACAGTGTCCTTTGATTTAAAACATGAGAAACCGTTCAGCACGGTGCAACACGAGCAAGAACATTGGGCTCTACGATGGAGTTTGTCACAGCACACTCGCCCCGAACTTGATTTAATTTTTTATATATTTATGTAAATTATAGCGAAGTATCTGCAAAAGTAAAACATTTTTGATGTTTCGATATTAGAAGCATAGGTATTGGAAGTGATTATTTTATCCTATTGTACAAAGTATGAATTTTATAAATAATATATGAACGATTAATTAAAATGAATAAAACTTTGAAGTTCGATAGGAACGGAAAAATTAAGTTTTCTATGCCGCTTTGGTTCTTTGTTAAAAGGATTCCAGGTGTACTGACTAGTAACTACTACCTAAATATCATTCATACAGAAGACTGGTGTTTGGATGGTACTATGTTATGAGAGGGGGACTCGCTCGGGTTTGCAGCTGCGACAGTCATTGCCAGTCCATGCTCTGCAAAATTCATTGCCTGTTGCTCGCGGCCGCGCGTGCGTGTAAAACGCACACTGTCAAACGCGTAAAAAACCGAACAATTTTCCCATCGCTGTACACTTCCGTTTCAGCTCCGAAAATATTAACGTTACACTTGTGTGCTCTCGTTATACAGATGAATTGTTGGTAATGTGCTTGTTACGAAATTACTTATAAGTTTCAAAATGAAATTATGACAGGCGTACCATTGTGAGATTCAAACATTACTGCGGTGAGTAAAATATTTGCATCTGAGGTTTCGTTGCTGTGATTTACAAAAAACACTTCCGATAAGAAATTTAATAGCATTTTGTGCTGTGTTAAGTGTGGCTAGTGTTGGGTGTAAATTTTAATTTCTTTTTAATAACAGTTATGGTATATTCTTGGTAAGTAGTTAAGTACTCTACAAAATAGAGTAGATACTACCCTTATGACTCTAGCTAGAGTCATTTCAATTGTTGTTAAAGATTATAATAGGAAAAGATATTTAAATAGGGTGAAAACTGAATTTAAAAATATAGAAACTATCACTAGAATTGTAACATAGTTATCATACATGGTTTTGGTCTGTTTATGTTACATTCTTAATAGCTCAGTAAGTACCTACTGCTGAGTTACCTGGTCTACTGATATTTAATACGTAGTTTAGTAGTTAAGTATATGTTAAATTTCAGGAAGTCTTTGGACATTTTTTGTATTACTCTAGTGTTTAACTTGAAATTATGAAATGATACGTTGGGAAATAGAATAAGCCATTTTGATTTTCTAACGTAACATGAAATTAAAAAAAAACATAGAAAGTTACCCAGTTCTTTAAGAGATGTTAGGTTTTCATTCGTAGAATAGATCAAGTAATGATGAGTATAAAGCAGTAGGTACTAATATCTACAACGTAATCCCTATCAATACTGTACGAAATAAACCAGGTACGACATGTTCTATACGTTTTTCAGCAATGTTCTTGTTGTTAGGTTTATGTATCCACACGATAAGTGTTCGCGATATCCTGCGAAACTTGTTCCCTTGATATTAAATTTATCCACTGAAATCTAATTAATAAATTAATTATTTTCAGTTTTGGTAAACCCGTAACGTTTATTAACGTTAAATTAAAATGTCGTATGAATCTTTTTTTATACTTTTTATCCTATTATCCTAAAACCACAGTTGTGCATATAAAATAATAAAATAATGCTTGTCTTGGATGTAAAACATTACACCATGGACTTAATATATTTAAGTCTATGCATTACACAAGCCGTTACGCAATATAAAATTTATGGTTGGGTTTAGTCGTAGGTACCTGTACATGATAAACTTATTTCAAAAGGTTGAGATTTGCGCAACAATTCAAATTATTTATCAATTGAATTATTTCTCTTCATCTCAGATAGACAAATGTCAAACAAAGATCACAATACAGCAGCCACTGCAATTGATTTTAATAATTATGCTATCGATTTTGAATGCAATGCAGTTTATCTATACTAATATTATAAAGAGGAAAGCTTTGTATTTTTGGATTTTTGGATTTTTGTATTTTTGTATGTTTGCAACGAATAAACTCAAAAACTACTGAACCGATTTTCAAAATTCTTTCACCATTAGAATGCTACATCATTCATGAGTAACATAGGCTATATTTATTACTAGAAAAAATTAGGGATCCTTGCGAAAACATCAGTAACGTGAACCAAAGTGTGAAAAAATTCGCTTAAAAATTTCTTTCATCGCATACGCTGCGGAAACTATTGATGATAGAACAAAAAAATATTCTACAATATTATAGAACATATCAATATCTACAAAAAACCTCGCGATAGTATATGTCCAACTATTGTCGTTATGTCACTATAACCACTTTTTACATTTTAAAAGTTAATAAAAATGATGACCAAAATCAGATCATGAAAACCATACCTTCGTATTAATCCTTATCCAAATAAATCATTTCATATTCAAAACTGTTTCAATACCTATAGAGAACTTTTTGAATTACTCAAATCGGACATTCCATTCAGAAGATATTACGTAGTAAAGGAACTACGTGACAACGTGATTGTACGAGTAGCAACATTCATCATCGGTTCACCGGCCGGGCCCCGCGGCCGGACAGCTCGCGCATGTTCCGCGGATCCCGATTCACAGTGTCAAATTTTGGCTTAGTTGCGGTCATGTATAGTTTATCTGTTTTTTCGAAAGAGATTAATGTGGCAAACAATTGATAAAAATTCCCACAGTAAATTTCTGTATACTTTAAGAGAAATAATTTTTTGTGTGAAAGGTCAATGACCTCAAGGAAAATTTAATTATTTTTTTATTCCTAAAATATAATTGTTTTTGTTTTTGTTAGTATCTTAAATAATGTAACATTGTATTATCTTTTCATACTAAAAAAATAGAAAATGTAGCTGTAATATTATAAGACATATTTAAGATTTTTTTATTTCCACTTTTTATTGATTTTTAATTTAATCTTGTTGCGGTCGCATTTTATTCTTCATTATAAATATGCACAATATTGTTCTTTATAATGTCCTAAAAATTTAAAAATTACAATAAAAGGGGTAGAGAGATAAAGCGTTTCTAAGTATTTTAGAAATTTCTATGGAAATAGGGTTGTCTAAAAGTAATCATAAAAATAAATTTATGTATATATAAACAAACTTCGTTTCACTTGGTCACGTCACGCCATAACATGAGAACGACTTGAGCAATTTCATTTATCTTTTTTTACGGAAAGAAAAAATAAAAAAAAATTACGCAGAAATTTGGATAATTTCAGAAATCTTAACATCAGTCGGTCAGCTATCCATAAGTACTAATATTATAAATGCGAATGTGTGTCTTACCTCTTCACGCTTAGACCGCTAAACCGATTTAGATGAAATTTGGTATATAGACAGTTTGAGTTCCGGGAAAAGATATGTCTTTTATAAAACTATCCTATGGGATATCCTATTTTGTAGTTTTTGACTATCCTATGGGATAGTTTTATCCCAGAAATCATCCTTTAAGGAGGGTGAAAAGGGGGGTGAAGTTTATATGGGACATCAATAACCGCTGAATCGATTAAGACGAAGTTTGATATGGAGATACAAATGTGAAAATTTCTAAAATGGTCAAATTATTGTACTCCACGAGGACGAAGTCAAAGGCAAAAGGTACTTTATAAATAAATTATTAAACACTATCAAATACCTTTAGGGTAAATTGCATTTAAAACTATTGTTGTTCTCTCGTTTTCGGGAATGTCCAGAGGTCGTTATTTCGGTCCTCGTAAATGAGCACTGTTTTCCAATAACTTGAACAAGTCAAGATGAGTCAATTTAATTATTTCTGCCACTCGCTGACCAACATGAGGGTTGGCGCACTCATGCCCCTCTAACATTAAGTCACTCGGTGGAGGCCCGATATGACATCCCCAGGAGAATGGGTCAATATCTCCTGAGGCAAAGCAGCGCCATGGGTCTTTGCCGGCTCCATGACGCCTCACCACCGCTTCTCCGGACATTGAGTACTGATATTGGGTTTTAGCGTAAGCTTCACGAGGGCGGACCCCTTCCCAATACCACTGAATGTTCTTCATCGAAGATCTTTTCGTGTGAAAAGACTTGACGCAACGTTATACCTATTGCGTATCATAAATTTTAAGACAAAGTTTTTGTTTTTAAAACAAAAAAATGTGACTTTTTTATATTAAATTTTGATAAAAAAAATCAACCTTTAATATTATTATATTATTATTATACATATTACTATTATTATTACAATATATACCGAAATAACGATGTTATTGATGAGCAGAATAAATTAATATCAATATGGTAATTAAATTTTCATAGAAAAGTGACAACCCTTAACAAAACTTTCAAAAATTCATATCTTGTCACCCCTTTATTTTTATTAGCCAATATTTTTTACACAAATACGTTATTACATGTAGATTATTTCCATTCAAAAATAAAATGCGACCATTAAGAAACCGTCCCACAAAAAAAATTTTTCATTTTTGGTAAAAACATTAATTGTGTCATAACTTAGCGTGTTTTTTTTGTAGTTTTTGGCTAGGTTATAGATATGAACTTCTTTTATGAGAACATATTTTATTTATTCTCAAATAATGTACAAAAAAAAATATATTGCATTTCTATGATTTCTATGGTTTTTTCTCGATAATCACATAAACTCAGAAAATAATTAAAAAAAAAGCTTCAGTGTCTTTGTCAATTCTTTAAAATAGTTACAGCTATCAATTAAACACATAAACTATACATGACCGCAACTAAGCCAAAATTTGACACTGTGCGATTATGTAACACGGGAAGGGGAGGGGAGGGGAGGCGAGTGGAGTGGGAGCAGGAGAGGGAGAGGAAGTGAGAGAGGGAGAGGGAGAGGGGGAGGGGGAGGGGAGCGGGAGCGGGAGCGGGAGCGGGAGCAGGAGCGGGAGCGGGAGCGGGAGCGAGAGCGGGAGCGGGAGCGGGAGGACACGGAAACTATAACGGCTAAGAACGGCTGTACCGATTTTAATGATCTCTGATTTGTCACATTCTTAGGCGATACGAAGTTCGCCGGGTCAGCTAGTTAATTAATAAGTGGGTATAAAGGTATAAGCATTATTTTGATATCAAAATTCGTGTTTTAATATCATGAACTTCTTAGAAATATCTAATGTTAGAACAAATATCTATTGTTAGATTAAGCCATCTTGTTATGCAATTACGCTAAGCAAAATCTAACAATGACTGGTGAAAGGTTCACAGTTTAAAATTCGATTGCAAAATGACGCCAAGTGAATCTTGGTACTACTATTGTGTCGCGCACTATTCTACCAATTGGTTAATAGTTCCTAAACCTGATTTATTGCCTTTAGTTATATTCCTTTACTGTGCTTTAGTTAAGGTTGTTCACAGGGTTTGTTTCCTAGTAGATAAATAAAACCGGTCAAGCGCGAGTCGGACTCGCGCACGAAGGGTTCCGTACCATTATCTTTACTTACTTAATTATTTATTTTATTTTAGTTATTTATTTTTAAAGTACAACTAAATTATGTCAAGCAACTACCTGTTGCCGCTATTAATATCGAGCAAAAAACGGCAAAAAAAATAAATACTTTAATGAGTAGGTACTTAGTTTATCTAAATAAAACGCATTTGGTGTCAGTTGGTGAAAAACCCTAGAAAACGATTTTAATCTTTTGTTTACATTTGTATCGGCTGCAAATCGACCCTACTATACATCATATTTAATATTGATTTATTGATAATATTTATGTTACTTTTTTGTGTCTAAGGTAATAATGTCTGCAAATAGTTCACTAATTTTATTGATTTTAAATTATAATAATTATAAATCTTTAGAATTCCCAAATTAAATACGTGCGAAATAATTTTTACATTCTCAAAACGATACAATGTCCCGACTAACTGTATCTAAATGTAACTTAACATAACTGTAACTTTGTTCATACTTTTGCTTATATTTTATTACGAAGTCGGTCGCCATACTTCATCCATAGTCGCAGGTCGGGCTATTGTTTGTAGAGAACCATGGTCGGTAACTGAACTACCTATGTTTTCGACCTAATTGTTCCATTTTAACATTACTTGCTACTTAAGGCCCTCTTCTTCCAACGAAGTAGGTATTTCTGACGTTCCGAGACCGGCTGAATTAAATACCGCTAACGCGCCGAGAGCCTGAACTCGTATGATCCCGGTGACTGACCACAGTACAGTAGGAGCACGGCACTACTTTTATCGTACAAATTTAAATTATTTTATAAGTACATTTATGTGAAAGATAAATATTTGTACTCGTGTCATGGCTGTTATTGTGATGTGTTATACTTATGTGTAGTCCATGCCACCCGCGACACAGGTAAATACTTGTAACCTACTGCGGGGATATGAGTGTGGAAGGGTTTTATTATTATTATTATTAGTAACCGTTAGTGGCTCTGAGTTGGGGTGTAAGTATACTTTATTTTGATTTATTAACTGGAATTTTAGGTGCTTTAAAATAAGAGTGATGATAATTTTAGCTTATTTTTGTTTTTATTATTTTTTATGTATCTTTAGGTATTTTATTTTAAATTATTCTTATACTTTTTATCATTCTCAATATACTTGTAAAATGTCTTATCCAAAGGGTTTGAACATTTTTGTACGGAACCTGGCATACCTACAAGTCCGCCATTTTGAAATAAAAACTCGTTTCGATTTTGAAGTTGGTTATTTTTTGTTTGTATTTAGATGATATTAAATTTAGTCAATTTTGTATGTACCTACTTATGTGTGGGTGAACCGATTTTGATGATTCTTTTTTTGGTCGAAAGCTGGTGCTTATCATGTTGTTCCACATAAATTTGAGCGAGATTTGACAAGTAGTTTTTGAGTTATTTTGAAGTTGGTTATTTTTTGTTAGTATTCAGATGATATTAGTCAATTTTGTACGTAAGTACCTACTTATATGTGGGTCAACCGATTTTGATGATTATTTTTTTGGTCGAAAGCTGGTGCTTATCATGTGGTTCCACATAGATTTGAGCGAGATCTGACACATAATTTTCAAGTTATTTTGAACTTGGTTGTTTTTTGTTAGTATTCAGATATTAGTCAATTTTGTATGTAAGTACCTACTTATTTGTGGGTCAACCGATTTTGATGATTCTTTTTTTGGTCGAAAGCTGGTGCTTATCATGTGGTTCCACATAAATTTGAGCGAGATCTGACAAGTAGTTTTTGAGTTATTTTGAAGATGGTTATTTTTTGTTCGTATCCAGATGATATTAGTCAATTTCGTATGTAAGTACCTACTTATTTGTGAGTCAACCGATTTTGATGATTCTTTTTTTGGTCGAAGGCTGGTGCTTATCATGTGGTTCAAAATAAATTTGAGCGAGATTTGACAAGTAGTTTTTGAGTTATTTTGAATTTGGTTATTTTTTGTAAGTATTCAGATATTTTAGTAAATTTTGTATGTAAGTACCTACTTATTTGTGGGTCAACCGATTTTGATGATTCTTTTTTTGGTCGAAAGCTGGTGCTTATCATGTGGTTCCACATAAATTTGAGCGAGATCTGACAAGTAGTTTTTGAGTTATTTTGAAGTTGGTTATTTTTTGTTAGTATTTAGATGATATTAAATTTAGTCAATTTTGTATATAAGTACCTACTTATTTGTGGGTGAACCGATTTTCATGATTCTTTTTTTGGTCAAAAGCTGGTGCTTATCATGTGGTTCCACATAAATTTGAGCGAGATCTGACAAGTAGTTTTTGATTTATTTTGAAGTTGGTTATTTTTTGTTAGTATTTAGACGATATTAAATTTAGTCAATTTTGTATGTAAGTACTACTTATTTGTGGGTGAACCGATTTTGATGATTCTTTTTTGGTCGAAAGCTGGTGCTTATCATGTGGTTCCACAAAAATTTGAGCGAGATTTGACAAGTAGTTTTTGAGTTATTTTGAAGTTGGTTAGTATTTAGACGATATTAAATTTAGTCAATTTTGTATGTAAGTACCTACTTATTTGTGGGTGAACTGATTTTGATGATTCTTTTTATCTTTTCTTATCATGTGGTTCCACATAAATTTGAGCGAGATTTGACAAGTAGTTTTTGAGTTATTTTGAAGTTGGTTATTTTTTGTTAGTATTCAGATGATATGAGTCAATTTCGTATGTAAGTACCTACTTATTTGTGGGTCATCCGATTTTGATGATTCTTTTGTTGGTCGAAAGCTGGTGCTTATCATTATTGTGGTTCCACATAAATTTGAGCGAAATCTGACAAGTAGTTTTTGAGTTATTTTGAAGTTGGTTATTTTTTGTTAGTATTCAGATGATATTAGTCAATTTTTTATGTAAGTACCTACTTATTTGTGGGTCAACCGATTTTGATGATTCTTTTTTGAAAAGTGAAACCTTGAAAAATTTTGTTTTCAAGATAATGAGACGAATGTAAAATTTCGGGAAGATGATAATTGTAGGTTTTACTACTCCACTCCACTTCACTCCACTCCACTCCACAAATTTTGACTTTTGACTTATTTGACTTTTTGACTATTTTGACTTTTTTGACTTTTTTGACTTTTTTGACTTTTTTTGACTTTTGACTTTTTTTTACTGTTTTGACTTTTTTGACTTTTTCACTTTTTTTTTACTTTTTTGACGTTTTTGACTTTTTTGATGTTTTTGACTTTTTTGACTTTTGACTTTGACTTTTGACTTTTTTTACTGTTTTGACTTTTTCACTTTTTTTTTTACTTTTTTGACTTTTTTGACGTTTTTGACTTTTTTGACGTTTTTGACTTTTTTGACGTTTTTGACTTTTTTGTCATTTTTGACTTTTGACTTTGACTTTGACTTTGACTTTTTTTAGTTTTGACTTTTTTGACTTTTTTGACTTTTGACTTTTTTTGACTTTTTTGACGTTTTTGACTTTTTTGACGTTTTTGACATTTTTGACTTTTGACTGACTTTTTTTACTGTTTGACTTTTTTGACTTTTTTTTACTTTTTTGACTTTTTGACTTTTTTTGACTTTTTTGACTTTTTGACTGACTTTTTTGACTTTTGACTTTTTTGACTTTTTTGACTTTTTTGACTTTTTTGACTTTTTTTACTGTTTTGACTTTTTGACTTTTTTGACTTTTTTGACTTTTGACTTTTGTTTGACTTTTGACTTCACTTGACTTGACTTCAACTCAAGTCAAGTCAGTCTCCACTCATCTTTAGTCTCCACCGACAGTTTCGCTTCATAAAATTTTAAGTCACCCCCGTACTAAAGAAGTTTTCACTTCAATAAAAACAAAAATAAGCTAAAAATATCATCACTTATTTTATAGCACCTAAAATTCCAGTTAATAAATCAAAATAAAGTATACTTACACCCCAACTCAGAGCCCTACTACTAGAGAACGGTTACTAATAATAATAATAATAAAACCCTTCCACACTCATATCCCCGCAATAGGTTACAAGTATTTACCCGTGTCGCGGGTGGCATGGACTACACATATAACATGGTCATGGAAATTATAGTAATGTCTTATTTGTACTCCAGTCTCCACTCAACTCCAGTCTCCACTCAACTCCACTCAACTCCCCTCAACTCATTCGTTTTATTGAATTTCAAATCATCCCCGTACTAAACAAAGTTTTCACTTCAAAAAACAATATAATAATAATCATTTTTTCAAAACGATTTTCCATTTATTTCATAACACGCCTAAAAAAGTAGGTATAACTTCAACAAAGAAAACTGGCTCTCAAGCTCCCAGCCGTCACGACGAGTCGTTTGGCGGCTGACACATGCTCAAGGGTGGTAGCTATCCATGCGAACCCCATGGAGAAATAATAATAGTAATAATGGTATTAATTAATATTTAAAATCAATATTACCAATATTATCCCTCGAGGGGCCCTACCACCAGCGGGCCGGATTTAGTCGCCTTTTACGACACCCATCCGGCTTGGGATTGGGGTTAGTATTCTAAGCCGCCCTAATACGGCAAGAATAATTGTGTACTTAGGACTTGACTTATACCAATACCTAATTACTATAAACAGTAACTAAAGTTTAAAAACGAACAATTTTTATTATTTAAAATTACAGCAGTGTGGATACTTTTGACTGGGTAATATAAGTCCAGAAGGCGCGCGCGCCAAATTCGAAATTAAAATAAGTATCGGAAATTCGACGTCGTGCGGCTGCGATACGGATCGACACAGGTCCTACCTCGAAGGCGACTGGCGCGAGAGTAAAATTGAGTAAATGAACGCGTCGGGCGTTTCGTAGCTTGTGGAAAGGGAAAAAATTGGAATTGAAAGGGATGTTTTTCAAAATTTCATATTATGATGCGATAACAATATTGGTATCTATAGGACCTATACTGTGGTATATTTTTTATTATCTGGAAGCGATTAAATCGCGAATAAAACGCCATTTTTATGCCAGATTAGACCCAACTTTGTGATTTATTTCTATCTAATGAAGTAACGACTATCGTGTATCAAGTTTGATAAAAAGAAAGAACAAAGACTGTAAAATAACATATATTTTTTTTAGAGTTGTATTATGTACCATTTATGAGCAAAACACCTTCAAAAATACCATTTTTGGGATAAGACCCCCTTAATGTAAATATGATGTAAAATTTACATTGTAAATTAAAGATTCCCATAATGCATAAAAGCGGATTTAAAAGGGGGTTCAAGTGGAATCAACCTGTATAGAGTTTAAAAACTATGTATTTAAAGATTTTTAAATTTATAAATCTTAGGGGTTCGAGATTTAAAGACCTAAGGTCTAAAGTTATGATTTTTTTCTAAATTACTTATTTACTCTAATCCACCTAACTATTTTTGTTTGTAAATTAACATGGGTAAATTAATTTGAGTTCTAATAGCTAACGCGGGTACCTTACATGTGTAGAAGAAATAATAGTACCTACTTATCTATTATGTCTTCTGTGACCTAACTTAATTTGACTTACAATAGTTAACACTAATGTCATTGTTCGCAGGTACAGACTATCATATCTGAAATCTGAAGAAGTGATTTTCCATGAATCGCGAAAACCGGACGACTACTTATGCGGGAGGCTGGGTGTTAAATAAATTTCCCACGTAGATCTGTAGAAGACGCGCGCGCGGCAGTTTAAAAAATAATCAAGTTTCTTATCATAGTTTAAAAATGCATCTAATTCGATCCTTCTTCAAAAGGATCACGGATGATCTGAAACAAAAAAAATTAATACCCTTGAAATTGTTGTTCTTCGTACATGCTTCCAGTAAGTACCAATAGTTTTACTATTAAAATCCTACTGATGTGATGTGAAAGTATGTTTGTTAGTCTTTCACGCAAAAACTACTGAACGGATTTTCATGAAATTTCGCACACAGATAGACCATAATCTGGAATAAGTTATAGGGTACTTATTATCCCGGAAAACGCGGGCAAAGCGTTAGTTTAATATAAATCGCATTTCTAAGGCGCTCCACCCACTGAAGACGCGTCCCGCCGCGGTGCGCAGAGCGACGGATAACACAACTGCGCGCGGGGCAATTTCCCGCGCGGTGCCGCGTCGGCAGTGTGTTGTGCTAGGCGTGATTTCTATATAAATTGACATAATCGCATACAATGGTAAAATCTGCCATCCCGCGCACCGCGACGGGGCGCGGTGCAGTGGGTGGAGCGCCTAATACGACTTGGATTTCTTTGCGGAATTTCCAGTATTATATTATTATTTCGTTTTGAAAAGCTTCTTTAATTTCGGATGCCCCGTCTGTTCTTTTTTTTGCTACAAATTAGAAAAAAGTTTTTTTCAGTGCTTAATCTCTAGCGAATTTGCATAGGTAGTTCTCAGGATCTTATTATATTCTTAACTAGAAATAAATACATAATACGAACACTCAATATTGTTTTTCTATAAATATTATGAAATATATCTTGCCACATAAACATATAAAATTTATTATGTCGAAGCCCACAAGCGAACAGTCGGACCACTCGACGGTAAGCGGCCAGTGTGGTCACCGCTGAATACTATTTGCTCGACAGTCACACTTCCGACTTCGAAATTAGTTTTTGGAACAGTAGGTTATGAAAATTAAAACGAGTGTTAAAACATAATCAAAACTAGTTCAGTAGAACTACTTAATTAGAAAATGATAAAGTTAAACACAGCTGCGTTCCCAAATTACTACGATGTTTCTGTCCGCACTACTTTAGTAGAATGAATTTACATAATATACGTAGCTATAGGTATGGCATAATTATATTGAGACTGCCGTAAAAAATAACATTAAATATTGAGTAATTTAATACACTTAGATAAAGTGGTTAAAGTTTAAGTTGCTTCAGTATTTCCGTTCAATAGCGAACTTACGAGTACCTACTAGTTACTTTCTTGACATTGGGCTCATGTAACCATCAAATGAGCTGATGATTCATTTGATGGTAAGTGGTCACCGTCGCCCATGGATATAATTAGTACCAAAGGCATCACCGTACCATCCTAGTATGCCAGCATATCAGTCGTCTCTACCAATAATGTGGCAAAATTTTGCATAATGGATTTTTTATCCTAGTATAGTTATATAGGTACTTATAACAGTATACATAGATACCTGTGTACTTTCCTGAAGCACTGTTCGTGTTGTTGGTGCTCCACCCGCTAGGGCGTTGGCTTGCCTACATTGTATAGTGATTGTCTTAGTGTCACCGTGTATCCTAGACGACCTATTGACGACTCTGTAGCCTAGTTGTTAGCGACCCTGCCTGCGAAGCGAGGAATCGCGGGTTCGATTCCCGGCCTGGGCAGATATTTATTTGACAGATAAATATTTGTACTCGGATCATGGGTGTTACTGGTATGTGTCGTCATTGTCAATAGTGTGTCATTTTGTTGTTGTTGTTGTTACCTGTTGTATCTACTGATATACCGGTATACTTTTGAAGCGCTGTTCGTGTTGTACCCGTACCTGACGATCCACATGCGCGAGCTGGGCATCAACGTGGAGGAGACGGCCATCATGTCGGCCGTGACCCCCGTCGTGTCCATCATCATGCCGCCGCTCGCAGGGATGCTCGCCGACAAGATTGGCAACTTCAGGGTCAGTACAGGTGGTTTTTTAAGGTTTAAATAGTTAAACAAACAAAGGAAAATGAAAATATTACTGCAAAAAGTATGTTAAGTCCTAAGTTCAATGTCGTTGAGTTTTCCCCAATTTGCAGAACGCCGTACTTGAAAAACTTCCCACGTAAAGTTAGTATTAGTCTACTTTGCAACAATCCGCGTTTAACATGTATGATGGTATATACTTTAAAACATGCGTGGCACCTCCCTCCCTCCCACAACGGAAACATGCACTACAATAATTAAACGTATATACCAACATACATACCAGCACCAACACGTGTTTCGCCCCGAAACGGAGCATCATCAGGGTAAGTTGACTCTACGATGGTTAGTCGGAAAGTGAGCATCTTTCACTAAGCGTGGCGTATTTATACCCAACTCGCCCACTGATTATCTAATGATGTTGTAATAATTAGTAATTAATTAATTATTCAATCAATTAATCAATCGATTAATTAATTAATCAATCAATTAGTGATTCACGCCGGCAGGAACCGGGTCTGACGTAATCTGGTGATGTGTACTGTTGAAAATCCTCAGTAAACGCACACCCACGTAAATCCCACGTAAATGCACATATCTACTAACACAGTTACCTAATTCCATTCCACCAAAAATGTAAAGTTGTGGTTTAATTCAATGGATCTAATGTGATGTAGTATTGCGAATTATGTTCAATTCTGGATACAATAACCTTTACCTTGTATTGTTGATTGTGTATTCGTACATTGTATAGTCGGGTCGCGGTGGCGCGGTGCGGTTGGCCGTGTGCGTCACCCGTCGCATTCGTAGCGGAAGCGTGCGGCAATGGGTGTTTCTTTATTAGACGACACAATGAAAGCGACAGCTTTATAATGAAAGGGGTGCTGACTATGCCCCGACAGGTCTACCGACGACAACCTGAAGAAGACAGCGAATATCCGATGGATTCAGAAGGCTCAAGAGCAATCAGAGTGGCGCATGTTAGGGCCTATGTCCACCAGTGGACCTCTAAAGGCTGATAGATGGATGGATGGCCACGTTGCATTTATAAAATTAAAAAAAATTAACACTAAGTATAATATTTACTGGCATGTCAGCACTAGGAACTCGACGTTTTTCGCACGCACATAATGGAAGTTCAAGCTGTAAAGGCCACTAGAGCCAACAACAATTATCCATTCGAAAAAAAAACATGGAAGTTTGAGAGTTGTTGTGTATAAGTACAATACATGTACATAAGGTGTCGTTGTCGTGTCGTCCAATGAATAAGCGGTTATTTATTGGTCACGTTGGATAAGGATCATTGCTTTTGTACATACATCGTAGATGATGTCCTAACAATATGCCTTGCTAACGGTTAGACAAAGTGCTTAGTAGATATTATTATGTATGTAGGTACAAAGTTTTATTTTAAGCCGTTATTTTTAGACGTTTGATTTGATTTTAATAGTTGGTAGTGACAATGTTCACAAAAACTTGCAAAAAATCAAGTAAATTACGTATTTTTCCCGTTTTTCTGCTAATCGCTCGCAAACTACGTGATAATAAGTGGCCACGTTTGCCTTGCATCTGCAAAACCAACATCCTTATATTCGTAGCTACCTTTTTAATTTTATAATATCACTAGCTGACCCGGCGAACTTCGTATCGCTTAATGGGCGCCATTGACGATGCGATCGATCGGTGCGATCCGTCGTTGCCGACCGATCGCAACGACGGATCGGTAGTGTATGTTAAGATTGTTACCGCTCATGAGTGGCACTTTTGAACCGATCGATCGGTGCGATCGATCGCATCGTCAATGGCGCCCATAAGAATGTAACAAATCAGGGATCATTAAAATCGGTACAGCCGTTCTTAGCCGTTATACTTTCCGTGTCCTCCCTCTCCCTCTCCCGCTCCCACTCCCACTCCCGCTCCCGCTCCCTCTCCCTCTCCCTCTCCCTCTCCCTCTCCCTCTCCCTCTCCCTCTCCCTCTCCCTCTCCCTCTCCCTCTCCCTCTCCCTCTCCCTCTCCCTCTCCCTCTCCCTCTCCCTCTCCCTCTCCCTCTCCCTCTCCCTCTCCCTCTCCCTCTCCCTCTCCCTCTCCCTCTCCCTCTCCCTCTCCCTCTCCCTCTCCCTCTCCCTCTCCCTCTCCCTCTCCCTCTCCCTCTCCCTCTCCCTCTCCCTCTCCCTCTCCCTCTCCCTCTCCCTCTCCCTCTCCCTCTCCCTCTCCCTCTCCCTCTCCCTCTCCCTCTCCCTCTCCCTCTCCCTCTCCCTCCCCCTTACCCATCCCCCCCTCCTCCCCTCTCCCTCTCCCTCTCCCTCCCTCTGACCCATCCCCCTCCTCCTCCCCTCTCCCTCTCCAACTCCCTCTCCAACTCCCTCTCCCTCTCTCTCTTCCTCTCCCTCTCCCGCTCCCGCTCCCACACCCCTCCCCTCCCCTCCCCTCCCCGTGTTACATAATCGGGATCCGCGGAACATGCGCGAGCTGTCCGGCCGCGGGGCCGGTGATGTTGTTGCTACTCGTATAATCACGTTGTCACGTAGTTCCTTTACTACGTAATATCTTCTGAATGGAATGTCCGATTTGAGTAATTCAAAAAGTTATTTATAGGTATTGAAACAGTTTTGAATATGAAATGATTTATTTGGATAAAGATTAATACGAAGGTATGGTTTTCATGATCTGATTTTGGTCATCTTTTTTATTAACTTTTAAAATGTATTAAGTGGTTATAGTGACATAACGACAATAGTTGGACATATACTATCGCGAGGATTTTTGTAGATATTGATATGTTCTATAATATTGTAGAACATTTTTTTGTTCTATCATCAATAGTTTCCGCAGCGTACGCGATGAAAGAAATTTTTAAGCAAATTTTTTCACACTTTGGTTCACGTTACTGATGTTTTAGCAAGGATCCCTAATTTTTTCTAGTAATAAATATAACCTATGTTACTCATGAATGATGTAGCATTCTAATGGTGAAAGAATTTTGAAAATCGGTTCAGTAGTTTTTGAGTTTATTCGTTGCAAACATACAAAAATACAAAAATACAAAGCTTTCCTCTTTATAATATTAGTATAGATTGTTCACGTCCAATTCTTATTAAAAAAAAAAAATTATTTATGAATTTCATCTGCGACATTTTACGAGATCAGTTTCGAAAAGTTACCGACATAGCTTGCAAAGTTAACCGGGTGAAGTGGCAATGGATAGATCACAACGTTGGATCAAGGACAATACCCAATGAAGTTGAAAAGCCCACGAATAATAGGAGGGATGGGCATTTTTATAGTAATATATGGTACTTCTACTCTGTATGTACCTATTTGATGTCCATGTTCAATCGGTGATGTAACTTTAATTGCGTTTCATAAGGTCTTCGTTGTTCGTCCGATCATTCTTCTTAAACACCACATCCTGTTTTTATTTCAGTCCGTAATTTACCCATTCAGATGTTTCATTTTCCGAACGAGTGACTTTGAAGTGTGCGTTGTAATGCTCGACATCTAACGACTTCATAATCCAATGCTGTAGGTGATTTAACTGATTTGTATGCACGTTAAAAATAGAGATACTTATCGGTTTCTGTTACTTTATATGTAGAGTAGTTACTCCTCTCGCTTGCAAAACAGTAACCTCATCCGAATTATTAGAAACTTTCACACCTTATAAAGATAAGGCAATACTATCACAAACATTTCTTCATCGAGTTCAGAGAAAGATACCAGTAGAAATATTAATTAATTAATAATATTAGATAATATAAAATTGATAAGGGCGAAGCCCTACCGCCAATCAGTCGCGCTGCGGGTTAAAAACGGTCAAAATCGGTTCGGTAGTTTTTGCAACAATTCGCAAATACATTATAGACAGAAACTTCAAAATTATTGACATAAGGTCAGAAACGGCCTCGTCCCAGATTTGTAAGTGTTTAATATATATTAAGTGTTGATATCAATCAATAAATGTTTAATGTTATACATCTTTTCCAACTTTCAAGTAGGTAAATAGGTAGGTACTCATCCTTGATTCAATAGATCACTTCATTAAGAACGCTAGTATCCTTGGTGATCTTAACCTTCCACATGTAAAGGATGTAAACACTTGAATCTTAAATTATCTTTTATCAACGAGTGAGCAGGGACTTCTTATTGAACTATAAACATCTTGACTTTGCATGAACTGTTAGTACCTATAATATATTTAATAATTATGGTTATACATATAATTATAGTAAATATTTTTAATTTGGCTTGAGAGCCAGTTCCTCCTTTCTTTTTCTTCTCTCTTTCTTGGCCGGCAACGCATCGGAGATGCCTTTGGTGTTGCTGATGTTCATGGGCGACGATAGCCACTTAATCATCAGGAGGATCGTCAGCTCGTTTGCCGGCTATTTCCATAAAAAAGTATAATATGAAAAACTTCAAAAAGGTTAAAAGGAGGGATGCATAATAATTATGATATACCTACCTAATAATGAAGCCCTAGTTAGGTATGATAAAAGTATGATTAATATCTGCTTCAAAACAGGCAGACAAACAAGAATCAAGACAGTTGTATTCCACACAACATTATTAGGACAATGCATGCTATGAGCCAGACACAATAACACGACTGAACTAAACGATTCAACTCCTAGTATGAAAACGTGTAATTACTGTATTGTGTCGTCGGATAGTTAGTTCGTCAGCCTTGATATTAAGGTAACAGGCTGCAAACGAGATGGTAAGCCATGTGCTAAGTGTGTTACTGCTGTCATCACTGCTATACCAAGAACATAACAGACGTTCTCGTCTAAGTTCTCGATTCTGATTTGAGGAGATATCTCGCGGCGGTCTAGCTTGGTTTCAAATCATCCTGGTATTTAGTAGGCTTGGAACGTATTCCACCGTATTCAATAAATGGAGGGGATTGCGGTCAACGCCTGTAGAATGCCCAGCAACTAACTTATCCAGTGTAAGTTACGTCTGATAATATGTACGGCGACAGTGTTGACTGAAATACAATGTTGACATCAATCCCTATAGGAGCATCTTGGTGGAGTATGCTGTAGACCTGTAGGCCTTCTCGTTTCTTCTTTTTTCTGTTCTTTTCTACTGAACATCAATACCATTTCACTATCTGCTTCTGCTGACATACTATGATTGTATAAAACAAAATTATTTTATCTGTACACGCTCCACCCTGTCCTTTCACGAGTAAATTCAATTATTCCAGCCAATGGTTGCCTGGAAAAGATCGCTGTTTTAATGATAAGGTCGCCAACTGTACGTTCATGTTCAAAATGTAATTATTTTCATTGTAATTTTGTGCACAATCATGATAATTTATATTGTATTGTTTGATTATACAGTTACTTCTGGCGTTATCGTCGGCGTTAGGTGGTGGCGCTGCCCTGTTACTGCTGGCGGTACCAGTGGGCCGCATCACCGTCACCTTCCCCCCAGCCATCGAGCTGCTGGCCACGTGCGATGGTGCCATGCACCTGCGTCAAGTACACGACTACCCCTGCCAACAACTACATCCTTATTCCTACAACGTCAATTTAACGTAAGAGATTACAAAGACTGGTTCGTTAGGAATTCTGAGGGAGTTTCGTGAGAGAAACAATAATTTGTCAAACTTGATGTTAATAAATCTAATGGTGGTCACTCACGGTCATTCCATCGCGTCATTTTTGGAGCCACGCCAAACGACATATGTCAAAATGGCGCGATTGGACATACAAATTTTTTAAATCACGCCATCAGTTTTTCACATTCACGATCAAATTTTGGCTGTATATCACGCCATTTGACGCGATGGACTGACCGTGAGTGGCCACCATTAATTACGAAATTTTAGTTTACAAGGATGAATTTATAGGACTGTGTACACATCTACTTTAGCTTTTGAAAATCCTTGGGGTACCTAACTGATAATTCTACCCTCTACAATCTACATTATCATAGGTATTATGAGATTTTGATTTGAACGACATTCGTTTCATATAGGTATAGTTACTAAGCATTTCTGGTCATATATAAAAAGTAAACGTAAAAACAAAAGTAATATACCCCAAAGCATGAAACTTCATAACAAAATAGCGTTGGACGGTGTTAATATTGCAAATCTCTTCTGTAGTCATTTTTCGTCAGTTTATAAATTGCCCCTTTCCAAACAACAATATCATGACCCACACACTGTAACATATGATTCTAGATGTTTAAACAATATACGAATTACTACCACTGAAATTGAGAGTCGCCTGAAAAAATTGAATATATCAAAAGGTTGTGGTAGTGATAGCATTCCTCCCATTTTCTTTATGGAATGCGCTAAACCTTTATCTATTCCTCTTCAAATTATTTTCAATAAATCCTTAACAGAAGGAATATTTCCTGATAAACGGTTTCAGTTCGTATTCTTTTACTCCCTTATCTGGTGTCCCACAAGGATCTATTTTGGGCCCTATTTTATTTAACCTGTTTATAGATGATATCAAGCATTATATTAAACATTTAGAATTCCAACTATACGCTGATGACTTGAAAATATTTAGAGTAGTCCAAGATAAGTCAGATGAGGAGTTGTTACAGAGAGATATAGACAATGTTGCAAAATGGTGTGTAATTAATTCTATGAAATTGAACATCGAAAAATGTTTGCATATCAAATTTTCAAGGAAACGCAATAAATACGACTCTAAATATAATATATTTGGTAATGAACTAAAAAGAGTGGACGAAGTACGAGACTTAGGTGTATTGGTTGATTCAGAGTTACGGTTCACAGGTCATATAAATTATGTTATTAAAAAAAGCTTTAAAATGTTAGGATTTATTACTAGAAACACCAAAGAGTTCAAAAATATTTTGGCTCTAAAGACTCTGTATAGTGCACTCGTACGTAGTCACATTGAATACGGCGCTCTTGTTTGGTATCCCAGTTATCAAAATAATATTCAACGTATCGAAAAGGTGCAAAAAATATTTATAAAAAGACTATCATTTAAAACTGGTAACCATCACATATTTAACAGCTATCATGACCGCTTGCGCCACTTCGACTATCTTCCATTATTTAAAAGAAATCAGGCTTTAGGTAGTATTTTTCTGTACAAACTCCTTAATCAATTAATTGACTGCCCATTCCTCTTGAACCGAATCAATATTAGCATACCCAGAATACTGTCCAGGGCAACATATTACAGGATTTATAAGCCATTTTATATATATCCCAATAAAACCAAATATGTGTTAAACTCTCCAATTAGTGTGTTACAACGAAATTTTAATAGTATATTTCATAACAGCGATATAGATATCTTTGCAGAATCATTAGGTCTATTTAAGAAAAAAATACATAAGGCAATGACAGCCATTTGAATTACTCACTCTTTTTTATTACAAACTTTTAATTTCCAGTATAGTTATATTGTATTATATTGTTATTTTGTATCGTGCCTTCTGATTACAATGTCATACAAAAATGTTGTGCAAACCTTTAATTTAAGTGCATAATAAGTCAGGTTAGATTATAAATTTGTTTCATTGTAAAATTCAAGTTATGTACTTAGTTGGTATGCCTTAAATAAATAAATAAATAAATAAATAAATAAGCTCAAAAATTTGACAAATTGCTTTATTTCAGAACTTTTGTTAAAAAAATAATTATTAATAACCATTATTATTTGAACAATGAATTCAGTATTGGGTACCCTTTTTCACATTATTGTATTATTAACAAAGGAGACCTATTCAAGTTTTGATTACTATCCACTACTTCATTGTCAGCGTTGCAATTGCAGTGATCAATTAATTTTAGACTGCGTGCATGTCCGCTTTATATAACAGTATTATATACAATTAACTTCCTACAGTAGAAATGAACTCCTTAATGCATACAACAATCATTATTTTTTCCATCGGCTTCGTCATCTTACTATAATTATTTACTTGAATGGACCATTGTTCTGACTGTTAATGCTAGACCTATATATTTATAGCAGAATGTACGATAAAACATAAGCAAAGAATCATAGATATAGGCTCTTTAATTGGTTATTAATTTTTTCAGAGTATTAACCTGCGGTTTCGTATGCGAAGCTTCAAAAGATGTATCTTCAGATGAAATGAGTGTAATGATGCATGCCCACTCTTACGGCGTACATCTCCAGTCACGTACAGACTCGCAGCGTCTAGTGTACCATCATACGTTGGCCTCTCAATTATCCAACACGAGAAAGCCATTAAAAGACCAAAGTACTTCCAGAATTATGACTACGGATCCCTACTTCAATACTACGATATCGAAAGTATCTGCTAATCAACTGTTTTTCCCAACACCTCAATTATATCGTATAGACTGTTTGACGGACGATAATGGTACATTGTGTTCGTTTGGGAGGAAAGAATTCGTTGGCGATCTAGATGAAACTATAACTGATACGAATTACTATATTACAATATCAAACGATGACGAAGACGATCCAGTGAGAGTGAAAAATTATTGGGTCAATGCGATAATGGACGATAATGTAACAAAGGACGTTGAAACTTACAGAGGGATTCATAATATGACGTGTGAAGATAATTTCAAGGAGGTACTACATACTTGTAACGAACGTATTTCGCTTGTTTACTATGCTGGAAAAGATTTCAAAATATTTCTGTTTCAGTCATCAGAGGGCGAATTGGTATGGGTGCAAGTGGGGTCACAACGGATGTCACAATGCGCCGCGGCGTGCGCTGCACTGGCTCCCAGAAAGAGCCTCTGTGAGAACCACCAACAGCAAATAGAACTAGACCCTTCTTTTACATTCTGGACGTATCTTGCTGTGAGTTACATATTTTAAATTGCTCTACTGTATCTCTCTAATATCTCTAAAGTTACATGGACATCTTACAAAGAGTGATATTAAAGCGTTAGGTTAGGTTAGGTTAGGTATATGATTGAAATTGTGAATGTTTTATCTGCTATTTGCACAAGCAATAGCCTGTGTAAATGTGTAGCAATAATGCTACCACTGAATATAAATGTCAGAAGTTTTAATATTAATTAATTGAAGAATTTCATAGAATAGAATAGAATAGAATACTCTTTATTGTACACACCAAATAAATTAATACATTAGGACATAAAAGAAATAACATGTAGTACATACAAAAGGCGGTCTTATCGCTATAGAGCGATCTCTTCCAGACAACCATAGTGATAGAAAGTAAATTCACTGTCGATGTAATTTCCGTACTTTTAAAAACTGATTTCACAATTTCCTTCAAGTCAGTATTCATAATGGCAGTATTGTAATTTCGTCAATTGCCTAACGTTGAATATAGTTGGTCATAAAGTAACAGACGTATGCAGATTGAGAGGCAGAGCCGTTGATGAAAAAATTGTCGCTAAATCGCCTTTAACTGGCTAATAGCGAACTTGATACTGAACGCGAGGCGACCCGCGACCCGTTCGACCTATTGTCTCCGTTCCCATTTCACGGCTGCTCCCTCGACACTGTCAGTGTACAATATACGAGTACATGCATTCACCTTCATATTTCCATTCTTCATACGAAAGGTGTTTATATGTATGCGTATTCTCACATGAGAAAAAAAAAATACTGGATAAGAAAACAATATTGTAAGTCAGGTTACAGAATCTTTGGATTGCAAGTGCAGTCGTTTGAATTGCCATACTGACGTAACGTTAACACACAAGTTCATCTTGTTTACAGTTTTTCCTATTACGTAATTAAATTGATCTTGCATTAAAGATAATTATTTCACGATTCCGTGTATACTATATACTAAGGTTTATTACTAAGGTTATACACGTATATACTTATATATATACGTATACAGGGTGTTTCAAAACTACCCGTAAAGCCGAAAGGAGGTTAAATGGGACCTTATAACGAGTCCATTCACAATATGTAAGAACCCTAGTAACGCTGTATAACATACCCCAAAAAAATAAAAAAATATTATTATTTTCACTTATGTGCAAACCCTATTTCAGTAAAATCAAAGAGTAAACTACGCAGAATGTACCTACATTTCTGCCTAATTCGTGGAATGACAAAAATTTTAAAAGACCTAACCTAACGAAACAACCTAAACGAACACTTACTTTTTCATAACAAACGTCAAAATTACAGAAACGACTCAAAGTGTGCTCCGCCTTGCTCAATACACAACCTCGCTCGTCGGGATATGGCTTGTGTGGCATTTCACACCATCGTCGGTGTTATTGATGCGAAACCGATCTAACACGCTGTTCCATCTCGGCAACGTTGGGCAATCGGAGAAATACACTCTGTCCTTCACATAACCCCACAAAAAAAACTCCAAGGGTGTGAGGTCCGGAGAACGAGCAGGCCATAGCACCGGTCCCCCGCGGCCGATCAATCCTCGTGGAAAGCGAACGCTAAGATGTTCTCGTACGTTGTGAGCAAAATGTGCCGGAGCTCCATCGGAGGACATTTTTTGAAGCCAGTACTTGAGTATAATGACATCCTTGTATTGAGGTAGCAATTATGAATGAAAAATAGAAAAACTACTTATTAAAGTAGACAATTATTAGGTAAAATAGGTACGTAGCCCTTTCTGTGAAATAATCTGGTTCCCTGACATGACAGCTTACTAGGGTTGACAAAATTTTTGGCTTTGAAAATTAATTATATTTTTTACGGGGTATTTTGTAACACGGTGTATACTAAGGTTTATTCAAGTTCATGGTCTTTTACATGCAGAAACTTCTACTTACTCCTGAAATAGTCAATTTCCCATGCTGTCTATTTAACCATGCAAGCTACTTTCTCCTCAAACACTGAACAATCTGTGTAATTTATGCACATTGTTAAAGTACGAGTAAAGTTCATAGTCGTGTATTATGTAAGGGCATATGTGATTCACAAGCGTAGACGCGCATAGCCGAGACCTCTGTTGGCCTCGTCCCCGATATCAGCGGGTTCGCACTGAGCTATAGTAACGGCTTAAGTTTGAGACAATCGAATACGCATAGAATTAGAATGCATTTATTGCTTTCTGTGCCAGCTTGGTTCTGCAGTGACGTGATTGTGATTAACGGGCTTATTTTATAGTGTGGATATAAGGGCCGTTTTTCGTTTCGTCCTTTCGTTTTCGTTATTTAAATCGTGGGATGGAAATATTTCTCTGCTATATTTTAATATGATACAAAAACTTTCTAAACCTTTGAAAATAATTTATATTCAACAACCACATAAAAATCAGCTGCGTAGGTACCTGATTTACATTTAAAATTATGTTAATGACGTAAATTAAATTACGAGTTAGGTACAACAGGTCTCTACTCATATTTGTTGCATGTATTATTTTTTGAAAAAATAGCAAAGAGTAAGTGCATAGAAGAGTCGGTGGAAGCACCCATCTAACTTCTAATATCACTGCAACCAACTATTTTGTGTATGTTGTGGACTTCAGTAATGATCTACACGCATAGCGTAGTTAAAACGTAGGTAATGCTAAATAGTCCTCGTGAAGATTCTGACATTTCAATATGAAAACGTGCTATGTCGTCAGGTTCGCGTGTTTATCGGGATCATCGGTGGCACGGCGTTCGCGATGTTTGAGGGCGCGGTGATAGCGATCGTGCGCGAGCAGCGCGCAGACTACGGGCTGCAGCGGGTATACGGCAGCATCGGCGGAATGATATCCTCGCCGCTCTCCGGCCTGCTCATCGACTATGCGAGCAGGGGAAAAGGATACACTGATTTTAGGTTTGGAATGTTTTTGCTGTTGATGCAATTGGTAGTCCCTGGGGTCATGTAGCCTTTGACGTACGGGCTGCAGCGGGTGTGCGGCAGCATCGGGGGGATGATATCCTCACCGCTCTCTGGACTCCTCATCGACTACAGAGGTCGATGACAGAGCTGTTATAAAGTTCTCCTTTGAGTATCGGTGGTCCTCTCTTATCATCTTCGGGGAAAATTTCTGAGAATTTCCTTTGGCGTATTTGGGCGGCTTAGAATCGTCAGCTCGTTTGCCGGGTATTTCCATAAAAACATATACCTATTATATATTTAGAACAATATAAGCAACAAAAATAATTACAACAAAAAAAGAATTAAGAGGGACTCCTAAATGAACTTAATAAATCCGTTTCATCTTTGGGATAAAGAAAGACCGAATATCTTAATTTTGCAAGTATCTCAAGTGGCTTCCAATTCGGCTTCGACGTAGCATCAGAATGTCATGTCTCCTTTTTAATATCTATCCTCAATTCCTCTATCTCTCCAACTTACAAACGCGAGAGATTTTCCTACTTTCGTGCTACAGATATCCCCTGTACGTCAAGCGTTAAAATTAAAACCCTGCTTAAATGTCCACCATATAGAACCAGCTACTATTTTCATTCCTTTACCGTCCATGCTGTAAAATTATGGAATTCCCTTCCGCCTATCATAAGAGACTGAAACTGTAATTAAGTTTAAAGAACGTGTAAAAGAACATTATCTCCGTTCTTGTGACTGATTACTATAGTATTTATTATCATTAGTTATTTATTATTTAATTTCAGTTATCTATTTATTATTTTATATAAAATTTTTTCACATAAGTATTCTTTATGGTGTTCACTGAGTTTGCTTGATTTATGCAATTCTCCTCTCTCTTGAAGAGACTCATAATTGTATGAATCATAATTTTATTATAGATATTGAAATAAATTTATGTATTATAATAATAAAATTATTTACGACGTACCTACGCAGGTATTTAATAAGCCTCAGATATAGCCTTAAATATACGATTATAAAGGTTAAAAGCAAATAATATAAATCTAAACACGCGGTAGCGTGTAAGCCAATTTTCTAGCTAACAGAATTGGCGAGCAGCACCGTGTGTAATATTACACGAACCATTTGGAGCCACTTTTGACCACCTCATAACTCAAAAACTATTCAACATAAACCTGTCAAATTTGGCTCATTTATTAAGACTTGCGAAATACATACGTCTTCCAAATTTCATAAACACATCTCAAACTGTTATTTAGATATTAACGTCCAAAAATCGAGAAATTTAACACTGACTGACCTATAGATCAAAACTATATCCAACTTCCAGGTGACCTAGAAAGTTAAAATTTGGCATGCAGATAGGTAGTCGGGTGAATACAAAGGAATAAATCTGAAAGTAGTAAAATTTTATCATTTTATGATAATTTTTCAAAAAATTGATTCTATTAGCAACACTTACTTATAACGCCTGAAATTTATGAACAGCAATCAAAATAAGATATAGATATAGATAAGGAGTGGAATACCACCCTTAATTTTTTTTAATCGAAACATAGCAGTTTTAGTACTTTGTGAAGCTTCTAACGGGGGGAAGATGTTCAGTGTACGTACGTATTATTTACGTACAGATTAGTGAGACGTCAGTAGCCGTTATTTCCAGTGTATTGCATTGTTTCATTTTTAATGTGTGAAAAAATATTCTTCTCTTATCTTGTATGGCATGTACACCACTAAATTTTGTATTATTTCCGAAATTATACCAGTTTAAAGTGATTCAAAGTATTGTTTCCAAATATATTATGGCACGTTATCTCATCGAACACAAACTACTTATAACTAATAAGAGTATATTCGACTATCGTATTTACTATTATTATTACTACTATCGTATCGTATCGTATTTATTATTATTATAACTGGGATTTAGTATTAATTATTATTTCAATATTTAGCGGACGTGAATAGTAGAAGATCATTACTTATAAATAATGAAGTAATAGGTATTTTGGACCGCGGTGCACTAACTACGGATTTAGTTGAAGGGCACTATTACAGTTCATGTATAAGGTAACAAAATTAATCAGTAACGTTATGAATAAGTACCTACTAATAATTTCTGTACAAAAAGTAATGATATCCCATCAAAAACATAAATGTAAAGCAAAAGCCAATTTAAAAAAAAAGAATTGAGATCTAAATGGGTGCCAAGTTCTGTGTAGAAAAGCCTAAAATTTTAGTTACAAAAACTTGTAATTCAAGCTTTACATTTGAATTGGCTAGTTTTCATTAGTTAGCAACCAACAAACCAAATTTTAGAAAAGTAACATAGGTCATCAACCTAACAGACTTAACAAAGATAATTATACAAATATAATATTATAGCCTAGATAGGTACGTGAAAACTAACCAAGTCAAATGTGGAGCTTGAGTTACATGTTCTTGTGACTAAAATTTTAGGCTTTTCTACACAGAACTTGGCACCCATTTAGATCTCAATTCTTTTTTTTTAAATTGGCTTTTACTTTACATTTATGTTTTTGATGGGATAATGACTTAACAGGACACTCGAGTCGCCAATTATGTATTACATATCAGATCATTCCAAGATCACATGAATCGCTGTTAGATAAATAACGAGTTCATGGAAATGTTTCCACATTGCATGGTTACATTAACGTCTATTGGATTCCTTCATTATTATATTTTCCAGTATTTTTACACTAACGGATAACGAAACTCCTACTTTAACAACTGAGGTTTGTAGACAGAACAGTTAAGTATGTTATTATGTCCCGGTCGGACTTGTTGGTTGTTGGTTATACAAGAGGCGGCGATCTGTCGTCAGGGGTAGCAACGCATCTGTGATCAACTTCGAGTGGGACAAATAGGTACTAACGGTTACTAACTGAACGATTACTAATACATACAATTATAATGAATGACAGACACAGTAATAATATATTATTTACTTGTTTATATTATGATACATTAAGTATAGATAGATGTATTCTGTTACATGTTTTATAATTGCCTAACTGTATAAATATACACGTATTTTATTTTATGCATGAAGTTTTTTTTTAGTAGGCTTTTAAATGCTAATAAAGTTATTTAAGATATTGAATTTACACCTTAACGACATTTTGAAATGGATATCGTAAAGTAATCCAATGCTCGTGGTGTATCAGATGACAAGACAGATAATATAACTGCTTAAGATGTTGCGTAATTGATTAATTGTATGTCATTTTCATTTTTCAGGCCTGCCTTTTACTTGTATGCAGTTTTGAAAGTGCTGTCCGGCGTTCTCATGCTGAGTATAGACCTCGAGTTTAAACAACCTGCGCAGAATCTTCTAGAAGACGTCATTTCAGTATTTAGAAACGTTGAAATCGTTGCTCTCTTTGTGGCATGCTTTATCATGGGTTAGTACATAGTACATAGAAGACCATTGATTTTTTATATCAAAAGCCCTTACATTTCGAGGCAAGACATTGGAGCAATAGAAACAAAAGTTAAGCGTGTGCGATAGTTATTTTTTAACAGTGAATTGACTATGGTAATGTAAAGGCTATTCATGTTTTTGTGTAACCGTCATGTAATCACTGAACCATTATATCTGCAACTATAGATCATTAGTAAGTATGCTATCCTGTCATAAATTAGTGTCATGTAACCTAGAAAACTGCTCTATACTATATAGCTCTACATAATTATTATGTATTTCACGATTTATTCTTAAAATACCTACTCGGCCTACCACTGCGCATGAGTACCTACCGTCTTAATTATACTTGGTATACAATCTGTGACAAGCAGTGATAGCCTAGCGGTAGAACGTTGGTCTCCCGAACGAAGGGGCCCGAGTTCAAACCCTGGCACGCACCTCTAATTTTTCAAATATTATGTGCGTATTACAAGTTAATTATCACTTGCTTCGGCGAAGGAAAACATCGTGAGGAAACCTGCACACCGGAGAGTTCTCCATAAAGTTCTCGAAGGTGTGTGAAGTCTACCAATCCGCACTTGGCCAGCATGGTAGACTATGGCCTAATACCCCTCACATTGTGAGAGGAGACCCCGAGCCCAGCAGTGGGACAATTATGGGTTGTTGCTTGCTTTTTATACAATCTGTTGATTTTTAATGGAAGGAATCAACATCTACATCTGATGCGGGACTCCAGTCCACTTCAAGATGTCCCCAACCCGCAGACAGGTAGTTGTTACCTAAGAAACTCCTTACGATTTAAATATTCAGTTGCTGTTCTTCGTCATGGCGAAGTCTATAAAGAAGATAATATACCAAGGACATTGTTTGGTTTACAGGAACGGCTTGGGGATACATCGAGAGCTTCTTGTTCTGGCTGCTGCAAGACCTGGGCGCGTCTCGCTCCCTGATGGGCATCACGATCACTGTCGGTGGTATTGCCGGCCTCCCGCTCCTCGTACTTTCGGGTCCAATCATCAGCAAGTTGGGCCACGCTAATGTAATCTTCATCGGATTCGTATTTTACGCAATCAGACTTTTAGGTTGGTGTAGTAGTTATCACTCAAATTTTAGATAATTAATTTTTTATTTAGTTGCACTTATTAGTAACTAACTACTTGCACTAGGCAAATTTCTTGATTGATGACTTGTCATTGTATTAGTATTATATAAAAGTATTGTAGAAAAGAGAATTTTCGTTCTTCCCTCATAGATATCTTTTTTTTAATGCAATTGCATTTATTTTTGTTTTTTTTTTATTTTTGTTTGTTTTTAGGTTATTCCCTGATTTATAACCCATGGCTATGCTTGGTGTTCGAGGCGCTGGAGTCAGTGACGTCATCTCTATCCTTCACGGCAGCCGTAACTTATGCGGCCCGTCTGTCGTCCACTACCACTGATACTTCGGTGCAAGGATTATTAGGTGGATTGTACTACGGAGTTGGTACGTATTTGGATTTTAATCCCACCTTATTCGGTACTTGACTTCAACATATTAATGGCCAACATTAGAGCACAAAAGGTATTGCCATAATAAAGAGGCCTAGAGCATACTCCACTACGCTGCTTCAGTACTGACTGGTTGAGAAGTTAGTGGCCAACCCAAGTGTCGGAAGTTGTATTCCGCCCGAAAGGTTCCCACGTAACAATTACACCCAGGACCGACGGCTTTATGTGCCATCCAACCTGTGGTCATCCAACTACCAACCGCGTCCGCTGATACTTAACTTGGTTAATTTCTTCCAACACACGCTGCCGGGCTATAAGCGCTTCAGCTTTACTTTTATATTACAACGATAATCGTGTCTCTGGAGATGCGTTCAGGGTCTACATGTTAAGGTCTAGAAGAAAAAATATTATCTAACTACTAATGTATTGGGAGTTTATGACATTGCATACGTCTATGAACACAAAGGCAGGAAAAGTACAGTACCTGATTAGATTTATTAATATTGTCTCTAAGGAAGAGTTTGATTTGAGAAGTGTTATCAGCATAATACATTATAATAAAGGAATCCTTCTGTAATGTTTCCTATGATCTCTAAAGTTCATTGTTGTTATTTTTGATAGTATGCATATTTGATTGATAAAAAAATAAACAAATGCAACAATATCATTGGGTTCATTGTTTATTGCCAATATAAGCAAGCAAGCAATTTCTTTCTTTCTTTTTCTTCTCTCTTTCTTGGCCGGCAACGCATCGGTGATGCCTTTAGTGTTGCTAATGTCCATGGGCGATGATAGACACTTACCATCAGGTGGATTGTCAGCTCGTTTGCCGGCTATTCCCATAAAAAAACTTAAGGTTTTCATCAGTAATCGTTTGATAACATTTTTTGTTTAATCTTCACAGGCAAGGGATCAGGAAGCTTGATAGGTGGATATTTGATGAAATTCTTCGGAACAAGGCCAACATATCAAATATTTGCAGGAGCTACTTTTATAACTGGATGTTTCTATTATCTCTTGAATAGATTTTACTTACAAAAGAGAGCTGTTGGTGCTGAAAATGACCTCTGTCAGAAGAAACCTTCAGCACTGGACATCGAATGTAAAGACACTAATAATAAGGAACCTGAAAAGAAAATAGTGTCAACAGATGTCGCTAGCAACAACGATATAAAAATAAAAGGTTCAAACATTGCGACTACCAAGAATTTAACACTGAACCAGTTAACTGACAATAAGTCCAATGCAGACAACACAGATGGCGGTAGTGACTCTGGTGTAGATAATCCGGCGTATAACGACAACGAGATCTCGATACAATATGACAAAGATAAAAATGACAAAAATTTTATAAAAAAGGATATTAATATGTGATATTTTAAGATATAAGTTATTAATAGCTATTAATTTTTAGATAGATGAGTAACAGATAGGTGTCATGTCAGAAATGTTTGGAGGCGTTGCAAATTTTAATATTCAACTTTTAATTTTTAATGTGATTGAAAACAGTACAAAAGGCGAACTGGTAGTAATAAAACAATTTTATTTGTCTATTTTTTCCAAGAACAGTTAAAAATAAAAAGCTAAAACATTTCTGCCTTGATTTGTTTTATATGTAATAGGTCTGTATTATATTTGAATGAGATGTAAGATACTACTAAGTATACGTTATTCTAATTCAGTATTAAATATTTTTAAATTTTATTTGTTTAAATTTATTTCATTATTGGTGAACAATAAGATTCAAAATTCTTAAGCTAACCTTTCATTGCTTCTAAATCGCCTACTGCAAGGCAAGGATGGAGGAGACCTAGAGCATACTCCACCACGCTGCTCCAGCATGGATTACTGGAGGGTTTTGTTGCTAGTGGGCTAACTCAAGTGTTGGAAGTTTCTATAGCACCTGAAGGCTTCCGACATGACCTAGCGTCTGTTATAATGATAACAGCCTACTGGGCTGGAGTAAGTTCTAAAACTATAGAAACAAAATATAGAATTCAGTAGCGAGATTCCTGATTGATCCATACAGCGATAACAATCATGTCATATGTTTTAATTTATATGATACCTTCCATTTTATTATTAACAGAACTAACTGTGACAGTTTGCAGCTTAATCCATTCCATATAGTGTTACAAAGGAAACATAAAAAATCTTATCATACATGAATCGTTCAACTATAACAGTTAGAGCAAGGATTCGGACTTAACAGTTTCATAAATTCATGACTAAGCCATATTATGAAAATTTTAAATATCTTTGTTAAGTTTTATGGAGTATATGTATCAGGCTTAAACTATTTCGTTGTATACACCAATATTTTGAACAAATATGTGACACTTTCTACCAAGCCTTACTCTCGAATGACATTGATCATCCCGCTAACAGTGTAAATTATAAGCAGGCGCGGGTCATCTCGATCGTGCTTCAGACGTTCTACATACTGGAGTACCGCTAAAAATTATCACAATTTATCTCTTGGCTAGTTATTAGTTTTATAACTATTGCACACAGGAGGAGATTGCCATACACTACATTGCGACACCAGACTCCACGGGGAATAGTCGTCACTACCGAGTCAAATGTACTTATGAAGTAAAATGAAAACTCTTGTAATATTAACTTCTGTGTTGTTAATGTGGTTTCGCGAATATAATGTTTTTGCACATAGTTTGCCTGGACCTCGTGTGTACGTAGTTACTCCATCGCCTCGGACGCCGCAAATCGATGAAGGAAGATCAAGACCATTTTATTACCATACCTGGATCAGAAGAATGGACAACGACATAATTACACAAAATGCCACTTCAACCACAACCAAGGCGACACCAAAAGTAAAGACACCTGATTTAATATTTGCTGAATTTGAATCTGACAGTAATGATGGTATGAAAAAATCTCTTAGAAAGTTGTTAGAAAAAGAAAAAATTGTGCCTCAGACTACAACCACGACCACATCCAAACCCATTTATGTGCCAGGTGACGAAGACCAAAAAGATAATAACATTGTTAACTATGGAGTACCAATTAATGTGAAACAAGAAGATAAAGTTGAAACCACATCGGATGATCCTATTGACTATTATTCGATGTACAATGATTGGTATAAAAACATGCCTTCACCCGTGTTTTTACCTTCAACGACACAATCGATCACCACAAAAACAATAACGACTACAACGACAGCTCCAGAACTACAAAAAGTAGAAAATATTTGGCATATAATTGACAGTGAAAAAAATAGCCAGGATTCAGGTAACTGGGAAGAAGTTCCTATTGAATCTAACAAAGACACTCCCACGGTTGAATATAAGTTACCAGTCGACGACAATAATAAGGATATCAACGGTGAAATGGATGAAAATTTTGCTTTACCAGGGTAAGTACTTAAGAGTGAAATATTTTTACATTACTGAATTATAAAGCGTTAGGACTAATTTTGTTTTCATACTTCCACTAAAATATAATCACGATAAAAAATATGATTATTTCACGTAATTATATTCTCCTTACTTTATATTTCTATATTAATCATGCTCTATTCTCATTATGTTTCTAAGTAAATATATTCATGCTTTTTATTTTACAGGTTTGGACCTAATCCCGGTAATGGAGCTGAAAACGAATCTCGGGCAATACGTTACGAACCGAACATACGATTTCCATACGTAAACTTAAAGCCTTTCCAATTAAAACCTTCAAAAAAGTTAAATACTGTTATGGATGACAGAAATAGAAACAATCTAATGACAAGTTTAGACAATTTTCACGATTTAAAGAACCCTGTAAGAGGTGAAGCTCAAGACGTGGTGCCTACTCGTAATATTATTGACCGCTATAATCCAGCCCAACCATATTTACCTCCATCAGATTATGGAACTAAAGTATCAAAGCAAAATTCTATTCCAACACCATCAAAAGCAACTGCCATGTTAGTACCACCCCCTCCTCCCCAAAAACAATCTGGCAACGATTTTCCCGTTCTTACAAATCCTTACGACTCCTTTCCTCCTTATCCTTCGCCTTCTTTTGATTCTGATGCATCATCGCCCCCACTCCCCTCACCTCCTAAATCCCCTGTTTCAATATATTCGCCTCCGAGTGTTGACTCAAACGATGATTCTGGTGCTGACTTAGGATCAGACAGTGGATCCGATGACCGACCGCCTATGGATATCCTACCACGATATAGACCTCCAGTTCAGCAGTTTATTCCTACCTCTCCACCTATTAGCAAACCCTTTTCTGGTTATTCTTACGACAAACCTCCAATATCAGCTGAAGTGCCCATAATGCCAAGCATGGAGAATAAACCAGATTTTCATGGATATCATTACAGTCAACCAGAGTCGACTCCACCACATAAAGACCACATGCCCCCTAGTTTTGATCAGCATGATGCTTCACCACCATATGGTCACGACTCTGATTATCCAGAGCTAATATTTCAAAAACAACATGGTAATATGGATGATTCAAAGGGCAGTGATGACATGAACGGAATGGTTCCACCTCCTCCTGACATGATACCAGTGGATCATGGACCTCCATCGGATGATCATGGATTTCCAAACGACTTTCCAGGGGATTTCAAGTATCATCATGATTTTGATGATCACGATTTTTATCACCACCATCATCATCATCACCCAACAACGACAACGTCGACGACTGAAATGCCTCGTGTGAACAGATACAGTTATTATTACTTAGGAAAGAAGCTGTATTACTTGCCATTATACTTTAGTGTTTACTTTATTGTATATGTTGGAGCGTTAATTATCAAGGCTGTGTTACGTCATAAAATTGTATATCCTAATAGTTGGCGTCCGAATACAACGACTGCTACGTTCTTCTCAAAGAGGTCGGTGGATGCTTATTTATCAAATGACAATCTCCATGAAGTGACTGGTAGAGTCACACATGCTATAGCCACAGCTGCCGAAAGGTATCTACGTGACAAACACAAATACCAGTAATATCTGTAATTTTTATTTATCTAGATCGTAATTATTGTAAATAATGTTTGTGTAATAAGATTATCTTATAGATATCTATTACTGTCGTTGTGAACTGGACATATTTAAGCAATTGACTATTTCACTAGTACTATTTTGTTTAAATATTTGTTCATTATACAACGCTGTATTAATTTATTAAAGGAAAATGGAATGTTACCTTTCTTTATTTAAACTACCTCTGGGAAGCATAAGGCGCTCCACCTACTGCACCGCGCCCCGTCGCGGTGCGCGGGATGGCAGATTTTACCATTGTATGCAATTATCTCAATTTGTATAGAAATCACGCCTAGCCAACACTGCCGACGCGGCACCGCGCGGGAAATTGCCCCGCGCGCAGTTGTGTTATCCGTCGCTCTGCGCACCGCGGCGGGACGCGTCTTCAGTGGGTGGAGCGCCTTAGTTTAGCCGTTGTTTACTTCCAATTGTGCTGTTAAAGATACTTAACAAACAAGTGAAAATAAATAGGAATAGTTAAACAATTATTTTACCATTACCTCTAATTACAGAGAAAGCAGACTCGTATCTATCCTATATTTTAATTATTTCATCTTTCAGTATGATCAGGGAGACTTACTTAAATCCTAAGCGTCTAAAGAAGTTATAGTATAGTTATAGGGGTGGGTTAAGAAAGTTTTTAATTGAAGTTCAGTAATGAATCTGAATTATGAGAAATAATTAGGATTAACGAGATTTGTCTTAGGCTGTCTTCTTCTCAACGAAGTTTTTTTATGTGTGTCTGTTGCAAAGTAAAATAGTAATGTAATGACGTACTTATGCATTGCTTTCATGTTGCCTAAAATGCATACCTACATGAGAGGGTAATATCACTGTTATAGCGGATGTCTCAGAAGAGTAATTTCAAATTACTTTTATGTGGCTCATCTTGGTAACCAATGTAAAAAATGTATTCAATACTTCTTTACTGAATTATTAGAATTTTATTTATTGACTAAATCCACAACACTGTCGTTGATTCGTGAATTTCAATCTATAAATTAAATCATCAAGGAATTAGGACATTGTGTTCAGAAGAAATAATAGTACTTATAAATAAGTAATTACTATTATGTCTTCTGTAGTATTACGTTATTACAGGTACCTACAGATGAAATAAAGCGCTCGCGGATGTGAGCTTGTGTGTATGCGTGTGTGTGTGTCATGTTGAGTTGCTGACATCTGCAGCATGATAATAGTCACGATTCGTACATTTATTGATTCTAACTTTCCAAAGTAGCTCCTTACCAATATGTTAAAGCGAAGAAAGCTGAGGAGTAAAATGCAGCTTCTGACGTCAATAACCGATGATAGATCAATCAATACGTAAAGACAACAATTTAATACAGAAAAAAATATCAAATCGTTTCAATCGCAAGTGTATAAACCCAGAGAGGATAAGCATTTACGTTACATGTCACGTTGTTAGTCCGCGATGGACTCCTCTAAAATACTTAACCGATTTTAATCTTTGCACACCGTGTGTAGTTTAATCCAACTTGAAAGATAGGGTAGCTTACAATGTTCCTTAAGGCACACAATAAAAAAAACTTTTGACAGAACGAAGTCTGTCAGGGCAACTAGTATCTTTATAAAATTGATTTTATTTGATCAATTAAAAGATTCATAGTATGGACGAAGCTGAAGCTGATAATTATGGAACTAATATTATAAATGTGAAAGTTTGTTTGTGAGAATGTATGGATGTTTGTTAGTTTTTCACGCAAAAACTACTGAACGGATTTTCATATAATTTTGCACACTGATAGACCATGATCTAGAATATAGGGTATTTATTATCGCGGAAAATGTGGGAAATGTCGTGTGCATAGCGCTAGTTGCTAACAATATAATTATTAATTAAGTCATAAATATTATAACGCGTTGTTTTGTGTCTATTTTATCTTTCCATAAAGTCTATCTAGCTATTTGGCCGGCAACGCATCGGTGATGCCTATATGGATTACTAATGTCTGTGGGCGATGATGAGTTGCCACCAGGCGGTTTGTTGTCTAGTCATGTAAAAATGATATAGGCAGTAGGTACGTCATTTATTCAAAGGATAAAATGAGATCAATGTTGCTTTGTTTTCTGTTTTAGTAGAATTCTGCATATCCCCTACCTTTTTTGGATTGATAATAACTGGTAGTTTAAACAACAGCTGTTCGAAAGTTATTATAATGAGATGCTTCGCACCTCAGTGTTAAACATCTCGCTAATTGAATAAGCACTAAAGTATTCAGAACAGATAAATAAATAGACACCTTAATGGGCCCCATTGACGATGCGATCGATCGGTGCGATCCGTCGTTGCCGACCGATCGCAACGACGGATCGGTAGTGTATGTTGTGATCGTGAACGATTTGCTTGATCGCAGACGATATCGGCGATCGCAACAAAAATCTATGCAATCTTGAATATCGCACCGATGAATCGACAGTGTGTGGACCTTTGCGATCACCGATGCGATTTTTGTCTCATTCTGATGCCGGCCGCCACACCGCACGCATCGCATGCCTTCAATGACTTGGCTAGTGCGTTACGTACTTGTTACGTAGGTACTACGTACCTATCAACATTCGATGGATGAAACAAATATTTTTTTGCCGTATTGGGGCGGCTTTAGAATACTAAACCCAAACCCACGCTGGATGGGTGTCGTAAGAGGCGACTAAATCCGGCCCGCTGGTGGTAGGCCCTCGGAGGGATTATATTGGTAATATTGATTTTAATTGTTAATTAATACCATTATTACTATTGTTATTACTTCATGGGGTTCGCTTTTACTTTTACTTTTCGCTTTTACCTCTGGTGTTGCTAATGTTCATGGGCGACGATAGCCACTTACCATCAGGTAGATCGTCAGCTCGATTGTCGGCTATTTCCATAAAAAAAACTTCGTAGACTTATCGAGGACCGATGCCGCCATGACAATTCAATATTAAAAAAAAGAAAGAAAGAAAGAAAAACCTAGTTAAACGCTTTATATTAGCTTTAAACAGTTAGACTAAGACTAAGTTTGGAAGACCAAACTTCGTAGACCTATCGAGGACCGATGATAATTCAATATTTAAAGAAAAAAGAAAGAAAGAAAGAAAAAAATGTTCGGTTATGTTCGGTTTACACGTATTAAGTAGTTAACTAAATTTTAAGTAAATTAATACGTGTAAACGGATAATTTAGTAGTTTTGTAATCAAGTAGAGTTTTATTTTTTTCTTTTGTAGCCGAATCAAAGTTACTGCCACATAGCTAAGGAAAAGAAGTTCATTTTCCATTTTGTAGGGCACGTATTGAATTATTTGAGCACGTCTTTATCCTTCCGTGTCAAACAAGTAAATGTTTGATAGCGATCGATCGTTGCGATCGATCGTTGCGACCGATCGTTCGTGTATGAGTGGCACTTTTGAACCGATCGATCGTTGCGATCGATCGCACCGATCGATCGCATGTCAATGGCGCCCATAAGGAACAAATACCTATATTATTAATCTTAATATAAGTCTTTAGGCTAAAGAAAAATGATTTGTTATGGAGGAATTTATTACCTCAAGTAAAAACTACAGGGACCAGCAGTAAAAGATCTGATGGTGAGAAGGTGTTATAACATGAGGTAAAGTGAGTGAATCGTGAGATGCGGTGAGCCGTGCGGTGAGATGAAGTGAGGTGAGGCATGAATGAAATGAAATAAGGCAAGGTAGTGCGGTGTCATAGGTGAGATAAGACTTCGACAAAGTTTTACAAAATGATACTGGCCGTCGAGCAGGTCACTTTCGAGCATAGACAGATGATTAAATTAACCAAGGGTTGAGCAAAATATCTACGGGGTTCTACAGATATCTTTAGGGCCCTCTATCACCTGATTTGAACTTGGCTGTATTTTCGGGACTTATTTTAGGATTTATAATAACAAAATGGATATTCATATCTTTTCTTTTAGGTCTTAGAACATTTTACTAGGCTATTACGTACTAGGTGCCACAAACCTTGACCATACTTGAAGTACTTTAACGTACTTCAGATTGTGAGCTACTGGGCAGTTATTCTAGTCAAGTTATACAGCAAAACTAAATACTTAAGGAATTCAATCAGCTTTATGCCACCACTACGAATGGAGATGATGGCACAAGAGGTGCCCTAGTTATGAAATTTAAAGTTTACTTATAATCACTGCATACGAGTAATTTATTATTAGGAGTTAGTACCGTTGTCACTTTTATTTTAAATCGTTATTGTTTAAGCATAGCCTTTTGTCCTGATGATGCATAGGCACTCTAGGTACTGTGTTTTATGAAACTCTACAGGTGACATTTTTGATGTTTCAGTAGGAATTAAATTATCATAACATCTGTCATTTACATCATCGCATTTCCATTTTTATCATCCATAGAAAAAGTACGTATATTGATGATAATAAACAATAATGGTTAATGTTTGGCAAATATATCATTAGTCGTAAAATGCACTGTGATCAACATAATTAATGCCGACTGAGAACACAGCTGCAATTCATAAGAAACATAAAATGTATTGGTATCTATCTAGGTTACTTATATTTGTTCTGCGGTTTTGTATTTGTTCAGTCTTCTTTAACAATTTCATGAATAATTCATGATCTACATTCATATTCATCCGCCTAACCAAGCAGGCGCATGGCACACGTGCGAAATTAATCAAATTTGAAGCGACTCCGTGACATCAAATGGATCATTTATGTTGATCCTGTTCCTATGTCTCTTACTTACTGTGTCAGTTACATTAGATTAATTATTCTGCGTCTTGTTACATTTCCCGTTGAACTTCAAAGTGCCATATAAGTTTATACAAACATTTAAATTGCTACAATTACTTATTAGGGAATTAAGATTAATACGAGAAATATTTCATTTTTAAGTAACAATTACTCGCTAACTATGGGGTTATTGATACAAATCAATAACCCCATAGTTAGCGAGTTGATACAAATCAATAACCCCATAGTTAGCGAGTAATTGTTACTTAAAAATGAAATATTTCTCGTATTAATCTTAATTCCCTAATAAGTAATTGTAGCAATTTAAATGTTTGTATAAACTTATATGGCACTTTGAAGTTCAACGGGAAATGTAAGATAAATCATTTACTGGTACAAACCAGTAAATGATTTCTCTTCGCAATTTTGCAATAATTACACAAATATAAGTGTCGACTAGTATAAACATAGTGTTAAAACCATTAAAACAGTAGGTACGTAAAATGTTTTTGCTTTGATCACATAACGCAAAGACATTGCACCAGGATCAGCAACTCAGTCTTCTGTTTTAAGAAGAAAAAGACGTTGAAATGATTTTGTTATGTTTAGACATTTTTCTTGCTCTTTAGCATATTTAACACATTTAACTTTCAATAATTAAGAGCTTTCAAGTCTTGCTTATTTTGCAATTTTGGGGGAATAAAATTACGAAATGAAGCTCATGATACTAATTTTGTAGTATTTCGTGGTAAGGTAACTAACTTCCTCTATTTGTGATGTATCCTGCATGACAACATATAAGACCATGGTTTCACATGTTATTCGAATTCGGTGAACTAAACATGTATCTAGCTGCCTGGACAGACTTCGTTCTGTCAAAAGTTTTTTATTTTATTTTGAGATCTAAGCTATCCTATCTTTCAAGTTGGATCAAACTGCACACTGTGTGCAAATTTGATTAAAATCGGTTCAGTAGTTTAGGAGTCCATCGCGGACAAACAACGTGACACGTAATTTACATATATTAAGATAACTATACAGTTTAGTCCGCATTGTATTGCCTATAATAGCTACCATCCTTACTATAGAAGTAATCCCGCAATAATGTTCACATGTTGAGTGTCGGAGAGCCACTTTATGGTCAGTTGGTATCACTTTCATATTACTGATGCCATGATTGGCAATGACCGCGACAATCTGGTGACTCGTCTGCTAGAGTGTCTGCTAGGTATTACGGTATTTTGGGTCAAACGACAGCTTTCACTGTTTCATTTTCTTATATTTACCTAAATTCAAAGATCTACGTATTTTTTGGAAAATTACATGGATCGTTGTCGCAATTTTTTTAGGATGAATAATTTCATTGCATCAATTCACTGCTGTTTGAACCTAAGATGTGAAGTGATGTGAAGAAGAACATGATGGTCTTAAAACTCTTTTTTTTTGTTAAATTACAAGTAATTATAATATTGTTGTCACTGAACACAAATCCTACCTAATTAGCTACTGTAAATGTTAAAGTATAAGAACACGATAATAAAGTGAAACTCCAAACTGTAACATGTCTGGCCGCTTGAGGCCCCGCAAATTAAATTGACACTTGCAAGCTCCACGACCACTGTTTGCAGAATCTATACTTCAGACGCTCCCTTTTCGTTGTTAACTGGGACGTATTACTTCAAACCTGTCAGTATCATAGTTGCCGACCAGCAGTGAACTCCAGTCGAGAGATGAAATATTAGAAAAAAATCACATGTTGTTACGAGTGTATTAAAGTTTTTGTTATAGATTTCGTTGTTAATTAATTAGGTGTGAGTATGAGTAGGCATATGATTGCAATGTCGCTGCACGGGTTGGTGTGGGCGGGGGCGGTGGTGCTTGCGTTTTGGGCGGCTGGGGCGGCAGGGGCGCCTGAAGCGGAGGGCGCCGTGCGATACGATACGGCTACACCGTACGCGCCATACCGCAGCTATAAATATATACCACTACAGTAAGTGAAAACATTGCAATTATTCATTAATACAGTATTTAGTAGTAATAGTTAACGGGATAAATTGCTTTACCCTTATTGCTTTTTGTATAAGAAATCGATGTGTTTAATAGTATTATGTTTGTGTACTAAGCGTAGCCTGAAGTACAGTTTCTATCCGACTTATGTTACAATAAAGTTTGGGAGGAAAGTTGAGCCAAGCTTTTGAAATACCTAATCTCGCAAGAATAGAGGAATTCCGTCATGTTAGTGATCAATTATATTATTTTTTCATTCTAGTCAATCAACGTACGTATAAAATTTATTAGTAGATAAAATTTACAATCATGGAAGCATCGAATTCAAATGCTCTACAAAGATACTCGCTTCATAAGAAGCGTCTTTACACTACCCATCAATCTAATGTTTCAGTTCAAGTAACCCCGATAACTCAGTACCACCGGAGATAGCATCAGACGAGGACTCCCGCCCCCGCATGCCTGCCTCCGAGTTGATCCTCACTGCTCTCCGGACTGCCCTGGACGTCGTCAGAAACATCAACAAGAATCGAGCTCGAAATTCCATTACATCAGTTAGAAATTCAACTGCATTACAAGTGAGTACTGTTTCTTTGTTTCAACCTTTAAGTTCAACATAAACGAGGAATTAGGCAAGGTTTGATAAGATGATTGAGATTAAATAAGTAGAATTCGATCCGCGTGAAGGTGTAAAGGTCAACAGCAAGTGTCCCTTAAAAAAGAGATTACATATTACAATGGACTTTAACTAGGGAATATAAAGTTTTATGAGGTAAAATTGTATAAAAAATGCCATAAGATGGTATTTGCGATTCCGAAATCCCAGTATTGGGTTCAATTCAGATCTTATTAGACATTTGGGTTATAAATGTCTTTACTCAGCGAATTCTATCGCGAAAGTACGAATAAATACATATAAATAAGTCTTATGAAACGGTTATTAATATTTTTAGTTAAGTATCAGTAGCTCGAGCACGAATATTTGCGAGAAAGTATTCGTATGGTTAACGTAAGCAATTTGTCAAATTTGTATGGCATTTTAGTACCATTTACGCACGATAGGGGCCGCTTTTGAAAAAATGCCATACAAATTGCTTACGTTAACCATACGAATACTTTCTCGCAAATATTCGTGCTCGAGCTACAGATTAGCAAAATACCAGCTTTTGATCGGAAGTGACGTTGACGTCAGCTGTCAAAATGTATTTATTTCATGAAAGAGTAGCGTAAGTAGGTGTGGTTGTCACTGGCGTTAAACTGGGGCATAACGGAGTCAACTGAAGTGGGTGACCGGTGGGTGCTAATTGCACTGAGACGGAACCCTACTTTGAAGTAGTTTGGACAAACAACTCAAGAACCATTCACGATATCGCTGCTACTGCGAATAGCTTACAGATATGCTATAATTATTAAGGTTAACCCGATTTGCTTAGTTTTCAAAACCTCCGCAATTCTTGTTCTTTAAGGTGTTGGCTTCAACCCATTAATGGCCCACTACTGGGCACAGGTCTCTCCTCTTGAGGAGGCCTAGAGCATACTCCACCACGCTGCTCCAGTGCGGGTTGGTGGAGGGGTTAGTGGCCAACCCGAGTGTCGGAAGTTTTTCAAACCGCCCGAGGGCCTCCGACATGGCTTAACGACTGTTATCTTATGATAACAACCGGGACCGACGGCTTTACGTGCCCTCCGAAGCACGGAAGCGCTCAAGAATTTTTTTTTGCCACTAGCGGTCACCCATCCAACTACCGACCGCGCCCGCTGTTGCTTAACTTAGTCGATCACATAGGATCGACGCAAGCCGCCGGGCTATGAGCGCTTTAAGGTGTAATTAAACTAAATCTTACATGCTCAATGTAACCTTGTAAATAGTAAGAACTTAAGTCCTTTAAAATACTTCATTTAAATGCAGTAGTTGCTTCTGTACCACGAAAGTGGTTACTAGAAATCAAATATACATTTGGAAATATTGATTTAGATATAAATAAATAAATATTTCCTAAAATAAGATTAAACTTTAAAATTTGTACTTTTTGCACTGTAACAGTGCAAAAAATACATAAATTACCTAATTAATAAAGTTTCATGTGCTACGTTCGTAGCCAGTACGCTACAAAGTAAACTTGAAACACTTTAAAAAAACAGTGCGGTTATAAACTAGTTGATTCGCCTAAACACCAGCATACAGAAATTGTACTTCCGTTATTAAATTGGTACTTCCTCACAAATGTGGCTATCGTACACAAAAAGTTCCAGATGACGCGATAAGCAAAACAAACAAAAAAATTAAAATGTGTGCAATTCACACGTGGTAGAAGTGAAACCTTCAAAATTTTTGTTTTCAAGATAATGAGACGTATGTAAAATTTCGGGAAGATGATAAATGTAGGTTTCACTACTCCACTTCACTCCGCTCCGCCCCTCTCTGCTCCGCTCCGCTCCGCTCCACCCCGCTCCGCTTCGCTCCACTCCGCCCCGCTCCGCTCCGCCCTACCCTACCCCTGTACATGCTTCCTTATCACTTTAGAATTTATGTGTTTGTCTCTTTTTACTGGACAGTTTCGTTTTATAAAATTTTAAATCACCCCCGTACTAAAGAAGTCACTTCAAAAAGCTTTTTGTATTTGTATTTCAGCTCCGTCGAACGAAGCCATCAAACGGTACCGACGAGGGTCGAGGGTTCGAGGAGTACTACGATGAGCACGAGCACCATGACCACCACGACGAGACCACGACCGCCAAGCCGATGAAACAGGGCCGCTACACCGACCCCTGGGCCGGGTACTACGATTGGATCATCAATGAGGGATCCTTCAAGTTCTGGAGTGTCTTCCAGGTCAGTATTCATTGGTTATAATACCTTTAGGGTTCCATAGTCGAAACGGAATCCGCCGGTTTCGCCTAGCATCCGCAGTATAGCGCAGAAACCCTTAGTACTAGAAAGCTGTAATGTGGCATGAAATCTTAATACATATATATAAATTACGTGTCACGTTGTTTGTCCTCGATGGACTCCTAAACTACTAAACCGATTTTAATCAAATTTGCACACCATGTGCAGTTTGATCCAACTTGAAAGATAGGATAGCTTACATCTCAAAAAAAAAGACTTGACAGAACGAAGTCTGCCCGGGCAGCTAGTATATATATATTTATTACTTTATGAAAGTGGTAAAATAAAATCTTTAAATTAACAAAAAATAAAACCAACGAAAAAAAACTGAAAAGCAAAAAATAAAATAAACCATTTAGTATTATAAATTAAGTACCGAAATTAACAGTGAATAAATAATTTTGAGACCGTGCCAAACAAACAACCAAAATTAATTACATAAAATTCATAATAATATCATGAGGGCAGCGGCATGCGATGCACACGGCAGCAGTAGCGCGGCGCACATCTTTTCGCCATTTGTTTTTTCATTGGTTTGGCACCGCCTCAAAATTATTTATTTACTGTTAATTTCGGATCTTAATTTATAATACTAAATGGTTTATTTTATTTTTTGCTTTTCAGTTTTTTTTCGTTGGTTTTATTTTTTGTTAAAAAGTAATTATTTTTTAATTTTTAGTTGCTATAATACTTATAATTAATAATAAATTATTGATTTTATGAATTATAGATTCAGTTACGAGGTAAAAATGTAGTAGATGAAATATCAATCATCCCCTATTTTTGTAACTATAGGGGAAAAATTTTGTTTCGAAATTTAAACAAGAGTAACCTCAAGGTATACACTATTCAATAAAAAAAGAATCATCGAAATCGGATCATCCAGTACAAAGTTATTGGGGTTAACATGTAAAAATTCCGGGTAAAAAACGGGTGAATAATCAATCATTCCCTATTTTCGTACCTTTAGGGTGGGAATAAAATTTTCAAAAAAATATGGGACCAACTTCAGGACATACCCTATCCAATAAAAAAAGAATCATCCAAATCGGACCACCCTGTGCCGATTTCTGCGTGATCATACATTAAAAAAAATATATACGTGTCGAATTGAGAACCTCCTCCTTTTTTTTTCGTCGGTTAAAAAATGTCAGGTAACCTCCCATATAGGTCTAGGTAAAGTATAGATGATTTTTTTTCTCGTCTATCACATAATATGGGGTATCGTTGAAAAGTTTTTACAAAAACCTTATAATGTAGAAAGTCGAAAGTATTTTTACATTCAAGGGTCTGTCTGCGAAATATTCACACATACGTAGGACTCTGAGATTTGTTACAGTTTACATGGAGAAGGTGTGTAGAAATCTAAATTTTGTTAATATAAGACCTTACAAATATAGGGTGACACAAAAGTCATCACCCTATGGGAAGATGCTTCAATGTGAAGTAACCCTTTGACGTATTGAATCAACCACAATCGAATTTCAAAAACAAAACTGTACTCTAGTGATAATATAATACAAAACAACTAAGTAGACGAGTTTAAAAAATTAATAATTATGTAATTTTAGTAGAAATTGTTACGCAAGTAAAGTTTTGTAAACTACTTATCAACTGACATTCATTATTACATCAAGCATAATTAGAGGCTGTGTAGAGCTTAATAAAACTCGAGGTAAATGTGTTCGTTATAATCATAATATTGAATTATTATTGTAACTTGTATTGTCAGTGACTTTTATGTAAGAAACCATATTACGGCGTAAATTGTTACGACCGCAATAAAAGGAGGGCCATATAACTAACTTATGACACTGCTCATAACCCTTTGGTTAAATGAAGCAAAATCCCACCAGAGCCCTGGGAAATGTTCCCACGAAGGCCATATGTTGCTGGGCAGTAACTCAGGGTTAATCTCCGGGGATCTCGATAAGTCCTCTTTACGGTAAGATTCTTGTTGGCCGTCTTCTGTAAAGGGATTAACTGAATCCCAATTTCAGAGAGATTTACTTAATTATGTCTGTCCGCCGCTCCTAACATCCTGTGTTGTTCTTTAAACTTTAAAACTGTTATTTTTTTTTTACTTTTCTGTTTGTTATGGATATTAGATATCTAAAATCTGCCTGTTTAATAGGAGATTACTCACACTATAGATGTTTTCTCTGTTTGCTTATAGCGTTTTGTAGGACTGCACTGGATAAACATTTAGTTTCCTCAAGATCCCGCATGATGACGCTGATTGAATAGTGATAGTAAAATTGAAAATTAGAGTAGAGTTGGTAGACTAAAAGGCGTGGTTGTAATAATATTCAACAAAATAATTAATGAAAAGGCAACACAAGGCTCTAGTAGCATTTAGAAGTGATTTAGAAGATAGTACTTAGAAACCTTAGAAATCTTCAGGTTTAAAGTGTTCATTTAATAGTAATATACTACTTAAAAAATCAATTACGTACATGATGTGACTTCGCAGCCTTCTTGGATGCACTGCAAATGAATCTGAACTGAACTTTGCTCACTAATTTAGTCAGACACCACAATTTAAAGGTTGTGTTTAAAAAAGTATATTACACGCTTTAATATTCCTTTTCCATTTAAACAATGTAATCGGATTGAAAAAAGAATACTCCAATATAGTATGTCAATATACAAGTCAAGGAATATCTATTTTTAACCCCCGACAAAAAAGAGGGGTGTTATAAGTTTGACGTGTCTGTGTATCTGTGTGTCTGTGTATCTGTGTGTCTGTGTATCTGTGTGTCTGTGTATCTGTGTGTCTGTGTATCTGTGTGTCTGTGTATCTGTGTGTCTGTGTATCTGTGTGTCTGTGTATCTGTGTGTCTGTGTATCTGTGTGTCTGTGTATCGGTGTGTCTGTGTATCTGTGTGTCTGTGTATCTGTGTGTCTGTGTATCTGTGTGTCTGTGTATCTGTGTGTCTGTGTATCTGTGTGTCTGTGTATCTGTGTGTCTGTGTATCTGTGTATCTGTGTGTTTGTGAATCTGTATGTCTGTCTGTGGCATCGTAGCTCCCAAACGGAAGAACCGATTTTGATGTAGTTTTTTTTTCTGAAAGGTGACTTTAGCTGTTTTTAATGTAAAACTTTCGGGGGTTTATTAAATATAGAATTAAGATTATTTATCATAAAAATCGCTTTTAAAATTCATTTTAATTACCTTTATTATTGTAAATCAGTTTATTGTTACCAGTAGGTATCATGTCCCAATAGGTAGACAAAATAGGTCCTGCATCTAAACGTAAAATGAAATGCAGAGCAGGCAAAAATATATAAGTAGCTTCCTTTATGGAAGAATTAAGAAAATTCGGAGACTTTTGTAAACCTTAGAGTTAATTTTGTTGCATTTAGTTTCGACCTCTGAGCCAGCGTAGCGTATCGTAGCGCAAAATTATGAATTCTAATTGTTTTATGTAAATACAAAACGATTTTGTCGTTATTTGACGTATGAAATTAAGTAATAACAATAACAACATTGACACAGATCGCATGTGACCATCAAGCGTGCTTGTGATGTGATGTGCTACAGGAAGTCTTGCGCCGTGACTTTGTAGCAACCTTGGAACTGCTATTAATGTCGACTGCAAACCCTATTTAAGTGATTACCAATTATATAAGCATAAACTTTTCATGAATATTCACTGACTATAATTTTTAGCCTGATAGCTTGTAAATAATCTTACTCGTTGGTAAGTGATCCGGCGGAAAGCAACGCGAAGCCGCAAACGCGGTTGATGATGAATGCGTTACTGATTTCTATTTTTAGGAAATAGTCTTATACTTAGCTGTGAGTTTTTCAGGAGGCATAATAACTGGCAGCGACAAATATCGGTAGAGTTGGTAGAGTATGATCCAGGCCCTATTACTTATTTCTTATCATAATTTAACGATTCATTATACGAAAATATATATTTAAATAATATTCCGTTAACATTCTTACCTTCCAAAGAAACTAAACATAATAATATTTTGATAGTAGTTAATTAACTATTACAAAATAAATAATTGCAACAAGGCTTTTCATAAATTCAAAGTTACCGTAGCAAAGATTCCACATAAAATCCGCTTAGAAGGTTTTAAAAGTTCAAAACCAAAAGAGTTAATTAATTTATTGCTAGTAAGTAGAAGGAGATAAAGATGATTATGTCTTATATTGAAGAGAGCTGACACCTTCAATTCACGGTTTTGTACACAAAATTTTGTTAAGCACGTTCCTATCACGACATTAAATGATAATATGTTACATATTATAGCGATTTAATTTTTTTTTATGTAACAATTTTTATATAAGTAATTATGAAGAATGGATGGACACGATGGAAAGATTTTGATGGAAAGAATATGAAGTATGGATACGATGGAAAGATTATGTTTTGGATCTTCGTACCAAGACTCTACATTAAGTTAAGCGAAGGCGGTTTTCCCAAACAGCTTGTCAAAATGCTGCGACTGCGAGCACGTCGTTAATTGATGTCCTATAACTACGTGATTTTTTCACGGCCATAATAATTTAAGTGGTTCTTCTTATAATGTTTCCGGATAGTATGATTTGTTTACTTTGATACTTGAGCCGATAAGCTTTAAGTTACTTATGCTTTTAATTATACTTCCTTATCCATAGTGGATATCCTATGTACGACTGATGTTTTTAATTGATTAAAGACATATTTATCGATGTTGTTGATAATGTTATAATACTTAAGATTAGGTAAAAGTTATTTATGTATTAAATTGTGTTTGCGACGATAAAAGCATAAAAAATCATAAGAAAATTTTAATCCGGTAAGTGATGTAGCGAAAGTATTAATCAATGAATACTTATTACTTTACCTGGAAAATATTCAATTTACTGAATATGTTGTTGTTTAACAAGACTAGATAGAGACCCGCTCTGCGGTCAAATCAAAATGCGACCGCAAGTATCAAAGGGTTAGTTCACTTTGACATTCGTGTATGTAATGCGTGTATGCAAATGGATAGTAGAGTATATAATGTTTATTTTTGTAAATTTTACATGTTTGTGCATGTTATATAAAAAATATCTTTCTGCTCTCTTTCTCCATATAAACTTTATCTGCAACAAATTTCATTCTCCTCCGTCTGCGTAATTATCGCAAGAAGGGGTACAAAGTTTTACTTGACCTTAGAATGATCACACAAACAAACAAAAGAAATTTAATTTTCTGTATTAAAAGAGCTAATTTCTTTTCTTGATGTGACATAGGAATCATCTATACTAATATTATAAAGAGGAAAGATTTGGTTGTTTGTTTGCATTGAATAGGCTTCGAAACTACTGAACCGAATTGAAAAATTTTTTCACTGTCGGGAAGCTACACTATCCCCGGGCGACATAGGCTATATTAAATTTTCTAAAAATTAGGGATTCTTAATAGAACTCCAATAATGTAACCCAAAGTGTAAAAAATAAGAAAACCGAAGCAAAGCGAGGGTGGTTACTCGTACCACAGAAGAAATAATAGTACTTATGTCATACTTAATATAGATAATAAAGATGGGTTTGATATCACTTGCACGGATTTAATTACACTAACGGCTTCTTATGTGAGGAAACCAGTTTGACTTGCCAATTAGACGACTAGTTCATTAACTCAAGATGCTATATGATAACTGCTAATACCATCTGCAGATAACGAAACATCTTTATGCATTTTCATTTATTTCATATAACGTAAACGTTCCTATTACCGCCAGTTTAAGCTGACTTTGGATGAACTTCAGAAAATTAGATATACACCGTTATGCTAGGACAGGCGTTTTAATTTATTCTTTATCATAATTAAATATTCTATGATATTCAGCACTTAAATTTAGTGTTTAATCACACAATATTTAATAAATAATAATTTAATCTGAAATAGCGGCTGCTTCTATTACCGCCCGATGGGATGATGTTGTTTCTATTACCGTTTTTCATGTTTCTATTACCGACCACTGAAAAAGGAACACATTCTCCATACTATTAAATAAAAAAAAACAAAATAAATATTTATTAAGTTGGTATAAAACATTTGAGATCAATAATTATTATTAAAAACTGAGCTTTCTTCTTAATAATGTAGTTAAAGTAAATATTATTAAAAACACTATCTACTGAAATTTTATAAGATGGAGTTTAATATCTTAAAACAAGGTTTAGTTATTCCAATCCGTTGGAGTTACACATTTTGCCTTCAAATCACATCATCAGACCCTGAGATTGTCTATGATGTAGGTACTAGTTTTGCAAAAATAAAGTTATTGGCAAAAAATTTCTTAAAAACGGTTCCGATTCTCCTATTTAAGAGTTACACATTTTGTCTCCAAGGGACATCATCAAACCATAGAATCAATGATGTACTACTGATTTTGCTGTGTAAATATTTACCAACAACAAAATATACCTTTTAACACGGTTCAATTATTCCAATCCGTTGAGGAGTTACATATTTCGTCTCCAATTCACATCATTACACCCTGAGATGTCAACGAACCGTTGAGGTGTTCCACTCTATATGTCCAGAACCCATCATAAGATCCTCACCATGATGTTAATGAGACCACCCTGAAGCAATCCGCTATTTAATACCGTTTAAACCATCCAAATTGGTCGAACATATAAAGAAAAAAAAAACATATACGACGAATTGATAACCTCCTCCTTTTTTGAAGTCGGTTAAAAACTTATGTTTGGCCTATAGAACATTTATGAACACAGGAACTTATAGTAGGCTTATCAGCATTTTAACTAAAGTACGCTACATACCTACAATAAGAGACATTTATAAATAAGACCGTATGGGTCGGTGATAGAATTAAGTATGAAGATTCTATTACCGACCAAAAAAGAAAAAATAACAGGCAAAAATCCATGAGACAAAATGTATGGCGTTAATTGATCAAATTATCTAATATACTCTTAAGAATCATACAAGTTAAAAAAAACATCTAAAATTATGTATTAAAAGAAATAAAAGCTAAAATACTAACTATTGTAAAACATCTAACACCGCCATGGGTCGTTAATAGAAGCGACTTATAAAAATTAAGTTTCTAATACCGCTCCAATGTAAAATTCGATTTAAACGACAAGACATGGCCAGAACGGTAGTATTAGATGTTAATCTAGAAAACCAATGTATTATTTATTATAGTTACATATTGGCATGCACGTATACACATTTTATGTATGTTAATTTCTCTTAAGTAATAATGAGGTGTTCTTATGTAGCTGGGAGCAGAACACTATGACGCGGAAGTCCGTTGCGGCCGCGTCTCAATTATTGGCTATTTACTCTGTTTGCTGATTATTTACGCACACAAACTTTATTATTTTTGTTTCTCAATATACATACCTAAAATATTTTTAGGCTACAACTTTCATGGAAACTACAACATGCCTTAAAATAATGATTAAAAAAACTGGCGGTAATAGGATACAAATTTTGAGGGGCGGTAATAGGCGCGTTTACGTTAACTAATTATGTTTGTTTTTAACATAAATATATTTCATAACAATTAAAAATAAGAATAGGAAGACTAGAAGCTTTTTGAAACAATAATAACTATTTCTATGAGTAATTAAAATTAATATTGAAACAGGTGAATATGGGTCATAATATTTGACTCTTCGTAAAACAGTTAAATTTTAAAACTACATCTATTTTTTTCATCAATTTATTTCTACATCTATTAACATTTTTTTTTGTAACTCAAATTAGTAGTTAGTAATTTTGGTAAATTAGTAGTTAGGGATTATGTTCTTTGAAAGGCATTATGTTTTTTAACTAAACTCAAACAAAAAGACTGTGTAACTTTCAAAAGCCTTTACCTAATAATATTTTATCCTTGAATTAATGTGTTTGCATTGATCTTCCACTTTAAAGTATTCATTTATAGATATTTTAATCAATTTAAGTACTTAGTCCAAGTGGTTTGTTTAAAGATGATTAATTTAAGCATTTAAGGAAGCTTCCATAAAAATTATTACATAATTATATTTCATTACTATTACTACACATTTTTTCAATAGGTATTGTATATCTACGTCATGTAAATCACTGTTAAGCCGTAAAATAATTTCATATTAAAATGAACACAGTTGTTTTTTATTTAGTATGTGATCAGTAGATTTACTTTGAGGTATCTATAATCGAAATCTAATAGTTTAGGGTATGCACCTTTTAAGAATTAAAACCAGATTTGTTTTATTGCTGTAGGTGTTTATTATGCGTAATAATTTCAAACCTTTGACTTTATAGTGTTGTAAAGTTTAAGTAAAGCTAACTTACCTTTTATATTTTCAGTTGTTTACGGCTGCTTTGCTCCTGTACGCATGTTTCTCGGCCATCTACTACGCAAAATTCAACCCTATCATCCCGGATTACAGTTTAGAATACGACGATTATTTCCTGGAGCGAACGGTGGGGAGGAAAGCAAGAAGCTTGGATGCCTCGGAACTGCCTTCTGGCCTTAGTTGGATTAACCCAACAATGTTTCAATTTATACTAGATGCAATTTCAAAGCATTATGCAGAGGAATAGTTAATCAATTATTAATTTAGGCAACGTCTTTGCTACAGGGGAACGACGGTACATAGGTGAGTTATGCAGTCAATTAGTCGTCTCTGCTTTGCTCTGTTACGCCCTTGTTACCCTGTGGTGATGAAAATTAATTTCCAATTTAAAAATCAGTTGACTCAATATTTACTGGGTACATTTATGACCTACCTATCGACATGGTGGTACAATTCTAATTTTACAGTTAATAAAATTAAAGCTGTAATTAGTAAAAAACCTATGTTTTATTGTATAAGAGACTGAGGAAGCAAATGCTCAATGTATGAACTTGAATTGCTCAATAATTATTATTTAAGCAATAAAATAATATTAGTAATAAAAAAGATTTTCCTTGCTTTAGAATTTTATATCCTGTATGTTTACATTTTATTCAGTTTATCTCGTAATTATTATCTTCATCTGTATACTACGTGTACAAACGCAGTGAAATTAAATTGAATTTCCATTCAATATCAGAGATTTAATTGAAATTTTGTACATTTCTAACTGTAATTTTTGGATTATGGCCATTGAAGTAGAATATCATAGAATAGACATCTCGAACAAAATGTATGTCCCCGCCGGGAGGTTCTCTTTTCAAAATTGAGCCCCTGTTCTCCTTTCAAAATCGAACGAATCCATAGGTAATTGAAGCCGCGCAGCTTCAATTCATTGGAACATACATTGTGTTCGGGGTGTCTGTTCTATACGCTAGTAATAATACTTCAATGATTATGGCCTGGTTTTTCTGTAGATTATCACGAATGGTGCTAAGAACTTAGAGCTAGTGACTTACTAGCTATATAGTAAGTTACTTTTTAAAATTAACAGGTATTAAATAAATCCTAGTAACAAATACATTGATAAGAGAATAACTTTCATAAAATAAATTAATGTTCATCTTTTATTGTTATCGTGATAAAACATATTTTGCTATTTACAATTTATGTTGGATTCGATAAGGTTGTACTAAAGCAATGGTACATGGGGTCCAATAAGTATTGTTATCCTACATATAATTTTATGTTGCAGTGTTCCACAGGAAACATAAACATAATGCGTCAACCCGATAAGGCAACTCCAGGTAATGTAGCGTCGCAGTCGCAATAGATGCGATAGTGGTACATTATGTACCAAGGGAACTTCTTTATACCTATTGATATACTGTATTTATTTTAAGACAACGCCGGTCTGATGGTCTACCAGATAGTAAGTTGTTGTCACTTATGTAGTTCCCAAAATATCACCAACGCGTTGCCGGCCGGGCTCTGACTCTACAAGCGAATACTTTCAATAAGCATATAAAAATCAGATACCAATCAGATGATCGTTCTTGATTATGATTCGCACTAACGCAAATGATACAAAAATATTTTATAAATTAATTTAATTCAAATTCAGGATTTTTGAAAGCGCTTTTGAGTACGTAAGCGGACAGTTCTAAAGCCTTTGATTCCCATGATTTATAGATATTTACATGATTATTGATTTAAAAAGGATGTGAACAGACGGCGAAAAAAGAAAAAAGAAGCGATACTTTGAAAATTATTTCCTCTTTAGGAAAAACTATAATACGTCCCTGCCTTATCCATGCTATACCTATCCATATTTTTTTTCTAAAGTTACATCTTATGAGCGGTAACGAAAATGATTTAGGAAATAACCTGTTCTAGGTAATGGTGGGATTTATAAACCAATTTCAATCGGCGTCCAATATATGAGATGATATTAGAAAATTTAATATCGCTAACAGTACCGCGTACGTGGCGACGTGTGGCGCGGGGGGACAGTCCCGGGTTCGATGCCCGGTCGTCGCGGACGCGCTCTCGCTAGGATATTCACAGGATGTTGCTATTATTACATCTTTGCTAAGGCTCACTCGCGTTTAAGCACGTTTATTATTGTTTGTTAAGTTTTATGGCATATATATATATTTAAATAGTCTATTGTTTTTTTCTTCTTGTGTAGTGGGTTTACTCTCTGTATTTTAAACTTCGTATTTACAGAACTTTCTTGGCTTATTTAAATAGAGTTTTCAAAATACACTTGCATAATATAATGCAACGTAACATGGAATAATATCCGAAAAAACTTAATGTAGAGTTTATGAATTTTCCGATGAATTTATTGAAGTGTTTATGAATTTGACCGACAGAGCATTTTTATTGATAACAGTAAAAATCACAATCCGTTAACAAAAGATAAAGATAAAAAAATTACAATCGACACCGACCGATCAATTAGGCTATCGCGCTTCTGGTAGACCACAGCACTGTTCCGCGCTTCTGCGGTTTGCTGACCATTGCCCAGTCCGCATAGCGCTCCTAGCATCGATACGACGGTACGACCCCGTTATGTTGAGGAGCTGGGAGTCATTACCACGCTGCGGTGATGTGGTGTACTTCTGTACGCGGCCGGGTTGTCGAAGGCGGTTGCCAGTTCAATGTTCAAGTGCAGCGCAGACGCACATCCGAGAGGTCGGGCGGTACCGCGCTTCGCATGCCGCGTTTACATTCGAACATTCGAACGACCCCAATTTTTGAATCGTTTTGAATTGGAACAATTGTTTTAATGAACAAACAATCGAACTCGTGATTAGTGTTTGTTGTTTTTGGTTCGGAAAGCTCGTTCCTGGCTGTGTTTTGGAAATAGTGAACAGGTATACCTATGTCTTTTATTTATAACTGTTAAGTGTGCAGATTTTGTAGTGTCAGTTGACATTAATCAATGATTAACAAACGAGTGTTTATTTATTATTCGTAATAAAATAATGCTGCAAGAATTTATACGGTACCTCTAACAATTTCGAAGTTCATAACTTATTTTCTGCACTTGACAATTTATTTCCTGGAGAAATTTAAACCAAACGAATTTATAGAAACACAAAGCGATAACATAGTTTAAGTCAGTAGATACGCAAACATTCCAATGCGTACTGCAGTCTCCTGAGTGCGTTTGGAATATTATATCCATCCTAGATACTGGAAAAAGTAGTACAACCACTTCGATGGATAAATATAATTATTCATATATACCACTTTGTTGTCTGAGGACACTAAATAGTATTAAATCTAGAATTAATTAATTCTTAAGAGTGTTATTTTAATATTTACTGTTTCCTATATTTTAATTATTCCTTTAGAACTATATTATCCTTTACTTTATCCTCATCTAAAAAATTACAAAAATGTAAAAAAATAATGCAAGTGTAAAAAGACTAAAGAGTAATGTGTAATTTAAATGAAAAGTACAAAACTCAAATAAAATGCTTATTTTAGTTTTAACTCTAGAAGCGATTTAGTTCTTCCCTTAAAAAGACATCAACGACTTTTGCAGTTTAAGTGCAATCAGCAAGGAATGTTAAGTATGAGTTTTATGAGCATTTGGATACATCCAGATTAGGTTTCTGTTCCAATTAATAACACGTTTAATTACGATAATTTTGATCACGAATTTAAGATGTTTACCTTCACAAATATTATGAAAAACTCATATTCCACTCGGATTACAATTGGGATAAATTTTCTTGCATAAATTTATAAATAAAAAGTATCTGGTTTACATGATTAAGGATGCAAAATAATTAAATGAAGGATGTAATAATCGTTAAGAACAAAGTCATGAATTAAGCACAAAACAACATAAAAAGCTAAACAATTAAAAATGAAATAGTTTTTGAAATTGTCATTAAAATATGTTTTTATTCACAATAATTAGCAGACAATCTTGTTACACGTGTAACTGTTTTTGGAATACGAACAACTTCAACCTGTCAAAGAAATAAATAGATGCCGTTATCAAATGAATACACTTCAATGTAGAACCGGTCGGATTAATTTCTTCCGCTGAGTCACCGCTAGAGGACCGAATTTAATGAGATTTAAGTGTATTAGTTTAGATTAATTTGTGACCTATACTTAATTAAGATGGTGTCCTTGAGTTCAACTTCTGTGAAGTAGTGTGTGCTAAAAGTATAATTTCGAAATATTTTTTGTTATTATTGCAGTCAGGAACTCACGCTTCGGGAAGCTTTTTTATAACTATTATTTTTATAATTACGTATATTTAGGAGTTGCATCTGCTCAAGTAGTTTTGAAATAGCTGTAACAAAAGCAATAAAATTTAAGTTTTAGATAGCTTCTTCCGCAATCGCTTAATTTTTCCGTTATTTTTAACAGTAGTTCAACTCAACCTTTTGGTTCAAGTATTGAAAACTGTTAATCATTTGGAGTATTTTCTATGTAGTTAATGGTCAGTTTGAAGACTAGAGAGGAATCCGATTAAATTAATATAATTACCAGGGAAGTGCTAAAATAAAACTTAAAGTAAACGAAATTCAAAGGAAATTAAACAACCCCAGATGGTTAATTTGAATCCCACTACTCACACATTTGTATTTGTCGCTTTGATTTTGCCTAAAGCTGTGTTTACGCTTGTTGTTTGCTAAAGCTGCTAAAAGGATATTTTAGAGCGTCAATTAAAACACAATAAAATGTTACGTTAACCACAAATATACTGACTTAAATTATTGTATTAGTGTCTAGTGACCTAATATGGATTTTTTGTTACATTGGAAATGAATGTTTGCCTCAAGTAAATTAAAATGTGTGCAATTCACACGTGGTAGAAGTGAAACCTTCAAAAATTTTGTTTTCAAGATAATAAGACAAATGTAAAATTTCGAATTTAAACACTCAACTGCACTCAACTCCACTTAACTCCACTCAACTCCACTCAACTCCACTCAACTCCACTCAACTCCACTCAACTCCACTCAACTCCACTCAACTCCACTCAACTCCACTCTACTCCACTCAAATCAACTCAACTCAACTCAACTCCCCTCCCCCTCCCCTACCCCTGTACAATGCTTCCTATCTCACTTTAGGATTTATGTGTCTGTCTCTTTTTACTGTCACTGGACAGTTTCGTTTCATCGAATTTCAAATCACCCCCGTACTAAAGAAGTTTTCATTTCAATAAAAGGCGTAAGCTACTCTCTGAGAAATTTTGCCCTTTTGAAGTTTTCAACATTCGTGTCTAATAGGTTATTTTCTCTAATTTTAAGATAATAAGTTGAAAAGCGGTAAAATTATAATCGACGTGTTCCGGCCCATGAAGTAAGTAAGAAGCTTTTGACAACTAGTTCCTATGACATTATCACCTGTGAAGAATGAAGAAATCACTTTATGTATAATATCATTGACTAGCTCTATTATTGCAGTTATAATTTTAATTTGTTTCCTTCTATGATTTCAATATATTTCTAGTTCACAACAACACCGTTTCGAATGTTAAACAAAGTGCACGCCTTGTGATCTAAATTGAACCATTTATAATTGAAACTTTGAGACTACGAAAATTATGAAATCAGGATCACAATGCAATGGTGCTGAACGGTTTTGTTATACCCTAACTATACATTTACGGCCGGTCTCAATAATGTACTAACAGATGGAAGACTGTGGATAGGGCTGTCATCTGTCATATTTGTCAATTTTTCAGAGGCAAAAATTGACAAATATGACAGATAACATACTAATGGTAGCCCTATTCACAGCCTTTCATCTGTTAGTACATTATTGAGACCGGCCGTTAATCATTAGTAAAACCTTACCTTGGCTAGATGTACTTTACTTCTAAAATAAAATAAATATTTTGACTTAATAAAAAATCTATTTATCAGCTGAGCCTCCTGCTGGGGGATACCGATAGTAAATATTAGCTAGCGTTATGAAATATCAATAGGTGCCACATTAAAATAAGTATTTACAATTTTCAACGTATTATTTAACTTTCTTGCGGGATGCAATGAAATTAATTGTATCTTAATACTTCGGATATAAAAAAATATTCGAGAAGTAACCCTGTCCTGAAACACACTCTCAATCTCAATAACGATACGCTACACACTCATAGCCCCACACTAGGATTCCCTGTGTCGTGGATGCCATGGACAACACACAAAGACAAGGACCCACACCCAGACCAAGAACAGAAATTCAAACTCATCATTTAAATTTTGGCCTCGCTGGGAATCGAATTCAGGACACAGCTCTCCGGTACGGTAACCATAACGCCACACGGGTTGTCAATTAACGCAAAATGCAATGATGGAGAACTAAACTCCCATTGTAGGAGCTGTACCAACTGCACAGTTGCACCATGACAGCCATGGCCCATGATCAAGTGCAAAGTGCAGTGTAGCGGGACGCGTGCGCCACTGTTGACACACTTATTGTTACTTAAGTATGCGATAATTTATGCAACATTGTGGGTACAGCCATGTTGTGTACACTAGATGGCGTGTCGGCGTACTGACACTGATTATGAATCCATTTTTTTTTACTTTTCGTTCAGTAATAGCAGCTAGATTATGTCAGACAGATGTTTGTAGGTGTCTTTGTTGTGATTGTTCTGAAGATGTCAATGGTATAAAGGAATGTTTAATGTTCATAATCACGAGGAATTTTACTGCATAGGAAGCAATTTAGCAATTTAGGATAGCAATCTAATAAACACCACACGTGTTTATTAAATTCATATACCTATACATTCAGAAACATTTTTAATTCGTCTTTATCTAAATTGATTCTAAAAGCCGTACCTATGTATACGAGTACGTCAATCTTCACTTACTAAACCCTACTTGTAAAGTAATCAGTTAATTTTTTTGTGGATTTGAAATAATTGTAAAATATTAAAAATAAAAATCTCGGTTTTAAAATACTATATTATTATGCTTAATTTGCATCATATGTTTCGGGATACATTAAGTCAAGTGGGTAAATCTCATCCATATGTCGTAAATCATCGACATCACATCCTTGCGGATATTAAAAATTTTAGTGCTAAAGAAACTGTAGACGTGGGAAAGGATTTATAGTCACGAATATAATTTTGTTATTATATTTGTTGTTTATTAAAATGAAGCAGAATTGAACACCGGAAGGATTACTTAAATAAATTTAAAATATTATGTTACCAATCAATCACGTTTTTCGTTAATTAAGTAATATTCATAATGTATGCAACATTATAGTGATCGTTTGTTATTGTGTCTTAATAAGTTAATGTAAACTGTTCACAAATAACTTAGTCACGCTTGATGATATCAAGAATACAGTTAATAATTAATTTTAATTTGAAGGCTCACGATATTCATCGAGGTATTTCATGTAGACACAAACAATTAATAAAGATGAAGCGAGTTAGATATTCCCTCCACGGGGACTTAGCCGATAGTTCCTGCATGAAATTACTTAGCTGCTCGACAATTCAATTCAAAGTTTGATAGACTACTTCGATCGACTGGGATCAGTCCGTTAAATAAGTTAAAGGAAATTCCGACTCAAATAAGTTAAAAGTCTACATAGATTTATTTCACCATAATATATTTATTTAGATACACACACAATCACGTATAATAATTATAATCACTTGGATATTAATTTGAAAATACGAAAATATATAGTCAGATAAATGCTTTGTCTGCCCTAAGAAAGAGATAAACACAATAAAACTGATCATAATTAGATTTTCGAAAGCTGAACCGAAACCCATCATAATTCACTTGACCTTTCTGGACCTGAATATGAATATTGATAGCTTACAAGTACAGTACTAAACACAGTATATGTATGTATGAGACAGGATAAGGCAGTGCATTTGTAAGTGATCGAACACAGTTTAGGATGCGGTTGGGTACTCAGGTCGTGCAACACTGTTAGCCATTCAATGTAAATGTCGTTCTGTTCAATTACCATCGGTGCGGTAACAGCCACCAGCCACCACGCTATGCATTCACTTCGTTTGTACTTTTTTCGAATTTACGTCACGCACGTATTGTTCCATTTTTACAGTTACTTACGAGAATCTCTGAGCAGTTTTAGAGCAATTATCTGCGCAGGCGTAAGAACCAAATTTGTTCTCTTGTTTTATTGTTTTTGAAACTGATAATTGTTTATGGCGTAAATTTTAATGTAAGTTTTTAATTTGCTAACAATTTAAGACTGTATATTTAAGACTTAGTGTAGCAGTGTGGACTGGCAGACTCCACCCTTTTAGAACAGAAGAAATAACTCATAGGAGCACAGGTTTCACAATATGTTCCTTCACCGTACAACTGAAGGACTTTGGAAAATTAAAGACGTTGCATTTGAACTCAGACTCCCCGGTTCGACTGAACAACGTTAAGCCACTAGGCTATCACAACTTATCAGCATCAGAACAACATAACAACTAAACACACGTAGATCTAATAGCTCAATTACATGCATCACGTCACTGTCGAGGCCAATAGGTCTCGGCGTGGCTTCAGCTGAGGCCGGCGCCGCTGGGCGTCGTGACAGGCCGCGCAATACCAATGTCGGGACACTAAGACTTGGTAGCAGGAAATGTACTAGTGTTAGATTCGGTTCATCACCAATCACATAAACACAACAACATGTTTTTCAATATTTAACGACCTACATGTGTGAGATAAGAATGATGATGGTGGTGATAAGTAGTTGTTTTATTCTTTTATTGGGCAAGATTGCTACTCCATTGTGAAATTGTATTTTAGTATAATCTTCATCCTACCGATCGATATCTAGCTATATAATAATATGTATAAAACACAAAAAATATTTGTAAAGATGCCCTTTATAGACTATCCAACTATCCAAACGATTTGCCTCAAACTGGTTTCATTTGAAAGGCATTAATACGAAGATGGTTTGAGAACACAAAACAATGCATTAGACACATTTTCGATTCAAGACTTTTTTATACTTATAATTTTTTTTGCGTAGTGGAACACGCCGGTTGTCCACTAGTGCTAAATAGATAGAAAGAGGTTATTAGAATAGAGGTCGTTAAAAGCATTGTTTTAGACAATTGTATCGCTATTTGGACGTAGGTATGCATGTATTATAGAATTAGCATCTTATTGCTATAGTGTACCCACTTACTCTAGGTATGGTGAACTTACCATTCTGAAATCTAACTATCTAACTATCACGAATCTATATGTATATAAATAATCTATCTAAAGAAAACTATCACGGCTATGTTATGGTAAGAAGTTAATGAGTAGGTAATAGTCGATAAACTTACTACTTCGGAACCCTAACATTGCTCGTGGCCAGACACGCACTTGCCATGTTATAACATTGCTAAATATCGCATAATACCTATTTGGCATCTTAATCGCGGAAATACTTGCCAACGAAAGATTAACAGCAGGTCTCCTTAAAAACATAAAGCTCCCTCTCAAATTAGCCGATGATTAAACTGTCTGCTTCACGCTATTGTGATTGCGTTGTTCTTTGTCATGCTTTGTTATGAGCGCCGTGTATACCCGTTACGGTAGTTTCCTTTGAAAATCGTGCTGAAAAACCTTCGACGATAACAGGCAAGAAATGAGTCTCTGAGCTTAATCGTTTCATGCCATATGAGTAAATACAATATCGAAACAGTTAGTGGGTTGCCAGCGTTACCCACTAATGGTAAGATTTTTAATTTAGTTGGCTAAGAAAAAAGTATATGATATGAATAATGAACAGTATTTATTACATAAATAAACGTTAAGGCAAGATATCACTAACCCTTTCAAACACCCCCGAGCTAAGAACAAACATTTATCTGTCACAGAAAAGTCTGCTCCGAGTGGGAATCGATCCCCGGCCCCTCGCTTTTTAGGCATCGACGATACTAACCAATTATTAAGTTAGTATTAGTCTACTTTGCAACAATCCGCGTTAAACATGTATGATGGTATATACTTTAAAACATGCGTGGCACCTCCCTCCCTCCCACAACGGAAACATGCACTACAATAATTAAACGTATATACCAACATACATACCAGCACCAACACGTGTTTCGCCCCGAAACGGAGCATCATCAGGGTAAGTTGACTCTACGATGGTTAGTCGGAAACTTAGTTAGTTAGTCGGTTAGTTTTCCGACTAACCATCGTAGAGTCAACTTACCCTGATGATGCTCCGTTTCGGGGCGAAACACGTGTTGGTGCTGGTATGTATGTTGGTATATACGTTTAATTATTGTAGTGCATGTTTCCGTTGTGGGAGGGAGGGAGGTGCCACGCATGTTTTAAAGTATATACCATCATACATGTTTAACGCGGATTGTTGCAAAGTAGACTAATACTAACTTAATAACAATGGATTTCCGCAAAGTAACGCCTGATACTATTAACTATATCTACTAACCAACTTAACTAGGCTACAGGGCAATGTGTGTATTCTATAAAAATATTTCAATATAATACTTGTAAAAATGTTGAATGGTTTTATTTCGAAAATAGTTCTCTATAGGTTCTTTTCTACTACTATTTTTCATATTGTTTGTTTAGAATAATAAAACAAATCCAGACCAAATTGGATTGGATGGATTATAATATGTATAGTGTTCCAATTTCCAACTTGCATGTTTAAATTTTATCTAGGCGTATTTATTATTTTCTGTAAAAGTCCTAAAAAAAGTTAATCATAATATCTTTTAAAATGAAGTCTTAAATGCTCAAAGTCTTTTTTTCATAGGAAATTTAGAATTTTATTAAGATAAAAACGATTAATTAAAAACAGCGTGTATTTAATCGCTATTTAGTAGCATTAAGCAAACGATGGACATCAATTAGTATCTAATCAACCTCAAATAGTTCTATGGTCACTGATGTATTGATACTGAGGAGTGAGAAGAAATGCCTCTTTAGGAGCCATTACTGGTGAGAGAGGTTCTGAAAACAGAATAAAAGGAACGTCACTGCTACGCGTTTCCTGTTTTATCTCAAGGAAAAACCTGCATAATTTTTGCCATCCAAGATGTTGCCAATTTGTTATTAGATATTTTAAATATTATTTTATAAATTGTATACTCTCAAACTTACTACTTATCAACTATATAGCCCTATGTCCACAAATGTTTGGCCTAATGGTAAGCTGATAAAGAAAACAAAAAGCAATTAGCTCGTATTTGTATCGTAATATTTTTACTGTGATAGTGTTACTGGAAATTAAATACAGCGCAATCAAAACCAATGGTCCTTTAAATCAGCAGTCAATCAAAACCTACTTACCCATTCATATAATAGATATCCAGCCAATTTCTCTTTTGTCACACAAATCTGCGCACATTTTATGCACGTGCGATACCGTAGCGGCCGAATTCCGCGACAAATCACGTTAGCTAACCCCGATCTTACATTTATTTATACGTTTTATCATTATTTATCACAACGACTGAAGGCTTGGCCTACTAGACTTTTAAATATATAATTAAAGTGTAAAATACAACAGGTATTCAAATTTTCTTACAATAAATAGTCGATAACAAACAATGACGCAAATCTTAACAGAGTTCGTTGATCGCAGTTTGAAACCTGGCCACAATACGTAGAATATTTTCCACGACTAGTCAAGTAGATGTAAAAGATTGTTATCTGTTGATACCTTTTTATAAATCTCAGTAATAAAAAAAGTATTTTGATACCTCCTAAACTTTAACGTCTATGTACTAGTGTCAAATAAGTAGAACCTATGCGTATTCGCACAGTTGAACAAGAAGCAATACAAAAAGTTGTTTGTTATCTATGTATATGTGAATAACTTTAGTGATCGAGGTCATGATCGTATAATGTATAAGTACCGTGAGTACCAAAAACCTTACTGTTTAGTACCTTAATACGCTCGAGGACTCTACAGTACGCTGAATGGAATAGTTGTACTTCCTAATATACCTCAACTAGCTTTTGCCCGCAGCTTCGCCCGCGTTAGAGATCGATTTCTTACAAATCCTACTTACTTTTACTTAGTTAAATTTAGTTGCCTATGACTTAACTAACTTACATGTAAGTATCATTTGATAGTGTGATTCAGAACTTGCAAATGAATTTTACTAACGCCATCTATTAACAGCATCCGGAACTAAATATCAAACAACTAACAAAATATTGATCTTCTCATGGGGATGATTTACCGCGGTAAAAAGTCGCCTACGTTAGTCTCCACCCTCCTCACTATCTCCACACACAAAAACCATACCTTAAAACAGCTTCGTTGCCACGTGAAAGACGGACAAACAAACAAACAAACAAAAAAACCAAACAAACAAACAAACAAACAAACACTTTCACATTTATAATATTAGTATGGATTAAGGATATAATATACCTATTATTATCGCGTCCACTTACCAAGTCCTCATCTTTTTTAAGTTTTCGTCGCAGGAACAAAAATGCATCCCCTAAAAGTCTTCGATGGGTCTACTACCTATTTTAGAAGCAACATAATTTTTTCGTATTAGTTTATGAACAAGAACCGCAGACTATATTATGTATATTCAAGCATTGTTATTATAATATCATTGTCAATGCAACGCAGTGTGCGCTCAGTGGAAAGGTGACATTGACATTGAGGTCCGAGCAGCGCGCTCGACGTCGAAGCCAAAGCAATTTGTTTACCAACAGCAAGCTTCTTGTTTACACAACCTTGATTGCGCTGACTAAACAGTCGCGTAGTCGTTCGGACCTGTTTCACACACCACGAGACCACATGTAGTACGGGTTCATTAACACTTTGGAATTTGTAATTATTAATCTTCTTAATCGGTATAAGTGTTAAAAGTTTTATAAACGAAGAGTTTTATAATGAATTAGAAGTTTATTTCAGCAAAAGAAAAGCCAATGGATGTGGTATCAAATTTTTCCTTCCACTTACACTTACAATGTAACTTATTTATTTAAACTTTATTGAACCATACAAAATGTATTAGTACAAACTTACAAAGGGTGTTAGGTGTCATTAAATATTTTTCATATCAGGGTTAGTAACATACTGTAATTATTAATCTATACTCTAAGCACATAATATTTGTAGTCACAGGCTTGATATTGAACCCAATCATGGTTTGCTATCGTAAACGTATTTGATGCTTCGAATCATTCAGTGGAAGTTCATTCAAGTAGGCAACTTTCGAGCGTCAAATGACACATCATTCATCAAAAGCTTTGAATTGAGCTTGACGACCTCGTAGCCCACTTGACAGTGACACTGCTTGCGAAGGTGTCCTGGGATTGAATCTTGTATTTTGTAAAAACGCTTTTTCTAATTTGCGTTGTCTATTCCACCATTCTTTGCACAGCGAAACCTAGGGCGGGTGTATGAATGTGTAAACATTTTTATTATTTAATTACTTAAATTAAAATAAGTTAAATATCCATGAAACGACTTATTATGACACACCAAAATCCACAAAATGTAGACACCGCGTTAAGTTGCTTCATCATTGTAATATTATACAAATTATTCGTTAAATATAAGCAGAACACAAAAGCTTAAGGCATAAGCAGGTACAAGGGCGATTACTCATTTTAATATGGAGATATGAATTTAGCAATGATTCGGCTAAACGCTGCAGGAGGCTTGCCCAGGATAGGTATTAGTAAAAAATGTAAATATATTCAACGAATCCTAACGAGGAAGAAATATAGAGATAAGTACTTAATACTACGATAATACGCCAAACAAAAAGCTTACATTGTAATGGCGTCATGAAGTAAAAACAAAAATACGTATTTGAATTACAAATTAATAAATTACGACTCGGGTTTATAAGTTACCTTCATAATGCATAAAAATGGTGAATCAGTTAGGTTGAATTCATTTGGTATACGTTAACACATTGCAATTGCTTATACAATTACAATGTTGAGAATGATAACATCGTGAAGGGGTTTTTTATTTGTAAAGAAGGAGTGTTTTTATCGTACGAAACATTGTTTTAATTACTTTTCAAACCAAGTTCAAGTTAACCTTTTAAGCTAAGCCCATTTGCTTATTCTCATTATTGATTATGCTGATGTTACTCTAATTTTAACGAAGTATCGGATTTTGAAGCAAGTTCCTAGTAATTGTATTTTTTCTTGTATGTTAATGATAGATTAAAATTTAGCTCGTTCATAACTAAAGGTATAAATATTTGTGGTCTATGTAAATTTCAGCACATTTCTCAATTTAACTCCCATAGACACGACCACCTAATTAGTATGTAAATCTATTAATCCCATAATATTTTTCCACAATGAAGCTTCAAAATACACAGGTTTATTGTGAATTTCACTAAACTACATTATATTAAATGTCAAGTTAATTTTAGCTACTAACCCCGCAACTCAGAGTCACTAACGGTTACTTTAATCGCTCCTTAGTAAAGAATCACCATTCACCATACACATTCTGTACTAAGGAGCGATTTAAGTATCCGTTAGTGACTCTGAGTTGGGGCGTAAGTACCTAAGTAAAGTGCCTATTGTGTGATGTCATCTATATAGTTTGATGTCCATGGCATGTCCCATATGCTTTAAACACTGGTAATTTTCTCAACTGCTAGGGTTTGGTGTACAATTAAGCATCAGTTCCCACGCTGCGGTATGACTCAGCTGCAGCAGAGCTAGAGCAAGGTCTGGTTGAGGTAAACATACGTGTTAACGATGCGAACACTGGTCTATTTGTTACTGTGTACCCTGAAACGTCTAAGGGCATTATGGTTAGACCTTACACTGAATGGTTGTACGTGACTAAAAACATTTTTTATAAATCTGTTATTTTGTTATACCGGCTGAAGCTATCTGATGGTTAGCAACACCGCAAGCTTTGAGTTGTAATAAATAGCTGTCACTAATGTGTTGGTTGCTTTTGTAATTACTCTTGTATTGTTACTTATTTATAAGTAGTATTTCTTGTGTGTTGTTAGGTATACTTAGTTGTTGATTCTTGAAAGCATGTAGCATAGCCCGGCAAGAAAATAATCTTACCAATACGTGCGAGTACCACCATCATTTAATTGAGTGGTACAAAACCTTCAACAGGATATTGTAGCGCCATTGCTTTGTCTTTTGTTCAGAGTAAGGCATAGATGTATTGCAGCCTCTTGAAACTTAAACGAATTACTTTTTCACATGCGATAAAATATTACATTTGTCCGAATTCGATTGACTATTAAGAGCCTATTAACAGCATAAAACAGCATGGCTTCCTGATTGCGATCAACAATTCATTCCGACATTGCTAGTGGTTTTTGTTAATTTCATAATAATGGACTAGGTACATTGATCAATAAAACGTGGAGAAAAAATAATCAGTCATCGGTGTTATCATCAGAGGGCACAATCCAGTGCAATAGTTGGCCGTGAGACTGAGGTCGGCTTTAAATTGTGATTTGAAAAAAAAATAACCTATTGTTACAAAAGCATGATATGATATGATTATGAGTAATATGTACGTCTTGTATTTGTGGTTAGTTAACACGGTAGAATTCTTGATTAGTTAATTGGGTCAATATTAGGTAGATATACTGACGTACTTGAATGGTATTAATTATTATAAATCGATACTACTACTCCGTTTATAAAAAAAATATCAGTTGTGGACGGCTTTGTAGTCATGTAGAGAACCTACCTGTCACTGAAGAGTCTTGGGTTCGATTATGTGCAAAACAGACATTTTGGAGTAGATATAACACGCTCCATCCATGTAGAGTACACTTCACTTGCTCGTGCTGTATACTGCTTAATACACAGAAAAAATAATAGTACTTATTAATAGTACTAATTAATAATTATTAGTATTAATACTGAAAGCGGCTATGGAGTCAAGTCCCTCCTTTTGAAGGCAGTTGAGCATCTAGCATAATCCGACGGTGTTCATGGTATAAAGGTCGCATCGCATGCATGGTATAAAGGTCCGAGGTAGCATTTTTTACCCTCCTTCTAAAATTGACCGAGAAATGTTTTCTTACATGAGTGTATGTATGTTTGATTAACTAATTAAATGAAATAATAAAAATCAACTTTCAATTCACTACACTTTTAGCTTCACTTCAAGGCTACGAGTATCTCTTTGGCTTCAAGTAACTTCGCCAAACACGGGTACGAGTGTTATTTTCTTTATGTCATTGCTATACGCATTTGTGCAACTGATTGGGGTATTTGACCACATAAAATTTGTTTGCATTAAAGCGACCTGACACATCCAAGCGCGCTCGGCTGAGCGCATACCTGAATATCAGGTTCGTAAATTATAAAGAAAATAAATATTGAAGCAAATACGCGAGTCAGTGGTCAGTTACCGTTATGGTTAGAGGACGTCACTTTACAAGCTTTCAATTTATACACCCGGTTTGGTATCTAACGTCACATTTATTTGACACAATTGATAACGATGAACCGACATTAGGTGCACACTTTAAATTATGATTTTAAATAAGATAAAGCCTCAGAATACGGAACAAACAACTTTCACTATAACACGTGAAATTCTTGAAAGGTTTTTGTTTAATTAATTGATTGAAATAGTTCAGAAATATACGTATTAAATATGCTAGACTGACGGTTCTTTAAATGTATAATAAAAAATCGAGAAACGAGCAGACGAGTCACTTGATGATAAGTTTAGACACCGATCTTGATAGCCTAAGATCCGGCCGCAAAATTCCGTGCTCATCTGTTTTTTACTACAAACCAAATTTTTATGAATATTTATAATGAGGAGAATATAGAATGACTAGGTTGCCTATCAAAATTTGGCCGCGAGTATTTTTAATTAAATTATTTTTAATTTATTTTTGGGAAAAAATTTCGTTCACTTGTTTTTTGAATAAAACCTCATCTACGTCACGGCCACATATATAACGATTCTAAAAAATCACGGTTGCCTTTGCGCAAACGGCCGCAACCTCTTGGCAGCCTGGTGTAAACAGGTATGATTTCGACACGTTTATACGTTCATAACGTACATTTATATATTATATCTCTAATTAAAGCTAATTTTTTTCTATTTACTATCGTATATGGTTGCCTACTTAAATCCGGCCGCAAATAAGGGTTGCCGGCTGTCAAAGATATCCGGCTGCAGGATTAGTGCGCTCATCGATTTTTGCTCAAACTTGAATTCTTATGCTTATTTATAATTAGGAGAATATATAATTACCAAGTTGTCTGTCAAAATTTGGTCGCTAGTATTTTTAATTAAATTATTTTTAAATTATTTTTGGGAAAAAATTTCGTTCACTTGTTTTTTAAATAAAAACTCATCTACGTCACGGCCACTTATATAAAGATTCTAAAAAATCACGGTTGCCTGTGCGCAAACGGCCGCAACCTCTTGGCAGCCTGGTGTAAACAGGTATGATTTCGACACGTTTATACGTTCATAACGTACATTTATATTTTATATCTCAAATTAAAGCTAATTATTTTCTATTTATTATCGTATATGGTTGCCTACTTAAATCCGGCCGCAAATAAGGGTTGCCGGCTGTTAAAGATATCCGGCTGCAGGATTAGTCCGCTCATTGATTTTTTTCTCAAACTTGAATTTTTATGCTTATTTATAATAAGGAGAATATATAATTACCAAGTTGTCTGTCAAAATTTGGTCGCTAGTATTTTTAATTAAATTATTTTTAAATTATTTTTGGGAAAAAATTTCGTTCACTTGTTTTTTAAATAAAACCTCATCTACGTCACGGCCACTTATATAAAGATTCTAAAAAATCACGGTTGCCTGTGCGCAAACGGCCGCAACCTCTTGGCAGCCTGGTGTAAACAGGTATGATTTCGACACGTTTATACGTTCATAACGTACATTTATAAATTATATCTCAAATTAAAGCTATTTTATTTCTATTTACTATCGTATATGGTTGCCTACTTAAATCCGGCCGCAAATAAGGGTTGCCGGCTGTCAAAGATATCCAGCTGCATAAATAAATTAAAAATAATTTAATTAAAAATACTAGTGGCCAAATTTTGACAGACAACTTGACTAATTATATATTCTCCTAATTATAAATAAACATAAGAATTCGGGTTTCAGCAAAAAACCGATGAGCGGACTAATCCTGCAGCCGGATATCTTTGACAGCCGGCAACCCTTATTTGCGGCTGGATTTAAGTAGGCAACCATATACGATAGTAAATAGAAAAAAATTAGCTTTAATTAGAGATATAATATATAAATGTACGTTATGAACGTATAAACGTGTCGAAATCATACCTGTTTACACCAGGCTGCCAAGAGGTTGCGGCCGTTTGCGCACAGGCAACCGTGATTTTTTAGAATCTTTATATAAGTGGCCGTGACGTAGATGAGGTTTTATTTAAAAAACAAGTGAACGAAATTTTTTCCCAAAAATAAATTAAAAATAATTTAATTAAAAATACTAGCGGCCCAATTTTGATAGGCAACCTAGTCATTCTATATTCTCCTCATTATAAATATTCATAAAAATTTGGTTTGAAGTAAAAAACAGATGAGCACGGAATTTTGCGGCCGGATCTTAGGCTATGAGGCTTGAACATTATGGGTAAGTATTCTCTATACGTTGCCGAACAAAGGATGCCAAAGCAAGCTGGGGACCTACATTGTTTTTGGCGCTATTTCAGGCTCATTGACACTCTGACTCTGTTCCTGAGGGTTGTAGTTAGCCAGGCGGGTAAAGACTGGGTGGCATATCAGCTAGCAATCTTCGTTGTTCAGCTGGGTACCAAAAGCAGTTGTGGTTGGCGACTTAGTCTTCAGACTTTACATCTCTTTACGACTTACCTACAAGCCGCGTGTAATAACTAGTATTTACATATTAAGTATAATAAAGGTCCGCAAGCAATATAATATTACACATCACAAAACCTTACTATGGATTATATTATCCATGCACCATCGTTATATATAGACACGAATATAAACTAATCTCCCGTCGGCATTACCGACCGCTCCCAACAACTTCTTTGCTTACTTAAAGTTATCTCACAAGATGACAGTATAAAAAAACGCTGGAGTGCGCAAGCATTACCTGCGCGCATCTTATCTCAACAAGGCACTTAGTACCTAACTACCATCTTGTAAGTTGTAATACGAGGTGCGGCCTTACTCTCTTATAACTTCAATTTTGAGTCTTCCATTCGGAATGTCATAAAATTAATCAACATTCAACAGAAAAATTCTAATTACAGTAAATTGTTATGTTCAGATATAGAAAAATATTAAATAATGCATTAATTAAAAAAGATTAACCCTAACTGCCTAGTAAAAATACATTCTCATATCGTGCGTGTTAAATATCGTCAGTTTTCTATGCCATTCGCGACAAGGGAACCCTGCAGTGGTATGAGTATGTAACCTTTTATTATTTTGTATTAACTCCAATCCTGACTTGTTCCAGGCAATCGAAAGCCGGTGATATGTGAGGAGCGACCGGGACGTGCTGGACATTACTGTGTGATGAGCTAAGAGCTGGCGCCAGGATGCACACGATGGACACCATGGGCTACGGCCACAAGAAGTACCGGCCGTCGCTCTCTCCCACCAGCTTCTACCACCACGATTACTACTCCCGGCACAATACGTTGCGCCCACAGGTAACTTTTTTATGTTTTTAACCCCCGACGAAAAAAGAGGGGTGTTATAAGTTTGACGTGACGTGTCTGTGGATCTGTATGGGATGAACCGATTTGGATTTAGTTTTGACTTGATAACGTCTATTAAAACGATGAGCGCCGGGCGCATCTATGAAAAAATGTAGCGTTCCGCGAGCGAGAGAGCGGCAAAAGCGACAGAGAGGCACTATCGGCTACGATCGGCGTATCGTAGCCGATGCCGTAGGCGAGCCGTAGGCGATCGTAGTTGAGTGGAGCGGAGCGGAGCGGAGCTTTGTCATGACGTTGTCACGTTAAACTACCGTCCGTAAACCGACTTTACAGACAACCATTTTTTTTGTTTGAAAGGTGACTTAATCAAGTGTTCTTAGCTATGATTAGTGTAGCTAAATAAAACTGTCGGGTGTTTTTTTTAATTTTAATTAAAGATTATAATTTAAAATAAGTTTCAACAAACACTTTTTGGAACGCCATTTACGCCATTGTTTCCACAAAGCCTACCGTGAGTGGACCCGGAAAGAAACTCCCGAAGTGTGTTTCTTCTTACTCACAGATACTTATTATGTCTATTTATGAAACTTATGTCCAAGTGGTATGAAGACGAGACGTCTTTACAATCATCTTATTTGTAATAACCTTTTGTCATTTGATTAATTTAGTCATGAGTTTTATATTACGGCATTTCCTTCAATACTACTTACGTACATTTACATGGATGGTCAACACCGGTCATCGACATAAAGGGCCCAATGCGTTTCCGGCCAAAATAGAAGCGGGGATCTCGGGAATTTTGTACAACAGAATACTGAGAACAGAAGGTTGTGTAATATATTAAAATTTCCTGTAAATATTTTTTTCGAACTTCAAAACATCAGCAGTCAGAAATAAAACCGTGGAAAGGCTTTGTGAGGAACATCAACATTGGTTACGTTCGAGGGATTACGGTTAATGGAAAATAGTTTTCATCATTTCTCTCGTAAGAGCTTGATAACGTCAGATGGAGTAAGTGCACTGACCCGAAAATACTCGGGGTTAAGTTTTTGAACTGGTTAAGGAGCCAAATATTTAATAAAGACCTTGAAATCCTCAAATATTTAATAAAGAAGAGTACCTTCGAGTAATTCGTGCCTAATAAAATATAATTCGTGAATTCCTGATACATACATCGCTTTGTCTTACAATTCAGAACATGTGAGTTAGGTATAAGATATTCGTATTCAAACGCTTGTTATCTAGAGAACCTTGTATCAAATGGTGAACTTTTTAATTTCGTCGATGATTCATATATTTAAAATTAAAACTAATATTTGAAGAAAACTGTTTTTTTTTCTTTTAATTAAATAATTGTAATTTTACTTTTCATGGATCACGTAGCTACGATTCTTGGTAAAGATTATACTATTGTTTATATCTCACACTTATTTGTAACTAATTTATTTTTGTTTATTTTTATTTATTTTATTTATATATTTTTTTGTCAACGTGTTTTTATGTGTATTATTTTTTTACGCTACTTGTCAGTTTTCTTATTTTCTTGCATCTTCTATGTATCTTATCTATCTATCTACTGTGTATATTGAGATATAAATAAATATCAGTTAATGTTCAAGATCAAGATCATGCGACACTCGACAGTCGACACAAAGTAGCGAGCTACTGTTTTTACACCGTCCGCGTCCTCGTCGCCTCGTATCTAATGAATCGGAAACTCATCAAGGTTCAGCCCTTGTATTGTCTTTGTTATCCTGTAATTGAATAGTGATAGACGACAATAGATGTATTAACAAACTTATGTCATATCTCTAAGGGTAAGAGTAAAAGTTGTATAACGCTCCCGGTTGACAGTTCAAAGCACGAAATCATCTTTTTATCAAAAAAGATAGTAAAGAATACTAAAGAAGTGGTTATGTAGCGGTTTTGTCCAATGCTTAACTAATGGAGATTGCTATTATTAAGCTCACCATTTTACTGTAATCTTTTTTATGGGGCCTTTAAAGCATGAATAAATAAATAAATCACAATTAACGTTTAGCAAAGTGGACGCATCGGGTAGAGTCGGCTAGACGATAGATAATAATAAAATATTGTATGAAATATAAAAATATATAAATAGCGTTAAAATGCTGGAATGTGGGCCGGAATCAAGTTTTAACTGTAACCTTTATTGTTTTTATGATGCCTTCAGACATGAATAGACAGACAAACTCGCATATAATATATCGTTTGTAAATATTTTGCGTGTCACCAAAACAAAAGAACGCGAAAATTCACGTATTTATGACCACTAAAGCCGCAGCGAAGGTCAAGGTACATTCATTCATAGCTGAGTGCCGTGGCGTCATGGCGTGGCACCGTGGTTCGTGGCTCCGTCGTGGTCGTGTTATATAACTCAAATCTGAGTGAATTGACGGAGAAGGGCCGGCGGTCCCGTTAGCCGGTTGCCGAACGGTATACGGTACCCGAACTGTTACACTGGATTAAACCGACCGCCTATGAATTTGATAAAATAAAACCGGCCGCTGTCGAATTTGGTTTGTGAAATAGGGTTCTGTAGTAATAATAATGTTGAATTCAGGATTATTTCTTTTCGTAATTTTTAACTAAATCATTAAACATTTTAAGTTTAAGATTTACGATATTTGTTTTTTATACCGATATTTCTTTTCGACCAAAATGGATCTTGTAACATGGGATAAGTATAAAAGTAACCACGATCCTTGTAACAGGGACGAAATATCGGTACAAAAAAACTAAAATCGTGAGAACCATTTTGCATTGAAAATATTCAGTTTTGTATATTAATTTAGGAACAAAAGATTCTGTTACGTAAACTGTTTAAAACCACTTTTTTAATTATGAAAATTCCACCCTGGGTAGGATTTTTTTTGTATCTCCTTTAGGCACCGATATGAAACTTCATTTATTTACGGTATAGGTATTTTAGGTCACTTAACTGGAATCTTTGGATGAATAGACAGAGATCACAATTAGGTAAGCATAAAAAAGATTTGGGTTTTTCAGCAGATACACGGAATCCTAAAAAGCATAGCTGTAAACAAGGTGAATGAATATTATTGTTATGTGCAACAGATGTAGATTTGGGTAAATGTATGTGACATGTGGGAACTGGCTCAAAGTTCATGTTTAATATGAACATTAGACGTAGTTACACGATTGTTTATGGAGTCAAACTAAGTTAACTGAAAGAAATTATAGCTTAACTTCTAGTAATACCCACTGAACATTATTCTTAAACCCAATGCATACGTAACGGGATTTTTTCCCTTACGCGATGGGACGTGAAGTTTTGGAAACATCGTTTCATAGAAAATGTATAATGATAGTGCATACGCAGCGGAATCCCGTACAGAACGTGGCCCGTACGGGACGGGAAAAACATCGTTGTCGACGTATGTATGCATTGGGCTTTAGTTATAAGTATTACTTATTTATAAGTACTATTATTTTTTCTGTGGTTATATTAATGTTTATTTATAGTTTATACAGTGAAACTAACAAAATTTACTCATAGAAAAAGTACAGATATTAATGACAAAGACGCCTGAAAATTAGTGCCGCATCCAGTTCCGCGTAGGTTAGAAGAACATATTATGGAACTTTTCATTATTTTAAAAGATGTTCCGAGGAGTTTCTTTACGGAGGAGTTGCTTTTCTTCTCCTCCATGACAAAGCACCCTTCCGAAAAGTAGATTAAAAAAATTGACGTGAATAAGTGTATCAGTGATACCTTTAAAAATAAATATTTTGATTTGATTTGAAAAAAAAATTCTAATGTGTCAAATTTTACTTTTTCTATTGTAGTCTTTTTTACGGAAATAGCTGGCAAACGAGCTGACGATCCACCTGATGATACCTAAGTGGCTGTCGTCGCCCATGAACATCAGCAACACCAAATACAACACTGATGCGTTGCCGGCCAAGAAAGAAAGAAGAAAAAGAAAGAAAGTTGATATTTGCTACAGACACCAGCACGTATAGTTTCCTATTTTCAAATATTTCGGCATAACAGGACACTAAAAAATTAATTAAAGCATTAGAACGATAATATAGAATAGATACAATATAGCATACTCATGAACGTGAATGATTATTAAATTACAGTTTAAATGTTACCGACGGAACCGCAATTTTTTGAAGGCACACAAATTAATTGAATTCAATTATTCAATTACGTTTGATAGATCTATTACCAAAACCTTTATCGTCGCTATCTCATAACGCTATCGACAGTACCGATTCATCGATTAGTTTACCGATGATGTAACGGGGCTGTAATTGGTTCAATTCGTTTATTATGTTATCAGTAATGAGTAGTGCCCCTTGATACTATCTTCGGGTAACCGTGAATCACTAACGGCCGGTCTCAATAATGTACTAACAGATGGAAGACTGTGGATAGGGCTACCATTAGTATGTTATCTGTCATAATCGTCAATTTTTGCGTCTGAAAAATTGACAAATATGACAGATAACAGCCCTATCCACAGTCTTTCATCTGTTAGTACATTATTGAGACCGGCCGTTAGTTAGCATAGTTATAAATCAAGGATATCTGTTGAAAATGTGTTTGTTACTTATTCTACTTAAAAAAATAAAATCGGTTTCCAGAGACATTTTGTATATTGGGGCATAAGCTATTCCCTAAAAACTCTTAATGGACACATTTTCATTAATTTTCACTAATATTTAATCAAGTACCTACCAACGCGGCAACGCAATACTAGTAGCACAGCTAGTAGGTATGTAAGTGGATATTATACAAAAATGTTACTAATTACTGAATTTTATAAGTAACCGTGCTATTGCTGTAAAATTATGTTAATTCACTGATGAAACCAATCTTTGGAAACTGCTTAACCCTTGCACTTTCGCGGTTTAGTTAGTCAAATATTACAAAAGCTCTGAGGAAATTTCTCAGCGTGCTTTACCCACTTCTCTTCTCGCATCAGTGGCTCCAAGCACATCGGTGGCAAATCGATTACGTGTGGCGATAGTAAAAACTTCTGCTATGCTCCACTGAGCTATATCGCGTAATAAGCAGCACTACCTCTCATTGACGTCTCATTTCAGGTTATTCGTTTACAACTGTGAAGTTGACTGTAGTTTTTACATCTGTGCTAAATGACCTGTCGACGACGTTAGCATACTACCGTTTTTACAGAATACTTCGATTTCAACCCATTAATGGCTCACTGAAGGGAACGGGACTCTCATCATAACGCTTAAGGTTTAGAGCATAGGTACTTGGCCACGCTACGTAATCGCGTAAGTGCGGATTAGTAGAGGTGTCCCGTACATTGGATGATAAAAATCTGTCCAGAGCAGTACACTTGTATTCCCGAAAAATTCTCATGATATATTAGAGTACATGAATCAGTAAAAGTTTCTAAACTTTAAAATATTTAAATCTATCAGCACATTAAAATCCTGCAGATAGGTATAACAAGGTCAGATTGTCATTGCTAAATTGTTACTTAAATAAATTGTAAAAACGTTTTAAAGATATAGTCTTATCTTTAAGAAAGTGGAGTACCTTAAATGGTACTAAAATGTAGTCATCGAGAGGCATTTATCAACCGCAAACTCGGAACTACGTCCGCGAACAAGGAAATCCTGTCGCCACTCTCACCACCCTCCATAGTCCATCCCCATTATAAGACCCAATAAAAGGAATAATATTGCAGTGTCATGGGATTTATTAACGCGTAAACATATATGTGATTTCAGATAACTTTAAGTGAGTTGCCACTAGATATAAAGCTATTGCGAGGCAAAATAGTATTAAGTACATGAGAAAAAATGCCTTAATGAATAATACATGCAAAACAATAACGCTTCATGGTGACTATAATAAATCAATAAAACAAACATCTCAAGGTCTATAACCTCTATATTATATGCACCGTTAGATATTAATAGAAACTACAAACCGAATCGTAGTACACTATGCCATCGTCAGCTATATGGAAGCAGTGAGGCGCAGCCACGCGGCACGGACCACGGACCACGGACCACTCATCTGCAGAGCTCTGAGCTGAGCAACCAGCAAAAACCCAGGAAGGCAACCATACCCGTGATGCTGCTAATGAATAATGATAAATATATTTCCGCGTGCTCTTTTAATTACCTCCTACGTGTGCCGAGTATCCGTACAATACTATTTTCATTTTTTATGGACATCACGGCACGAGACTGACCGTATAGGCACGCGCGGGCAGATTTCCGCAATTATGTAACTATTTTATTGTAATTTAACTATTGTTATGTTTGGTGACGTGTTTAAGTTTGTGTATTGTTTGTATAATAATTATTCAAATTCCGTAATTCCGTAGCAATAATAATATAAGCCATATTAATGGCTTTATTCCAATTATTTGTCTATGGATTAGTAAACGTTGATCAATCATCAAAAAAAGGTAAACTACTTTCCTAAAATAGCGTAGAACCGTACGTAACTGGTGTGTGTAATATAATTAAATGTTTGCTTACTGTTTGGGCTCGCGGGCGTAATAATGGTGGGGGCATACGGTAGTCAAATGTTACATGACCTAGCGTAACCCCAGCTCTACATGTTGACCTCAAATAACGTTAACAAATAGTATTGGTATTGGCCAATAAGGAGTTTATACTATGTATTTTTTACGCCTTTTAAGCGTCCTGCGCAATCCATCTATACTACTACTACAAGTTTAAAACTACGACAGACTACAAGATAACAACGGACTTTATATAGATGTAGACACATTAGCAGAAGTTAGATTTATTAACCAAAACATCTCAGTTTTGGCATACTTTAATCCATATTAGCTGTTACTGAGTTTAGGTACGTCTCTGCTCATATTTTTTTACCTAATGAGATAAACTTGTTCGTCCCAATATCGATTGACCGGTGAACCGTAGGGTCACGCTACACACCGGCCCGGAAACAACGGTTTCCAAACAATGACAAAGGAGCGGGTTTTTATTCTAAATCTCAGCTTTCCTGCTTGAATATTATCTCTAAACGGTTAATCTTCAAACTGGTTTCGTGGGAATTTAACCAAATATGTCTGAATAAATTAAAATTGTTATGTTTAGCAGGTGTAGCGCATGCCTTATAAGTTTCTAATCTGCGTATTTATTACTTTGAAATCAACTAGTAATCATTTGTGTTACAGGCAATAAAAAGCAAGAATTATTTTTTAATGATTTAGGTTATATATAAGGTTAAATCATTTATTGCTATCATTATGATTAGTACCGATGACTGAGCTTTGCTCGGTATTTTTTTTGGTAAATCGTTCAGTCAGTTTTTCATTGCCTGAAAACACGGATAAAACGACATTTTCTAAAAATGAATCCTAGCTAGATCGATTTATCGCCCCCGACACCCCCTGCAAATTAAATTTCATGAGAATTTTTGGAGCCGTTTCCGAGACTCTGATTATATATTATAGTTATATACAAGAATTTTTCATTTAAAAGTTTAGTTAGAGTATTATCGGTAAGGTATTATTAGGTTTATAATTTATTACTAAAAAATAAGGCTTTTCTATATTCACCTACAACTTATCTAAATTATGTAGTAAGTTGAAGTAGGTACATTATTCATCTACCTATTTCAACTAAAGTATTACGAATTCCATTAAAAGCTCTGTTTCCATAAGCAAATAAGTCGACAATCGAGATATTCTTGAAGCGACCAGTATTATTGTCGTCGGTTTGCAAACTCGTTTGCCGTCTATCATAGAACATAGTTAAATAAATCGTCATCAATTTGCGTTTACGGCTTCGTTCGTGTAATGGAATAGCCCGTCGTCGGTCGTCAGATAGGGTACCGAGTACTCGTATCTAGCAGGCTAGTTATAAAACCTATTAACAATACAAAACGAGTAGCGCGATCGTACGAGTCGTTCTTGGTTTTGTTGCAATCGTAATGCCTTATTACGTGTAGTTCGCCTTGCACTTGGCTGGAGGCTCTTCAGTGCAACAGCCGACCCTGGCAGACCGGCTTTGCGGCAATAGGGTCAGCAACACACCGCCTTTAGGGTTGCCACACATTGCATTTAACATAATACACTTATCACATTATTATTGCTGAAACAAATGTGACAATTTTATAGTATTTAGTTTTCCTACGTATTTTCTTTTCTTAATTTTGATAAATAGGAAGAAAATAGCTGCGTATCACGTAATAATGTAATTATATAGATATATTAAGTACGCGTTATTTTAACATACTGATCATTGATTTATAATAACTTACAATACTATAATTCGTCCCATCCAACCTTTCACTTCCATCTACTAAGCTATCTTCGTTAACATTAACGACTCTATCCCGTTACGTATCTATCTCATTAATGAAGCTGATGTTCATGAAAATGTTATGTTAATTAATAATTTGGTTGACCTAATTAGGTAGGTATATCATTCGATTGCCAGTAAAAGGTACCACATACCATGTTATCTGTTTCATTACAAGCTTTTATGTACTTGCTTGCTTGCTTGTATGTAAAGCAGCTAACCTAGTCGTTAGAACATTGGACTCCCGAACGCAGAGGGGCGGAGTTCAAATCCTGGCTCGCACCTCTAATTTTCAAGTATTATGTGCGTATTAAAAGTTAACTGTCACTTGCTTCGGTGAAGAAAATCATCGTGAGGAAACCTGCACACCTGAGAGTTCTATCCATAATCTTCTCAAAGGTGTGTGAACTCTACCAATCCGCACTTGGCCAGCGTGGTAGACTATGGCCTGTACTCCTCACATTGTAAGAGGAGACCCCGAGCCCAGCAGTGGAACAATTATGGGTTTGCTACTATATAACTTGCTTTGTTCGTTAGTTTGTTAGCATATAATATAGCATTTAAAGGGTCGAATCTTGCAAGCCGATTGCAATTCAACATAATATTGCTTGGGTTTCTATCACAATGCATTTTTATGATAATGGTGACCTGATACTACGCTCACTGCTCAGGATTGGCATCTAGATCTGACAAGTAATTTTTGAGTTATTTTGAAGTTGGTTAATTTTTTCTTGGTAAAATAAAAAATCATTCTTATTAAGGGTGGATTCGACCAAACAAGAGTAAATCATAATCTCAGAATAAATCGTCAGATAATCGAGAGAAAATCAATTTTACGTTTTACCATCTACAATTCTAAGAATAGTGGGCCTATTCGGGAATTGTTTCTATACCGCCGCTTCGCACCGAATAACGGAGCTATTCGTAGAATAATGTAATGGCGTCAGTCAGTCCAATCATCTGATTTCTGTCACCACACGACAAAACTTGACAATTCCCTCAAACAAAAAACAAATAAAACGTTTGACAGCTAGCTAGCTTACATGACAGCTACTTTTTCACACTATAATACGGCAAAATCGAGTTGACATGATGTATGCTCTTACGCTATCCCGTTGTAGGACAACATTTATTTGCCGGGTTTTATTTTCGTTCACCATTCACTCTGCTATTCGCGTATTGTTATTCGTAACGCAAGTATACTATCGATTACGTGGAAAAACGGCTATGTATTTACTCGAGATTATAATCATGGAATAGATTATTTCTCGTATAGTTATTCGTGTATAAGTTTAAGTTTGGTCGAATCCACCCTAAAACATCAAGTTTGTTTTGGTTTTAGCGTGCAAATGACACTGCATTGTTACTATCATGATACCTTAGATTTCTTCTACGGCTCTTCTATAGCAAACTATGATGGCTTAAGCAGTTTGTGCGGGCGAGCATTCATTTGTAAAGTAATGAAAATTGATTGTCCTGCAGCCGTTCTGAATTCATATTCATTCCAATGCTAATTCCGATAATTTGAATTCTAAAACGTTGCAAAAACTTTGTTCAATCTTATAGTTTGTTTTGTTTATACCGCTTTAAACGATGTGCACAGTGTTATTCGGAATGGCTTTCTTGCTTCGGAGCTTTGCTACTAGCTCTTATTGTTAAGTTAAATTAAGTTTAATCGATTTTAGCTAAGAATTTTACGAAATTTAAAAATAAAGATTTTTTGTCTTAATCAGATTGATCTTTCGTGCTTAGACCGATATTTCTGTACCGTAATAAAATATTGGGCTGCAAAGTATTATTGTATCGTATTAATAATTGCGACGAATGCAGTTATTTTGCTACAACTAATACTTGAAATCAATTTTTGATAATTAAAATCAATATGTTCAGAAAAAGATTTATTGAAAGTGAAATAAATATAATATTTAATAGATATTGCAATAGTATCTTGAATTTCACATTTAAAATAATCTCTACAATATTTTTGACCGAAAAAAGGAGGAGGTTATCAATACATACAATATTTAATTATAATAATACTTATCCGTTTGGAATCAATTCCATTTATTACATTCCAAGAAAACATTATAAAATGTAAAACGTAACTTAAGTTATCAAAGGCTGTGTAACTGACTAACTATAATTAAATGCTTAAACTTGAACGCTGCATGTGTGTTTATTTTAAGGTTGCGTCTATCTTTAACTTGCACGAAGCATCCATATATCTATGTACATACCCACTCGATAATGTTAACCTTACTAACATTACATGTATTTGTACACTAAATAGGTGTAGCTATATAATAAGATATTTGTTTCAAAATGTGTGATTCTTGTAGACGTAGATTGATAGGGGAAGATCAATATGTATATAATGGTTTTGTATTTTGGAGACAAAAGCTTGTCTCTATAATAATAGATTTTGATCGATATTGACGACCCGTGTGGCGCAATGGTTACCATGCCGGATCGCCGCACCGAGGGTCCTGGGTTCGATTCCCAGCGAGGCGGAAATTTGAATGATGAGTTTGAATTTCTGTTCTCGGTCTGGGTGTGAATGTCCTTGTCTAGTGTGGTCCATGGCACCCACGACACAGGGAATCCTAGTGTGGGGCTATGAGTGTGAGGCGTTATTTATTTATTTATCAAGTTAAGCAAAGATGACTCAAAATAAATAAATAAAACTGAATAATAAAATACAATGTGCACAAAAATAAAAATATGTAAGATTCCTTCGCCTTACAAGATTTAAAGCCTCAGCTATAGCTTTTTATTACTCTTCGAAAAACTAGTCGTTCCGTGATAAAAATCTATAATTATCATATTATACCGTGTTCGTGTTAGATAGACGTCTAAATAGATCGAATACGTCTTTAACGCAATGAACCATGAATCAGTTTCACTTAGCGATATTCATATACATAATATAGCGTACTCACAACAATACACGCAAGGAAAGTAAATTATAAGTATGTCAGTAGGACTGGGCGGCCTTTCTCCTCGGCGACTCATCAAAACCAACTAAAAAATGTTTTACGTTACGACTCAATTCCCAAAACCATTTGCTAGCGGAAACATTTAAGACTCAGCTTTGTGGTAGTTCCCAATATTTGTTATTATCTAATCAATCGTAGCTATAATGTCTGCTTATGTCTATTTCTATTGTATTTCTTTTGTAATTTTTTATTTACTTTGACGACAATATTTTCACGTTTTCTCCCTGGCAAAACCGTTAAGAGAGCTGACTTAAATTAACTTTAGTTAAGTTAGTTAACGCCCCAACTTGGCGTCACTAACGGTTAGTTAAATTGCTCCTTGGTAAAAAAATCACCATACAAATTTTTATTACAAATTTAAGTAATCGTTAGTGACTCTGAGTTGGGGCGTAAGGCGGTCGTATGTTTATGAATTGAAAAAAAACGTATTATGAAAAATTCTATATGTGAACATCACATGAAAAGGACTAAGAGGAAGTAATAGCATAAGTTTGTCGTGGCAGCGTTTCGCGGGGGTTTTGACCCGGCTGGGTTCAATGGTCGCCGGGGACGGACTCAGGCTGGCTAGCCCCGGTTTAGCTAATTAACAGTTCTGGCTATTCTCTGACAGAAACCTAGCCTTAATCTTAATTTATTATACGCACCGGTATGCACAAAGAGCGTCCGTACAAATTTCCCCCAGTCACGGAAAGGAAGGTGCTTATTTGGATACAAACTGAAGAGAATTCAGTTAATTAAGTAGGTATATCTTTTATGAGATTATTCATTTCATTTTCATTCAACTTTATATTTAGGGGTTGTGAATTTTGATTTATTGGGTAATTTGGTATGGCGATGAATCGTATTTCGTGCAGAATTTATTATGAGCTTATTAAGTACTCAAATTACTAAATATGAAATTTTAAAAAATTACTTACTAAATATTATTCATATTTTATATGTTTCATTGAAAATAATTTATCTACAGCCCGTAACAAGCGTACTTGAACAAAAAGCTGCCGACAAACTGGCTCTGAGTTTGGCAGACTGTAAAACATTGTAATAGTACATAAGCTGATTATATAAATAAAATAAAAAAAATATATACATACATGCACGAGCTGAAAGAAACACTCCCTTGAATTTTTAAAGAACGCCTGTTTAAGAATAATACAGATGGTTATTAAAATTAAAAATTCTTAAACGCTAGTGAATGTAAAATATAAATTATCTACCTGTAATACTCGTATCTTTACAATTCTCGTCTTACCCTCCGGTATTGCACGTGCACCACAATCACAATGTAACCAATACATCCTGATAAATTCATCAAGGTAATCCATTATGCAATATTATTATAATCCAATTTCGATGATTAATATTCTCATTCATTCATAACAAGTGCTCGTAACTAATTAACCGACAAGCCGATATTACCTCGCACGTCTTGAAACTCTTGAAGATAATGAAACATTAAACATGATGGATTGCAAATCCAAATCAATCTGTGTTAAGTTCAGAAAATTTGTTTCATGTCATGTTCAGTTTTTTAATATTTTTCTTCTTTCCTACGTTAATGAGCAGAACATGCTCATTAATTTCGATTAAACATGGTAAATAGCTGTAGTAAACAGTGTTACTAGAAAACCACTAGTAAACTAGAAAACAAGGAATGAAATTCAAAAAGGGTCAGCTCAGCTAGATTAGGTTTTAGCACAGAAGAAATAACAGTAATTATAATGTTTTAGTAATGGATTTAGTTAAAAATTTGTTATATCCGCTGGAAATTACATCTCTCCTACCAAAGCGACGTTGTTGGTGTGACTAGCCGGGGTGCTATTTCTCTAGTGTTTATTAAGGTCTCCGAATCATCTAGTTTAGCTGTCAAAAATAATGTGCTAACATAAAAAAATATATTAGACATGTCATGATCTTCGAAGTTCCAACTTTGTTTTATGTCTCTATGTAAAGACATTGTTTTATTACAATATTTTTGTAACTTAGTGGTGATGTCAGTTGATATTTACTCATACTCTTTGTTGTATGAATTTATACATATGACATATTTAATATTTTATAGACACGATGTACGTTCAGAGGACCTAAAATGACTTTTTTTTATTCTATTCTTCTAACGCTATCGACATATCGAAACCAGCCTATAGTCTAAGATAGTTTTTTAGTTATAGATATAATTCATTTCTTATACATAGACGTAAAAATATATGGGTGAAGTTAGATTAAGTTACAAAATAAATCAAACAATTTGCCGTCACATTTCTTCTTCACAACCTCCATCATAATATTACTGTAACTTGATTTATCTATACGAATTTGGTCGGTAATGGTTATAGGGCGTGAATATTGGAAGATATTTCAATATTTCTTTTTATTTCAAAGGCTTGCGAGTATATATTTTTTGTTAAGACTTTGTATTGTTTTACCACAGAAGAAATAATAGAACTTATGTTTTACGTTTTACCTCTTATCTTTATTTACAATTTCGTATAGTGTACTCGTAGTATCGCGTACATGTGTTTTCTTTGTGAAAACCTATCTGCTCCACTGCTTGGATAATAATGATACCTTACTCTTAAAAACATAAATAAGAAATGTGAGAAAAGTTAAGAAAAGAATTGTTCTCTAAATGAATGCCAAGTTCTGTGTAGAAAATCTTAAAATTTTATTCACAAGAACATGTAATTCACGCTCTCCATTTGACTTGGCTAGTTTTCACGTATCTACACGACCTACAGGCTATATTATATTTGTCAATAATCAACTTATCTTCGTTAAATCATAAGCAAATAAGTGTACTTCTTGTTTGCCGGTACTGTACTTATTCTGTTACGTTGATATAATACCTATGCTACTTTTCTAAAACGTACGTGGTAGCTAACTAATGAAAACTAGCCAAGTCTAATGTAGAGCTTGAATTACATGTCCTTCATTTACATGTTTCCATGTTTTTATCGTGTCACGTCACCGAAGTTGAATAACATACATACTACGTATAACTACGAAAAGTTTCTTAAACCGTACTCTAATACAATTATGCATTGAAAGTCAGGTCAGTAGCGATCAGGGACGCCCCCTAGACGCCAACTTTATTTTTTATTATTCCTCCGTGCATGTTTATCTTCGGCATATTTTCGTTGAGGGGACTACGATCCACTCGCCGAATCCTTGACCCAGATTTTAACTGATATACAAAATAGGTAAAAGTGCTGGAAGCAATTTATAACTTTTTAAATAAATTGTTTGAAGCGGTGAACTAAATAAGCAGGTTCGGCGGGGAAAACATAGAGTCTCTTACTCCGACAATTATTTATTATTATTATCATAGTTTAAAACTGAAATTACCTTGTTTCGTATAAAGTATCAGATAGATGAAATGATTACATAACATTGAAAAAAATTTTCACTATAAAACTTTAATATTAATTCAGTTAATGAGGACCGATTATGTAATAATATATTTTATGTATTACGTACAAGTAAATAGAAGATAACTTGTTAACAAAAAAAGGAACATAAAAAACATTAAATTTTCTTTTTGTATTATGAAATAATAATTGATAATATTATATTGTATACCTGTAATATATTTTTTATGGTAAATATTAAATGACATTGACTGAAATTACTTATTTATAGTACCGAACTCTAGGTATACATGTCTGTGGTACCGAACGTTTGTGGTTTTTAGAGATTCGTCTGAGCTGACTAGACAAGTATCGGAGAAAGTAGCTTGGAATGTATCCCGGTTTACCGACAGTCCGCAGTCGGATGTATTGTGGCGAGGAACAATAACCAGTAATTACGTGGCCACAGATAAATATAGGTAAATTATATACACTGCTTTGTCTATGGCGTGTCTACGAAGTATTGATTATGTATATTTTTAATTGCTACAACATCAATACAATACATTTACTGAAATTCTTTTAATTATTATAATATGAAGTTTTTGAGAACAATAAAATACCTGAAAGGACTGTCAAAAACAATTCTTCACTGTTCTATTATTTTAGGATTCTGTATTTAGAATAACTTCTATTTTTTGAGTTAGAAGTGTGTGAATTGCAGTCTATAGTTGAACTTTGACAGTAATTCAATTTATCAAAGGGTTACTTCACATTTACACTATATGTATAATAATTAATAAGCTACGATAAAGCGTGTTCAGATTAAAAGCTGAACAGGTATTCATTCTAATTACTAATCTCGTTAATATCGAGCCTTTAGCACATATCATAGTTATCGAGCTATTCGGATACGAGTAGTGTAAATCCTGTCCGCAATTACGATGAAACTGAGGTTTCATTTGCATACATAATTAATAACGACATCATTGTATAATCGATCTCTGCGAGTTCAATCAGTAAGTTAATGGCAAAATTAATATCACGAAATATGCAGCCATCCTAATGGAAGCGGTCAAGCCGGTCATTGCCCATGTTGCCCGTACACATCAGTAACACCCACAGAAATTGTCTGTGGTTGTATCAAGGGTAAAGAAAAAATGAACTGAATGATTCTGAATTTGAATTTGACTTTAAACTAGCAATATCGAACCGCGCAATGATAGCAAGTAGCAAAGTCTCAAGTGTCTCAAGTGTATTCGAGTCGGAACGTAGCACTCCACCGTATCGCACCGTGACGATTCCCGTTACTCGACATAGTGCCGACATGGCCATTTCTTTATGGACGACACGACAACGCGAACGACGGAGCTTCATAATTCAAGTGCAGCTTTATAATAACCACACTGCAGTTATAAAATATTTTAAAAGTAAAACATTATTTAACTTCACACTAACATTTTCTGTTGTAGCAGCATCTTTAAGCTCCACGCCGCTACACGCACCCGTGAAAGTTAGCGCGTTCAATACATAGGTGTTATGTATAGAGTTGTGCGGTGGTGTCGCTAGGTGACGCCCCGCTTGATGATCGAATGAACTAGTCATTCGATCATCCATTCGATTATTGTATTAACCTAACTCGGTACAAGAGAGTCAGTCTATGTGGAGATCTCGGGGCTGACGGTTGTGTCTCTATAGTGTTGTGCGTACTTACAGTGAATATTATAATACTTATAATATTGAATTATTATAAATAATAATACGCGTGGTTCGTTGAACATAACATTGGCGACGAGTAAAAGCGCAGTAAGTAAAATATATTTGCTTAAATGGACAACATTACGAACCTAAAGTACCATGCTATAGATACTGGCCAGAAAAGGGGAAAAATAGACAAGTAGTAATACCCTAAAGATAAAATAGTAACGAAATCCATAACCCTTAATCGCATTTCTGAACAGGGATTGGGCCAAATTATTCAAGTATTATTATAAATACCATTTATATTACTATTTGAATAAAAACACTTAATTTCTATAACTTTACATCAGTAAATTAATAAATGACCCATACATGAAAATTTAAGTAAACAACGCTGGGCATTATTAAGTTGGAAATTATTTACCCTATGCAATAATGATTTATATCCATACCATAAAACATAATTGTGGATTATCGACATAAGATGTGTTGCTACTTGTCTAGTACCAAACGATATTACCCTTCATATAAATTGTATAACCTTAAATAAGGAATTACAATAAGCTGTTAACCAGATCTATGCACTACCATTGAACTAACACTGGAGTCTACGTTCAAATAAGTAGAATACATACTTAAGCGAGTAAAACACTCCAACGTAACAAACAAAATTTTGTTTGTTAACAATTTGTTTGCTAACAATTGTTAGTAAATCATGAGTACCTACCTACATAGGTGTAGTACATAAATAACTAACTACAACGTACCTACTTGCTATAAAATACTGTGATATTTTGTAGAAAACAAGTCAATAGTTTTAGTCCCACGATGTACTTAACATCGCAATCAAACTACAAAACGAGTACCTACTTGCTATGAAATACTGTGATATTTTGTAGAAAACAAGTCAATAGTTTTAGTCCCACGATGTACTTAACATCGCAATCAAAACTACAAAACGAGTACCTACTTGCTATGAAATACTGTGATATTTTGTAGAAAACAAGTCAATAGTTTTAGTCCCACGATGTACTTAACATCGCAATCAAAACTACAAAACGAGTACCTACTTGCTATGAAATACTATGATATTTTGTAGAAAACAAGTCAATAGTTTTAGTCCCACGATGTACTTAACATCGCAATCAAAACTACAAAAGTAAAAGTTTTACATATACAACAACAAGGTAAAACAATATACTTACACCAACATGAGTGCTACTGTTATCGTAAAGCTGTTACGTCGTAAAATTGATAGCATTGGAGACCTAGATACAAAATAATAAATTAATGTAATATGCTAGTAATATTGTAGCGGATAATAGTACACCTACCTATACCTATTACCAGCAAATAGGATTAAAATTATAATAGGAATGCCTGTGCAAAAGTGTAAATAAATAAAACGAATCCTTTATTTTGCACGCATACAATACAATAATAATAATTGTTACAAAGCACCGTAACCAGGTACCTATATTTTGATCATTAAATTGACAATTAAGTTATGATGACAAACGACTCATCACCCTTGTATGGGTTGTAAGTGGAAAATGTGTGTAGGAAAATATATAAAGTAACAATACTACATCATTATCAGTATACTACCTCAATACGAACCCCTCCCGCTCTTTGGGTTTATTTATTGTCTTGACTAAACATGTACGTTATTACGTACAAGTTTAGTAAATAAATAAAAATAATAATATTAGCGTGTGAACGTGCGTGATTATGTGATCGCGCAGATACGGGCCACAAGCATGTAAGTACCTAGAATATTTTTATAAAAAAATCTAAACTTCTACAGCGTTCATTATTACAATGTAATACTCCAACTTTTATCAGGTTCACAGCAAACAATTAAGGCTAAAAACATTGAAGTATTATTACTAGCGTATGGAACGGACACCGCGAACACAATGTGTGTTCCAATGAATTGACGCCGCGCGGCTTCAATGTCCAATGGATTCGTTCGATTTTGAAAGGAGAACAGGGGCTCAATTTTGAAAATAGAACCTCCCGGCGGGGACACACATTTTGTTTGAGATGTCTTCTCTATGTATACTTATACCTCAATGGCTAAAAAGTGTAAATTGTTGCAATTATTTACTGGTAATAAAACGATAATAAAATAATTATTACAAAAATAATACATTAATTTCTAATTATTGCTTCCCGAGTAATGCATACCAAAACAAATATAATTATTGCTTGGATGTAAGGTTCATGTTAAATGTTCATATTCAGATTAAATCTTTATTACGTCTGAAATACACTTTTATAAGAACAAAGATAATATTATTCATTGCACGTGTATAGAACGTACACAAAAATATTTTAAATAATGCCTACTAGATTTTGAACAGCAAAATATACCTGTATGCATTAGTCTAGGAAAACAAAGGAATATTAAGATAAAAAGTGAGTTATCCATATTATTTTGGTGTTATTTGCGTTACACTAGAATTATATTCACCCGAATAACATATTTGGTAATCAGTAATTGCAAATTATTATAATATACTTTTAATGTGTCATAAAGTAGGGCCTATTATAACAAATTATAGATAATAATAATATAATCTTGGAGACAAGAGGTCTATCCAAATCAGTACATTGTGCATCATAAAAATACCATAATATATTCTAATGGCTTTTACAAAATACAAATAATATACACGCCATTTAATTGTAATTGAGATAAACAAAATTATAGAGCACATCATTGTGCAAGAGTGCAAACTTACAAGTTAATATATCACAATATTTCGTCTATATTGCCCTCGACCTATTTTACTCACTGAAAAAGGGAGGGTATGCATAAAATGCCTATCAGTGGAATCAAAGATAATTATCATTTGTTGTTATTCCACACCAAACCATGACTACGCTATTGTAAATATCCTTAAAATAGAAATTATTCTCATAAACATTTAACTAAAGGAATAAGTGTTCTGGTGATGCACAGATACCTACTTCTGCTACAAAATGATATAATGTTTGAAGCCTGGCAAAATGCACGGCATAAAAGGTCAAGCACCAAGAAATTAACATCATACACATCACATGACATAATTATATATATACGTTATATAATGTACTACTTCGATTATTCGAAGACACGTATTTTCAAAGAGGAATATTCGAAGAAAGTACATATGTTATAATTTAACTCCGGTTGAAAACAAGTGCCCTAAACTTCATTAATGCCCAGTCACTGAACAACATCAGCAAGACATGTAGAAACACGCAATAATTCGAATAATTCGAACAAAGCGTCAATTCGCTTCCTAAAGATGCGATGTAATATGTTCCTGTTATAACTAGCAAGTATCTTAATTTTAATTAAGACCAAAAAAAAAAAAAAAAAAAAAAAAAAGTGTCGATTTGTTCGAAGCTATTTCACAATCATCTTCATGTTAAAACTGCTTGAAGATCTGTTGGTGGGAATTATTGGGGAAAAAAAATTAAATCCAAAATTCACACGAGTTAATTCACTTGACAGTTCAAGATCTATTTACTTTTAACATTAATCGACTTTCACTATAAAGAGTGTATTTAAAACTATATTTGCTAGTTTTAACAAAGTGACAAAAAATGTGCTGAAAGATAGTATCTGTTTCCTGTAACTACATACAACTGGTGTGACAGTAACATCACAGGAAATAAATACATAGTTGGTTCCCACCTTATGGTAAAGGCCAATGGTGAAAAAGTGACATGAGGCTAAGAAATAAGGGACAATAAAAAGGAATTGACACTGAAGTGTTCAACAGTACCTGTGACCTATCATAAAAGAGATCTTTATAGGATCCCACTATTTTCGAAATCAATGTCAAACTAAACAGTGCCAAATTAATAGTGTAATGCTCACATCATTTGGAACAACATCATAATGAGACAAATTATATCGAATGAATATTTTGATTAGTTTGTTTTTTAAAATAAAACAAAAATAAGGAAAATTATAACTTTATTGCACTCCAACATTACTCATAGCATAGGTACAAAATAACTAATGCTAAAACAGCATTTCGAAAATATTAAAATATGACAAAAGCTAACTGTTTAACAAAGTTTAAAGTAATAGTAATGTCTCTCTCCTGGTTATTGCACTGATATGACAACGTCAGTTGGTGCTGGTACTAACGAGATACTTTAACAAAACATTAAAATATCCCAGCGGACAGGATGATGGACGCTGAAGTGAATGAAGTGGCGTTGAATCTCACAAGGTAATCAAGTAAACAAGCAAAAAAAAAAAAAAAAATTATAAGCAGAGTAATTAATTTTGGTGAATTGATAATTTATATGGGTATTGGGATAAATATACCTTCAGCCATTTTGTGTGGACCAGTATGATAATGCTGTCAAATGTCAACAGATTAATTTACTCAGCCATTCGAAACGAAAATGTCGACAAGGTACAATAATTAGCCGTTTATATTATGGGTAAAATTACCTTAGTTATTTATCAACATTATGATTTGAAATTCCACCATCTACGAAAACAGATTAACCGAACATCAAGTGGGATAGAGATCTAGACTGTGTTTTGATTTAAAAGCCCGTTTAATTTCCTGACCAATAACCGTTAAGTAAAATATAATAAATAACAGACTAGGTTAGCATCAGGATTCCACCAGGTTCACTCCAAAAGCAACTCGGTGTAATTACTGTACATTTCTGTACGCTATGAAAACATACCATGTTAATGGATCAAAATAAGAATAACAAAAAAAAAATCTTATTAATTAGATAAATTTCAATAAAAAACTGTCAGTCTCCTGGCTGTTTGTCCTCCATTGCGCATCGTTTCCCGCTTAGCACCTGTGGATGTGGCGTCTCGATGATGGTACACATCCTTGGTAACAGCAGCAGTGACGATGTGTTTCCAGGTATGGACTTGTGACAATATGTGAAAACTTTACTATGGAACATCCTGTGGCAGACCTAACAGCATGTTTCCATCGAGCAGATGATCTTCCACTTTTCATCTACATGCCTTATATCACTAGACGTTCTAAACAGGCGATCTTACTTCGTAAACTAATATCTTTCTATGTTACAGATTTCGAGCAGTTTAAGAGTGTTTTCTAATGTGAAAACATGTAGTTGACGATGATATTATTATCATTAGGTGAGGTTAAAGAAACTTTATTCTCATTAAGAATTTTACAATTCACTTACATGAGAACTATGTACTTATTCTAAATTACAAATTTACTTACAGCAAAGCATTAATCCAAAGTTTCACATAATTATCACAACACTTGAATTTGATGTTATTTCTTTTTTTATAACAACATAGTCAAACCGAGAAATTCACGAACACTAAGTTACACAATTTTTTGAAACAATTTATACGATATTTAATGCGGGTACAAGAAGATAAGTTTGTCATACAGCCGGCGGTTGAGCGTGGAGCTGTGTATGGATCTAAGAAGACTAGATGTCTAGACGATGTTTAGATCACTGACACATATGTGCATTAGTCCCTGGTCAAAACCTTTTTACATAAAATATCCTTAAACAGTATCTATTAAGCTCTCAACCAAAGCAGCTGTTTATTGTTAACTTTTATTATTAACTTCTTACTACTACAAAAAAAAAAAGATGATAATATGATTGGGGAACACTACATTCAGGTATTTGAAAGTATCTAATAAATGAAAATGAGTTTCAGGATTTCCAGCGGAGTAACATCAATATAAGGATTAATATAACTGGCACAAGACCCAGGAAGAATATCGTACATAATATTATAAGAACAAAAGCAACGGAATTTGGAACGTTGGAAAATAAATTATAAAGCTGTATATTGTTTAAATATGTCAAAATTAGTTCTACTATATGTTTGCTCAATTGTGCCAATAAATTAATAAATTAATTACATATAATTATAGTCACATGTATTATGAACAAAATAAATTAAAAAAAGGGAAGAGATGTTATGTATAGAGTTGTGCGGTGGTGTCGCTAGGTGACGCCCCGCTTGATGATCGAATGAACTAGTCATTCGATCATCCATTCGATTATTGTATTAACCTAACTCGGTACAAGAGAGTCAGTCTATGTGGAGATCTCGGGGCTGACGGTTGTGTCTCTATAGTGTTGTGCGTACTTACAGTGAATATTATAATACTTATAATATTGAATTATTATAAATAATAATACGCGTGGTTCGTTGAACATAACAATAGGCATAGTACCTACATAGACATACGAAGTCGTTGTCGTGTCGTCCAATTATGAAACGCCACAGCCAACGCTACTCCTTGGTACAGAGTATTGTAAAAAGCAATTTTCTTGCTCGTAGTATCCTCCTTATGTGTCCTGTATGCGATAGCAAGTGTAAATAGGAATATGTAACGCACCCCTGAACTGCATCGATGTGGACAGTCAAAAGTCAGACTGTCTTGTTTCTGGGTGTTTCTTCGATCTTCCGAATCGATATTCGATAGTGACACTAACTTCTAATAGTGTAGTAGTATTGGTTATTATTATTTTATTTTTCTTTCAGAGAAATCGAATAAATATTCACACAGACACACATACAACACAAATTTCGGTGTGTCTAATGTGACATCTGTAAAAGGTCCACAACGTGTTGTGAGCTGTTTTTTCACATGAGCGTTTCCGTCGTCTTTGAGTATAATATACAGGGTGTCCCGTAAGTAGCGGATCAACCGAAAGTGGCAGATAGCTTGAAGGTTGACCTATCATTTGGCAGAAAATTACCTCAGTAAAAGTGTCACCGTTTTCGAGATATTGTCAATTTTTTAAAATTTAGAAAATTCGGCTCCTTTACCCTACTTTTTCCTGTTGAGTCCACAAATGAACAGATATTTTGATAATTTTTTTTCCTAGAGCTCTCAGATAGTTGCTTTATACTTATCAGTATGTAATATTATTGAAATTATTAGGGAACGCTGAGAAAATAGCGTCTACTTTGGATATTTTTGTTTTTGATTTTCTTCGACACAAATTTGATGCGAGGTGGTTGAAAAAAAATGTACTGGGCAAGTATGCCCCGGTATTTTAAAAACTTTTCTGTTTAATGCAGATTTTAAAAAGGTACAATACAGGCTACTTTGATAGGGAAAATTTTCAAGTAAAAGCCATTTCAGTGTCAAAGGGGTGAATTTTAATCAAAAGTTATTTTATTGTTTACTGTTATGGGATGAAGTTTCTCAATGGTTTTTGCTTAATGTTACGTTACGTTAAATTATTGCTCTAATAAATATTTAAAATAATAATTATTTTGTGATATTTAAACCTTTAAAAGAAATTTCAAATTACCTAAGAATTACTTGAAAAATATTGTTTCTTCAAAAAATAATGCTATTATTAATTGTTTTTAATACTAGATAATCAGCAAACCATGTCAATTATTACTTTAAGATTATTTTTGTATGATAAAATAAATAAACATAAATATTTTACTTACATTTTTTCTTATTCATTTTTTTTGTTGAATATTCATACAAAAATAATCTTAAAGTAATAATTGACAAGGTTTGCTGATCATCTAGTATAGCAACAGTAAGTATTAGCATTATTTTTTGAAGAAACAATATTTTTCAAGTAATTCTTAGATAATTTGAAATTTCTTTTAAAGGGTTAAATATCGCAAAATAATTATTATTTTAAATATTTATTAGAGCAATAATTTAACGTAACGTAATATTAAGCAAAAACCATTGAAAAACTGCATCACATAACAGTAAACAATAAAATAACTTTTGATTCAAATTCACCCCTTTGACACTGAAATGGCTTTTACTTGAAAATTTTCCCTATCAAAGTAGCCTGTATTGTACCTTTTTAAAATCTGCATTAAACAGACAAGTTTTTAAAATACCGGGGTATACTTGCCCAGTACATTTTTTTTCAACCACCTCGCATCAAAGTTGTGTCGAAGAAAATCAAAAACAAAAATATCCAAAGTAGACGCTATTTTCTCAGCGTTCCCTAATAATTTCAACAATATTACATACTGATATAATTATAAAGCAACTATCTGAGAGCTCTAGGAAAAAAAATATATCAAAATATCTGCTCATTTGTGGACTGATCCGTGTGGGTTGATCCGCTACTTACGGGACACCCTGTATACATTTAAATACTAAGAACTTAGAAGTGTTGGTATCACATAATATCTCTGCAGTCCTTTATACTACTATAATAATGATAAGTTCATGTTAAACACTACACTCTGTCCTTCTAAAATAACCCACTTCATAAAGCCAGCTATTAGAGACAGAAAGCTGTCTTTGGTTTCATTCGTAATACCATTTTAATAAACATGATCACAAGCGTTAAAGTCGTTAACCTCCTTCACTTTACATGCAGAAGTAAGCGAGTACTTAATATAAAAGGCTGTACCCAATATTACTTCAATAATTTTGATAGAATTGTATATTAACAAGGGTGTAATACCTACTTACGTAGATAACGTTAAAAAGGAGAGCAACACTTATGTAACAAAGCCACCAACCAACAAGTTGATCTTTGAAAAATATTAAGCTTATTTAAGCTATTTCTATAAATAAACATGGATATAATATAACACAAAAAATTTACACATCACTCGAAAAAAAGAACATTGTTTTGAAGCGGTAGGTAACGATTTGAAACCGTATCGAAAGCAAGCGACACGCGTTATAATAAATATCTCAGGTGCGTGTAATTATAATTACGTTTATAAGTACTTAGTTTCTTCTGAATGTATAAAATTACCTAAAAATACTTTATGAATTTCATTATCTGTTTTTTTTATGCCTTAAGCAGGCAAACGAGCAGACGGGTCACCTGATGGTGAGTGATCACCGTCGCCCATGGACATTAGCAACACCAGGGGCGTCACCAATGCGTTGCCGGCCACGAAAAAAGAAAAGATCCGCATATGTGTATTTGTATATTCAATAAAGTCAATATGTAAGCTGAAGGTTTAAATATTTCTAAAGTATAACATAGTTAGTCATTTAAACGTAGTCCATTGTAGCCAAGCACATTCTCGGCAACTAATATCCGCGGATGTCACTACGCGGTATAACAACTCAACTACAGTTATTCCATTGTCGATATAACACCATAAAAGTGTACTTGTAATCTGCCAACAAGAATGTCATCGAAGAAACACCACGTCATTATGGCAATCACGTTGGACACAGCGATCAGAGGCACAACTGTTCGCGCTGCATTCCATATTTTTACACCATCTACATTCTTCATCTGTTGCGTTGTGAATGTCGTGATTGACTTGTTTATGTTGCTTGGTGCATCATAAATAATTAAACTTATATACAATCTATAAAATTTCTGGATTTTATGATTTGTGTAAGTGTGCTTGCTTGCAAGTTTGCTTATACATATTTCTATTTACATTAAAATACCATTATAATTTATATCTGAAATTAGTGTAGCTGAAGAACATTAGATTAACAAAAAAGATATTTTTAGAGCATGGCTCCATCAAATCAGTACCACAATAATTTATACTATTCTTAGTTGATGAGTGAACTACAACATGTGATTATAAGAATTGGAAATATAAATATTTAGTTTAATCCGTATTTACTAGTCGGATAATTAACTTTTATATATTGTGTATATGTACAGTATACACGCAGAGGAAGTCAAGTAGCATTTTTTTTTCCGAGCACACATCGAGTCAGTGACTCGATGTGCGCTTAGTCATTCTACAATCTTTTGTGTTTGTAAATTTGTAAGCATGACTTTGAAGTAAATATCCCGTTACAGATGCAATCAAAGTATAATTAATTATCTATACAAATCTACTAATTACCAATAACAGCTGTTTCATTTAAGTTAATCAAAAATTCAATGACAAATAATAGAAATAATCAATGGGACTATACACATGACAGAGTCATGAGTTTATGATTTATTATTATGTACTAGGTACATACATTTACATTTTATTGACTTGACCGATTGAGTTGAGTCACGTTTGATTACATGCTCATGCTTAATTTTGTAGATGTGGCTACAATCAAGTTATTATAAAAATTAAAATTTGAGAACATTGTGTGCCAGGCCACTTAATATTTTTCCATATAACTATTATAATACTCTGAGTACGGATTGTTTTCAATAAAATTTGTGAACTACGTGAACTTAGTTCACTTAGTTGCATAAGGAAGTAATAAAAATCGTCCGCAGACATTGAAGTATTATTACTAGCGTATAGAATGGACACCGCGAACACAATGTATGTTTCAATGCATTGGCGCCGCGCGGCTTCAATTGCCAATGGATTCGTTCGATTTTGAAAGGAGAACGGGGGCTCAATTTTGAAAATAGAACCTCTCGGCGGGGACACACATTTTGTTCGAGATGTTTATTCTATGACATTATACTTCAATGTCCGCAGACTATTTACTGCTTCGTATTATCTTATTACATTTATATATTAATAAATATTTACGACTCTAGCAACAAATTGCAACATTATGCACACAATAAATTGTTTATGATTATGGTAAGATATTAATGACGTTATCTATGCCTCGTGATGTGAAACACGTGCTTCGATTACACACATTTTAATATGAAAACTCTGCTTAATTAAACATGGGTGTCATGTATATTCAAGTTTTGCAACGTTGGTATGGCATTTATTATGAGTTTATTGTTTAATTTAGTAATTATACTTCCGTTTTATGCGCTTTTTGATTAACTTTGTGTTATATTTAATGCTTATTTGAGCACTTACTTGAGCATTAATTACATAAATATAAAATATAGAGCTTCCACCGTAGACCCCTTAGTTAGCGACCCTTTGTTTAGAGAACCCTAGAAGCGTCTTTAAAAAAGTGTTTTAATTATACCGAAACTGTGTACACAAGACATTTCTTAAGAACGTAGCTTTTGACGGAAAAAAATTCGATAAACGGCTAAAGATAAAGAACTTTTCAACAAAGATCAGCCAGTAACAGACTTAAAAGTTGCAAATATCTTAATGATGCTTCCAACCTTCAAGCGTCTCGTTATTCACGTTGACAGTGACCTTGATATAGTTCAGAGGCTCTATGAATCTATGCTCGTCACCACTATATTAAAATGTTTTTTGTTATTATTTATTAGGACGTTCAGGTGTTCGCATGGCGGGTTTTTTGTCACCACAGACTATAATAATGATGTACCTACGTATCATATCCATTACAAAGTCTATTTGCACGTTCAGATTTTTTGTCTGTGAGTCAGTTCTACATCTGTTTTAATTACAGTAATCATTCTTATGGCCCGTTTAGATGCGCGCGCGAGCCACGAGACGATCCGCGAGACGCGCTCGTACGCGCGCGTGTGAACAGGGAGCTCGCGGACCAGACCGCGGCGCGTCTCGTGGCTCGCAGGGCTCGCGTCGGGAGCGGTTTTTTGGGCGCGCGCCAAAGGGGCTCACGCGAGCGCTCGCGCGGTGTTCACACGCGCGCGGCGCGCGCTTCATTCGACAACGGCTACTAGCGCCATACGTACGTGTTCTATTGGATTCGTATTTTTCAAAATAAAAATATGATACTGAACGTTAATACTGAATTATAATAATAATAATAACCTAAAACTACTAGTAACAAAACCTCGTATATTCAAAGTAATATTATTATAAAGAAGAAAATTTTGATGTTTTGTTTGTAATGAATACCAATAGCTTTTTTATTTTAAAAAGCCTAATTGTACGGAAATCTACCCATAGTACAATCTACATTGAGTATTTTGCCTATAAATCATGGTAGAAAGGTTTCACTGACTGGATGCCGATGTATTACGTCAACGTGCTCCATCCTTGAACGTTCGAACGCATCTGAACGCAGCGAGCGTGTAAACAGTAGACAGCGCTCGCGCGCGTAGGGGGCGTGGCTTACGGACGCGCTGCGAGACGATCCGCGAGCCGCGCGTATAAATGAGCGGTTAAAAGTAACTTCCTTTAAATCTCTAAAAAGCATTAATCGTGTCAATTTTTTGCTTTAGGAACTTTACACTTTTTATAACAGACTCTTTCGAAGACGAGTTGCGCGCAACAAAAGTATAGTCTGCTTTAATAACAAGCTATTTCTCACAGAATTGTAATCGAAACACTAAAATATTCCATGGTTAAGTACAAGTCTATAGAATGTAGTTGAGAAGTGAGAACAGTCGAATTAAACTGGGTAGTACGGCGACTTCGAATGCTTACCAACTTGACTCGAGAGGTATAATCTTTTTAAACCACTAGGCATAAGATCGTCTTCTTCAAATTTTTATATATTTATATATTTTTGACTCTTGTAAATTTTATTCCAAATCATATTAGTTTGTAAAGGATTTCTATCTTCTGTGTACGTCTTGAAATAAAAAGTTTTCATTCTGCTATTTCGTAAGGTAGAGCCTCTGGCGATCCTTAAGGTACGTCCATTCTTGACTACACGTTGCGAATGCAAGTTTCTTTAGAATGTTACTGTACTAACACGTGACTATGAGATTACGAAGCATTATTTGGATGTATACCTAGTATATTTACTACACCTTACTATCGTCCCAAAGTCAATATGTTGTTATTTTTTTTAAATATCGTAGTTCAGAAGTTACTCATCAACAAAAAGTACCTAGGTAACAAAACAAACGCATCAGTTCAATAACACACAATTGTACAAAGGTTTAACTTGTGTTGTTTACTGAACATCTTACATCATTACTTGTTATATGAAACTATTTAAAATTGCACGCTCTATGATATAACTCTACTCGATAAAATACTCTTCGGTGTTGCCATGACTCTCATATTAGTTCCCGTATTTACGGCTACATGTTCACCCATGACCTGCACACGCCACTTAATATAAAACCTTGCTAGTAATTGCTTCACTATTTTAAAGAAAATTCTGTAGTCTAATAGAAGTTAATTTCAAAACCATTGAATAACAATTTAGTTCATTCATGGTCCTTAATGTTTGTATGTTTTGATAAACATATTCTCTTTTACGATAGTTAAATGTTAATATTATGTGAGTAATAACTGCTTATTAAGCCTATATTTTAAGCAAGAAAACACTGTTTAATAATATGAAGCGGACAGTTACGCAACTCATTACAATAAAAAGGGATTCAATAAATAACCGTGTAGTCTATGTATAGGCTACACGGCATAATATTAGTACTAATAAAAAAATATTACAATGCTGGCATTATTTAAATTTATTACACAAATACTCATCTGATTATTATAAATTGCTCAATTATTCAATTAACCAAGCATTTAATTCAAATTCTAGTTCTAATGCATCAATTTCCATTAATTTATTCACTTGGTTTACCTCCAACAATAATGTAAGTCAACAGAGTAACCTGGATGTCATGAAGCTGATGTCATGTCAATTGCGAACATTCCCAGACGGGTCCTTTTTAATCCTTTCTGTATGGGAATAGCGATCAGATAGCATGTTGGGAGCAACGAGATCGCGAGGTCGGCTCATCCGCAAGGCCGACCACTTTGCACCCGTAACACACAAGGGCATTTATTATGTGTGTCTTGAAATAGAACTCAAGCATACCAATGAGCCGCGCAAATAATTATCTCACTGCAATTATTACGCACAACGCAGTATTGAATGCACTTGAATAGGTTGGTTTGTATTCTGTTAAATGTAAATTGAAACAAGACGTTATTGGTATCATAATATCGCTGTAAAAATACGAAATGCTTAAACCCAGGAGTTAGCCATTTGTCAGAATTTAAACGGAGAATGAAGAACCATTATTGTTTACTACTACCATTATTGTTTTGTTCTACAAACACGACATAAGACGCTTGGCAGATGTTAAACATCGTCTTTATTTATACGAGTATGCATGTACGAGTATGCCTTTGGCTTTGTTTTATGGTAGGCTGTTGACAATATAGTATCTACTACAGTTATATCAAGGCATCGTTAAAGTAAAATCTTATTTTTGCATTTACTATAATAATTTACAGAATACTTATTAAAATTTATGTTTGTACATAAGTAGGTATTTATTAATTAAAATTTATAAATACTTTGCACTTTTATCGTTTGTTTTTATTTGTTCACCTTTCAACTTCTCAACACTAATTAGGTGTCTTTGTTAAGGTAGAGATGCTGATCTAACGTTTCTGTTGAGTGACACCGTAATAATCTTACTTTATTTTGGCTAAGCTAAGCCAAATGCTTTGCAGCGAAATAAATAAACTTATAATAAAAAGACTATTAGGAATAGAACCTTGGAAAACCAAGCTTTTAACAATAACATGTTACACTGTTACTCTTCTGCTGTCAATAACGTTACATATAATATAGTAGATACATACGTTTTTCAATTTCCATTACGTACTAGGTACTTATTTGTGGCCAAGGTCAACTTTTATATAATTATCGTTTAAAACTAGATTAACTACATACCTAAGTATTTTTAAAACCAATCAAGCGAGCCAAATTCGAGCTATCTTCCGGCCTAATCCGCCCTCCCTAATCATCATACCAACCTTTATGACGTTTGATGTATTGAGGAGGTATTGTCATTTCATTTACTTAAGTCACATACTTAATATGATTTGCTTATGAAAAGTTTTAGCTCAATCGAACATCGGGAAGTGGGTCAAATTATACTCGATTTGATTAAACAAAGACCGTAACATTCAAAATTTAATAAAAGCTTTTAAAAGAGGAAAATTCGCGCATAAAGTAACTAAGTTCCACAATTATTATTTCTTAAACGTTTTAAACTATAATACTAAGTTCAGACTGTTCAGAGAACTCAAAAGCAGCTTTCTCCCGTCACATCTAGGTCACGACTCGTATTATCAGTAACATGCCACTATACAGAATGCAGAATGCCTAATGTGTCGAGACGTGTATTGGCAAATTGCCCGTGGGGACAGCCGCCCTCACACCGAGATTTCACGAGCACCAATCATTTCAATACGCCGTAAGCACTAAATAAATTGAAATATAGACAGAAGATCAAGGTCAAAAAAAGGTTTTCTAAGTATGTAAGAATTGAGTATTTATTTACGTATGGAGGAAACACTGATACATGAGAACGGTCATGGTCACGGTCACATATTACACCAGACGGATCAGCGACGCGTTGCCTAACAAAAAGGAATCCACGAACCGGTTGTTAAAAATTTATCTTCCTGTGATTATTCCGAGATTAATACATACATGCGATGATGAATTGTATTTTAATTAGGTACATAGGTATTAAATTAAGTGTATGTATCCATAAAAATATGAATAACTTGGTTAAAATGTATTCTGCTGACAGAACTAATGGCCAGAGATTCTACACTGTCATGTTAATTCATTTTATGCCTTCGCAGAATCGCAGATGTGACTCTATCTAGAGCTAAGCACATTTTAAAGTGCTTAGTAAGCAAGAAAGATCGCAAAGTATTTTATTGTTAAGTATCTAGGTCATATAGCAAACCTTGTTGTTCATATAAATATGAATCAGTTCGGTTGATATTAGTTATATTAATTAAATTACTACAAAACCAAATTTTCTACACATCAGCAAAAACTTTCTCAATCGGACGATTTATTCATGAAAACGATCTCTCACGAATTTAACGACAGAAGTGTAATAGAGTGTACTACAGATTAGTAAACTAGATAGTCATTGCATATTTCATAATTATACTTAGGTATAATATTTTAACATGCTTGTCAATGATAATGATAAATACTACCATGATGGGCACGATGTGAGTTATGTTACCAGTTACATTACCTCAGTTACTTATATCGTACCAATTAGATGCACGGCTGCAGCTTCATTACAGTTTAAGTGAGCGTAAAATTAACTCGTGGTTACGGGGCGGAGGTAACTGGGTGAATAGTAAGTCGCAAGACCCTTGCTTTACTTGTAAGTAGGATTCAGGTAAGGAGACATGTCGATACAAACAAGTTGGTGAATTAAAAAGCAAAAAAAGCATGAATTGTGTGAAATATAATTCATTTTCTGTTTATAGTTTTGGAATAGTTACTATATATAGTTAGGTATAATAAAACATTTAGGACCTACATTTTCGCACTGTCTCCTAAGAGGTTCCATGGTGTAATGGTTAGCACTCTGGACTCTGAATCCAGCGATCCGAGTTCAAATCTCGGTGGAACCTTTCTTTTACTGAGACCACATAATTTTAAATGTCTTTGCGTAAATATAATTTAAAAACTTTTTTGCAAATTTTATGTAAAAATATTTGAGTTATAAAAGATTTTTTTATATACATAGGTACCTAGATGTAGTTGGAGTCAACGTGTACTACACTGTAGTGTTTGTATAAATATAAATACTCCTTCATTTAAAAGGGTGAGGCAAAACGAGCGAATTTTTTTGAGCTGTGAGTTGCGTAAAATGAGTCGCAGAATATAGGCTGCATTCGGTTTCATAAGTCCTTTGTGCCTACTTCGCGGCGACATCAACTCATTTTGCGCTGTCGTGTGGTCACCCTTACGCGACTTAGTTATCGAGTAGTAAGATACTAGTGGTATATGTAACTATGTATAATGGACGACAGAGCACCAAAGATATTTAATATATTTCCCTCCAAGATGGAAGGATGGAGGCGTGGGCGGAGATGGACAATAAATAATAATGTTGTTGAAATACAATTACACGTGTCGTTCTACGAACCTACCTATTATTATTTGTATTAATTATGTTATGTTTTAACAATAACTCTTTGAATAATGATAATCTCGTAACCTAGTTGGAAGTGACCCTGACTGCGATGCCAAGGGTCGAATCCCGACTAGGCAGACATTTCTGTGGGAGATAAATGTTTGTTCTTGTGTCAAGTGTTTGCAACATCTCATTTAAGTGTTTCCAATGTGGGTGGTCACAAGTGCTGCAAGCGCAACCCGTGGCACAGGGAATTCTAGTGCGGGGTGTGAGCTTTTAAGCTTTATATATATTTGCAAACTTACTAAAATACTTCTTATGAAGGTGATGAAACTTCATTACTGAGGGTACCTACCTCAGTGCTGCGCAATGTTTTATTAGGTACTTACACAATTATGATGGTGACAAAATAGGAAATAATTACACCTTAAGATATTATTATGAAGGTCTTTAGTGTAAGACAATAACTTGCATCACGTGAACGAGCCTAAGTAAACTGAGGTATACTACACTTATTTAATCTTATTCGATGTCTTTGCGACAAAGATCTGAGAGCTCCTTGAGAATAGTTTTAATTGCTTTGTGATGTTGGCTAAGTTTTCAAAGTTTCAATTGAATATTGTCTTCACCGGTTTCAGCTTCAATTTTCGGGTGTACACGAATATAATTATATTAAGAGTCATGCCCAAATTAATATTTTCTACAACTTTGCTGTACATGACGGTTCATTTAAAATAACTTGTGGTTTAATGTTCAGTTTCTTTTTCATTTTCCTATTAATTTTGTTTATCCTTGTATATCTTTGGTAAATGACAAAGATGCTTGGAGCTTTATTACTTATATTGAGCTTAAAAAGAAATGTACGTGACTTTTTTTATTTAATTTGCATCTACGCAAATTCTACTACTGACAATGAAGGATAGATAAGTAGGTAATAAAAACAGACCGATGAAAGCCCTACGATGAAAGCCCTACGATGAAAGCCCTATAATAAAAGTCGTAAAGCTAATTGTTTTCCTTCTGTTGCGAGCTTTCTCGTCTCACCTTGCTGTCTCGGTGGCAACAATGCAGTTTGGCAGGTTCAAGGCCCTCATTACGCAACCTGTCATTATGAGCAACAATTACACGGCGGATGTTGGGTGTCGTTGTTAACTAAATAATCAATAATTGCGATTGCAGACCTCGCCTGATCGAGATCCGCTCGACTACGTGATCTGATGATACTCGCTGTTTTGTCGTTCCTTCTTCACCCACGAACGTTTTTTTATGTTTATAGCCGATGAATAAATAGAGAAGCCATTAACGATAACCATATATCGCTGGCCATGAATATTTGTAACACCAAAGACATGGACACGTTACTGGCTAAAATATTAGCGGGAAATTAAGTTTTATCTGAGGAACCTTAGCTTTTAAGCTGAATAGTTTTTGTTTCCAGGTGTACTAAATTTGAATTATGTTGGTATTATTGGTATACAATAATATCAAAAACAAACGTAGACCGTACAGTAACATCAATCATAAAATTTAATCTTACTGGAATTGTATTATCATGATTAATGAAATCTTGGAGAAAGTCATTATTACATTTGACTGAACTGTACCACCGTCTGCACCAGATTTAAATAATTCCACATTATTGTACGATCATGTAGAAGATCCTCATGTCAGACTTGCTTCATTCTTCCTTATTACAAAATTCGAAAGCCTTTATAATGGTCGCCGCCGTAATTATTCGGACCAAAAAATCAGTGGGCAGAAATTTTTGTCTCATCGTAATTCTACTCTTGTTCTGGAAAATGATGCGGCAAATGAACAAAAACTTTAGAAATGTAGGAATTTTACAAGCGTCTCTCGATGTGACTCATTATGATAACCTGCGTTCATGATAAGAGTGAGCAAGGAATTTCGTTTTTAATTTTAATGTCCTTTTTATGGCGAGTTTGCACCGGAAAAGGGAAGGACAGCTAATTTTTGTTAGCAAAAAACTTGCCACACACGTTTTTATGATATTATCGCGGGACAGATTATACATATAGAGTAACTACATCATACTATGAACAACAAAATCTTAAGCTGATACATTACGATACCGATACGATTACATAAAAGTAATTATCGTCTCCTTTATTTACTTTAAAATAGCAGTTACGTCCTGTAAAATAAAAAAAACACTGCCGAGCTTAATTATTGATACGTTCGCGGTCAATATCGTTTGGTATTCAGCCCGTATCGCGCTGTGCGAAGGCGTATCGTTTTATTGGCGTATGATTAACGAGGTTCGGGGACAGCAGTGAAGGTAGAAACATAGATGGATAGCCCACCGCCGGCGATTCCCAGAGCCCGTGGGCCGGCGTTCTCATCGCGGTAATCATCGCAAGACACCGCCGACATTTTCTGACGGGACATTTGATAACAATGTTAACGAGCTCCCTTTCCATATTGCACATGCCGCTTGATTATACCTCATGGTCGAAGTGCGGACAACATTACGAGATATTACGTTATGATATAATGGCAGAGAATCGCTTTAAGTGGAATACATGCTGTATTTCTTTAAAATCGTTCTGGAATGATAACTATAATTTAAAATTTTGCAGATATAATAAAATTTAAACAGGATGTTCAACAAATTTGTAATAATTAACCTTCTTGCAGTCCAATCATTTTGAGACGCGAATTTGACTAAATAAAAAAAAACCTCACTGGCTCGATCGCGTCGTGCCAAAAATACTATATTAATATCCCCCGCTTCCTTTTTGTCGGGCAACACATCGGGACATCGGTAATACATTTAATGTTACTATTGTCCATTGACGATGGTGGCCATAGTACCATCTTTGTTATTGCTATAGGTAATATGTACGTTTCAGTACCTAGTACCTATGTCAGTAATTGCGGTGAAGTTTAATTTGTTTCGAATAAACTGTTCTTCTAACTTATTTAGGGGGTAGACACGTACCTACCTACTAGTGATAGCAAAGACTCAGACTCACCAGTCTCATTAGTGGCAAATAGTCATTAGAGGCTACCTAATAAATGATTTTGATTTTGATTTTTTTTGATTTTTACCACCGTACGGAGGACCAATGATTGGTTTGTTACTTAGTTTCCACCTGTTTCCTCAATTAAAGGACCGTGTAGTATGTCAATAACAAAACTCTGCTGTTGATTACAGAGTGAATACCGGTTCGCGGGTGGAGGGTACCCTCGGGCCACCAGCAGCGGCGGCGGCCGAGGCAGCGGGCTGTGCTCCGCGGCGCTGGTCGGAGGAGCCCTATTCGCCGCTGTTGCTGTTCTAGCTGTAGCAGCACTCGCCTTCTACATGGGAGCCCTGAGGCCAGATAATGGTGAACGTAAGTTATTTCATCGCCGACCACGTAGGATTTTTTTTTTAAATAGCCGATAAACGAGCTGACTTTCCACCTGACGGCTATCGTCGCTCATTGACATCAGTGGTACCAAAGGCATCACCAATTCGTTGCCGGCCATGAAAAAGAGAAGAAGAAAGTAAGAAAAAACTAGCTCTCAAGCCCCCACCCGGCACATAACGTGACAAGTTGTTTCGCGGTTGACTCAAGCAAGAGGGTGGTAGCTAGCCAGGCAGGCTTCATGGAAAGTATATTATAATAATATTAGTGACTTAATAATAATATTGACACTATAATATTTATGTGAAGCTCTACCACCAGGCACCAAGTGTTTAAAATGGCTACTTTTACGATTGAACTACAACAGACACCCAGCATGCGTTAGTTCCAACAACTCTTTACTTTCATCCAAATTCTGCAAGTCTAAAATGGGTCGTGACTCTCCAATAGTCCGTCTATCTCGTCTTTATAATGAGTACACAAATAAAATGCCATAAATAGATAATAATATACATTTCGGTAGCTTCACCAAATTAAAAAAAAATCCTATGTGGCGTACCTTCTTAAATTGTTGACCTAATTATTATATATTGTATTTTCTGATTATATTGACATGTTGATTTATAAATATTCCACTGACATCATTTAATTCAATTTATATTATAAGCAAATATTGTTATTTCTATATATATAGTAATAAAATTCATATGTTTACTAAAAGTGTAACACAACGCATGCTGTGGTTGCCTATAATTATTGTAAGAGCAGTCTTAGGTCCGTGGAGCAGTCATCTTAATATATATAAATTACGTGTCACGTTGTTTGTCCGCGATGGACTCCTAAACTACTGAACCGATTTCAATCAAATTTGCACACCGTGTGCAGTTTGCTCCAACTTGAAAGATAGGATACTTTACATCTCAAAATAAAAATAAACTTTTGACAGAACGAAGTCTGTCCGGGCAGCTAGTATAAATTTATAACTTGCGTAGATTTTATGCTTGTTGCACTGTATCTTGCACTGGCAATCCAATTATATAAATTCACAAGTAGATTATTTTCTCGTTGTATCTAATATAGAATATAACACAAATGTTTCTTTCCAGCAATAATGGCATTCGAGGGTACATTTAGAGTAACGCGTGGTGATGTGTACGGCGGAGTACCAGGTAGCCCGGCGTGGAAGGAACGGGCGCGGCGGTACGGGGTGTCCCTCCGACAGGTGTACTCCACTCCCTCACCTCTGAGGCAGGCCTTCTCTGGTGCTCACGTCACAGGATTTGGTGACCGAAGACTAGATGTTCACTTCAGATTATATTTAGATAGAAGAAAAATTCCTAGGTGAGTTTAAGACTTTCACTCTTTTGGTTTGTATGAAATTTGCGTTGAATACTAAAGATTTTTTTATTTTCCAGTTCTGTAAATAATATAGAAGAATCACTCAAAAATATTTTAATACAAGACTTAGTTTCCAAGCATCCTGCTTTTGGACAAATTAAAATAGATCCTACTAGTATTGTAATAAAAAGAGATTTGGAACATACATATCATTCGGAGTCGTACGTTAAAGAGGCATTAAATGAAAGTATGTCATCAAACCATCCAAAGAATTCATCATCACAAAATGGAAAGGATAAAGTATTGCAAAGTAGAGTAGGAGTTGTACGAAAAACGACAGTAAAGCCAAATCAAAGTCACAAACAGAAAGATTTGGATGAACCAGACATAGATACCGAAAATATTCCAGTAGTGCAAGGATCGTTTCAAATAACAAAAACAGAAGCAGATATTACGGAAAATAAGCAGTTAAAACAAAATATACCACCAGCGCGTCACGACGAAAAAGCAAAACCACAAACTACTATAAAACCTACTACTACTAAAATTACAACAACTACAAAACCTTCTACAACGAAATCAACAACACTTAATAAAAGGATTCAAGCAACGACGCCTAAAAATAGACCTTTCACTATAAAATCAACAATAAACGTAAAACCAAAGATTGAATCAACCACCACTCGTGTTAGTGAAAAAAGTTCCACAAGTGTTATTACTTCAACAGAACCATCGTCAACGACAACTATTCCTACATCCACAGCCAACGTTTCACAAATACTTTTAGATTTACTAACGAATAAAAACCATGATAAAGACTTACCAAAAATTGATACGTTATTTACAGTACCACATGTAATTGATAATGAACCATGGCGACCAATAACGAGGCCTTACTATGAAACATCAAGTAAACAATCTGTGACAGAAGAAACTATCAGTGAAATAAATGTAAAAGATAGAATTGGTGTAGCAGAAGTAGTTGAAGATATTTCTTTATTAGAAAGTATGCTTACTCCCATACCACCCGTAAGAAACCGAGAAAAACCTACTCGCAGACCTGGAGGTTTATATAATATTGATCCAAATTTAGCAGCTGACATTTATGTACCAAACCCCGTTTATACAAGCTTTACTCTTCCTACATTTGTACCACCGCTAAAAGATATGGAAACATTAGGATCGAGTTACCCAAAACCTCATCCAATACCGGTAGATAAAATCGGTGCAGTTGTTGAAGAAATTCCCGAGTCTAAAATAAATGACGATGATAACGATGGTAAACCTGTTGTGAGGCCACCTAAAGAAAAGACAACTTCTATGACTATAAACGTTATACAGTATGATTTACAAGATAATAGTACCGAGAAAGTATCTGTAGAAGGCGCATCGATATTGAAAAAACATAATACGACGACTGCAAATTCAACAACTGAAACAGATATTAATCGAATCACATCTACAACAGAAATCAATTACAGTACAGAAGTTCTTCCAAGTAGCACAGTCAAACTGATTGAAGTACAACATGCAAAAGAAAATTCAACTAAGCGGCCAAATAACAAAGTATCAATAATCCCTACAACAAGTACACCGCATCATACCTGGGAACTCGTAAATACATCAACTAATGAAAACGACACATTCAGTAAAACTTCACCGGAAAAATATTTTAATGATACATTACAAGCCATAATTACCAAAAACGATGCAGTATTCCCTAATACAACTCCAAAATTTCCAAGTAAATTTTCTATGCTACGTAATTTGACAGATTTAATCAAGAAATATTCACCTACTACTACAGAATCACCAGCACCCCATGAAATACCTGATGATGTGGTTGAAGAGCGTCAAGATACAGCTAAAGTAATCGGATCTGTGGAAGTGGTTTCCGATGAAGAATTAGAAACAACTACACCAGGAATAATTACGCTTATGCCTGCTAAATCTAATTTAGGATTAAACCGACCTTTACGACCAAGACCTAAAATAAAAATTGAACCTCAAGCAACACAAGAAAGTTTTCGTAGTTTTTTTGGTAATGATAAATATGCTCAAAAAATTATGGAAGAACTAGGAACTGAAGATTACATGCAAGTTTACAACTTGTCGGGAAATGTTCCAGAAGCATCCGAAATTGTCACAACAGCTACGAACATTGATGGTGAAATAATGAAAGAAAAGTTTTTTCTAGCTAATGTGGAACTTCCATCAAATAGTAACAGACTACCCAAATCTAGCGATGACCTCAATAATCCTGGCACTCTTCACGAAAATAACTCAAAAATAAATCAAACAAATATACCACAAGGTACGTATAGAGTATCATACCATGTAACAGGAAGTGTCAGTAGCAAGCAAGCTAATAAAACACAAAGCCTGCCAGCTTACGAGTTAGCTTTAGAACCAGATGTTGTATTGGAAATACCAGTAAATCAATCAAATACACTCACGATAGATAAGTTACGACAGCTTGCTAGCCTTGCTACTATTTCAGATAATAATAACAATAGCTTATTTCGTTCGCCGGGAGGAATAATTTCAACAAAAGCTATTCCATCCAGTTATACATTAAACCAAGCGGGATTTAAAATTCTAACAAAAAGCTTCAACAAGATACAAACAAACAAACATGAAGAAAATACTTTTGATAAACCAGAGAAGACATATAGCAAACCGTATCAGACAAAGCCTCAAAAAGAAAAGGAAAAGGAAAATTTGAAAGAACCCGAAGTAGAAGGTAGAGTGTAAAATTTTGCAATGTGTCATTCGGTATATGGACTGTTTCCTGCTTCTTTGCTGATTGTATGTTTGTTTTAGAAATCTGTAATAATGGAACATCATTCCGGTGTACCAGTGGCGGTTGTCTTCCATTGACTTCACGATGCAATCGGTTATTGGATTGTCCGGACGGGGAAGACGAGCGAGCATGTTCTTGTGCAGATTATTTGCGTGCAGAATTTTCGCAGTCTAAAATTTGTGACGGCGTTGTAGATTGCTGGGACTACTCTGATGAGAACAATTGTGGTAAGACTCTATCTTTGTGTTTCTTTATACATTTTACATTTTATTTTATGATATTGGTTAATTAATAAATTCATAATGTAACCTACAATTAATTTTAAACGATAATAATTTGTGAATTTTAGACTGGTGTGGAAAAGGACAATATGTCTGCGCTAATGCCAGACAATGCATAGAAATGATAAAAGTTTGTGATGGCAATCCTGACTGTCCTCTTGGAGATGATGAAAAAAGCTGCGTAGCGCTTGCTGATGATATAGACAGTAACGAAGTGATTCCGTATAATGAAGAAGGTTAGTTCAATGAGTAATAGTAACAGGGCTAGATAAATAAACTTACATCCCCTGTTTTTACCCCTTAGGGGATGAATTTCCAAAAAAACTATTACATGTTAATTTTCACATTTCTGAGTCCAAAAATGTCGAATTTCCTTAATCATTTTTAACCCCTTCGTTTTACCCCTTAGGGGATGAATTTCGAGAAAACCGTGATACTGTTATTTTTGTATCATTTGTATAATGTGTATTATTTGTGTGTCTATATATGTGTGTTATTTGTGTGTCTGTAATGTGTGTGTATATAAGCTCATAATATATAAATTTTTTCACCCTTTTAACTTCAAAACTAACGAAGTTTCCATACTAATTTGCACCCCCTTTTCCATACTAATTAACCCTTTAGGGAATGATTTTTCAAAAACCGTAACACTTCCAAATTTTGTTTCTAATTTGGAGCTAATATATAAATAATGTTTTTAACTTCAAAATGACGAAGTTGCGTACTAAGTTCTATCCCCTAAATTAACCCTTTATAAATTAATCCCCTATAGCCTATGACACTCACAAATAAAGTGGCTTTCTATTGGTAAAATAATTTTCAAAATCTGTTCAGTAGATTATCCCCTACAACCCTGCGAATATAGAAAACATGTTTTATATGTTCGCAGCTACTACCTCACAAACTTTACCTCTTTATAGTATTAGGATAGATTTCAAGAAAATTAATATTTTTTACACTATTAACACATTAAATTAAAAGTATTTTTTCACAGCAAACATATAATTTCAGGTTTCGTCATGGTAAGAAAACGAGGAGTTTGGGGTAGACTTTGCGTGGAGAGCTTCGAGGATGTAGTTGCTCAGGCACACAGCACTTTGAAGTTACCAGACTTAGGACGCGCTGTGTGTCGAGCTATGACTTTCCAGTAAGAATTATAATTATTTGTTATGTTGACAAAGTAGGTTTGTTTGCTTTCTAATAATTCTAAGTTATCTATTTTGTAAATTTTATACGTTTTCGAGTGTAGATATTATAAACCCGTGTTTAAGAACCTACTGCTTCTACGACCTTATAAATAAAATAACGCTTCACACTCATAGCCCCACACTAGGACTCCCTGTGTCGTGAATGCCATGGACAACACACTAGACAAGGACATTCACACCCAGACCGAGAACAGAAATTCAAACTCATCATTCAAATTTCCGCCTCTCTGGGAATCGAACCCAGGACCCTTGGTGCGGCGATCCGGCATGGTAACCATTGCGCCACACGGGTCGTCCTTCACATCGACAAAAGAGCTCTTTTATCTCACAATCAATAATTGCCTCACTACTGACCGAGTATTCTAAACTTGAGGAATTAAGGTCAAGTAGGTATAGTTCCACGCAGCCTCCACCAATCCGCACTGGAGCAGCGTGGTGGAGTATGCTCTAGGCCTCCTCAAGAGGAGAGACCCGTGCCCAGTAGTGGGCCATTAATGGGTTGAGGCCAGGTATAGTTCCACAGGCTAGCAAAGTAGAGTGGGTTGGTAAACATTGATTTGGAGTAGGTAGTTAGTAGTAATCTCTCGGGATTTCAGAACTTACGTATTACACTCGAAGTAAAGATTCATATTTTTTCTTCAAAAACCTGTGATGTTAAAAAAACTGTCAGATATCGCTTAACGTGTAATGACACTAACAAGGCCACTGTACTCCTTGTCGTCGTTCTTAACGCGTTAGGACGCAGGTGTGTACTCAAACCTAGCAATTTCTTCAGTGAATCTCCGTGGGTCCGCGAGGCGCGGGAGGGCCGGTCGACGAGCTCAGCGGGCTACTGGGAGGTGTGGCACAACGCCAACGCGCGCGCGGCGGACTCGCGCCTGACCTTCCGGCGGTCCTCGTGCGCGCGGCACCGCGCCCTGCGCGTGCGCTGCCAGGACTTCGACTGCGGGATCAGACCACATGCTGATGCGCAAACTCCTAGGTAGGTACCTACTAGTCTTGGTATTAGTACTTTCTACTTGTAAACGAAGTAGGTATAGAACTATAGACTAGTACTTTATTTCGTTTATTATTGCCGATGTCCATCATCATATTTGGAGATCGCATTACCAATGCCACTTATTCAATAGGTTATTAATCAAACATATTAGTACGTAAATATTATAGAATATCGATCAAATTCACCAACAAATAAATTAAAGCAACAACAAACAAAAATCAGAACCGACTGATGTAGGCAAGACCAACCCTATCATGTAAGCCAAAAGTAGTTAAAGCACTTGATAAGTATTTCATGGTAAAAGCATCATCAGCTATATTGAGCACTGTCGGCACTGTTGCATTAACATTGTTGGGTACCTAGCGCTAACGTGAGTACCATAGAACACAGAGACAAATAGAAATGGTCAGCATGGCACAGCCACCAACAGTAAGTGAAGCGTAGGTTCGCAATCCTTATACTGTCACACTCAGACGACGATCGTGTTTTGACTTTTTTATGGAAATAGTCGGAAAACGAGCTGACGATCCACCAGATAGTAGGTAAGTGGCTATTGTCGCCCATGGACATCACCCATGGACGGACCCCACGGAGAAATAATAATAGTTTTTATGATATAAATGAATTAGTCTCTGTGTTGTATGATGAGTACTGTGTGGGTAGGGACGCTAGGCGTGTATCCGGTGTATCTGACGAGCGCGTGCGCTGGGGCAGGGTGGTGGGCGGCGGCGGCGCGGCGGAGGGCGCCTGGCCGTGGCAGGCGGCGCTGTACCGCGACGGAGACTTCCAGTGCGGCGCTACCCTCGTCGCTGCACAGTGGCTGCTCTCGGCCAGCCATTGCTTCTATCAGTGAGTATTCTTAAGTCCGCTGCTGGATATTTTTAGGTTATTTATTAGTTTCACATGTTACAACAGAACTAACAGAAGTAAAGTCCCTAATAGGTACCTGAAAGTTGTTTAGGACAGCAGACGGAGTCCTTATATAAGGAAGTTAGTGTTTTGCCACTTTATTACAACCTATTATTCTATGAGTTCTTATTACGGATTTCCCACACCTTTGACAACATTAGGTATGGAGTTCTTATTCTCAAGTGCAGAGATCTGCACTTAGGTAGATACCTACTCACGGTATTTTTCTTTACCGAAGCAAGTGATAAATAATACGCCCATAGTTAAAAAAATTATAGTTCGTGCCGAATATAAATTCGCGTCCCCGTGCGGGAAGCGAAGCCACTGCACTAAAATAAAACCTAGTAATTATTACCTTATTACTTCTGATAAAGTCACAATGCGGAACGTATTCCAAAGCAACAGAAGTCAATTTTGTAGCCGTAGCGCATGGCCGCGCGGCTTATGAAAGCGCGCCGCGTGTCTTGCGTCACACATTAATACATTACATTTTGGCGCGTATTGTAGAGCAACAGAAGCCCACTGGGTAGCCCGTCTGGGCGCGCTACGCCGCAGCGCCTGGCCGCGCGGCCCCTGGGAGCGCGTGGCTCGCGTGCGGCAGGTGATCCTCCACCCGCAGTACGCGCCGCGCGGGTTCCGCAACGACATCGCGCTGCTGCGCGTGGACGCGCTGCCGCTGCACGCGCGCCTGCGCCCCGCCTGCCTGCCGCCGCCGCGCGCGCCGCCGCCCGCCGGACAACACTGCACCGTCGTTGGCTGGGGGCAGCTCTATGAGCATGAACGGGTTTTTCGTAAGTTTTAACCCGTCACCTGTTTCGTGAAAGAAAATCGTGATTTTATTAAATATCCCTGGGGATTTTCATCATTGTACTGCGACGTAGGTATATACTTAGAGTTCACGTGAGGCAGCCGCGCGTAGTTCTCAGCGATTGCTGTGCTCATTGGCTTAAATATAGATCAATGAGCAAGCAGTGACGACATCAAACCTGAATCACGCTATCGAAGTTTTATAAAACGCTTTCATATTTACAATTTCCGAACGGAGCACTACGGCTTGAACACGCAGCAAAAATTTACCTACATTTTTCAAAACTTTTCAAAGCACGAAAGCTATTAAATTTTTGCTACTAGCGATCAATCATTTAATGACCGCGCCCGCGGTTACTTAACTCGGTCGATCACTTAATTGCGGCGACACGAATCGCCAGGTTCTGAGCGCCAGATTAAATAACTCTATTTAATAATTTGTAATTTGCAGCGGATACTCTCCAAGAGGTGGAGCTGCCGGTGATCTCGACGGCGGAGTGTCGGCGGCGCACGCGGCTGCTGCCGCTGTACCGCGTCACCGACGACATGTTCTGCGCGGGCTACGAGCGCGGCGGACGGGACGCCTGTCTCGGGGACTCCGGCGGCCCGCTGCTCTGTCAGGTGATACATAACATGCTAACCATGCTTGAAGAATTGATATAATTATTATTTTGAGTTCACTAAGTTAGTGTAGGATGAGCTTGATTGCGGAGCGAACCCACAAGCGATTATAACGCTACACACTCATAAACTCCACACTAGAATTCCGTATTATGGGTGCCATGGAAAACATACGTACAAAGAGTCAAAGACATAAACACAGACACACCCACCAGGTCTGGGTGGTCACCCAGACCGAGAACAGAAACTCAAACTCATCATTCAAATTTCCGCCTCACTGGGAATCAAACCCAGGACACCTGCCACGGCGATCCGATAGTAACCATTGCGCCACACAGGTCGTCATTATGGCCAAAACAATGATAAGTGTTAGGTAATGTCAAAACCCGAATAAATACCTATTTGTGTATATTAAAATTTATACAGGTTTTGACCGCGATACAAGCAGTCCCAGAGCGTAGATTCAGATTTTAAAAGCATTATAACCTTTGTTTCTTGTCTTTTGATCGCAACTTACAGTAAAGCAGTTTAGAGTAAGTAAACTCGAGTAGAGGCTAAGAGATACAAACAATCAAAACATCTGTGTGTAGGCCTTGAAATAGGATTAGTGATGCCTTTGGAGCCAGTTAGGTACAAGCTCAGTTTGCACTTTTTGATCTTGGGCTACAAATGTACGTGATTAGACGTAATAATGTTGTTTCAGGAGGCAGACAAATGGTATATTTACGGAGTAACGAGCAACGGGTACGGCTGTGCGCGCGCCAACCGGCCCGGCGTCTACACCAAAGTATCCAATTACATTGACTGGATCGACAGCGTCATGGAGAAGTTTACCCCCAAGCCGAATAAGACCAAGTCGATTAGTGCCGAGAACGACTCCGATGAGGACTTCTACGCAGATTTGGAAACGGCTGAGAATAGGCGACCAGTGTACAAGGACACTTGCAGGGGCTACAGGTGTCCGCTCGGCGAGTGCCTCCCCGCCTCTAGTGTATGCAACGGATTTCTCGAATGTTCGGATGGAAGCGACGAGTGGCAATGCACTAAGCCCTCCACTAACAGTTCTACCAACCACGATCCCGAATGATTGAAAGTCCTCCTGTAGATTTAAAGCGTATTTTTCCGATTTCGACTGATATTTTATAAGTAGTATTAAGTTTATCATACATAAACTGAATCTAAAATAATTTAATTTTCAGTCACGTTCTTAATCCAGCAATAGATTATCTTATGCCATACATATACCTACTTAATATATTTTGGGTTTGTACATATAGTTATATCCTTCGATACCCAAACTGTTTTTGTTTACTTCTACACGACCTATTTATTGAAAATCCATGGACGACCTTTTCCGTTTGAAACATTGTTATTTTTTGTTCAAATGGACGACGTAAGCCATGAATAAATAAAATGTAAACATTACTTGTTGTTTTTTTACCTCTGATTGGTCACGTAGCATCTGGAATTTTTATAAATATTTGTAGGGATTCTGCCTCCTGATTTGACTTTTCAATTTTCTGCCGCCAACGCCAATTTCAGCAGTAGATTAGCTACTTCAGGCACAGTAGGGCTGTGTATTTAGATGGGTTCTACTTTCCTCCTACCCACGTTTGTTTGATGCCTGCTAATAAATCATTTTAACGAAGATTAAATATCCACGCTGGTTTTAAATAGCGTGGAGCCCTAGGCATGAATTCCTCCCACGCTAATGTTAGTCGCGCGTGCAAATAAAATAGAAGCAACGGATTTAAACCGCTTACTATAAAAAATAAAATATTTGAAACATGTTTTTAATCATTTGATCGGACGCCAATATAGGAATTTTGGAAATTATCTTTTCAAGAGCGTGAAATTGGATAAAAACACTCGTATGGAATCTGACAGACTCGTATGAAAATGTGTAGCTATGCAAATTTATTAATATACAGTGATATGACAATGTTACAAAGGTATAATAATTTATTAATACATGGGTAATACCAACCATAATAATTGTTCAAAATAATGGCCCAGTAACGTAGTGATTAAGTACTCTGTGGGCCCAGTGTGAATTTGAGGGTAAAAAATAAAAGAACGTTTCAAAATAAGAATGCTATAATAAATAATTACAATTCTTATTCGCATTGTCATTGCTATTGAAATACAAATTATTATTAGATTTACAGTTCTTGTTCACTGCCATAATACTCCAACGTAATACAAATAATAATAATTTACTTCGATAATAAATTAAAATTAAATCATGTCCTAATTTAAAATTATGTTACGAGTAAAAGTAATACAAGATGAGATGATTAAACAATACAATTACTCAAAAAGTAATAATACAAAAAAGCTGTTACACGGTTCATGCATAATTGGGGTTTTAGAATCACTATTAATTTAGAGATAGCCGTAGATGAAATGTAAACCTTCCTAATATTATCGAGACATTCACACACCTTAAGCCTAACTAAATCTAGACCCGTACCGTGCGGTACTCCAAGCTATCGATATCGCGTTTAATGTCAAACAAAAATACAAAAGACGTGAAGGAACATGTTTAGATTACACGTAAAGGCCAGTAAATATGAAATACAGTTATTTCTACGTCATATTAAATTGATATCTTAATACTAGAATCGAGCGAAATGAGCAAGAAATGATGATTGATCTTACGATATAAGAGAACTAACCTCTCCGGGAACCGATTTGTGGCATCAGTTACTGTTGTATACGTAAACAATTTGTGCTTCGTTAGATGGTAGATGACACAGATATCTGGTGCACTAGATAGATGGGAGACATACCATAACTGGTGCTAGTGTACTAGACGTGCTATTATTTTATCTAATGTAGAAATCGTTCGCCTTGAGGAGCAGTGACGTCATAGCACTGTAGTTCCCGGCTCGATGGTAGCTTAGCCCTTGTTCTCGACAGGCGTGGTGGTGAGCCCTGTGGGCGGTTTGTTCACCATCGTCTTGAACTGCTCGGGAATCGGGTGCTCCGTCTGTAACGATGACATTTATTTAAATAAAAGGAAACCATTGGTTAAATTGCATGTTTCAAGCTACAATAGATATTATGGTTATGTGACGATACTGACGATCAATCAATCAGTCAGTCAAAGAGTTTTATATAAAGAATTAGATTATTATTAGAAAAGGGCAGATAACAGAGCCTAGAAAAAAATAAACTACCAACATCGCAATATCGAAAATATAGCTTGGATCGTACATCTCATCAATCTTACACGAGCTCCATAAGGCCAGAGACATTAAATAGCATTTTCAGCTGCGAGAAAGTAATCTGCTCACTAAATTGGCGTTGCCGTGTAGACAATTTAAAAATAAAATCAGTCCTAGATAGAGAATCCGTACCAATTATTGCACTCCATTAAATTGCAGGGCGCCAAAAACACAGAATACATACAAGTAAACAGTTATTAATCATAAGGAGATATTAATCCAAGAGTAGGCGGTATTTACCTCATTTTTAGGCCTCCGCCAAGCTTTAACAAGCACTAAATGACTATAAAAATAGGGGTTTATTAAATTAACGTAATTTCTGAAGCAAGCTGCAGTCAATAGATTAATATCGATATCCAAATAACGATCGTTTAGGTTGATAATGTTAATTCTCAAAATATCCAATGCTTTAAAAAATCAAATTCCCTAAAAGTCCAATTACCAAGTTATCAAATTCTCAAAATGTCCAATTCCCAATATATTAATTTCTCAAAAAGTGCGTTACCCAAAATCTCCAATTCAATTCCTTCTTCAGAGCCTTTTCACACGCAAGAACAGCACGCAAAACCAAAAGAATAAAATTGTTCGCCTATTGTACGTTTATGAAATAAAGAATACAATAAAAGTACGAAAAAAAAATCAAATAAGTATAAAACAACTTACATAGTCGCCGTTGCCTTTGGGTACGAGCACGTTCATCTCCGAGGACTTGGAGCTGACGATCTCCACGTCCAGCGCCTCGGGCGACAGGTAGATCTGGCAGCCGTCCGTCTTGTCGATGGAGATCGTCGGCACCTTGCCCAACACCTGGTGAAAGGATACAAAGTTTAAACCTAAATAAATGGTTCTTTAATAATCTAAAGGAGGTGGCCAATATTTACCCCGGAAATGGTTAAAATACGTTTTTTTGTACAAGGTTTTTGTCCTCTGAAAAGACATATTTTCCATTTATTATAACATAAATAGAATTTTAATTTTCTTCTGAACTCCGCCGTGAGTAGTTATAATAAATTAACAATAATAATAAGTTGTATTGTATACAAATATAGTTTTACTACCTCCATTGCTATCACCCCGGTCACTCACATGCGCGCAAATGTTTGACATTTTACGAATGTTTGCACGTATGTGAAGGGCGGTCAGGCATGGGTTCGCATATGAGTATACAAGCCCATTTCCGCTTTCTCCTACACTTTGTTCACGAATGTTCAATCTTGCTGTTGTTATTATGTTGTGGTCATTCAAATCCATTTTCAATACAGAAAATAAATGGTAGTACGATTAGACTATTAGAATATGTAACATATCTGTACAACAGTTAATTTTATATAATCTGTGCGATATTTTCTTAAAATCTTGTAACGTTGTCTGTGGTCTCTTCCATAATAAAAAGTAAAACAGCAAGACGTATTTTCTTATTGTGAAATTAATTTTATTAACAAATAGCTCGGTTTATTGGGTGATTCACGGTAATCTGGATAAGCAAACTAAAATTCTAACAGGTTATGGGCCCAGACCCGTACAAACACCCATGTTTAACAACAAGAAGTAAGAAGAATTAAAAAGCGTGGTGAAGCGCAATTATAACAAAAGCCGAGCGGCGTGGTCAAGCGTCGAGAGTAAAAAGTATAAAATAAAATGGAGAGCGAATTGAGCGGAGGCAGTTTTATTCGTCTAGATGCAAGCAACTGGCAAAGTTGGAAATTTCAACTCAAAGTGCTACTTAAAGCACATAATGTGTATAATGTGGTGGATGGAGAGTATCCACGCCCATCAAAAACGGAAGACCAAGTTGAGTGGACAAAATTGGATTCTAAAGCTCAAGGTATTATTGTTACTCGATTGTCTGATAAATCAATAGTACATGTGCAAACATGCGAAACATCAAAAGAAATTTGGGATAAGCTGTCAACAATATACGAGTTAAAGTCCGATATTTCGTTGCATGTATTGCAGCAAAATTTTTTCGAATTGAAATGTTGTGGCGAGGATATTGCAACGTATATATCCAAAGTAGAAAATTTGGTGTCACAGATAAAACAAAGCAAAGGTGAAATACCTGATAATATGGTGATAACTAAAATTATTACTTCATTACCAGACACATATAGAAACTTTGTGTCCGCTTGGGACAGCGTACCAGTCGAGAAAAGGACACTGAGCGAATTAACTGTTCGCTTAATGATTGAAGAAAAGAGAAATTGTAAAGAAAGTGAAAAAAGTGAAGCATTTAAAGTATTATCCAAGAAAGAAAGAAAATGTTTTAACTGTAATAAAGTAGGCCATTTTAAGAAAGATTGTAGAATAAAGAAGCAAAATTACAGTTCTTCAAAGTATAATAACATTCATTGTGATATTTGTAAGAAAAATGGTCACACTAAAGAACAGTGCTGGTTTAAAAAGCATGAAAGAAATAGTCCTAAAACTAATAACTATATGGCACTGCATGCTGAAACATGTAATAATAATAACAACAGTTGGTACCTTGATAGCGGAGCATCAGAACACATGTGTAATAATAATAGCCAATACATAACATATAATGTGATTGATAAAGACATTATTATTGGTGATGGGTCAACAATAAAAGCCATTGGCATTGGGAATATGAACCTGGAATGTTACAACGGTAAGAGTTGGTCAATTGTAACATTGTATAATGTATTGCATGTACCAAAACTTAAAGTTAATTTATTTTCTGTTAGTGCTGCCTTAGACAAAGGCTATAATATGGTATCAGACAAAGATACATGTACTTTTTTCTCAAATGGATGTACAATTGCACTAGCGACAAGACAAGGTAAAATGTATGAAATGCAGCTACGGGATATATGCAATGCTATGATCGGAAAATGTAATTCTAATCTACTAGAATGGCACTCAAAGCTAGGACATCAAAACATAGAACAAGTGAAAAACATTCTTAATAAAACAAACATAGAATATAATGTTGGTGAAGAGATAACTTGCTTACCATGTTTGAAGGGTAAACAACATAGATTTCCTTTCTCAATTAGTGAAAATAGAGCAGAAAAACCTGGTGAAATCATACATATTGACATATGCGGTCCAATGGAAACTAAATCCCTAGGACATTCAAACTATTTTCTATTATTAAAAGACGATTTATCTAAGTTCAGAAAAGTATATTTCTTAAAGTACAAGAGTGAAAGTATAAAATTTATTACAGAATTTATAAATGAAACAAAAGTTAATCCAGGACATTCAATAAAGATTATTCGCAGCGATAATGCAAAAGAATTTTGTAGTGAAGCAATGAAAGATTTGATGAGATCAAATGGTATTCAGCATCAAAAAACTGTAGCGTACACACCTGAACAAAACGGTTGTGTAGAAAGAGAGATGAGAACTATTGTAGAATCGGCAAGAACTATGCTACAAGAAAGTGGATTCAAAAAGTCTTTATGGGCTGAAGCTGTAAATACAGCAGTATATGTAATAAACAGAACTGGACCAAGTCGACAAAAAGGAAAAACCCCATATGAACTTTGGTATAATAAAGATTTCTTTGAAATAAACAATTTACAAATTTTTGGATCGAAAGTAACAGTTCACATACCATATCAGAAAAGGCAAAAATGGGACAGTAAAGCAGAAATTGGATATTTTGTAGGATATGGAGAAAATACGAAAGGCTATAGAATTTATTTACCTGAAAAAGAAAATGTTATTTTAGTCAGAGATGTGGTATTTATAAAGGAACAAGATAAAATTGAAATTGAACAGCATAAACAATATAATATGCCTATAGAACAAGAATTAGATAAAACTCTGGAAGAAAATTCAAGTATAATACAGAATGAACAACTACAAAGTGAACAAATTACAGAAGAAGTTCAACCAATACAGGAAGTCAGTAATGAAAATGTAGTTTATGAAGAGGTTGAATACCTCGATGAAGATGAAAATGACATTCTAGAAACTACAGAAAATACAGAAGTGAACACTAAAAGATTGAGAAGAAAACCTAATTGGATGGTTGATTATGAAACGGAATGGGAATCATCTGAATCTTTCTTATCTTTGTGTAATGATGAACCAACTTCATATAAAGATATAATGGAGCGTCCTGACAAATGCAAATGGGAAGAAGCTATACAAAATGAATTAAAAACACTAAGAGATCTAAATACTTGGGAAGATGTAAATGAAGTACCAGATGGAGAGAAGGTAATAAGCAGTCGTTGGGTTTTCAGAATTAAGGATACCGATGGTGAACCTAAGTATAAAGCAAGGTTAGTTGCTCGTGGCTTTGAGCAGACAAATATAGATGATCAAACTTATGCACCAGTTGCCAAGATGACTACATTTAGAACAATGATGGCGATAACTACACAGAAGAAACTACCAGTCTATCAGATGGATGTTACAGGAGCATTTTTATATGGTGACATAGATGAAACTGTATACATGAAATTGCCAAATGAAAAATTATGTAAACTTAAAAAGTCAATTTATGGTCTTAAAAAGAGTCCTAGATATTGGAACAGTAAATTTCATAATTTTATGTTAAATGAAAAGTTTATTCAGTCAAAGAATGATCCATGTTTGTATTTTAAAAATGATAATAATAACTTCATGTATTTGATAGTATTTGTTGATGATCTTCTATATTGTGGTAATAATATTGAACTACTTAAAATGTTTAAAACAAACTTATGTAATACTTTTCAAATGAAAGACCTTGGATTAGCTTCTAACTATTTAGGTATAAATATAAAGCAAGATCTAGAGAAACACTGTACTATAATGAACCAGAAACAATATTTAGAAAGATTACTTCATAAATATAATATGTATAATTGTAAGACTGTATGTACACCTATAGAGGAGAATTTTAATTTTGATTTATTATTGAGAGATAAACCTGAAAATGATGTCATTGAAAAGAGATGTAGAAGTTTAATTGGAAGTCTAATATATGCTTGTACAACTAGACCTGATTTGTCTGTTTCTGTAGGTTTTTTAAGTCGATATTTACATTGTGCTAGTGTGGCTCTGTTCAAATGTTTAAAAAGAATTTTACGTTATATTAAGGGCACAATTGATATGTCTTTAGTTTATAAATATGATATTTCATGTGATGTGTTGCAAGGTTATAGTGACGCAGATTGGGCTGGAGATGTCAGAGATCGTAAATCTACTACTGGATACATTTTTTATGTATATAATTGTCCTATTTCTTGGGGTACAAAAAAACAGTCCAGTGTGTCACTATCATCATGTGAAGCTGAATACATAGCCTTAAGTTATTGTATTAGTGAAGGATGTTGGTTAAAATATTTACTTGAAGATTTTGGTTATAATGTTAATATTAATATTTTTGAGGATAACCAAAGTGTAATTAAAATTGCAAATAATAATGATAGTAACAAACGCTTGAAACATGTTGATATTAGATATCATTTTATAGTTGAAAAGGTATCTTTAGGATTGGTAAAATTAGAGTATATTAGCTCAAATTTCAATGTTGCAGATTTGTTTACTAAAACATTAGGAAGACAGAAGTTTGTAACTCTCAGAGATTTTATTTTGTTTGTTGTATAATGTTAATGTTGTAATATGAATGATAGAGAGGGTCATTTGTCTTTAGTTATGTTATTTTTGTACTGGTAAATTAACTGTTGAGGGGGTGTATTATAGTCTACTCGATAAGTTCAAAATGGTTGAAATTAGAGATACTGCTCTTAAAAATACGTGCGATAGCTCATTCTGTTCGGAATGATGTCTAGAAAAATGTTTCGGAAGCGTTTACCAGCACGTAAAAAATTGCAAAAGTTATTGACAAAATAAAGTTGAAAAAAAAAAGTATTTTGTTTTTGGTAATCACTTCGAAACTATTAATATTTAAGAAATTTTAAAACAAGATTCTTAAAGTAGAGGAAATTTCCAAACAATGACTCGCGACTCTCGGAACTCTATCTCCATTATTTATAACTTTAATTTAACGCTGAAAATGGGTCTCCACGCTGCATTTTTAGGTTGCGCGTGCGGCGTCAAAACCGAGTTCGTCACACTCAATAATTTTTTAAGGTATTAATTATTAATTTAAAAAAATAAAAAAAATATGGTGTATTCGAAACACTTCAAAGAATTTGCTCCCGTAGGAAATTTTGCTTAAAGTTGATTTTTCAACAAGTTAGACGATTGTTAATTAACTAAATTTTCTCGAACTTCCATTTTCATTGTACATTAAAAAAAATGTTTAAGTAATTGTCCTATAAATTTTTCGCTTCGTGGAGCCCTTCTTATATACATGCTTAACGAGATCACGTCATAAAAGTTTAAAAAGTTTTAATACTTTGTGTATAATAATTTTATAAGTTGAACAAACAATTTTTTCGTTTTTTTATCGAATCGAAATTAAAAAATTGAAAAATGTTTTTATCTGTACTTTGTTATACATCGTTGTTTTTTTTTATTTTTAGGTGTTTCAGAAAAAATATATAAAAAAGTTGAGAATTTGTTTATAAAAAATTGTTAAGTTAAAAAACAATGAAATTGTTGATAAAAAAAATATTTTTTTACATTTCTATTAAAGATGATTAATTATAATTTTTAAGAAAAAAAAATTATTAACTAATTATTCAAACAATAGAAATATTAAAAAACAATTATAAACAATTAAATATCATTATTAAGAAAAAAATTTTTTTTTCAAAAATCATAATGTTTTGTAAAGAATAAGATATTAAGAAATTTTTTCTTGAAAGCATTGAAATAGTCTATTTGTTTATAAAAAAAAAATTATAAAAAAATGAGTGAATTTTTTTTTTCAAGTCATTAAATGTCTTTTATGAATGCCAAAACGATTATGTAATAATAAATTGAGAAAAAAATATTTTCAATAATATTATTTGGATTTTTCATTTTTTGTTCAACTTATAAAATTATTATACACAAAGTATTAAAACTTTTTAAACTTTTATGACGTGATCTCGTTAAGCATGTATATAAGAAAGGCTCCACGAAGCGAAAAATTTATAGGACAATTACTTAAACATTTTTTTTAATGTACAATGAAAATGGAAGTTCGAGAAAATTTAGTTAATTAACAATCGTCTAACTTGTTGAAAAATTAACTTTAAGGTAAATTTCCTACGGGAGCAAATTCTTTGAAGTGTTTCGAATACACCATATTTTTTTTATTTTTTTAAATTAATAATTAATACCTTAAAAAATTATTGAGTGTGACGAACTCGGTTTTGACGCCGCACGCGCAACCTAAAAATGCAGCGTGGAGACCCATTTTCAGCGTTAAATTAAAGTTATAAATAATGGAGATAGAGTTCCGAGAGTCGCGAGTCATTGTTTGGAAATTTCCTCTACTTTAAGAATCTTGTTTTAAAATTTCTTAAATATTAATAGTTTCGAAGTGATTACCAAAAACAAAATACTTTTTTTTTTCAACTTTATTTTGTCAATAACTTTTGCAATTTTTTACGTGCTGGTAAACGCTTCCGAAACATTTTTCTAGACATCATTCCGAACAGAATGAGCTATCGCACGTATTTTTAAGAGCAGTATCTCTAATTTCAACCATTTTGAACATATCGAGTAGACTATTAGAATATGTAACATATCTGTGCAACAGTTAATTTTATATAATCTGTGCGATATTTTCTTAAAATCTTGTAACGTTGTCTGTGGTCTCTTCCATAATAAAAAGTAAAACAGCAAGACGTATTTTCTTATTGTGAAATTAATTTTATTAACAAATAGCTCGGTTTATTGGGTGATTCACGGTAATCTGGATAAGCAAACTAAAATTCTAACATAGACGCCACGAACCACGTAAAATTAGGAGATACATCACCTTTTTAGTCGTGTGCGCAACTGGTCGCACGAATGTGTGGGAGACTACACGAAGGTTCGAGGTTCGCGCGCTTTGATGTGCGACAAAAAACCGACACAGCTTGGAAAACCCCGAATGCCTCCAAAACTTCGCATAATCATTCGCGAAGGTCGTCCCACACTGTGGGTTCGCGTATTCGCGCGAATGTGAGTGACCGGCATCACTGGAGTTTGACAATTGGCTGACAGAAGTGCGAATGTCTACTATATTGTCATTTGCCAAAATAATATTTTTCAGTTTCATTTCTGCAAAATATTAATTGTATTTGATTTTTTGCCATGAGGTTCATTAATTGCGCGGTTGATATTGAGCGCATGGCACGTCACTCCATATCTTCCTTAGCAAGAAACCTGCAATCCATATTGGTAGAATGGATCACTGCAGTACAGGCAAAGATACAACATCATTGAGTACAGGTATAGAATTTTTCTTTACTATTAAGTAGTGCTTACTACGACTAGGTTCACGCGGCAATGTACAATATTCCTGTTTTTTTTGCAATACGTTTAGAGAATAAGTTCTATTTTATAATAGGCTCCTAACATTTTTTCTTTCAACTTTTAGGCAAAGGCTACTATACTGTAGATGAGTACATAAATGACAAAGACGCATGGAAATGACCAGCTCTGCAACCAGTTCTGTACAAGCTGTATATTTTTTTGTAATAAATATATCAATGTATTTTTATTTTTAAAAGATGTGTTGAGGAGATTTTTTACAGCTTTTCTTGTCCTCCATGACAAAGCACCTTTGCGAAAAGCTGGTTGATTAAAAAATTACGTGCATAAGTGTATCAATGATACCTAAACGAATAAATGATTTTGAATTTGAAAAAAAATATTGAATGCATCACCTTATTTGCCTTATTTGGTAGGCTTGCAACGAATAGTATATTCGGCAGTATACCGAATACCGAATATTCGGCGATCCCCCTGACCGAATAGCCGAATATTAGGCAAAAGTATTCAGCCGGATTTTAGTGCCAAAACTTGTAAGTACAGATGTGATTGTTTCGCGCTCGTTTGTTCTAATGTACAGTCGGCCGCAGAAGTAGCTTAAAATTTTAGTACCTTGTCACATTACATTTCTTGAATTTGTCATAGATGTTGCTAGGAAACCGTCGAAACAGTTACTATTACAAAGTACTATAATGTTAAGCTACTTCTGCGGCCGACTGTACCTACTCACCGCCCGCGCGCCCGCAGTTGCTCTGCGCGGTATAAAATGCAGTTTCAACAGAAATTGATCTTTTCTTTAGTATTAGTAATATCACGTCATGACAATCCGTATACTTGGTGGCAAGCAAGGAAATTTAAATTTCCGTGTTTGATCAAGATTGTAGCAAAATATTTGTCGGCGCCAGGAAGTAGTGTTTATTCAGAGCGCCTTTTCTCTGAAGCTGGGATGGAGTACGAGAAAAAAAGAAGTAAACTCCTTCCTAAAAATGCAGAAATATTAGTCTTTCTGCACCATAACCTTCCCCTTCTAAATTTTAATTATGAAAATAATTCAAATGCATTAAAAAATTCTTAACTTTTCTAATATGTACCAATGACAGTAGTAAATGATCATAAAATAAATGAAAACCTTACCCTTCTAAATTTTGATTATGACAATAATTCAAATACATACAATCCTTAACTTTTCTAATACAGGTGCCTTACCATGAACTCTAATAAAATGTGTCATGTTCAGGACAGGTCAGCTTGTAGCTAAAACCTGACAGGAGTGTATTTTGTACCATGAACGTTTACCGATGACCTGCAATGCCTCTACTTCTGTCCTGCATCTTTAGTCTATGACATGCAAGGTACTTGATTTGTACTAATTATGTTCTGAAATAGAGCGTTTTTTCGGTTTACCGGTTTTCAAATGAATGCGTAATATTGATGTTTTTAAAAGTTTAAAATAACAATCTCAATTGAAGATTTTGAGATTTGTTATAAATACATAAGTGTTGTGATTTATTAACCTTTCGTTCTCTAAAATTACCAAAAAAATTATCGCTAAGTGATGCTTACATTTTTGAACGTAACCTTACACCACTTGACACAGTGACATGTCTAAATGTCTGATAAAATGTGTGATTTATAATGCCGGTCACTCACATTTGCGCGAATACGCGAACCCACAAGTGTGGGACGACATTCGCGAATGATTATGCGAAGTTTTCGAGCCATTCGGGGTTTTCCAAGCTGTGTCGGTTTTTTGTCGCACATGAAAGCGCGCGAACCTCGAACCTTCGTGTAGTCTCCCACACATTCGTGCGACCAGTTGCGCACACGACTAAAAAGGTGATGTATCTCTTAATTTTTCGTGGTTCGTGGCGTCTAATCGTACTACCATTTATTTTCTGTATTGAAAATGGATTTTAATGACAACAACATAATAATAACAGCAAGATTGAACATTCGTGAACAAAGTGTAGGAGGAAGCGGAAATGGGCTTGTATTGTATACTCATATGCGAACCCATTTGCCTGACCACCCTTCACATATGTGCAAACATTCGTAAAAATGTCAAACATTTGCGCGCATGTGAGTGACCGGGGTTAGGAGCGATAATTTAAAAAGCATAAGTACAATGAATGTTTTTAATATTTTCCAAACAAATGAAATGTATTTATTTTGTGATGATGGTGTATATGAAATTCGCCATGGCTGCATCCCGTCGCGTTTCATCATCATCAAAGAAATAGCCGAAACAGGACAATAAATGTTACTTTCGGTGAGCTGTAATATTTTGACGTTAACATATGCCACTTTCTGATGTCAATACGTCAACAATCGCGTCATGGTACACGAATTGCAGGGCAGAAGATCATTTTTGAATTCACGTGACCGCTGTCCTGTTACGGTGACGTGGTCGCTGGCTGCCCTGTGTTTTAGCCAGATTATGGTAGGATATAGCAGGACAGGCCAATTATCGGCTAATATTGACCTGTTTTAAGAGTTCATGGTAAGCCCCCAGAAGATGATTATGTACCTGTGTTATGTACCAATAACTACTTAAATCATTATAAGAGAAATGAAAAGATGAATATATACGTAATGAATCGTTTTTTTTTCATTTTACCAATTATCTCCCTATAAAAAAATATATTACATAAGTATTCGGTATTCGGCCGAATAATTTATACATATTCGGTATTCGGCCGAATATAATAAAAGCTGCCGAATAGGCCGAATACCGAATAGTAACCGAATATTCGTTGCAAGTCTATTATTTGGTACTATTGTTATATTTTATTCCTTAATTTTTACATATGTGTACCTAAATGTATATAATGAAACACTTAATAATATCAATATGCAGTTTTATTTATATTACGTTTGCTTGTGAATATTTACAGATAGGTAGGTGACAAGTTAATACGTATATTTTATTTAGTACTGCTGGTACTTCTTTTTGTAGGAATAAGGTCATAAAGTCATAATTAAAGTAAAAGACATTTATTAATTAATTATCCAAAAGATAAATAGTATTTATTTAATACAAAAATCGCTCTTTAAAACACTTTTTCACGATTACATAATAATATGTTTTGCAGAATGTCAAACTACAATAGCTAAAACTGCCCGTAAAAGGAGAATCCCGAGTTCTAGAGATTTTTATTGATAAAATTATCAAAGTAGATATTGTAAGCTTTAATGTAAGGTAAAAATAATATGTGTACATTATACTTCACAAATGGGGCAAATGCCCATACAGATGTTGGCCACCTCCTTTTACTAACAAAAAATAACCGACTTCAAAGTCTCAAAAACTACATAGTTGTCAGATCTCGTTCAAATTTATGTGAGACCACATGACAAGTGCCTGCTTTCGATTAAAAAAAGAATCATCGAAATCGGTTGGCGTAATATTGAGTTATTCTTCAATTTGTCGCGCACATCTTAACACAAATTTACGACTTATGTGGTTTTCTCATGGATGCCATTGTCATATCTCAATAAAATTTATGTGGGACCACATGACAGCCACCAGCTTTCGATTAAAATCATCAAAATCAGTTCGCCCAGTCCAAAGTTCTGAGGTAACAAACATAAAAAAAAATACAGTCGAATTGAGAACCTCCTCCTTTTTTGAAGTCGGTTAAAAAGCAAAGACACATTATTTTCAAAATCTCCAATTCCGAAAATGTCCAACTCCCATAAATACACACACATATTACTTGTAATCATTTTTGTTGACTCCATCCATCCATAAATCCAGTTGAAGTGAATAAAACAACATTGGCAGCATCGCCAAGCCGTGAACAAAATTCTTAATTAAGTTATCAATGTTTTCATCCAAGTCTATTCAAAGATTTGAATAGAATGTTCGTCTTTATTGTGTCATATAGCCTAAATAGAGGTCAGTGGACTTGACTAACTTTTACAAACTAAGTACATTAGACTGTTATCAGTATTTAAAAGAAGAATATCATGCTGTCATTGACGTTTGATATATTGACGTTTTGAAAGTAAAGATTTAGATGAATATCCATGTCTAATTATTATTTTAAATAGATTTGGAAAATTTTTGTTCATGTTTTTCGTGCGCTAACGTAGCGACAGTTACACCAATTTTTCTAAACGATGAAATTTGAGAAAGACTTCTTGTACGAAACTAAACAAGAAGTTACCAACGGCGCCTCTTGGAGCTTGAGTAAATGCTGGGAGTGTGCAATACATCAATATGGGCTACCCTTCCTGCACTATTGCATAAGCATTATATACGCAGTCTACACAAACTGCACCGCCCTGCACTTGGTATGATTTTTTTGTATTAAACACAATTTGCCACAAATTAGATACTTTTGTCATAACTGCTAGTGGTTTCTATAGTACGCCAAGTTCTCTAAACACATGACGATATTAATGCTTATAAATGTTACATACGCGCAGGTATTATTTCTCGTTAAAATTGTTCCAACCGGAGTGTACGTGGGAAACCTTATAAGGAATATTTACGTGACGTCGAGAGATAGATTGAGAATTAATCAAAGTGAACTGGAGGATCTTCAGTTACAGGTTAATAAGACATTATAAAATATTTTCGTTCAGTCTTTCTTCTTATACAAGTCTAGTCTGTAATATGTACATTGATTGGGAACCTAAATTTGTGTATTAGTAGACTAAAGTGACTTTAGTTCATCACACAAAACAATGTGTGTAGGTACATAATATACATATGTATATCCTCACAAATTAGAAGGCGTAGAATGTATTGAACAATGTTGCTATTATACGGAGAGCTTGAGCTTTACTCGTATATCAGAAATATCTCATCCAAAGGAAGGCTTCTGACAATCCTTAATAACGTAACAATATGTGCAGATTCCCGATAGCTTAAATGCTACTAATTAAGCATAGAAGTAGGTACTTATGGATTTTTGCTGTTCGTTTTTGCTGTCAAAATCGAATCATGACCGCGCTCCGTTTAATCGGTTGGTATTTTAATACTAAAATGAAGTACATAGCAATAAATCACAAACAGTTCATAACTACAGGCAAAGCGTCATTGCATTAAAATGTAAGCGACGCGACGCCGACGCGTAGTTAGCCGGCGTCAATTACGCTCTGAGTCTGAAAATGATAGTTAATGATTTACGAACTTAGTCATGACCACAACGTCAATGAACATTACGATTGATTACACTACAAAACTTTAATTGGATTAGATTCAGATAATAAACACGAAATTGAGATTACGAGACGCCGAGTTCTTGGACCGAACGGAGGAACTTCGGAAGGGGACGGAGACATTTCGCAAGGTGCGTGCGAGGGTTCGGCAAGTGATCGCGGACGACGAGGAATTGCGCCAGTCCCTACGCGAACCCCTTTGGGAAGATCCCGATACACACATCGACTCCCCTCCTGAAGGTAATGGCTTTGGGAACAATATTTATTGATACTCACGAACCACTGAAAAAATACCATCGTATTAACGCAATTTAGCACAATTGGCATCAATTCTGCAAAAATTCAAAAGTTTATCTCGCATAGTTTCTACTTTCTATTATGAAAGGCATGCCTTCCTGACGGACTAATAAAGACAATGCCCTGAGCAATCTCATATTAAAAAAAAAATTAAAATGTGTGCAATTCACACGTGGTAGAAGTGAAACCTTCAAAAATTTTGTTTTCAAGATAATGAGACGAATATAAAATCAACTCAACTCAACTCGTCTCCACTCAATTCTAGTCTCCACTCATCTCTAGTCTCCACTCATCTCTAGTCTCCACTCATCTCTAGTCTCCACTCATCTCTAGTCTCCACTCATCTCTAGTCTCCACTCATCTCTAGTCTCCACTCATCTCTAGTCTCCACTCATCTCTAGTCTCCACTCATCTCTAGTCTCCACTCATCTCTAGTCTCCACTCATCTCTAGTCTCCACTCATCTCTAGTCTCCACTGGACAGTTTCGTTTCATAAAATTTCAAGTCACCCCCGTACTAAAGAAGTTTTCACTTAAAAAAATACACGAAAACATCTGAAAATATTCGAGCCAACACTTCAGTTTACAACTAAAACAAGGATTAAGTTTTGGAAGAACTCTTTTCAGAACAAGAATTCATACTGCAATTACTAAAGGGGCTGAAGTATGACCAGGAGGCGGGTGGCGAGGGCCCAGAGCTGACCGACAGGAGCTGCGAGCGCGCGCCGAGCGAGCCCCCGTCGCTCCAGGAAGAGAGCGTCTACTCTTCTGCCAGTGAAGCCGACGTCAAACAAAACTGCCGCGTCAAGATCGTCAAAGTAACAAATGTATACAAAGTCGCCTACCTCAAACACTTCATCAAGCAGAAGAAACTCAGACGAGCCACTAAACACGCCATTCTAAAGAAAAAAGTACTGTTTCTACATCTTAGTGATTAACTAAACTTCCGTGACGCTTTTTCATTAATCTGACGTTGTTGCAGGTGGAAACTGTCAAGCAGTTTTTAGAAGAATGGCAGAAAACTTTAGACATGGTCATCAACAGCAAAATTTCGATTCTCAACATGGACCCTATGTACATAGAAGTTGCGTCTCAAGAAGCCATGGGAGATTACATGAAGCAAGATCTTCGAGAGTTCTCGGAGATGGATAACGAGAGCAGAAATTTTAACGATAATAATTATTACGAGGCAGTTTTAAGTTGGACACAAAATACTAACAGAAATTTCCCAAGTAGCTTTGAGGTAAATATTTGATTAAGTGATACTATACTTCCATTACTGCTACAAATTTCTCTAGGCTCTAGCTTATTAAGGCCAACGTACACATATTTAGCAAAGTACACATCTCGAAACTACATCTGCATACACTTGCACATAAATGAAGACACTAGGAATACGATAGCCAACATAACAAGTTAATAACGCTAATAACGCTAATAACGCTTCACACTCATAGCCCCACACTAGGATTCCCTGTGTCGTGGGTGCCATGGACAACACACAACATAGACAAGGACATCCACACCCAGACCGAGAACAGAAATTCAAACTCATCATTCAAATTTCCGCCTCGCTGGGAATCGAACCCAGGACCCTTGGTGCGGCGATCCGGCATGGTAACCATTGCACCACACGGGTCGTCAAGTTATTTCCTAGTTAGCTTTAATGGCTCAAGTGGAATATTTCCTCCGATCTCCAGTTACCATCAGGTGGGATCGCGGTCAAGCATTAGCCTTAAAAATATAGAACCAATGAAAAATGAAGTTGCATTAGAAGTTGCTTAGTTGTTTGAGGCTGAATCAAATTTCAGGATGTACCGGAATCCGCTATTTCAAGGGAAATAAATGAACCACCATACAACCTGTACCAGAGTGAGTGTTTCGATCAGTCGAGGCGCAGTCCTCAGCCACCACATCCCTCACTAGCGATCCTGCCGGAAGAAACCGTCAGCCAGGTGGAGATGGCCAATGTTGAGGAAGTACGGAGCGAAGCCAGCGACGAATATGACTGTCGTGATGTTGTGCTCATTTAATTTTTATAGATTTATTATTTTTTATTAAACGTTTTGTTTATACATTCAATAGTTTTTGCTTGCCTTATAGCCTATAACCTTATAGCCTAACAGTCGTGACTCCTACCGATTGAGTGGCCAGGTGGAAATCCCGGATGATGGATTGTCAGGCAGACTTCGAGATGAAATTAAATGAAATCCTAGTGAGACGTAGAAGACAGACGATAGATAGACGTATGTATATTTATTCATAACGACAGCAAAAATTATATCCTGAAAAAGATTAAGTAAACGAAGTAGCGATAGTGATCTTTAAAAAGAATTCGGTCTTAAATTACAAAGGCGTCAGTTTTGGTACAAAGTCCAAATAGCAGAAAAAAGGACTGACGGCACTAATTAAGATATTTAACTAATCCAAAGAGGCTTTTAATAACCCGCGGACGTCGGGTATGGCCTGTAGGAGGAGCTCGCCGTGTTTTTCGTCGGCTTTGTACTTTCATTACAATACTATGATCTCTTTGAGATCTATGTCTGTTTACTCGAGAAGGCATTATAAGTATGAAAATATTTCTCAAAGAATTTATTAATATTACAGGTTTCGTGTTATTACCTCTAAAATCTATGGAGAAGTAAGCAGATTCAAGCAACCTTGTACAACATTAACGTAATTAATTTAATGATAACGGAATATTCAAAGGGACTTGACTCTTGAGCTCCAAGTTTGAAGTAAAATGAATAACAAAGCCGCACGCATCTCTAATTTTCAAAGTTATGTGCGTATTAGAAATTAATAGGCTTGTTTCCACTAAGAATAAATCCGATGGCTTAGAGTTTCTAATGATTAACCATGATAATTAGTAAGCAAAAATGCAACTTTTCTATTAAAATAATAAAAGATTAATAATATTTTTGGAAAATAAAATCGACAAATTGAGGCGTTTAATCATGTGACATTAAACACCTATCAGAGAAGCGCATGGAGGCGTGACGTCACACCTCGCGAAACACTACGTTGTAGCTGTCATTTTCGTATAAAGTGAACAGGTTATTTGGAGTTTTCAGCAATTCTTGTTAAATTAATACAGTTCGTTTTTAGTTTAATCTTGAAAGACAGGTATAATTTGCCATGGAATCAGGATTTAACAAAGCAAACAGCAGTAATTTGCCCAAAATTGACGCCGTTATGCTTGGCAAATTTTTTGCAATGATCACCGACTTTTGTTCATCGGAATTCCGCAATGTTAAAACTTCTGTGTAAGTATAATGTGAAGAACAAACAAAGTCTCATTTAATTAGCAGTTACCAGTCAGAGAGTCGCATTTACCTAATATGGAATTTAAATATATAACTTATTTTGAGGTTAGCGAATACAAAGTTTTAATAATATTTTAACTCAAATAAAACCCTATTCAAGTCATAACATTTTATAGGTTATGTGTGGTATATTATGGTAGATTTTGCAAAATTCATTTCTTTTACTATACATTTATAAATAGATACATCAAGTTGTGTTTAATACTTAGATCAAAATGATCTTCACAGAAATAAATTGTGGAATCAGTTGATAAAGTAAGAGCATCTTGCCTCCTTGCCATATTTAACCACTTTCTTCGTATTTGTTTATTGTTTGGAACGTATATGAATAATTTGTTTGGCGTTTTTATCGTTGTACTTTTACATTGGGGCACTATAAAGTTTTTATAATGCGAGGAATTCATTATTTATTAAAAAACACAATTGACTGTCATATACAAACACGGCTGTTTCGCGAGGTGTGACGTCATTCAAGACGCCATGACAGTCTTGGCCTTTTTCGCGGTCAATTTCAATTTCATTTCTAAAAACTCAAAATACTAATGTAAAAGACTTATTTTTCTTAGAATAATATATTTTTGGGGTGAAATAGATGCTAAGCTATAGTTTTAAACTAATTTCCAAATTTTGTCAACTAGCCTATTATCACTTGCTTCGTTCCGCGAAGGAAAACATCGCAAGGAAACTTGTTCATAATGTTCTGACATAAAAAAAATCATAATATAATTCATAATAAATTGTATGATAAAATTGATATAAAAACATACTTCGCATGTACGCATATAAATGCATTTTCTTACATTTCAAGAAGTGAATTTTATTCTTCTCAGTAGAATATTTTCGTTATAGTTATAAAAGAAAGGTAAACAGGAAAACGCTATGCTACATACCTGCATCTGCACCGACTGGCAGTTGACGAACTCGACGCTGGAGACCAGGTTGTCGAACACCACGGCGCACTTGGTGCACGAGTCCAGCACCACGCCGTTGATCTTGCCGCGCACCGTGAGCGCCGAGTCGCGGCACCGGAACATGTACACCACGTTGTTCATCTCCGCCTGCTCCACCACCAGGTTTGGGTTGCCCTTTTGGTATTCCTGGGTACAGAAATGTATCTTATCAATACTCATAATAAAACTGTCACGATATTTGAGAAAAACTTTTACTAGGGGTATTATCGCAACAGATCCCACAAAAATGATTTGTAGAATCTGTTTGTTCCGGCTAATCTAGAGAGCAGCTTGAAATATATTTTATATACGGTTTTATATTTTCATTAATCAATCTTCAAGTTTCAATTCATCAAATAGAAAGATTTCTAATCAATGTCGCTTTGCTCTATGCTACTTTATTCGAAGTATTCTTGAGAGTTTTTCGATTCTTCAGAGAATTTATTCCTAAGGGTTTATTTGTATTTAGTATTATTCTCTATTCAATTGAAAGAGTAAAGATACTCCCGTGTTTTATTCAGCGTGGTGGGCGAGCCACAGGCCACAGCTATAAAATTGTCACCTTACCGTTTGGGAATTTGGGAAAAAATAGGTACAATAAATACGGTAAAGCCTATTGGGAAAGTATTTCAATTGGTGTGACTATAACATTATTATGAAAACCCAACTATTAAAACAATTTTGCCCACGCCAACGTTGTTGCGCGACATTTGTGGCACGTGCGAACATATATATTATACACTCGCATGTTAATGGCGTTCGATTACATTAACCACGTAATTGAATGTATTATAAAAAAAATATTACTCGTCAGTCGTCTGTCAACTGCCACACCTTTTGGTAATGAGTATTACTCATCGCTTTATCATTGCCACGTTACGTTGATACGAGTATTTAATGACATAATAGCTGTTAGCAATACAAAAAAAACAATCATATGTGAGCGACAAACACATTACGAGATCATTAAACCTACTATAAAGAAATATTTATTAATAAATAATCACTAAACCTTGTGCGAATCCAAAAACGTTAGGAGAAAACATTTTTATTTGCATGATTTCCACTAAGAGAAAATATCATTTATTAAATTAAACTACTCCAGCTTTAAGTCTACTGTTTTTATATCAGTTTCTTTTTAGTAACAAAAAAGCCGAAAAACAAAGAAGCTATGAAAGAAAGGCATTAAAAAGTTAAATGGAGGATTACTAGAGATGTGTGGAGGTAGCGGAGGAGTACAAGTGGTCTAAGTGAATAATTTTGTACATGAAATTTAAACTTGAAAAGGTAATAAAAAAGTTTATACATATGCACGAGTGACAAGACATTTCCATTACAAGAGAATTGCGAATAACGTATGTACTCCACGTTAGCAATACATTATGTACGAGTATTGTTGAGAGGTACAGAAGTGGGGCAGCAGGGTTACTGGGATAAGGTTAGCTCAGATTGAATATTTTATAAAATGTAATAGCGGTTCTTTATTTGTCTACAACTATTATCACTTTTTATACGTTCACATATTTAAAAAAATCCTTACACAAACAACCTAGCTGTGATCCAGTGGACGTTGTTTTGCTTTAAAGTATTTCAAAAATGTTTTTAGGCCATTAGTCGAATCTAATTTGTCAACTTCAAATACATATTTTTAAATGGAGTGGATGCAGCAACTTATACAGACAGGTATATACTACTAAAGACTTTAATCAAACCGAAAACCAATAAAGCAGAAATAGCAATTTGACCTCAGAATGCAAGACATTTTACGCAAGTAGGATGAGGCGATTCGCTCAATAAGGACGCAAAAACAGCCGCAGGATATTCCTTTACAAACTGTGTGGTCGGAGGGTCGTATCCTTTCATCTCCACGGCTCCCACGGCGCTGGTTCAATGTTTTGCGGCGCAAAAACTACGCAAACAACGCACGCAACTTTGTAATCAACCTACCTAGCCGTTGTTTTACGTCAACTACATTTTTATTATTGTGCTGTTTAAAATATAAATTTAACAATTCAAACTTACACTAAGTTTGAATTCTGGTGAGAGAATCGTACTACATAGAATTCTATAATTTAGTTTAGTCTACATGAAAATATTTTGTTCAGTCGGAAAAATCGCTCTTTAGGGGGTAAATCCCTACCAGCGGGGATAGCTTGGTGGAGATTTCAGGAAAAAAGTAAAAAGCTTCAGTAGCGACATTAAATTAAAATATGTATTTAAGAGTTGTCGAGTGTTGAAAGAAACAGTATTGGGTCTAGTCTAGCCTCAACTCAGTTACCTCGCAGTCTATTCACATCATTATTGTTTTAGTTGTACTTTACCTACTCATGAATGATAGAGTATTAAAAACAACCCTATATCAATAGCGATACTCACAATGAGCCACTTCTTCCCGTCGCGCATGAAGACGGGCGGCTTGTCGGGCAGGGCGCCGGCGCCCGGCGTGGGCAGTGGCTTGGAGCCGCGAGTCGGGGGCGCGGGCGCCGCCTTGAAGGGCGCCGGGCCCTGCCGCAGCTGCGGGTTCTTATGTGTCTGCATATCCGACGTCACTTTACGCAGGTCTGTTGACAATCATATAGGTATTTGACAGATACAAATGACATTGAGACAAAATTTTTATTCACACGATTCATAGGAACTACCCAAGCCAACCAAGGAACCTTACCAACTTAGAAGAGCCTTACCACACTAGCTGTGTAAAACTGTCAACTCAAAAGTATAATAAAACTAGGAACTAGAATACTAAACGTTTCTTATTATTGTTATTATTTTAATTCTATAAACTTATAAAGTGTTAGTTAATCGTTCATGTCGAAACTAGTCTAATTTAAAAGCAGTCACGCGAAATAGGGTTCTTATCAATAAATCTTGCGGAATAGGGACGTTAAGTTAATGGCACGCAGGAGTATTTCCATCACCTATGGTCAAGATTTCACTCCGTAAAATTTACCTGTCGTGTGTATGCTATCGTGAAATGTACACAATTGTTAATGACACTCCACACTCACGCGAGAATCTCGCCTGAAAAAAGAACCAGCGAAGATTATGTGAATCGGTTCCACATTCACGTTTCTCGTGTTTTTCTCGCCTTCTCGCGTGAGTGTGGAGCGCGCTTAAGACCTCATTTTATCTAAGTCAATTTAAATCCAAATATTGTTTGAAAAATAAACGATAACACGTTTTGCTGACGTAATACGATTTTTTACCCGTAATTTGTACTCGCTCGGTGTATAGTAAAATTGATGTGTATTTCACGTGTATACAATTTTCATTGCACGCAACACTGCACATACATAACCTCTTACATTTTCTCGCATACAATTTTGTACGGATCGATGGGCTGACCCTGAAACGATTTAAAAGCTTACGACAAGCTCCCCAACCTAGCAACCCCATTTATGTGAGCAACGTTTTGAACTCAGAGTCATATAACTTACAACCAAATTGCGAATATTGCAACTTTAAAATATCCTTATACGGGAATAACAAGAGTACTTATGTACCTGAAATATATTTATTGTATGTTAAAATTTCGACATAATCATTATTCACGGATCGAGGTTACGACTCAAGTTGTCCACTTTAAGTTTCATAATCCTTATACTCACTAATGGATTCTGAAAAATCAAATTAAATTGCCTACTTCGAATCAAAAAAGCGGCCAAGTGCGAGTCGGACTCGCCCATGAAGGGTTCCGTAGCAGCAAGTAACATAATATAAAAGTTTTTGTAGTTCGTTGTAACTTTGATCGATGTTTTTTGCGGTTTATGATTTATGACGTATTAAAAAAAACTACTTACTAGATCTCGGTCAAATCAATTTTCGTTGAAAGTTTGCATGGTAATGTACATCATATATTTTTTTTTAGTTTTATCATTCTCTTATTTTAGAAGTTACAGGGGGGGGGGGGACACACATTTTACCACTTTGGAAGTGTCTCTCGCGCAAACTATTCAGTTTAGAAAAAAATGATATTAGAAACCTCAATATCATTTTTGAAGACCTATCCATAGCCTCACACGTATGGGTTTGATGAAAAAAATTTTTTTGAGTTTCAGTTCTATGTATGGGGAACCCCAAAATTTATTGTTTTTTTTTCTATTTTTGTGTAAAAATCTTAATGCGGTTTACAGAATACATCTACTTACCAAGTTTCAACAGTATAGTTCTTATAGTTTCGGAGAAAAGTGGCTGTGACATACGGACGGACAGACAGACAGACAAACAGACAGACAGACATGACGAATCCATAAGGTTTCCGTTTTTTTGCCATTTGGCTACGGAACCCTAAAAATATATTTCTTTTAAATTATAAATCTTAAAAACATATTATTTACTCATTGGTGATTTCCAAAACATTCGTAGACTTTTCTGAAAAGGAAGTGCATTTTATGTCGGGTAGTCTAGACGTTTTACAAGCGTTTCAACGATCCAGGAAAATTTATACAGCGAGAGCATGAAAATTTTATCATCTCTAAGCTTCATCTGCCCGCACTAGACTGTTTAATGGATACTTTACATTATTCCATTTAACTTTTCGAAAGATTCAACCAACTTTCAAGTTATTTCTCTGCTTCAAATGCACTAGCGTTGTAACGAAACCATAGACCAGTAGAGTAATTTAATATCTAATAACCATTTTTAAATAATATCACAGTAATCTAATTACGCTTTGCTGATTCTTATCTTGTCTAGGTTAAATGTGTGCATATGATTTTAAAAATCTGTCATGTGCGTATCGGGCCAAGCGCCATGTAGGGTTCCGTAGGGTAAAACTATTTTTGATTTTTTTTTTTAGGATTTGCTTCTGATATTGTCGACGTAATTTTGTATATTCAACCAAATTACTAAGGTATGACTTTTTTTCTATTACCTACCAAGGAGCTAGGTCAGGTTGTGGACGGACACGAAAAACTATAAGGGTTCAATTTCGACTACGGAACCCATAAATACTGTAATCGCGTACATTTGATAATCATATCTAACATGTATTATGATATGAATATAACTTTTTTATCTATTATATATGCAAGCACCAGCTTTCGATTAAAAAAATAATCATCAAAATCGGTTCACCCAGTCGATAGTAACAAACATAAAAAAACAGTCGAATTGAATACCTCCTCCTTTTTTGAAGTCGCTTAAAAACCTTGGTACCCCTTTTTACGACGATTACGCGGACGGAGGTGTATAGAGTATGAAATTTGGCACAGTTAAAAATTGCATGGAGAAGGAGTGTAAAAAGCTAATATTTTTGTATAATATGCATTAGAAATATTCAAAATTAATAAAAATAAACATTACACACACTACCATGCATTTGACACATACACGCATAATATCGACACAAATTGTCAAAGTGAATTGTCACTGTCAATTTCAATTCGAATTGAATTTGACACTTACGGTCGAATTTGGCCGCAGAACGAGTTTCTAATATTCTTAACGTACTTGTGTTTAAATAAAGGTCTTTTACTTTTACTGACTCAGGACTTCAGGAGACAACATAACCATGCGATACTCACTGCTAGTGATACCCTCGCCTTGGTTGATCTCTGCGAAGAGGGCGCTGCGGTCGTCGACGCTCATGTTAGAGAAGTCGACCTCGGGCAGCATGGGGGGAGGAGGCGGCAGCCCGCCGGGGGGAGGCGGAGGAGGCGCACCGGGACCGGCGCCTGCGCCTGATAAACCAACCGGTTCAAGTTATATAAAGTTGATGATCAACAAAAATAGGGCTAAAACTACTTTCAAGAATTTAATTAATTTGTTGTGTCATTATAACATGACAGATGTTTGATTTTTAAACCGAATCGCTTGGTAATTGATGGTCAGGTTTTTTAAAACCCTGTCATTGCCTGTCATATTTTACCTTGACTTTCTTGTTCGACTTCAGATAAGAGTATTACTCTTTTTAAAGTTTATTAAAATTTAACATGTATTCACATTTATCTGACGCATTACAATTAGCTGATATCATTGACTTATAATACAGTTTTTTTATAACACATGGCACGTTTTGTTTTTGATGCGGAAAGTAGAACGGAACGAAAATGTAATGATTATGTTTCTCGAATTTCATTGGCGAGGGTTTCTGATAAAAGCAACATGTGGTGAGCAACATTCAAATATCAAAAGGAACCGCAATTTGCTACGAGCGTGAATCAGTTATGATAAATATAATGTTCAATTCAATATGTCAAGTTAACCGGAATTTTTCCTTATTCGATAAATGGCAGGTTCATCTGGGACTGGTAGGTGTAACGGAGGTACAATATAAACTAACATGTAACACCACATAAACATTCAAAGTATTTACTTTGCGCGATGACATAAATTTAAATATAATACTAAGACATGACCTTAAGTATACGGATATGAACCGGAATGAAACTACTGAGAAGAAAGGCACATCATTTATGACAAACGATAACAAAGAAACCATAATAACAATATATTCTATTATTATTAATATTTAAGTGAGAAGACCTCATCAAAAATTAGTTTGGCAGTGTTTTTATGAAAAGCCTCATGACATTTTCTTGGCTACATGCCCAAAGTTCCTACGATCCACCATGATTTCATATAAAATATTTGTTATGTACATGACGTATCTAGGTATACTTCATGAAGTCAATATCTTTTCTTTGCTAATAATGACATAGGGCTGAAACTGTGCATTGAATCTATATGAACAAAATATTGTAATATTACATTTTCGGTACACCTACTAATTGACAGATACCGCAGATGCGTCGTTGATGTGTCCATGTTTTATTCATCCATAGTTTATAGCTGTTAACTGTACAGACGCGCCGCTTTTCATTTTTCAGTGCTTGTATTCAACCGAATAGCTCTGTTGAACTGATGTTATTTAACCGAGTACTCCATTTGATAAAAGTTAAACAAAATAATACTACTCGATATTCGGTTACCCGATACCCACCCCATCTTTTTTTTTATGCTTTTAGCAGGCAAACGAGCAGACGGGTCACCTGATGGTAAGTGATCACCGCCGCCCATGGACATTAGTAACACTGGGGGCGTCACCAACGCGTTGCCGGCCAAGAAAGTGACGATAGACCCGCTTCTTGAAGGATCCCATGTCATAGCTTAGAGGGAACACCGATGCAGGAAGTTTGTTCCACAGTTTACACGTACGAGGTAGAAAATTACGTGAGAATCGAACTGTGGACGAATGCCAGGTATCCAGGTGATGTTGGTAAAACCTGGTACCCCGTGATGGTCGGTGTCGAAAACCAACTGCAGGTATCAAGCCAAATAGTTCTTCAGAACATTCCCCATTGTACAGACGGTAGAATACGCAGATAGAGCCTACATCTCTCCTCAACTCGAGTGATTCTAGTCCGTCTGTAAGCTTGGGATTGTCGACAAGACGAATAGCTCGCCGTTGAATTCGATTGAACGGATCCACTTGGCTAGCTGGGGCTCCAGCCCAAAGGTGGGAGCAGTACTCCATGTGTAGATAAATAGTTTCAGGCCGCAGGCGTTATTCTTCGCAGTCGCTGATTTATGCGGAAATCTAATTGTAGAACGTATGTTAAGCATTATAACAATACATTATGTTTATATTATAACATTATATATACAGCTTGCGGGTTGCTGCAAAGTATGTCTGCTACTAATTATTTGATTTTCTCCATAAAATAACCTGGATAACATTATTCTCCACATATTTCACATATTTCTCATGGCGATCGGTTTCATAATATAAGTAAGGTACATATAAGTCTGCAGCGCTACCTAATGGCTAGTTATATCAAAGTGAATAGCAAACAAGCCTCCATGAAAAATTACATTTATGGGTCAGCATTTACGAACATTAAACATTTACGCAATCCAGTTTATTACATGTACCTAGATATAGACTAACAATACAGCACCAAAAATATCCTTAATGGAGATTTTCGTAAACCGCATAATAAAATGGCATTCTAAAATTAAACCGACAGTGACACGTTCGCAAATCCCGTTTTTATTGACCTTTACTTTTTATATCCCACTAGCTATTACCCGCGGCTTCGCCCCGTGTTCAAAGGAAAGTAACAATAAGTTGTTTAACATGCATGACTCATTCCTAGATATAATAATATAATAATAATAATAATAATTCGTAAATAAGTACCGCGGTACCGCGGTAAAAATTAGCCTTCGTTACTCTCCAGCCTCCTACCTATCCCCACACAAAAAATCATACCATAACATCGCTCCGTTACGACGTGAAAGACGGACAAACAAACAAACACACTTTCGCATTTATAATATTAATAATAAGGTTTAGGCGCAAAATGTCCTTTTCGCGAAATGTCCGGCGGACGCAAAATGTCCGGCGGACGCAAAATGTCCTATTCGCAGAATGTCCGATTCGCAAAATGTCCTTTTCTCAGAATGTCCTTTTCTCAAAATGTCCTTTTCTCAAAATGTCCTTTTCGCATAATGTCCGATCGTAGGCGCGTTATGAAATAAATGGAAAAAAATTATACACTAATAGGAAAAGAATTATTAACCAATTTAGTAGAATAGGAAACATTAGTCATAATATCTACTCTATGATAATATAGGCAGTCATTACAATACTTTAAATATTACATAATGTTGTTCTTCTTAACCCAATAACAATTTATAGGTATGGTCTACGAATATACTCGATGTTTGTTAGGTTCCTACTTTCTTTTACGATCCTCAAGGGTCTTACATTGATATTAGCTTTGTGTGCTATAAACTTCGAAATTATTGTTATAAAGCATCAATAAGCTTTTAGGACCGAACATAGAAAATGCCTACATAGCGATAATGTGAACTTTACGTTATTTTCAACAGTGTAATGATAATTATAAAAATATCTCGTGCAAAAAATTAACGTATCAAATGTTACGGCATAATAATATTTCAGGACCATTAATTTTTTACGGAAAAATGCGTTCATTCTTGAAGTGATTGTAGAATAATATTATGTCATGTTTCATTTTAAGCAGATACTGAACTCACTGCGAACTTGTTAACTTGAAATATAATTAAAACTTTAAATATGATTTGTACCTTAAATAGACGCGTAATACTTAGTCACTTGTTTATAAAAACTTTGTAACTGATACGGACTCAGTAAGGACAAGACATCTAGGTTACGTCAAAAACATTTAATTTGGGAAGATTCTACGAAGGACTAAATTTACTTATCTAACCCTGTTTATTTATTTACTGCCTTTCTATTTTCTTGATTTTATACGTTTGTACCTACTCGTCTTTTTAGTTTATACATTTTGAAACCGTGTTATTCTCGGGTGGATAAAAATTATTTTCATACCATCGAGCACTTTACATTCAAATATTGTGCATATAACATAAAATTAATTTAACCCCTAATCCAATAGGGAATGTAACCCAGAAGTCGATTACAACTCAACTTTTCTGGCTTTAGGATTTATAAAAAATTTACAAATAACTGAATGAATATTTCCTGTAAAAATCTTAGCTCGAAAAATAATTTGACAATTGAGTACCCATTTAATTATAGATTACCGTAATTGGAGATACAAATTAAAAATTAATCAGCTTTTATACATTGACCTAGCCCATTCTGAATCATCTGTTTACGAGTATAATGTGAATATACGTGTGCGGAATAAAATAAAGTGACTCACCAGACCACACTAATCCCGTGGTATGGTACTGCTTGACGTAGGCTTGCAGATCAGACAGCAGCTGCACCCAGGCGCGACACCACTCCACGTGGCGCTTGTCCTTCTCCTTCCAATCCTTGAGTACACGGTTCGTGTAGAACTGGCCGGCGTCATTCATCTCCTTGACATACGGAGCCGGGGTGGGAGCGATGGCCACCCAACCGAGAGCCGGGATGCTCTCGGATATAGCCGAGAGGTGGTTGAAGTACTGCGAAGCACGGTTCTTCTCGCGGAACTGTTGGATGGCCGATATCTTGTTACTGGTCGGGGTCAGCAGCTGCGACTGTTCGGCGTCGGACGGCTTGCCGCGCGAGCCCGCTAGCTGGATGTAACGGAGCTGGGCCCTTAGAAAAAAATAATTCCTTTAAGCGATAAAAAATTTGATCCAACAAACCTTGAAATCAAACAAATCATTCGAAAAATATCTTAAAACATTGAATAAGAAAAGTAATGTTTTCTCGAGGCCCATAGTATATTATTCTATTTTGATGATTTTGATCGTAAACATTATAACCATGGGAGCTGCGAAGCTCCATCCTTACGCCTATAATAAATATCTTGAAACATTGAATTAGAAAAGTAATGTTTTCCCGAGACCGACAAAGAAAACGAAACTTTTCCATGACATCTTATAAATGCCGAATGTCTCATGAAGGTATATGTAAATCTTGCATTAAAAAAATATATTTTAATAAATATAAATTACGTGTCACGTTGTTTGTCCGCGATGGACTCCTAAACTACTTAATCGATTTTAATCAAATTTGCACACCGTGTGCAGTTTTATTCAACTTAAAAGATAGGATAGCTTACATCTCAAAATAAAATAAAAACTTCTGACAGAGCGAAGTCTGTCCAGGCAGATAGTATTATTATATTTTCATCGTAAACCGCATAACCATGGGAGCTGCGAAGCTCCATCTTACGCATAGTCATGTGATACCGGTAAGAAAAGTCCATGTTTTATCACCTTTTCGTTTGCCATAGCATATGTAACCATAATGAATATTGGTATCACTTAATTTTGTTCCGATTTAATTAAATTGTAGTTCCATTACATATTGGCATTGGCTTCGACCCATTAGTGATCCACTACAGAGCACGGCTCTCGTAATTGAGGAGTCAAAAGCATCCTCCGTCCAGCTGCTCTTGTGCTATCAGATATTATTATTTTATGACTGTATTTTAAATTCCCCTGTATATTTATAATGATGTTACATGAAAAATACATTTCAGAAACAATGACAAAATAAACTTACTGGAACGCCTCGTTGACAAGGTTAGCGTGGGCGGCTACATCGCCGCCGATCTGTCCAGATAGTTGAAGATAGGTTTGCAGTGGACCCTGGAACAAAACAAACATGAACATCTCGTGAACGAAGGACACATTGTTAACATGAAATTTTCACTTGGGCACGGAACTTTAGTTTATTGTAATGCACCAATTCCCATATTACCACTGATCTAGTATTATATTTTCTCACATAAAAGACGAAATGTGGAGTTTTCAACTTTCGTGTAAGTGATCAATAAATAACACAATAGCACCCTTGAGCAGTAAGCACCCTCTCTTCGTCGTGTGTCTAAATGTCCTCGGTATGATTGATTATACCCCAACATTCCTTGTTTGGCAATCTATTATGATGTAAGCAGCCGCAGAGCGCTAGTATTATGGTTTTTAAACGACTGCGACTCGCATGTTACATGACATTTTGCAATCTAGCTCGTTCAATACGAGTATTTGCCGCCCAATAAAAACGGACATCGGGAAAACACGCGAAAAGCTATTGAATTTCTGGGGAACAATGCACTACATGTATCATCAATACTTAATCATGCAGGCTTAATTTATGGTAACAATCAATAAATAATCAGATATTGACTGACTGTTCGCACCTGCCAGTCGGATCTGATAGAATATTTTTGTGTATGATAGCCACAATCATGAGGAAAGCTATATTATTACAATTTCTGTCAATAAGGAGTTGCTTTAGTGGTACGGATATTAGGATTTGGCGACCCGAAGCGAAGCGAAGGCGGCTACTACTACTATTACTTTTACTAGCTTTGAATATTATTATAAGCATTTCATTGTGCAAGCCTTTATGATGAATGGGGTTAAGCGGTATCTACTACCTATCACAAACCAATCAATTAATCTTGTTTCCGCAACTGTCGAGACAAGGACTGATTTATTAAATTCTCGATTATCGATCATTTACACTGTGAGCTTGGCTTGCCCCGAACCAATTTCACAGATTGTTTGCTAACGCTATTGGCTATTTTTTACATCGTCGAAAATATGATAGATGAAATAGAAAAAGTCAAGAGAGACAAAACTAACGCATTTACTACTGTCAATTACTTAAAATATAAAAAGTTACAGTCCTCAATGCTCAGAATTTTTGTATTTTACCCATAAAAAGAAGCCGAAAGGTACATTTTATTGAGTGCTACTTGCGTTTCTGCGACGTTTTGTTACATTTTTACTTTGATTAAGAGGTTAGTAAAATTTCTTTCAGAAATAATTTTATAACACTTAAAATAATAAAAAACCAGCAATAAAAAATTACATGTTATAAACCATTTACTTTAAATATTGTACAAATTTTATTTATGTTTTTGCATTGGTATCGTACGTAGATATATTTTGATCGAAAGTACTCCCTTTTTCAATTTATTTTGTTTTTATTGATATTTAAACATCTTTTAAATATTTTTTTATATTTCAGCCATACACTTATATGTAAATAGCCAACAAACGAGCACACAAGATATCTAGTGGGCTAAGTGGCCAACATATCTTACATCGATAATGTTAAATGGAAGAAGTAAGAGAGAAGAAAGAAAGCTCTCAAGCCAAAGCTCTACCTAAAAACATGGACTACTTCTAGACAACCCCGATCGTTCCAAATATCATAAAAGTTCATGAAGATCCGTTTTAAATGAATGGTTTAGCTGAGCCACTCGAATTTTGCTTGAGATTTAAGGTCTCCGCAGCGTTTGAATTTGCATAAATTAACACCAGATGGTGCTTTACCTGGTTTTGAATCATGTTAGCATTTTTACTCTGGAGTTTTTTCAGAATACTTTTTTAAAATATAGGTTGACAGAGGATACGTATCACTGTTTTGGTGTGATCCACAGACATGTATACGTGTTCACATTCTATAAAATACAAGTCTTATCTATTAAAGAATCGCCGAGGTTTAACCATTTTGCAACAAGTGATTGGACATTTTGTCATTATCATTAAAATATTTTCATTGTCTACTGCTCTATCGTTAGTTAACCGCATTTCCATCGAGAGTGCAATGCATGATAGAGCCGGTTAAATGCCAATAAGTATAAATGTTTTCCAATAGACCATTAAAATAGGGTATTTGACTAATTTTTAAAAATCATTTTAATTTATTCTTTATTACAAAATAAACCCACTCCATTGATATTTCCGAAAAAATTAACAGTATTGTTAATAAAAATCAATGTTAAAGTTTAAACTTCCAAAACGGCGCCAAAAACGCTGTTTCTGTCATGGCGGCGGTCTATGATACATGTGACGTCACACGCAAGTATCTACATTAAGATTCTCTATAGGAAAGATCTGATTTTTTACTAGCGTCACTTGCGTGTGACTGTAACGCCTGATAAAACGAGAATGTTTTGGGTGGAAATGGGATATTTGCTACATTATGTAAACAGCTTTCTAGAGCAAAGTTAGAACGGGTTACTAGTATCTTAACTGCTTAAACAAAGAATTAAACATAAAATAGTTAAGCAATGAAAATAATTTCAAGTCCAGAGTCAAAAGAAGAAGTAGGTACTAAACTGACCTTTGTTACTCATTAAAGCACTTAACGCCGGCATAACAAAATTGTTTCTCTGTGAAATGTTATGTTAATTACGACACCGTTTTCCCTAGATTTTAAGTTAAGACAACGTCGGTTTTAAGTGACTAACGCCCCAACTCAGAGTCACTAACGGTTACTTTAATTGCTCCTTAGTAAAGAATCACCATACAAATTCTGTACTAAGGAGCGATTCAAGTAACCGTTAGTGACTGTGAGTTGGAGCGTCCGTCATTTATTTACAATATTTATATAAATTTTATATATTGAATATTAATATTGTTATTCACTTCTACCTCTTATTAAGTAAAACAATGCATAGGACTAAACACCTGCTATTGAATTGTACTAGCCTTGTAGCTCTGGTATTAGTGACCCCGCCTTAAGAGCAAAGGGTTTCAAGACGTTTCCAAGAAGGTTTACTAGCTATGGCGAATATTTATGGGCCAGATAAAAATTTTCATGGAAAGATCGTGGTCGTTTGTGATGTCTCTTAGTGCCGAGGTATGTGCCATAATGTGCTTAGGGATAACGATAAAACTCATACTATTAAGAAGCCACTAAACTACCTACGACTTATCCTGTGATTATGTATAGATGGATTATTAAAATGGCCGTCATTCAATAAGGCTAAAGACCTTTGTTAAATTAAGATTAATTACGATTAAAATCCAAGCTCACCTGCAACAAATCCTGATAACCGTTGACACTCATGATGTCGATGGGCGCGATCGCCTCTACGATCTCGGGCGGGGGGGTGACGACGCAGGCGGGGGAGGGTGCGGGAGAGGGCGCGGGGGAGCGCGGCGGGGTGGGCGAGCGCGCGCGCAGCAACGGCAGCCGCTCCAACCGGGAGGTCACTCGCTCCAGCCGCTCGATCAACGCCTCTAGCTCCGCCGCCGGGCTCTGGCCTGCAGCTGACGATGACTCGACTTCGCCACCTGACACAAAATGTTGCTTTTATTGATGTGTTACCTTTTATGTCATTACGCAAGTGGGGCGTGGCTGTTTGCTATTAAACAGTAAACGTGGACTGCGGTTTTTTTTGACAAATGAATGGATTTTAATTCCTTAGACCAAATTCACGGCCTAACGCGCTAAGTAAGGCGCATTCCGGCATAGCCGTTAATGGTAACGTTTACACAGATGTAGCAAGAGTTACATTTATGTCGAATTTTATGAATATGATTAATGACCCGTATAATTGGGCCGCGGTCACTAATTAACACAACATCAATCGACCAATTTGAGTGAAAACCTGAAGAAGAAAGTAACTGCTGCATATTATTATTGAGGATCAACTGAAGTTTTGCAGAATTTAGAATCTCACGATCTTTTTTGCCACGCACTTGCAAGCTGTGAAATGAGCTTCTTTCTGAGGTACTCGTATTCCCGGAGCGCTGACATGAGGTTCCGGTTCTTAAAAAAAAAAGTGTAAGAAGAGTTCTCCTTCAGGACCGGCGATGCATTGGCGATTCCTCTGGTATTGCTCATGTCTGTAGGCGACGGTGACCATTTACTATCAGGTGGCCCGTCTGCTTTTTCTTCATCCCCTCAGGCTAAAAAAAAGTTAGGCCAACCCACCATAGAAGATGGACATGGGCGCGGTCGGAAGGTGATATAAGCCTTCAACACAACTTTTATAAGTACGCGTGACGCGTTAAGGCGTTGGTTAATAGCTGTCGTTAAACTATTGAGCAACATTAAAAGTTCCATCGTCTGAGTTGGTCACTTTTTCATCTATACACTCTAGAACATCGTAAAATAATAGCCTCCAAGCATGGGCGTAGCCAGGGGGGGGGTTTCAGGGGTTCAAACCCCCCCCCCCCCCCCCGAAAAGTTAAGGACTGATATGTTTATGTGCAAATAAACCCTTAAAAATCATTTTTGTAGATGTCATTCCGAATCGAATGATTGCACAATATATTTTTAGGCGCTTTATTTCTATTAAACACGTTTTTGAACTTTTTGACTAAACTAATAATAGATGGCACTACGTACGTCGTGAGAAAAAATAAAGTCTCAATTTTCTTTAGGTTTATTTTATGTACTTTTAGTCGTTGTATTTTTATTGAACACCCCCCCCCCCCCCCCGAAACTTGAACCCCCCCCGAAACTAAAGCCTGGCTACGCCCGTGCCTCCAAGCCTTAGCCTTAGCCTTAGAAGATAAATGACGCGCTCTACAATGAACAAAAACCTAAAACCACGAGGATCATTCAATGAATGTTCTACTACCTGTATTAAAAAAATGGATGAATAGAATGCGCACGTATCTTGTATTACATCACTGTAATATGTTAAGCAGCATGATTCATTAACGATATCAATTCGTCATATCTTAACATTTTCAACCACGATTTGCAATACAATGGCCTACCAAATTAACCGCTGTGTTACTTTTTCATAATCATAAATATTAAATTGTACGAAGTAAAATTAATACGATAGGTATAAGATACAAAAACCAAATTATGTTGGCTGTTTAAACTGCGAAACATCTCCCTACAACGGATTCCGTCTGGCCGTTTTACAAAGTTTATTCTGGTTCTTTGTCTAAATTGTGATTACAAAGGTTCTCATTACTTAGTTCTCATTAAACTTTATTATAACTAGTTGGATTGTTACGTTTTTGATGCAATGTTAATTAGGCATTTTATTAGACAGAAACAATATCTATTCAGTGCTTTTACACGTACCGTGAGAGCTCACGTTATCGTCCTCTACCTCAAGCGTACCGTCATCAATCTTCTCAGTTTCTTGATTACGATTAGCTCGCGGTTCGAATATTTTTATCAGGTGTTTCATATTTAACGTACCACTATCACCATCCATGTTTAAAGTGAAATTTTTCAGCACTGCACTAAAATAAATGTAAATATATAAACCAAGTTTTCCGTATCGTCAACTCGGGTAATGTTAGGCCGACTGAGTGCCCAGTGTTCACTATCAAATGACTAATAAGTCGTAATCGTCAGAGATATGATATGACAAGTTACTTGATAATGTGGCAAGACGTAAGATAGAAGAATGAAACTATTGCCACTTTGAATCGATTCATAATCGATATTTTATTGTAATTAAATTTTAATGGTTTCAAATTAAGTTCGTAGAACCCTGAAAACCGACCATTAAAAAGTAACTAACCCAACAAACACAAATATTTCAAATTAAAGTAGGTAGAACTACTTAGCCAAATTGTTTTCTAAATTGTAACTTCTTTGTTGCATGTGAACAAATGAGACCCGACAACATTCTCCATAAATACCTAAACTTCCGTCACGGAAATGCTTATCCCGGCCGGAATAGAACTCACCTGGTACAAAAGGTCACTATTAAGGATGTTTACAACACTATGGATGTTTACATCTGAGGGTATCTGATCTACAGCAATATTAATTTTATTGACAAGTAAAACATTTTTTTTCTGTGTAGATTTAGGTAAACCTTTTTCACATTAAAAAATATTATAGGACAAGATATTATTCTACAATGTTTACATTCAAATGACGACCCTATAGCCTAGTTGGTAGCGATCCTGCCTGCGCGCGCACTCCGGCAAGGCTATTCGAGAAAAAATTATCTGGCAACACTGCATAATATTATTGATGTCAAGTTAAATAGAGGAGTAATCGCACTGACCGACTCATTAACATTAAACGGCACAGGGATGCCATGAACGTTGTTAGGCGGAAGTAAGTGTCAAGTCAAGTGGGACTTATGGTGTGGCATTACATTATAATTCATTACATAACTCGTAGACAATGAAGTTTCATTCACGACGAATAGACTCGTCACCATAATCCATCATGAAATAGTTTTTGCCGCATCCAGTGCAAACTCTATAGTTTACACAGAAGAATGAGCCACAGAAATGTCAAAATAATAACGCTCCGGGAATAAAAACTCCGATTTCGATTTCTCCGGTTCCGATTTCTCCGGTTCCGATTTTACAGCGGAACCCTAAAAACCGGGTAAGTGCGTGTCAGGCCACGCACAATGTAGGGTTCCGAAGTAGTTGTTGACTGTCCGAAGAAGTTGATCGACTATTACTCATTAACTACTTATGCTAACATAGCCGTGATAGTTTTCCTTGTAAATTCATCGTATTATAACCTATTTTTGAGATTTTTTCACTTTCACTTCGCTTAACCAGCAGAGGGGGTGGGGGGAACACTTAACTCTAACCAAAATTATCACTTTAAAGCCAAATATTTCGCAAACGGACCTCTAATTCAAAAAATGGTCTTAAAAGACACATAATATTTTTTAAAGACCTTTTCAACTATACCCAACACTATAGGGTACACGACGAAAAAAGAATGTTTTTCAATATTTTATTCTACAATTCTCGAGTTTTAATAAATATGCATATCCATGCCAAATTACAGCTTTCTAGGATTAAGGGTCTCGGGGCGCTTTGCTTCGGACAGGCCAGACGGACGGACGGACATGACGAAACTATAAGGGTTCCGATTTTACTTCGGAACCCTAGAAAGGTAAAAAATGAGCAAGCAATGCAAGGGGCATTGATGACTCCTCTGATTTTGATGTCCGAAGATAACGGTGACAACAAAGAATGTAGTCAGAGTCACCGCCTTTTTTCTGCTCTTCAAGGTTTTAGGTTATAAATAAAGGGACGAAACTAATTTGTGTGTTGGTCATGAAAAATGGTATGTCAATAAAGTTTATTCTTTCATTAAACGCTTAAAATTGGCATTTACAAAATTGGTCGAAGTCTATAAAATTGAACGAATTTAGTAATCAAGTTTAGGGACATTTTGCGTCATTTGATGACGGTTAAGGCTCCTACAAAATAATGTAGCCTATTCATTACCGTCCAATTCCATTAGCTACTTTACATAATGTAACTTATAATGAACTTATCCCTAATAGAATTGCCTGATAAGAGTATGAAACAATTTGATATCTTTTAAAATATTACATACTAACTGACCCGGCGAACTTCGTATCGCCTAAGAATGTATCAAATCAGAGATCATTACAATCGGTATAGCCGTTATAGTTTTTGTGTGCAAATCCTCCCGCTGCCGCTCCCTCTCCCTCTCCTGCTCCCCTCCCCACCCCGTGTTACAACTATAACAATTAATTTTTGTTTCTAACTATAAGCTTACGTATTAATTTTCGTATTTCTGAGTTCAAAAATGACGAAGTATCGAAGTATCCCTTAGGTGATGAATTTCAAGAAAACCGTGACACAGTTATTTTTTGTGTTTAACTATAAGTTATATGCAAATTTTCATTCTTTTTACTTCAAAACTGACGAAGTTGCCATACTAACTTGCACCCCTTTAATTAACCCTTTGGGCGATGATTTAACAAAAAAATGCATTATTGTTAAATTTTGTTTCTAATCTTGAGCTAATAGATCAATTTTCATGTTTTTGACTTCAAAAATGACGAAGTTGCGTATTAACTTCCATCCCCTAAATTAACCCTATAAGAGATGCTTTTCCAAAAATATGTGTTAAAATTAACTTTTGTTTATAACTATGAACTTACATAAAAAAATTGTGTTTATGTCTCTAAAACTGACGAAGTTGGTTTGTAAGAAAGTGGCTCACAAGTCCAACCGCTATTTTTAGGGGATCCCTTTGGGGATGAATTTCCAAAAATCCGATAACCTATATTACTTAGGAATAATGTAGCATTCTAATGGTGAAAGAATTTTTAAAATCGGTTCGTTACAAACATAGAAAAATACAATGCTTTTTTCTTTACAATATTAAGTATAGATTTCACCAATTTGATATTAATGGGGATACATTTCTTCTAATTTTACCCAGACCAAAGTTGGTACAGCGTCATCCGCAACTGCGGTAGTTAAGAGAATTAATTCTTGCCCACTTCGTTTCGTTTCACTAATCATGGCAAGGAATTTGAAGCAAAATTCATTACTTGGCCACAATAATGCCAACCGATTCCGTAAATAAAATCTGAAAATGGGTTTTCAGTTTTCCAAGCGATTCTAGAGAGCGGCTTATTTCAATATTCCAAAAAGAAATTTCTGAATATGAACTGAGGAGCGCTTTGAGCACAGTTGGTGTTGTTTATTTTTAGGTACATGGCCAAGGCTGATGCAAAATTACTAAGAGTATTACGATCGTCTGATATGGATCTCAACGTTCTAATCTTGATTCTGTTAATGTCCAAAAAAATCCTGGTATGCAAGAAAAGGAAATTAATTTGGGTTTATAATATCTAACTATAAATAATGGAACATTAGACAAGGAGCTAACATTTCATTACTAATGTTGTTTGTTAGACTGAGACGATGACGGAAATTTCCTTGGTTCATGTTAATTAATTTTAGACATCTAAACGAGCATCAGAGACGACTATTCTTGAATACAAAGAATAAATGTCGATGTATTAACTAGCTAACACCAGGCATCGTCAACCTTCGTTGGGTTGCATGGAAACTAAATAAAAATAGCATATACAGTTACTGAATGTACTTAAATAAAAAAGCGGCCAAGTGCGAGTCGGACTCGCCCATGAAGGGTACCGTAGCAGCAAGTAACATAATATAAAAGTTCTTGAAGTTCGTTGTAACTTTGATCGAGGTAAATTGCGGTTTACGATTTATGACGTATTAAAAAAAAACTACTTACTAGATCTCGTTCAAACCAATTTTCGTTGGAAGTTTGCATGGTTATGTACATCATATATTTTTTTTAGTTTTATCATTCTCTTATTTTAGAAGTTACGGGGGGGGACACACATTTTACCACTTTGGAAGTGTCTCTCGCGCAAACTATTCAGTTTAGGAAAAAATGATATTAGAAACCTCAATATCATTTTTGAAGACCTATTCATAAATACCCCACACGTATGGGTTTGATGAAAAAAAAATTTTTGAGTTTCAGTTCTAAGTATGGGGAACCCCCAAAATTTATTGTTTTTTTTCTATTTTTGTGTGAAAATCTTAATGCGGTTCACAGAATACATCTACTTACCAAGTTTCAACAGTATAGTTCCTATAGTTTCGGAAAAAAGTGGCTGTGACATACGGACGGACAGACAGACAGACAGACATGACGAATCTATAAGGGTTCCGTTTTTTGCCATTTGGCTACGGAACCCTAAAAATGGCCATTAGTGTTCAAGACGGACCATCTGTTGCGCTGCGCTAACGAGCGCTTGGTCTGTTGCTTGAGTTCAGAGTAGACTGGACTTTAAAACTGTGTCACGAGTCACGAATCAAGTCTGCTGCCTCGTCAAAACCGTATAGGGATCTCAGGACACATGTTAAACTTTTACCACATTGAAACAATCAATCAGTGTAAACCGATATCAATAAAATTACAAAGATATTGAACCACATATGAACAGAATGGAACGCAAGTCAATATTTTTAAGAACACTTATGCATTTACCGGTTATTGAATAATATGTTTATGTTACTATAACTAGTGATTATCTTTGTATGTTATCTTAATCTTATCTCGAGATCGATATCTATTCGTAAAAGCATAGAGATATAGTATTAATAGAAGGTAGGATTCCAACTTTTATACGAAAAAGTAAATTTGTATTTTATAAAATATGGAAGGGTATATTACAGTACAGGCACCAGGTGCAACTAGCGATTGAGGTGACACAAATTCCACTCAGCCCGTTCTACTTTCGTTGGTCCCCTCTATGAATTAGACTATATATTTTAACGAGGACCTGTATTGGTCACAAAAAGCAAAAAACTATTTTAATTATACACATACTACATGTTGTATAATGTATCTGACTATATTTATACATACTGTATACCTAATGTATTTTATAAACTCGAGTGATACAAGAACTATAAAATGTCACGAAAGTAATAATAGTGTCTGTATTAGTTTGGGATACTGGGTGGGCTATAACGAGAGGTGTAGTCAGAAACGTTGCTTTTCAGTAATATTCTCTGCTATATTTATATTAAGTATGGGATGGGAAAAGTGCCAGCTGGTCAAAACAAAATATTGTAAAGGGATCGAAGCAAATAATACATTAATAATAATGCTGGATAAAAATCCACCTGATTATAAAATTATACGAATAGAGCGAATATCAGCAATCTCACTACATGATAATTCCTGTAGAAATTTAATGAGCTCAGAGAGTAAGTTGCAGTTTTTGTACGATTTTACCGAAAGCTTAACGGCATTATATACGTAGCAAGTAAATAGACCGTGATACAGATGATTAATTTTTTTTTAATTGCCAAGACTATGTTGCCAAGAACTATTGTAGTTAACATAGCGCATAGTAGTGCAATTGCAATAGGTAAATATTCACTAAAACAAAAATTCCAGAAAGAAGAATATGTAAGACGGTAAGGCAGCTATAATAACCAGCTTCTGAGCATAACACATCACAGTCTACAAACCTAACAAAACATACGTAGACTACAAAATTATGTACTTAAATAAATGTTTCGTGGCATTAAAATGACCGCATGGTCTCAATTGTAATAAAACATAATAATCCGTGAAGAGCTTGGATCAAGGGAGGAAATATCATTTTGAAATATGAAGACATTAAACTTGATACAAATATTACTAAATAAGCCTCAATTAGATAGGCATATTTATAGATTTCAGGGCAATGTAATGATATATTTCACTTGTCAGGGTCAAATAAAAAAAATCCCTAGCGTTTGCAAATTGGCGTTAAGTTAATTTCAGATGGATTAGAGAATTTCCATTAAACAAGTTCAGAAAACTGAGGTATTGTCGTATAAATTATATTTGGTCGCAATTCAACACGTTAAGATCGGTCGTCCTTCTGGGGAAGACGGCGCAGAAGGATTAGCCTATATACCAATACCGTGAACAGCAAACTCCTTCCCGATGTCATTATCCGGGACTTTATATGGAATTAATTTCTAGGGGCATTGCCAGAAACGTGCTTCCAAGATGTGTTCGCGGCTTAATATACCCAAATAACAAAAATTGTTTAGTCATTGTTCAAATGTATAGAGTTTCATCTTAAGAAGCTCACAAGTCAAAAAGTGAAGCATCTTAAGTTGTAAATGAGGTTTCTAAATATTTGGTAAGAGTCATGTTACGTTAAGCATGAAAATCGTAAATATTAAACACATTTCGAGTCACATAAGACTATTGCTCTTAAAAACCCGAAAACTGAACACTCAAAACGACGCGGCGACGCATCACAAATTTTCTTTTTCTGATGAAAACATTTCTATCGTAGGGGAAGGCCGGGCAATGTGGACACCTTAACCTTTGGCGGGCTATAGTAAGGGAGTCGATACAGACAGATAAAAAATAATGACTGAGTTTGGAACAGTATTTATTGAACTTTTAAATAAAATGAACAAAAATAATGTAACATCAGTACTTTTCTTAAAATTGTTAATCACATTAAACTTGGTACCGCTATCCGCTTTGCCCAATCCACCGGGTAAAGTGGATAGGCACATAGGGTAAAGTGAACACACGATAATTAAGAAGCGATTACCGAAGAATTTAAAAGAAAATATATGCAATTAAAGGAAACAATAATAATACAACAGCTAATCAGTTTGAGTTGTCGCAATGTCAGCATTTCTCTTTCGCGTGGCCTTTGTTTTGGTATCTAAATCTTTCTCAATGTTTCTTAAAAAATTTGGCACTTGTTTTAACAAATTTATTTTATTTATTTTTCTATTCTTCCTGTGCTGATAGGCACTTCAGGCTTTTGAAATTTTCTTTTGCGGTTACCCACAGGAATATAAGGAGTTGGGAGTGGTCTTAAACCATTGAATTAGTATTACTAGCGTATAGAACAGACACCACGAACATTGGGTTTGGGGGTGTGTATTGCAGCCGGCCGGCTGCATTTAATTCTGTCACTCGGCTGTCACTCGGCTGCGCTCATTGCGGCCGCATGCCAAATTTGTTTATGAAAAAACTGAAAAATGCCGTCGTGCGTAATAAAAACGTGTCACAATTGCACGACAAAAAACAAAAAAGATATCACTTTATCATCCGTAAGAAAACAAAATCTTAACTTAAATCAACTAAAACGAATTTAATTAAATTATTGAGCAATGTTCCCGCCATTTTGAATGAAAAAATCATAAGGAGCGTTTGAACTTGGCAAGCCACTAGCGTGTTAATGGACTAAATAAGCTTGCCGACGCGACGCTTGTGACCAATTTAAAGTGTTGGATTTTTGACACGAATCAATGGTAATTACGTTTGAAATCGTTTAAACGCTTTTGCACGTTAAATAAAGTTGGAGTAAGAGCTTGTAAAGATTTGGAATCGGTGACTGCTTGTCTTGGTTCGGCTAGTGTCATATACAAATTTACTCTATGGCAAGTGTGCAAACGAGGCTTCTAGTTTGAAAAGAGAACGGAGGGCAAGCCGGCGGTGGAACACACATGTTGTTTGAGATGATTTCTCTATGTATGTACCTCAATGTCTTAAACATATTTTTTGGAGTTATACATATAAGTGGAAGATATATGAATGGCGCTATATCTGAGTGGATCTTCTTTGTTAGGTTTAGGTATATTTGTGCGTAAAGTGGAATCAAGAAAAGCGATTATTTCTAAATCTGCGGACAAAATGAACACTATTGGTCACAGTGGATACAGTGTCCACTTTGCCCGTGTTCATTTTGCCCAACGGGTACTTGTTTAATTTAACCTAACCTAAAATGAATTGAGAAACAGAATCCCAATAAAACTAGCAGTATTTCTGCACGGAAACATGCACTTTGAAGAGAGAATCAAGCCAATACAATAATACTATATAAACATAAGTAATTACAAAGTTACGTACATTGAAAAGTCGTAAGCAATGTTCACTTTTTAATTTTTGTTATTTTTTTCGCAAATGACGCGTGGCTATGCGTTGGCTCTGTTTGTTTACGATTAAGGGGCGCGGGGAGCACCTCGTAGCAAGACGGTAGTGCGTTCGAGCCCGCCATTTTAAAATAAAAGAGGGTATTCGCTTTGCCTGGGCTGTTCACTATGCCCGGCCTTCCCCTAATCATCACAATTTATCGTCATACGCGAAATCATTAACACTGTCTATCTAATCAGTGACAATTTTAAATGAAACTTTAAAATTTATTTGGTGATATTGCTATTCAAAATATATTCCACTATTACCGCTTAGTCATACTACTTTTACCTTGTTAATTGGCTGGCATTTATTTAAATAGTGACATTTCCAAAAAGAAGATAAATGAAAGTCAAATATGGACAGGACACGATTACTACAACATCAGAGAGTAGAATAGCGTTCGACTAATTATTTTCCACTCCAGTAGACAAGCAGACAATGGGGCAGGGATCGATTCCGCGGCTCAAAGAGCAATAACAATACACATGTGCTTTTCCCTTTCATGACATACTGATGTTGATAAATCAATTGTTTACAATGTTATACTTATTAGTGTCGGCTATTTATATCATATTTCGAAGCAAAATATGTTGTTTTATTGAGTATTATTGTTTGTATTTATAAGTTGCCAACGTCGCCCTTGGAAATTAGTAACACCACATTACCTACCGGTCTGTTGTTGGCCGAGAAAAAGAGAAGAGGGGAAACTAAGATGTACCTACAGTTCGTTGTAACATTATGGTAGGTAATTGGTATTTAATTCACTGTAAGCTCTGCAATTATCTTCCTAATCCCACTATAGTCTCTTCTTACTTTCTTAGCCCTTGCTATTTAGTAATACATAAGTACTTTTATTTCTTTTGTGGTAATACCAACTACTGATAACGATCTAACTTTTGTATTTCAAAAACCGTTAAGAGGAAATTTATTGTTTATGTAAATTCATAATTGGTTTATAAATAAGTATACAAACTAATGACTACTTCCCATTATGAATACAAACACATTTACAGTGGACAATATTAATATTAACGATATTCAATTACAAACTCTAAGAACAAGACTCTATGAAAAGGATTACTTTAATAATTACTTAGATATGTATTAGGTAATATAATATTTCTATCAACATGTGTAACACAAACTTATTAAGGTTGAATGACATTGGTTGGTTCAGTCGCAGGCGCCGAGCCAACATCTAACTTCAACTCATATAAAACTCATGACATCATACTTGCACATCATATTTATGAACAATGATAAACCGAAAAGTGCCTAAAAATACGATTAAAACGCGATACTCGAGTTATTTATAGCGATGCTATAGAGTGAACTTGTATTTACGAACACGATAGTAAGAGGAAGGTCACTAACTCTATTTATGTAAGTAGGAGGCACAGAACTCACCACTGCAAACTGGCACGTCAGATTATTAATATAACACTGTCACAAAGATGCACAAAACCGTTGCTCCTTCACGCACTGATAAGAGCACGTATGGACGTATGCGTGTAAACGTGTACGTGCGCGCAAGAGCACTACTCGGTCGGCCACCGTCCGCTATCGGCTGGTGTCTGGTGGTCGGAGAGAGGATGCCGCGATGCCGCTATGATTCAGCGTAACCGGCTGTTTTGACGATCACTCGTTCTCTAGAAACTGTACAGACTGGCCAAAGTATCGGCATCGCACTCGGCTACCCGTCCGCCTGACCATCGCGGAATCGCAGTGACTCACCGGTTTCGGTGACGTATTAATAATGATGACTGAGATGAACGGGAAGATAGATAGAACAAAAACAATGTAGTCACTGATCCGGTATTCGTTTCTGTCGCTTTAATCATGAATTTGTGTATTACACGCTGTTGTCTTTAACGACAGTAGAATCAGGCTGCGCAGTTGTGTATAATGCATTGAGCCAATTTACTTTAGCAAAATATATTTTAAATTGCATACCTATTAGAAGGAATTAGGCTTAGATGATAGTGACAAAATTTTGTGGCAATTTGAAGATGAAATAAGGCTAAGTGCTTTTTTCTCTTGATGACAACTTGAAATTATTAATTAGATAAAAATAACGATTACCAGTGTAAGTGTCTCTTGAAATTGGAGCTGATTTATCAATTATAACAACGTCTCTTCAAAAATGTAATTAAAGCAGAATTAATGATGATAATAATAAAACATGTTAAGCGAAGTTCATTAATTAAAGATATTAATTAAGCTGCATGAGTGTACGTAATAAAATGACTTGTTATTATCAGAATTATTAGATGGAAGACAGATTCTTACATACATAAAAATACTTCACTTCAGAATAACATTTAAAGTAGCATTCATTTTCGTACGACTTGAACCTTTTCGTGAAATATTTTCAATATTATGTGCATATTTCACCAATTTTGAAGAGTGCGAAAATTGCAATTGAAGTCAAAGCCACCTGGTTCCTAATTCCATTTCTAATACATATGAGGTCAAGATAGTGTTCGGATAACAAGGTTCCCCCTGACATGAGCTTCGGCTTCGTGTCATCAAATATTATAATATGTAAATTTTAAATATTAAACTAGCTGTTGCCCGCAGCTTCGCATACGGAAATTATGTTTTAACTTATTTGTACCTCTTGCAGAAGGACATTTAAAAAACGGTGAATTTATATTGAAGTACTTATATTTAGTAATTTATATATTACACACGGTGCTGCTCGTCAATTCTGTTAGCTAAGAAATTGACTTGACACGCTCCGCGTGTCTAGATACTGAAACCCACGATAAAATCACAAAGGATTCCTCCAGGAGCGGGTTTTGAAAAATAAGCAATATTCACATTAATTTGTATTTTTTTTTCTTTTTCTTGCAAAATTTTGAAAAACTGAAAAATATATGTTCCATTAATTTAAGCACGGAACATTTGTGGCAAATTTGAAGCAAATCGGTTGATGTTTTAAAAATATTCCATACAAACTTTCATCCCGTTTCCCGGGGAAACCTTTTAACTTTCCGGGATAAAAAGTATCCTAAAATATGACCCGGAGTATAAGTAACAACTTTACCAATTTTCATCGAAATCCGTTCAAGGGTTTTCATGTGATGCCTGGACAGACAAACAGACAGACAGACAGACGGACAGACAGACAGACAGACAGACAATAATTCTAAAAAATATATTTTTGTGCTCTAACACGTTATTGAAGTGCCCCCTAATCAAAATTTAAAAAAAATATTCAATGTACAGAAAATTTGCCCTTTGAGTTTTATTATAGTATAGAAAAAAAAAGCAGTGATAGCCTAGCGGTAGAACGTTGGTCTCCCGAACGAAGGGGCCCGAGTTCAAACCCTGGCACGCACCTCTAATTTTCAAATATTATGTGCGTATTACAAGTTAATTATCACTTGCTTCGGTGAAGGAAAACATCGTGAGGAAACCTGCACACCGGAGAGTTCTCTATAAAGTTCTCGAAGGTGTGTGAAGTCTACCAATCCGCACTTGGCCAGCGTGGTAGACTATGGCCTAATACCCCTCACATTGTGAGAGGAGACCCCGAGCCCAGCAGTGGGACAATTATGGGTTGTTGCTTTTTTTTTTATAGTATAGATGTCAAAACTTCAACCCCTGAAGGTGTTTGTGTGGTGTGTGTGTGGTGAGGAAGAGGGGGGAGTTGTTAGGCGGTAAAAAGTTTGCCGGGTCAGCTAGTTTGTTATGTTGTTGTTATACAATGAAGTTTCCTCTGTATGTACCTACAGATAAATTTTTTATGTATCTGGCTGTGACGGTAATCTGATAACACCAACGCGCCAAACAGGCTAAATTCGTTGCAATTCTGCGTATAAATCGATAACATTTGATAAAAGCTTTATGTTAATTCCGATAAGTTTATATACAAGTTTCCAGATGCTTTATCTGTATTTTTATGAAAACAAAAGAAAAAACAACTCAACGAGTATCTTGACATTTCATGACAATCAGCCTATTCAATACTCTAGCTATTCGTAATTTCTGGATAAGTTGGTGGGTAAAGAAATAAAACACTTACGGCCGGTCTCAATAATGTACTAACAGATGGAAGGCTGTGAATAGGGCTACCATTAGTATGTTATCTGTCATATTTGTCAATTTTTGCCTCTGAAAAATTGACAAATATGACAGATGACAGCCCTATCCACAGTCTTCCATCTGTTAGTACATTATTGAGACCGGCCGTTAATAGTTGCGACTTTTTGACAGTCGCTACTCGCTAGGCAACTTACTTGAGCATCATGGATAGATTTATCAAGGCCTACGGCTAACGGTTAGGAATTTTCTTGAAATTGTCAAAAACGAAGCAACAGACAAAATAAGCAGATAAATCATTTGAAATCAATCCACAAGTAACACCACTATGTCTTGAAATAGATTAGTTGCGGTCACAGCGGTTTGTTTAGGATCAACATAGCAAGGACGCCGCCAGTGCCGCCACTGGTACCTACCTAGAAATACGACACTTTATATATTGGAGTACCAATAAAATTATGTGAAAGACATAACACGTAATAATTTTTGATTTTGAAAAAACTACAAGGACGTAACTTAGGTCAGGAATTCACCTAATATCGCCAATTATAATAACTTTCCATCATGATTCCTTCATCTGATGTAATATCTTAAACTTTTGGAAGTGAATATTCATACAGTGTTTTGATTGCTAATCGTTTATTTAAATAAGATATAAACAGATACTTACATAAACAGCATTAGGAAATTCGGTTTCAAGCGTAATAAATTGATTTACTGAAGCAAATGTTTGAATGGGATGGAAAATATACACAAAGCGTAAACCGACTACATTGTTGGCTCCCAATTGAGCAGAACAGCACAAGCTAAATAAAATTAAACGTAATAAAAAAAGTACTTATATGTATAAAAAAGAAGAGAGAGAGAGATGTTGCACGCAGCACGAATAACACATGTGACAAATATCGTTGTAGATATTTTTTTCCAAAGGAAGGGATTTTTTTTTCAACTTCATTCTGAACGCTGATCTAGAACCACAGAGTGGTTTCTTTATTTATTGCTTTATATGAGAAAATATGCTAAAAATCTTCAAAGAACCCGCTTCATGAAACATGAATGCTCGTTTCAACTACGAGTAAAAGTGGTTGATTAACTACAACCCACGTCACTATTGAATTTTTTATTCCTTCGTCGATTAAAGTGAATATTGACGGGATATATTTTACACGAACCTCAGAAATGCAAACTCAATTTAGGATTCAATTGAAGAATTTTCCTCTTAAACTTAAAACTCTTGTCATATTAAACCGATGAGCTAAAACTTTTTTTAATCCCACGTTATTAGATATTTCGATTTATTTTTAACAGATAACCCGGTTTACGATTTTCAGGAGGGAAAAGTTTATTAAATAAGTTTATTTTATTTCCTTTATTTCACTGCAGAAATACGTACCGAATTACGATTATTATTTTTTGTGTTGAGTTAATATTAGAATTTGTAACAAAAGATAACGAAAGAAAAATATATGTCATAATATAACCCAAAATCTTAGAATAATTCGAAACATAAATAGAATAACTAGAAAATAAATAATTTGAATCTTCTTACTTTCGCACTAATTGGAATATCAGGCTGCATTTTGACTTTTAATCTGAGCCCAGAGGCTGGAGAGGGTCAAAGACACAAAAGCGGAACACTTGGACTCCAGCCAACTGCATCGATTTTCGCCCCCTAAAACTATGACTGTGTTATTAATAGGTAATACAGTCTTTAAAACTTCGGACAACTGTTGTTTTCGAAATAATTTAGTAATTTTACATATTTTAAATTTCTAAACCGACCCGAAAATAAATAGGCTGTGGATAAACCTCACCTGAATCAGCTACAACCGGTCCAAGGGGGTCGAACCTGACACGATGTTCGACAGCCGCCCGGGCAGCGCATACCAGGTCAGAGAAAAACCTGTGTCTCCTCAAAGCCAACTCGTCCCGGCCCACGGGGGTCGCCGGCGGATCCCTAGGCCCTTCACCCTGATTCTCATTGGTCACATTTTTCACAAAAACCTCGTCATCGTCTGAACATGATTCTTGTCTACTTTTAACACGATGTTCATTTATGTCATTATTACTGCTGCTCGTTGTCGACTTCAAAATCCCCGTAGATTTACGCCTGCCTGGACGTACGTCCACTATAGTCCGAGCTAACTCTTGTTCTAGACTTGCTAACTCTTCCAAAGTTGCTGAATTTCTGCTGAAGTCTACAGAAAGGCGCTTAAAGTCCAACTTACTTTTCTTATAATCGACTGAAAAGCGTTTGTTCAAAATATCCCGTCTAGTAATCACTTTATCTAGAGTATCAATTTCGTTGGATTCGGGTTCCTCAATCATATCTTCATTTTTAACAGTATCGGACGAAACATCTGTTTCAATTTTAATTAACACTTCTTTACTCTTTTTATCGTCAATATTCGTTGGTAAATCGGGTAGCGGTTCAGTAAATTCTTCGGGTTCGGACATTTCGCAAACTAGGTCCTCTTCAGGCTTCGGTTTAATTTCCAAACTATTTTTGTCGGGTTCCTCATCAAGTTTCTCAGTTTTAGATTTACTCTTGCTCATTTTTTTAGTTGGCCTTGCGCAACAACTTTTAAACATAATTAAAACGCGAACATCTATATAAATTTCTGTTTCAAATATAACAGTAGATTTTTAAAGTAATAACATTTAATATGAACTCTGATATAACATGTTACCGTTATTTATATTTTAACAATGCTTTATGGTAAGCATGTCCGAGTTGTTATTGGCAAGTGTTAACAATAAGGGTAAGTGTCGGCGGCCGGCCACGCGCACGGCGGCGGGCGACTGGCGGCACTGACGCAGGGCGGATGCGCCGCCCGCCCGGCGCATCCTGCCACCCGCGCCCACCGATCAGCCTCTAGGAGCTCACAGATCTTTGGGAACGGAGCTCTATTTTGACTTATCCCAAAATGTTTTCTGTCCTTCTAAGAACGAAATATTTCTGGTAAAAAATACATTTATTTGTTGCAGTAGGTATCTGTAGCAATGCTATAATCATGAAGATATCACTTATTTGCTAATCCGTTCGTTAACTTACTGTTGCTGCTGTACCGATGTTCCGGAATAGAGACTACATCTACTTAGACATTAAAAATGCAAAAATGTTATGCTATTTATTTAGAAAAAAATTAAGGATGGAAAATGTTTATTCATCTCAGAGCATAATACGAGTCTGCATTACAGGTCACGGATATTTTCGCAAAACAATACGAACTACATAATTATTTCGAGTCATTGCGAGAAATTGTATTTTTGTGTAGAACATAAGTACTATTATGTCTTCTGTGTTAATAGTACAAGGCTAAAAAGAAAATAAAATGAAATTACTACATTTCTCTGTGACAGCATACATATTATGTAGTATGCATGTTCTTTATAGGCTTAATTCAATTGAATAACAGAGGTGTGGCAGTAATACAGTCAACATAAAAGACTGTGGGAGCCTGCGAGTTACGGCTTTCTGTTGGGTGCAAGAGGCCGCACGAAACAAATTTGACGGAAATTTATTTCCTTTGTCTTATATTACGCCTACGCCAACGCCACAGGATCGAATAGACAGATTAATAAAATTTATTCTATGAAATTGTATTGAATGAATATTGTGATAATGAACTGTAAACGATGTATTTCAAACAATACTATAAATAATATTAAAACAAATCGATAAATTGTGTATTGCAAATATCAACCAATTTTCAGAGACCTAACAAATCTATGTAATGCTCGACATAGTAGTTTGGTACTTGGCGTACCAAACCAGAATTTGATTTCTGTTACTATGTAAAATTAAATAAATGAACTAATATGCACATGCCTGAAGTTGTTAAGATTGTTGAACTCAATGGCAACTATGGCAAGAGATTGTAGAGTACTTTGGTTAAGATCGGCGTTCCACAAGGATTCTCAGACCAACTCTTTTTAAATTAACGTATGTATTTTAATAATTATTAAGAATAAAAGCTAACCATCCTCAGGTAAGGCTGTATTGAAACGCAGAATTGTAGCAATAGGAATGATTGGGGCAATAGGGCAGGAGAGTTTCAGCGGAAGGGCTGAAGGTATGCAACTTGAGATAATATGCCAATGACACTACTCCTTTTGCTCAAGCAAATGAAGATCTAGAACATCTCTTGATACGCCTAAAGACCACACTGATCACAGGCCTCGCCTTCGGACTCGCGATGAACTGAACTAATTGTAAGCCCACTGGAATTTTCTACGATTGGCAACTGTGAGGTTGTCAGAAGCTACGTGATTGGAATTAGATGCGTTATCACAAGATCTTTCGCGAATAAATTGAACTCTGATACAACCGCAACATTATTGATTATTTTAGCCGTTTTGCGGGGCTTAGAGTACTGGAGGGCTATTCTCTAAAATACAAACTCGAAATCGAAGCTATCTAAAATACAAACTTGAACTCGAAACTCACTCAAGTGAGACTCGAAAGCGAACTTGCATCATCTTGATATGTCATTATAGTACGCACTTGCGAAGTGAAGTGAGTCTCGAACTCGAACTTCAAACGACTAAAGATAGGAAGTTTGACACTCATCGTGGATTCCGCTATCGAGTTACAAAACAGAATAGCCTTGCTGAACCCAATCCCTTGCCTAAATATTAAGTTGTCGTTTACACAAGGATTATATCGTCAAAAATTATTATCAAAAGTCATTAATATTATGTATTACTGGTATTATTATCCCTTTGCCTGTGAAACCTACCTCAACCTGGCTGGCTACTACTTGCTTGATTCAGCCGCCAAACTACTCGTCGTATTCCGGTTAGGGCATAAGAGCTACGAGGGTGCGTTTTTAAGTTCGCGGAATGAGAGGGTTGTAGGGGGGTGATAAGGCTCATTAACATCGTAACGTGTTCAGTGACTCATAATTAGTATAAATACGAAGTTTCATTGTTATTAGACCATTGGTCTTTGAGCTATCGTCAACCAAGCAACATAATCGGGAGTGAAAAGTGAAATATGGAAAAAATCGAATATCGTGCCGTTATAAAGTTCCTTACCAAACAAGGAAAATCGGTTGCGACCATAATGAATGAGATGTCATTGGTTTACGGCGACTCTTGTCCAGGAAAAACCATGGTGTACAAGTGGCACAGTTTATTTAAACAAGGTAGGGAATCTCTTGAAGACGATCCGAGGCCGGGCAGGAGCACAGAGGTGACCACGCCAGAACTTATCCAAAAAGTTAAAAAAATTGTACTCGACGATGCTCGACTAAAAAAGAAACAACTCGCAGAAATGGTTGGAGTATCCGATACAACCATTTTTAAAATCCTGCACGATCATCTTGGCATGACTAAGGCCAGTGCAAGATGGGTGCCGAGAATGCTCACGCCGCCGCAAAACAACAGCGCGTAGAGTGTTAAAGTGCATTTTCGGAGCTTTGTAATGAAGACAAGGATGGTGTATTAAGTCAAATTTTTACTGGAGCCGAAACTTGGGTTCATCATTATGAACCTGAGTCGAAACAAGACTCCATGCAGTGGCATAAAAAGGGCACAACACCTCCCAAGAAATTTAAGGTGTCACAATCAGCTGGAAAACTCATGGCAACGGTCTTTTGGGATTCGGAAGGAATATTATTGATCGACTATAAAGAAAAAGGTGTTTCTATAACCGGAAAATACTACGCTTCAATATTCGAGCGACTAAAAGAAGCCATCAAAGAAAAAAGACGGGGAAAATTGACAAAAGGTGTGCTGCTTTTGCACGACAACGCGCCCGTCCACAAGAGCCGCGTTGCGCTGGCTGCCTTGCATAAGGTGGGCTTCGATATTTTAAATCACGCACCCTACAGCACAGGCCTGGCCCTGAGTGATTATTACCTCTTTCCAAAAATGAAAAAACAGCTACGGGGTAAAAAATTTACGACCGATAATGAAGTCAAAGAGGCATTTTCGACGTATTTTAAAAACATTTTTTTATGAGGGTATAAAAGAATTAATTGAAAGATTTGAAAAGTGTATCCGTGTTGCAGGTGAATATATTGAAAAGGAAAAATAATTTGGTTTTTTTATTTCCACCCCTTATACCCCATTCCGCGAATATAAAAACGCTCCCTCGTAGTTCTTCTTTTAACCAACTTCAAAAACAGGAAGGAGGTTCTCAATTCAACTGTATTTTTCGTAGTGCTTGTCATGTGGTCCCATTTAAAGAGCGAGATCTGATGAGTAGTTCTTGAGTTATTTGAAGTTGTGTTTTTTTCAATGCTGATTATGTTATTCTTTTCTTTCTTGACCGGCAACGCATCAGTGATGCCTTTAGTGTTGATTTCCTTGGACGATGATAGCTAACATCAAGTGGCTCGTCAGCTAGTTTGATGACTAGTCAGAAGAAGAAGAAGCTTAATCAATAGACCATGGATATCTTGGACATCCATTGGATCCTTCAATCTTTGGCATTTCAGACCAATATCTCGAACTCAAAGAAACTCAAAATCAAAGCAACATTATTGTCAAGTGTTCAAACATGAATCCTTTAAATATTTTGGACTCAATGCTAAACAAACATTCCATCGAACGACTCATTGTTCAAGGGAAAATGTAAAGCAAGTGATCATTCAGTCTGTGACCTATGTGTTGGTCGAACAGACATGATGAAAATTGCCACACAAAATATACATCTCGTAAAACTGCAGACCACAAAAAGGCAGATGCATCGGGAGGCATGCTTTATCTAGAGAGGGTTTAGCAGCATTATCATCTTTTTAAACCACAAACTCTCTATTAAGAGTAGACAACTAAGTAGAGCAGACATTAGGGTTTCCTGTCCTGAATGCATAGGACAATACACAAAGATGAGTAAAGATTAAGAAAATTTGTAGCAACCCAAATTTAAAATGACCCTGGAATGGGTAAAAATATGGAAAAACTCCCTCTTAGCCATTACCCCCCATTGATCTGAATTTTGGTATACCTATTATGTATTTCAACGTGCTGATACAAATATCATAGGCAAAATACCCACATATTTCATTTTCAAGGTCACCTTGTATAAACATGTTTTTTTTTTGCTTTTCACGTTTATTTAGCAAAGTATTGATTTTACGGAAAAGTTTCCTTCAAAAGTTGTAGTCCATTAAAAGATTAATATCCAATACATTTTTCTTGTAGAGCCAGTGATTTGGAAGAAAAATGCGCAATTCGTTCTGCATAATTTCTTGATACAATTTCACATGACATACTCTTTTGCACACACACCCACCCACACACATACACTCACACATATACACACACACAAAACGAAACACACGCATGACATCAGTTCAGTTTTTGCCGGGACAACATTCTTTGAATGGCATAGTTTCTATCATAGCTCCGGCATTGCAGGCTTACATTGCACTCTAGGGGCAGTGATTTGTATGTTTCAGTAACTATTGTAGTACAAAATATTGACTTATTAAGACTTTAATTTAAGTTACTTTAGATGCTATTGTAATTGTATATGTTACCGGATATCTGTATAACGCGGGTATTCAGCACAATCCCTAGGCACTGTATAAAATACCTGGGTCGTTTTGGCAATGTATTAAATGATATTAATATTATTCACCATTACATACTTTACCTAGGTAATGTATACGTTTCCGAACTACTATACAGAATACCTACAGGTCCACCGGCAATGAATAAAATTAATAGATTTGGGTATGTGTATTCGATGAACTGTCATCGAATGGCAATTCATCGAATGACAATTCCTCGAATTGCAATTTTTCTTGTTTAAAAGATTTAAAGATTTTATTATAAACAGAAACAATTTAATGCTTTTTTGTATTTCTTATTTTTTGATCAATAACAATTTAACATTTTTCCGTACATAAAAATTTTAGGTTTACTTTCTTCCTTGAATCATTTTTTTTTTTCAAAACGTTTACGTTAGTGACAGAAACGAATCGCTACAAAACCGACTCCACGTAGTCTTGTTTGCCCTACCCCTAGAGTGTAATGTAAACCCGCGTAGGCGCGGAGGGGCGAGGCGGCCCGCGAGCTAAGGAGCAGGTGGTTTTAATGCTCGCCGCAGCAGCTGAGGCTGGCCGGCGCAGCCGGCCAGCAAGCCGAAGCTGCGGTGGTGAGCATTAAAAGCATCTGCGACGATAAGCTCGCGTGGGACCGCCGGAGCCCCGCAGCGCCGGAGCCGTGACAGAAACTGTGCTTGCTGCATGTTGCATTCTGCTTACGTTTTAATGGTGCCTTTCAAGGATGGGTGACATTTGAAATAATAAATATTTATTAATGATCATATGAAAATTATATCATTCGATTCGGCCAATTGTGATTCAATATTTTGTAATTCGATATATTGTCATTCGATGAACTGTCATTTGATTAATTGTTTTCGATGAAATGTTAATTCGATTAATTGTGTTTTCGATGAAATGTTCATTCGATTAATTGTGATTTCGATGAAATGTCGATTCGATTACTTGTAATTCGATTAAATGTGACCGATGAAATGTTTTCGATGATTTTTCCGCAAATCGTAGTGTTTGCGCAACTTTGTAAGAATTCCATGTATCGTTGCAGCAGCTTTATTTAGCCTTTGGTTCAATGCACCGCCAAAGGTTGGGGTTTTTACCTTAACTCGTAACAACTGAAGGCGATCGGTATATTCTTAATGTACGTTATGAAAAGTAGAGCTCGGGTGAGCGGGCTCCTGGTACGTGCGGTAAATATACCTACACGTATCTTAGTCTTATAATTCCACAAGATTGGCCGTGCCCCACTCGGATACAGCCCAAATTGTGAGATTTATACGTTTCACCACCACTCTGCTATCATCTGCGTACCCATAGACAATAGGCATGAGCGGGTCATTACTTTGTACAAAGAAGAAATCCCAAACCTAGACGATAAGGACAGAGGATATGTCGGAGCTAGAAGCTTGCTTAAATGTAAGAATGCCAAAGTTTGGGTTTGGCAGCCAAAACCATTTGTGCCAAGTAAACTGCCTGCCCTCACGTCTCGCTTCTCTCCCACTTGTTGTCTTTTACACACATTACCAATTACGCATGGAGTATTGTATAGAATGCCTGGGCGAAGTATGAAATAAATAATATTCGAAACGTTACCTGAACGTTTTAGATATTCTATAAATTGCCTAGGTATTGTATAGAGTGCTGAATTATATAGATATCCGGTAACATATACAAATGGTAATATGCATGATAAAATATTCCAAATAAAAATCTGCCATCTTCCTTAATATGTCAAGTGAAATAATACCAAGCAATTGTAAAATTTTTCTATAAAATCAAACATTTGCCAAATAAATGTGAAAAATTAAAAATAATGTTTTTTCAAGATCACCTTGAAATGAAATATAACTACAGGTATTTTGCCTATGATATTCGTATCAACGCATCAAAATTTATAGATATACCAAAATTCAGATCAATTGGAGGTATGGGCTAAAAGGAAGTACAGCTGAGTTTTCTGATGAACATGATGATGAAAGTAGAGAAACAAAAAGTTGCAGTACATTACGACCAAACATGATAGTTGATAGGGTTGTATCCACGGAAGCCACCATGTTGTCTAGTAATTGGTGTGTAACATGAAACAATTTCCTACCAGCAAATTTGTATTTTTCACAAATGGTGACAAATCTCGAGCATTTTTACTATGATACACTAGTACTCAAATTTATATTTTAAACTTATTGTTAGCCATGACCACAATCCATGCAGCTCAGTTGAAATATCAGAGTACAAAATATGTATCGTGAGTATCATAGTAAAAATGTGTTTAGTCCACAATGAGTTTAAAATCGAATCTCAGGTAAATCATAAAGCGAGAAATCTGACCCTAAAAATATAGGACTGTTGAATTGTGTTTTTTAAATTGAAATGTGAAGTACCTTTGTAATACTGTAAATCACTATACACCGATGTAGATAATTAGTACCGTATTTACCGTATTTTTGAACACTTGGCAATTAAGTCATAAATTAAATAATGTGTGATACCTCTTAAACATACAATATCATTGGATACGACATTATATCTTGCCAACAAGCTCAACCCAGAAGAAAACGAGTATCTTATCCTTAATATATTATATTTATAAGTAAGTAAGAGTAAAATATTATCAAATAGCTTACGTTTTATTTATGAATGTCTTAGCTAGATGAAAAGCCGTTAAAATTGGTAGCACGAACACTTATTAAAAAAGTCTAATAAATATTTGACTAGACTTATGAATACTAATCTAGTGAAACATAAAATACTTACAAATCGAATACTGGACCGTTGAGAAATATTTCACTAATAAAACTTATAAACACGTATAAACTAATAAAAAATCAGTCTTATTTTGTAGGTTACTTTACTTGTCATGTCAAATGTCAAAATTTACATGAATTTCATTCATTACTTCCAAGATTACTTCATTTTGACGCTCAGCGGTAATAGGCAAATGCGTTATACATTATACAGCCAAATCAAAATCGCACAGTTGCAGCAGACGTGAAAATTGGAGAAATTAAAGCTTTTACAATGATCTAATTGACCACCAATTTTCATTCTTGTCTATTCTGGGCCGGTGTCTCTATGGAAGATGGGGTTCTCCTTTAATAAGGGCAAAATATTATAATTTTAATATCTCACACATTCGTGTACAATATTTATTTCCACAGTTTATTTCATATGTAGGTCGTAGACAGTAGACACCGATTACCTCCGTCGTTTATGACAGTTAAGACGATGTACCACAGGGCACAGAGTACTTAATTACTACGTTGACCAAAACGCTGAAATAGTGAATAACTTTATGCGAACTTTGTACCGCTTAACAACTCCTCTCCCTCGACTAACCGGTATAAATAAAAAGTTTTATTGCTATCAACTTTTTTAATGTACCTACATAAGTACATTAAAAAAGTTGATATGGTCGATAAGCTTTCATAAAATATTTTCAAATTTTCCGTAAAATTTTCTTATTTTTTCTTTTTTACGAACCCTTTCCTGACAACAAAAAAAGAAATAGCGAAATCCGTCCAGGCGTTCTCGAGCTTTGCGCTTAGCAAAACATTTTTGGCGATTTTGGCGATATAGATAGATAGCTGATTGGTATTGATACCTAGATTTTATCCTTAATTAATTTAAAATGTTCAAAACTCTCTTAATACATTACGTATCTTTTATCTAATTAATTTTAATTTTAAAAACGTATCAAGACATGCAAGGGCGACCTTCTCACTTGATTTCATGCCTACCTTACCCCTATTCAAATGCCCGTGACGCCCTCTCTTATAGGAACGAACTTGTGTGTATTGTATAAAATTGTGTTGGAAGGTTCTTTGATACTGGTACTTGGAAAAAGGAACTATGTTGGTAATGCCAGAGTCTTTTTAAGAATAGACTGAGAAATATTTCAAGTGTTTCAGTAATGTAAGTGTTTCGTAAGCCAGTAATAAGCTGTCCACTGTATTTTTGGAACGAAGTTCCTTATCGCGCGTTGCGAAAGGGGGCTAGGCGGAAAATTTGGTAACGACACTTTTTGCCGGTAACAACACTTTTTGCCGTCGTAGTTTTTTTTACATAGAAAGCAAGCCAGAGTACTAGGATAGCAAAAACATGCAAGCGAGTGGGTCAAAACAAATCTAAGGTAAATTTCTCACGACTTGCTGCATGTTTTTGCTATCCTAGTACTGACTGCAAGGAACTTCGTTCCATCCGGGTGTCCCTTGACACCTCTCAAGTTTTTCTTAATTATTAACGCGTCGGCAATACCTTTGTTAATATATGACACTATGACAGCGGTGTCCACTTACTACATAGATAACCTACTTACTATCAGGTATCATACCTTATCTCCTTTTTGGTTATATTTTGTACCTAAAGTAACTCAAGAAAAAAAACCTTAAGGTAATATATATTATTTTATTAGGATAGCTATGTTCTACAAGCACTACATTAAAACAGATGTAAAAATTATCCTTAATTCTAACAGGCTTTCTTATCAAAGTACATGAAATAATAATTATGTTTATTTCGAAGGCACAAGAACTATTGTAATAATACGCTAACCCTTCACAGATTTAGATATAGGTATAACTGCTATTTCTATATAAAACGATTATGTAAACCTTGCTAGGTATTGTAAGTAGTAACTTATTGTGATACAACCTTCATTTGAAATAACATATTTTCAAATAAAACAGATCAGGACATATTATTTAACGTTATTGTAATGTATGGGATTACTTAGGTAGGTATAATAATATACCTAACCACGATATCTGTTAATATCAAACAATTTCAAAATCGGCGTCGTGTGCATTTCCTTATAATTTGTGATCATTACAACTATGTAATGAGTTCCAACGTATCATATTATACCAACAACTAAGAAAATGAATGTTGGGGCCGGTTTCCACCAAAGCTGAGAAGTAAGATGGATGTAAACAACCAAGTAGATATCGGTATTTACACATCTCTACGCCTGGATCAAAGTTAGGCATTAAACCTAATGACATATATTTGGTTGTTTACGCATGTCTACGATTGCCTCAGTTTTGGTGGATACCAGACCTTACGCCTTAGGTAATAAGAATCTTGCAAGCAGTGCGGTATTTAAATCGTGAAAACTTTAAAATTACTGGTCAGCAAGCCCTACTTTGTACCAATTACACTTTTCACTTCCCAAAATCTGCTCAATATCCTATCCAACAAAAAACAACCTCCTGAAACTATCATTATAAATAATACATAATATAAATGTTCATAATTATTTCTAGTTACTTTCAAAACGTGCAAAAATACATTTTACATAGTAAAATATATGCAATTTTATTTGACTTTATTAATGGTGTTGCAAAGTTATTGAGAAATTTATAAATGGTATTAAAAAATCTATTATATATAACTAAGTATTTTTATGAATTTTGTTTTGTTTGTATTTCTCAAAGGCACCGCGATCGTAAAATATGTATATGGTAAGTATAAAAAAAGTATTTTAATAGTTTTATCGGTGGATATGGTTTCATTAGAACACACTCAGGTCTTAGCTAAGCACATTAAAAAAACATTTTTCCAGCGCACTTATTCAGTAATAGCTATCTTATACCATTTAAATATATTAATTTAAGTAAAAACATATTATTCCCCCTACTCGCTACAGGTATCTATCACAAATCACAAGGACATTTATTATAAAACGTTCAATTTATAATTCCGCCCAAATGAAACATTAAGTAATAAATTAACTACTTTAGAAGTACTAAACTAAATGCATTATACAATAATATATAATAGGTAGAATTTTATTCTATCTATTCCCTATCGCCCTTCAAAGCAAATAATTATGCATTTTAAACAACAAGATTATTTTCTTAATTTCCTTAAGATCATAAAGTATTTGTAGAAATTATGTCCTCAGACAAACTAAGTTACATGTGCTTCACTTTAAAAATATACCTGAGAACTATTTGCAAGTACACTTAAGTATTAAAATATAATTTGTTATGTTAACTTGTACAATGAACAATATATTATGTCTTTGTGTAGAAACGATAAATAACCAACATCATATCTTTTTGTATTTTCATTTCATTATAATCCAAAAAATCAAAGATACATACATTCATAATGACAATAGTTTCTTATTCTTTTGTGACTAGTATAGAATAAATTTTACTCTTACACCTAAAACCAACTTTATTTCTAAGCTTATATATAACATACATACTATGCAACATGCAATTCCAAATCTTCATTCTATTATAATTATATTTTTATGACTAAGACTATGTCTTCTTTGATTACATGATTGCTCACTGTTTAAAAAAATACTTATAACACCTTAACGGGCTCAAACAAAATAATAATAACAAGAATAACATACATACATATTGTAAAGTTTACCAATTGGGTACTCATTCCAATACATATCTGTGTTCCAGACACACTTTCAAGTGGATAATTTTTTTTCATTAGATGAATTATACATAAATTCACAATACTTTGATACTTGTATTTTTGTCTATTTTCATGACAGTTCTCCAATGGGAGCATTTTGAAGCCATAAATCATGTATGAAATTATACAGATCATCGCTGACGGCCACCTGAAATAAGATATTTTATTTTTTAACTTATACTATTTCAAACAATTTTTCCCAATAAATTAAAAATACATGCAGCTAAAGAATTTTAAGTACAAACTGTATATCTTCAAAAACATTGTTGTGTTGATGTGCTTTTTCTTACAATAATTCAATTACAATATTTTTAATATTAAAACAAACCTGTGTATGTATTCTAATTTTTGGGACACCCTATATAAATTGAATTGTATGTATTAAAAAGAGTACAGTTTGTTCTCACCTTGTAAGGCGTGGGATTCAAGTTCCTCTTAATATCCTGTCGAAGTGTCCTAAGAGATGACTGCACTCTCTGTCTCACTTCAGACAGTGGTTTGAGTGGGATAGTAATGCGACCATCTTTCCAATATACCTGAAAAATTGACTTTTATTAGATTAATGAATTGAAGACACATCTTTCCTACCAATTCCTACCCACTACTAATAAAGGGATTTTTTCAGCCCAAGTTAATCATCTGTGAAGATCTATTGCAATAAGACCATGTTTTAGAGGTTGAAAGCAGAAAAGCAAAACAAAAAAAAAAAAAAAACATCAGTGTAACCATGTCTTTGTGTAAAAAAACCCAAAGTTAAACAATCATCAACCTATCAGGTACGTTAAACGGCCGCCAAATGTTAAAGTGCATTCAAATACGCATTATAAATTAATAATTGACATTCAACTAGTTTGCTTCTGAATACCATTAAAAGAAGTATAGCGGTGCCAAAAAAATATTGATAGAACCTTTTTTTATGAACATTTTCGAAGAGCCTATATAATCGTAAATAAATCGGATCACTAGTAATAATAATATGCATGAAAGATCTTAACAGCTTTTTCGTGTGAACTGCAGCGGTGGTCAGAGGCCAAATGTACGGACCCTAACTGTTCGGTAGACCCTATTTTCAACGCAATATGTGCCTATGCCTACCTTATATAGGTGTTCCACTTGGCTCGGAATAACATAAGCTCTCTTAGACTCCTGGAAGGGATGTCGGCACAGAACTTTCTGCCCTATCTCAGGAGCTGGCTCGGACGACCTTTGGAGAAGATCAATTAATGCGTGGCCATCAGCTCCGAATAATCTATAAGCCTGAAATTAAAAGTATTCACTAATTTAATTAATACAAGTTAAAAGTTTTTATGTATTCGCAGCGCCACCATGCGACGACTCTTGTACACTAACTTTATTAATTTTGCTACATATTGTTACCATTCCAACCTCAGTATTTGTTTGTAACTTTCATTATAAAATGATGTGATAGCAAAATATAACAATAGTATAGATCAATCATTGTTAATTTTATCTTTTTTATTGGCTAATTTGCAACAACGTTGTTATAATTTATGTTTATCTGCTTAATATAAGTTCAATGTAACGTTGTTATCTTATCGGTCGCTAGTCCAAGAGTCCTATACTGATTGCAAACTTGTATAATGATTGCACACCGTAATCAGTTTAAAGAAGGATTGTATTTTTTCGAAGTGATAAAGCAATAGTTACAATATTTGTATGCCGTTTCCTTAAACCTACCTTAAGCCTGGGTTTAAATTTAAAATTATTTAGAAGATTAACGAATTATCATTTGTTTCGATGAGACATCGAAACAAATGATAATTCGTTAATCTTCTAAATAATTTTAAATTTAACATTCCAACATCACTAATTGCATTGACTAAAATGATAGGTGAATTAAGTCTACTTATATCAATTCACCTCGATCAGTAGATTTAAATCACCTGGGTGCATAGGTGAATAAAGTACACTAAAAGTAGACTTAAGACACCTGGGTGAATTAACTCAGGTAAATAAAGTCGACGTCACCGAAAATTACTACAGTCAAAGGCTTAAACTCTGTACTGTGTATTACAAGTTCATGTTTGACAGATCACCATTTACCGGTACTCAGCCAAGGAGTAAAACGTCATGGTCATAATAATAATATATAATAATAATAATTTAATTATAAAGATAAAGTTATATTAAGTATATAAAAATGCATAAAACCTTAATGTCTAAAGCCCATACATCTCCCATAGAAGTTGGATATAAAATAGACCAAAATGTCTAGTAATTACACCATTAGGTGGACGTACAAACTTGTATTAATCTACAGCTCTACATACCTCTTTGTGGCCAGGAATAGTAACTTTCCCGACGTCCTGACTCAACTTGATGCGTGGCTGCCCGTTTATCTCCACGAGTTTGTAAACGCACCCCAATGCCGGTTGACGCTGGCAAGTCACTGAAATATTATATCTAAATATACTTCATTATAGTTTTATTTACCCTGTGGAGATTTTATTTGTAAATAGATATATAGGTTATTCATTACTTATATCAAAATTCATATTAATTTATCAAAAACAAATAATCGGAACTGTTTCTTCGTTTTCAGCCAACTCCAAAAATGTAAATATCAATGAAAGAAAACGTAAAAATCGGCAAAGAAATTAATAATAATAGTTTACATGAACATAAATATCCCAAGAGTGGCAGCGAAAATAAGGATAATAAAAGAATATTAATTTTTGGAGGAAAACAATGTATTCAGATAGCAGAAAACCTTCGAAAATCCCTAAAATAACCCTTATAGGCAGTACCAAATTATGTAACTTGGCAAACCTTATGCGCTGATTGAGGATATATTAAAAGTTTGTAGACTGTATGATATAACTGAAAATTATAGAATAAACGAACAAGATCAACATCATGTAAAGATTATGACAGAAAGGGCATTGAACCTAATAGCAAATTATTGACATGAATTTATTAATATGAATGTAATAGATATTTCATATTATGTGATAAAGTGCAATGTTAATATAATATAATGTAATGTAAAATTTGAATGTTAATGTAATTGATAAGATAAATTAAAATTAGTTTTAAAATTATTGTACACTCATAATGTGTCCCTGTTGAGAATTCATTCATTCATCAGTTCATTCCTGTATAACATCTGTGTACCAACAGAAACAATAAAGACTATTTCTATTTCCAAAAAGGAGTTTCTCAATTCGCTGGGATCTTTCTTTCATAGTGCAAAACTTTAAAAATGTATCGAACAAACTTTGTTAACTTTGTTCATACAATTATCTTAAAATAAACTATTTAGAAACAAATATTTATTCTATAAACATAAAAAATAATACATAGAATAAAGTATAAATATCACCATTTTAAAAATTTATGTTTTCAAATCAACTGCGTCAAAATACTGTTTGTACTTAGTAAATCTTCAAAAGTAGCCTCAGTAAAAACCCACATACTCATTGTAAAGAAAAAGTGATAAAACGTTTAGAATAACCCAGGATCTAACTTATCAAACCTTGAAATGGATGATTGTTAACTATCTGGGGCATTGTGTAATCTATTAAAAACTAAATGCTACATGTAATGTTCAGTATTATAACACTGTTATATAATAATTAATTCGGTGCCATAATAACTACTATGATACAGTACACTGATAAAATGATAACGGAAAGCAGTAAAAACAATATTGTCAAAGTTCTGCACGTTGCAACACATCTAATAAGGAAGATCCGATATAATTACTGGCAATGAATTCTACTTAAATTTGAACATTCTAATCAGTACTTTTTATTTAGAATAGGCATGATGACAGTAAGTAAAAATCACTAAAATTATGTATTTATTTAATGAAACCCTATTAATGGATTACAAAATACGGCAAACCGCCATGATTATCTTGAACGTCAATCAGTCTCAATCTGCGCGAATTACGTCACGCTTCTTTAAACAAACGAATATGACCATACTGATAATGACATCTTGTCTATGTATCTTCCTGAGACGTGACGTCACAAGCGACGCCATGACACTTTGAAGCGTTTTGGTGCGGATTTAAAACTTATAAATTGAAATGTATTTATTTTATACTAAACCTTATTTTTTTCGGAAATATGATATCAGTACTTTGAAATTATAATATATTTCCCAACAATATAGAATAGTATCGTATTTCAAAATCTGTCATCATGCCCATTCTATTTTTATAACCTGATAGTTAGCTTCTACATAATATAGTGTATCACTACCTATAGTGTATTTGTAACATAGTTATTAAACGTATTAATGACAATATCAAGAGAGTAATTTTAATAATACAAATTCATAAAAAATATGCCATACGAATACCTACCTAAATGTGTTCCAATGCCAAAGCAGTCAATCTGATGGCCTTGCTCATTAAGGCTGAGTATGGTCTCCTCGTTGATATCATTGGAGGCGACGATAGTGAGTTTATCGAACCAGGGCAAGTCAAACACCTTGCTGACTTTACCGAACGTGTCCCGGGCGAGTACCGACAGGTATGCAAGGTCACCGCTGTCAATGCGAATCCCCACAGCCCGATACCCGCAGTCGTTCAGCGCTAAAGCCACCGCGCAGAAGTTTAGCAGACCACTCCTGGTAAAGGGAAACATAGAATTTGCAAACTGATCGCCAAGCTAAATCAAATTTTTTGACCTTGCAAATCTTGGTACTGTAGCTATTGTGTGGAAAAGTGCCTACTCTATGGTAAAATAGAAGAAAGGTACTTTAATGCAACAGTTTCTTTATCTCTTCAGTGAAGTTAATGATATTCATTTGTTTACTAACGTTATAATAACAACTGTGAATAACAACCTCAGAGATAGTTAAAGTACATTACTTAAGGTAATAAATCATAACAGTTAATAATTAATGCTTTGTTTACAATAATAATATAAGGCTTATAACTAAGCGTGTCATAAATCAACAAACAAGTTCACAGATATAATGGTTACGTAGAAAATGATGTGAAAAAATCTGTAATCATATGCGTTAACATTGTTAACAATAACTGGTAATTATAACATAAAAAATCGATCACTACCATCCACCACCAGCTTATCCCATGGTACTTACCACCACCATCACGTTAAAAATTACGTTATTTTTTTAATGTACATATGAGCAGACGAGCCAACTGATATTAAATGGTCACCGTCACCACTAGCTACCAGCAGCATTAAAAACTTCACCGATGCGTCGCTGACCAAGAAAGAAGAGTAAAGAAAGAAAAAATTCTGACCAAATGTTCTAAATATAGAACATTTTTTTTCTTTCCTAATTCTGTTTCCCGTGTTTTGCTTGTCTTTGGCTGAGCGTAATGCCATGAGTGGAAGAAAAAAACATCTTTTTCACTGAGTGAGCAAAAATAACGTAAGTATCTCGGCATTAAAAATTATTGCGGCTATCTGCAGGTGAAAATTATATTTCAAAATCTAAAAATTGACCTCATAGTATTAAATTGACACATAGTTATTTATGAATGAAATTAAATCATTCATTTTTGCAATCCGATGCCTGTTTAATTAAAAAATAGAGTTATTATTCAAAAAAAATTATACAATAATATCTCACTACATTTTTTTTGTTCGCTATTTTGGCTGTAAATTATTTTTTTGATTGAGATTCGATTTGCCATATCAAAGAATTCTTACTATATACTAAAAATTGCGGTATTAAATATCCATTATAATAATGCCATAACATTATGCGTGATAAAAATGTAACTAAAATATTACATGTGATGAATTAGAAATATGACGACAAGGAGTCAAGGATATAAATAATTATTATAAACAAAATTGTCCTCAACCGTTAGTAACATGACGTATCAAATGATGTCATTCGGTCTTTGGACGCATCGTTAAATCAAGTGAAGGTCGAACAGATACTAATAATAAAAACCAGTACTAAAACAAAGGAATGGCGTGTCATGAACAGCAAACATGCAAATTTAAAAATGATAATGAGCATGTGCAATCCTTATACAATGCAACTGTGCCCAATGACTGAGGTCGGCCCTATCGTCGCGGTTAAGTTCAGGACATTACGTCACACTGAAGCAAAATGTAGTGTCCCCGTGTTCTCATGTATTTACATTCAATCGTTAGATGTAGCGCCGTCTGCATGCGCTTCATTGAAGCAAAACAAAATGTAAGTACCATAAACTACGAAAGGAAACCCGGACAGGCGATCTCGGTCTATGTTAGAGAGTGCTCTGTCAGCTACCCCGGTGTGAGCCCCCATGCCGGCCTAGCGAAGGGTCATGCGACATGATGGGAGAATCCCTCCGTCCGATACGACTCCACACACAATTAATAACGAACAATAAAACGAACAATGCAAAATAATAATAAAGTTTATCAGACATCAAATGTCACATGAGCAGTCTATTTGCTTTACCTCAGTGTGCGTTCGACTGTGCTATATCCATATGTACTATGTATACTCGAGTGGTTTTGTACTCTATGACCATTGGTTCCACAGTTGCTATTGTAGCCGGAATGCCCATTCATACTCTGGCCGTGTCGTGACGGTAAGGCTTGGAAATGGTACCTCTTCACATCGTAAGTGTCGACTAGAGCCAGGAATCCGGCTGGGAAGGCTATGGCATAGGATATTAGAGCGGCGAGTTCGCCGTCGCTGGCTTCCTCGGGGGACACATCCACTACGGAGGACACTCGGGCGCGCCACTCGACCGCCATTTGCAACAGATTGCACGCTCTCTGCGTCTCTGCGTGGTTCAACGTCACTGCAGTCAAGTCGTCTAACGAGCTAAATGACGTCACAAACGAATGCGCGTGCGTTCCCTTTACGGGTATGTTAAACAACTTTCCGGCCAGCACATTGCTTGTTCCGTCAAAACCACCTGAAATACAATTAGAATATTGTAAAGAGATAAGTCTAGATTTATTTTATAGTTAAACTAGTGGATACCCAGCGTGTTCCACTAAGCTAAAACTTCTGATGACAATGTCAGATCAGTGTTTTTGTGTTGACGTTGACGTTGATGCGCCATCTTTGCATATTAATTTCAAGTTGTAGTATGGTAAAAGTGTAAAATCGAATTTATCAATAGACCGAATGTACCTAACGAATTGTTTCAGTAGTCTTAAACCACCTTCGGATTATTGCCTTTCAAATTAAACCATTTGAGGTATATCGATTGTATGGTTTCAGAGTCTATAAGGGACATCCAAACAAACATTTTTTTGTGTTTTGTATAATTATATAGATTCGAATACCATTTTTTGTCATATTATTATGTCAGGCCACTTTCAAGATACATATCTGCCTTATACAGTTGAGCCACTACTTACGGGACACCCTGTATATTTATAGATAAGAATTAAAATATTTTTAAATCAGTTTAATAAAACAAAAACTATTTGAACTATCTCGCGTTTTTTATTGATACTGATTTGATTATTATTAATATTTTTTGAATAAGATATTTTTGCTGCATCCGGATGTACCTGAACCTACCACAGAATATAACACGTTCGATTGTTTGTCCACTATTTACATAAAGATGCGGATAACACATTGCACTTCATTTGTGGTCAGATCATGGACGCAAGGTCAATGAAGATTACAACAAATGAGATGTTGCACTTGTGTCTTGGAAGTAGCAATAGAATCTACAGACTACAATTGACCTCAAAAGAGCAGAACTCTGAGGTTTATTATGTCTATTGGTATTGAATACCCACTTAAAAGGAAGCTTACCTATTCATCACTAATTGCACTGACTTAAATTATAGGTGAACGAGTAACCGCCCTCGCTTTGCTTCGGTTTTCCTATTTTTTTACACCTTGGGTTACATTATTGGAGTTTTATTAAGGATCCCTAATTTTTTTAAATATAATAATATAGCCTATGTTCACCGGGAATAGTGTAGCTTTCTAACAGTGAAAGAATTTTTCAAATCGGTTCAGTCGTTTCGGAGCCTATTCAATGCAAACAAAAAAATCAAATTTTTCCTCTTTATATATGTATTAGTATAGATTAATCATTAAGTCTACTTATATCAATTCACCTCGAACCAGGGTTGGAAAAAATCATGATTTTTTAAAAAAATCGAAAAAATCACGATTATTTTAAAAAATCCTAATTAATCACGATTTTGTTGATTTTTTCATTTTATTTTAAAATATTTTTGCGCAAAACAGAACGCTCCCTCAAGGGATTGCGCGGACACAGCGCGGGGATTCCTCTTTTGTCTGACATGTGAATGCCAAGCAAATGTGCAAAAGCAAGTGAATGCAAATTCTAAATTTGTTTTTAGGGTTCCGAAGTAAAATTGGAACCCTTATAGTTTCGTCATGTCCGTAGCAAAGCGCCGAAACCCTTAATGCTAGAAAGCTGTTTGGCACGGATATACATATAAATTATTAAAACTCCAGAATTGTAGAAAAAAATATTGAAAAACATTTTTTTTCAGGGTACCTCCCCTACAGGTAACGTGAGGATGATTTTTTTTATTTGTCGCGTACCCTATATGTGGGTATCGTTGAAAAGGTCTTTCAAAAATGTTATGGGTCTTCTAAGAACATTTTTGGAATTAGGGGTCCGTTTGTGAAATATTTGCCTTTAAAGTGCTAATTTTGGTTAGAGTTAAGTGGGACCAGGGGGGACTCCCATGTCGGCTAAACGGTTGGAGTTGGACAAGTGAAAAAATTCTCCAAAATAGATGAATTTATAAGGAAAACTATCACGGCTATGTTAACATAAGTATTTAGTTAATAAGTATTAGTCGAGAAACGTACTACTTCGGAACCCTACATTGCACGTAGCCTGATATGCACTTCCCCGGTTTTTATATGTGGATTTCTGTGAAAGAAAGTGAAATTACACATTTTTGATTAAATCATTGATTTTTATTGAAAAAATCATTTGATTTAAATCGTGATTTAAATCATGATTTAAATCAAAATGATTTATTCATGCCAACCCTGCCTCGAACAGTAAATTTAAATCACCTGGGTGCATAGGTGAATACACTAAAAGTAGACTTAAGACACCTGGGTAAATTAACTCAGGTGAACAAAGTGGATGTCACCTTTTCTATTTAGTTTATTTATTTATAAATATTGTATAAGAGTCGAGCATTCATCTGGCCTTGTTATTGAAAAAGTATCAAGTTTGTATCGGTACTATTCATTATTGGCCGTTCATTATTTTCCACTTATTAAAGTAATCAATCAATAAATACTAAAGGCACTTTATTCATAATAGCAAATAAATAAATTATAACTAAACAGTTATGAAGATTTTTTATATGCTGGTGGGTCATATGTATGTCTTGTATAAAATTGCCATAAGTATCTAAAGTATTTGAATTAACCACGGTGAAATTGCAAAAGTTTTGAAATCGAATTCAGCAAACTTTGGTTAAGTAAAACATTAAATATACCTAGATATAGCTATGATATATTGAAATTGATATTCAGCATGAGCAATTTGCAAAGTATTCTATGTCAAGGACCTTGAGGTCGCATGGATAAAACGAATTAACAAAGTTTCTTTGTCGGTACGACAAAGTCGGTTCTAGCGAGACCGCGCGGTGCGGTGTTATATCGTACAAGTTGGGAGGGATAGCAGTACCAGTTACCGACTGCTCGGTCTTCAAACCTGCAGGAATCTACGCTAACACAATCAATATTCAGAACAAGATAATTTGCTGTACGGTGCCGATAGTAAAAGTGTTAGTAATGACGCATCAACTTTTATTTTTCTGTGTATTTCTCGTCCATGAGAGCCAATCCGTACCACCGTACCTCTGCCTCAAAGTTGTCGTATTTGTTGATGTATTTTGGCGTGAAATTGATAGACAGATTAATTTCAGACTCAAAGCGTTCAAAGTTTGATTTCAAGGAGGTTTTTGTGTAAGGTCACGATTATCAAGGCCATGAGGGTGATAGTGAAAAACCTCGTTTACGACTTTGTTAATCGTATGGATCCTTAGTAGCTTAAGAGACCTGCTACCTGAACATTCAAACATATCAGTGTCACTATAACCTTACTTGAAAACGTAGTCCACATATATGATGGTACGCGTAACGCGCAATAACATGTCAAGAGCTTATTTACTCTTGAAGAATTCTCTTGAATAGATGAGCATAGTCTATACATCGCACCACAAATAAAACTACTTATCTTACGATAAGTAAAATTATATTCCAAAAATTTTATCACTAACCGACATATGAATATTTGGAAGCAGACAATCCCCCATCGGGGCCTTGCGCTCTTCGCAGCCCAAACTCCAATAACGACACGTACTTTCCAGCCACCATTCTGTATCGAGCGGCATTCGTTGCCATTAAACTGGAAAAAGAAAAACATTATATAAGCTATTACATTTTTACAGGAATGAGCTAGATTGACTTCATTGCTTGCTAGCTTCATTAGTTTCGTTAGTTTATTTTTCGCTATCTTAACAATATTCAGTGGACGTGGAAAGTTTAGAGAGTATAAATGGATGAATAATGGATGTTTATTACTATTTCACGCAAAAATTACTCAACGGATCTCGATGTTTAGCATACAGGTAGACCATGATCTGTAATAATAAAATAATACCAACAAATATAACAATAAATGTATGCGTAAGTGCGTACTTTCATTGGTTGTTGACTCAGTTACACCTCACGGGGTTAGCAGTCGCATTCGGTGTAACGACCAATAACATTCATTGGTCGTTATTAAAGCATGCGAGTGTATACCTACTCCTATGCCATAATACGCATAAGAAATCTTAGCACCTCGGATGCGGGCCTCACAGACTGATGAAAACGGTGCACGCAAGCAGCTTGCTCGAACCTTATGGGATGCGGAAGAAAATAATAGCCCAAACGACCAATGAAATTGCGCGCTAAATAGATTTTTTTATTGGAAATAGTAGGAATATCATCTGCGTCACTGATATAGGATCACTCGTGTAATACGATAGGTAAATAGATTAATAAGTGAAAATTGATACAAAGACGATATAAGTGGAAGAGACAATTAAACGTATGACACTAGACTCACAAAATCTTTACAGGAAATCCATACTTCCATACTTTTAAACTTAACTTTACTAATATTATAAAAAGAAAAGATTTGATTGTTTGTTTGCATTGAATAGGCTCCGAAACTACTAAACCGATTTGAAAAATTATTTCACTGAAGGGTAGCTACACTATCCCCGGATGACATAGGCTACATTATATTTTCAAAAAATTCGGGATCCTTAATAACACTCCAATATTGTAACCCAAAGTGTAAAAAAATAAGAAGACCGAAGCAAAGCGAGGGCGGTTACTCGTATTATAAATGCGAAAGTGCATTTGTTTGTTTGTTTGTCCCTCTTTCACGTCGTAAGGGAGCGATGTTGTGGTATGATTTCTTGTGTGGAGATAGTTAGGAGGCTGGAGAGTGGCATAGACTACTTTTTACAGCGGTAAAATATCTTATTCCCATTGGAAGATCCATTAAGATGCGTATTTGAATCACTCCATACTAAAAGTAACAATGTTTTGGTCCTTCTTTAAGTTCATAAAGGATCTATGGATTGATATCAATTTATAGTTACAAATATTAATATAATTATTTATATATAAATACTAGCTACCTGGACAGACTTCGTTCTGTCAATTTTTTTTTATTTTGAGATGTAAGCTACCCTATCTTTCAAGTTAAATCAAACTGCACACGGTGTGCAACTTTGATTAAAATCGGTTCAGTAGTTTAGGAGTTCATCGAGGACAAACAACGTGACACGTAATTTATATATATTAAGATTGATATAACTTTATATTTATAGTTGGAAGGTTGATGAAGGTTACAGGCTTTACAGGTTCCTCTTCGTATCTTTTAAATTTTGGAACTGTTACTTATATATTCTTGCACTAGGAATGTGTCATGCATGTTAAACAACTCATTGTTACTTCCCTTTGAACATGCGGGCGAAGCCGCGGGTAATAGCTAGTAACCAATATTTCTTAGGAAAATGCAATACAAGTTATAACAATTCTCATAATATTGTTAAGAATAAGTACATAACATATCCATTAGCCTTGGACAAGAACATACAAAAACGTGTAATCTTAATGTTCTCAGACCATAAAATATAATACAATATGCAATTGTCATAAAATGTAATAACTACATAATATGCAGTAATTCCGTAATTTCATTTCTAACAAAAGTATCTAAAAATTCTAATTGAATAATGTTTGCTCAGATATAGTATCATTATGCAGATATTATTATCTTGTTATCGAGTGTCGCGGCTGGCTGAGCGGATTGATTGCAAGAGATACCCTGTAATGACGCGGTAATTATAATTAGAATGTTTACGCCTAGCATGGATTGATTACTTGATGTTACCTAGATAATCTAGATATAGGTAAATGCAACCTTTGTCGTAAATCACAAACATGCTTTTTATTCCAGATAAAACATACAGAAAGTCGTATTATTTTGTTAATAATTTGATTACCAATTTTGCAATGAAAGAGAAGGGGAATTGTGCTCAACAAGGAGATAAGATCCGAGTTATTTTATTACCTATTACTTAGTGCGTAATTCCTGAGGAACTTACCTTGCGAAGTTAACGAGGGTCAACAGAGTCGTCTCTAATAACTGAGCAATGATCAGCGGTCCCTCGACTCTTAGCAGTGGCACTCTAAAAATACAGAACATAGATAAGGAAACGAAAATAAAAGGTATGAATATTATAGGGTAAATCCTAACATTGTACCAATATTTGGGTGATTCTACGATAAGAGGTAACTTGTGCGGCAATCAGTTTAAAACTGAATTTTTATTCTATATGCTGTTATTTTTTGCCATGAAACACATCACCTAAATGTACTTTATTAAATAAAGTCACAATTAAATGCCTAATTAAAGTATATTTTTCTGAAATTCCTTATAAAGCCTAAAAAAGTCTCTACCCTGGCCTGTCCCCCTGCCAGTTTCAGTCTAATTTACAAACGATACATGCCTTCTTTGTATAAGTTATTAAACTAAAGCATGTTAAACACAAATTTCAATAAATATATTTAAGTATTGTTAAGGAAAAATATAACAATATTTATTTATTTGCAATTTTTTTTAAACTTCACTTTTGTCCCACTGTTTTTTGGGTATCTACCCTGGCAAATTTCATTCCGCTATTACAAACACAAATATAAAACGGCCATATTCCAAATAGGGCTCAAAGTCATCTATCGACGTGAAGTTAGCAATGCAAAACACGTGAGCCGTTAAGAGCGCCGACATTTATTAGTTGTTGCGACGCGTTGGTTCAAAGTGGTGGTTTCGCGAAGACATTGTGTCTCTCCACTGGTAAATCATAAAAGTTATATTATTCATTTAATTTATTTGCATTTACTGGTGTAATTTAGTAATAAACATTTCTTATGTCAATTAAAACAATGAAATTTATCATGAAAACGTCTCTTCCCTGCCATATTTCCCCTGGCAAGATAACTGTCAGAGGAGAGACTTGTTGACCAGGGGAGATAATGTTAGTACAAACAAACTCAGATATACGCATATTTTTATCAACAAGCAGTTTTAAATAATTTAAATAATTTTGGTAAATTCTTAAAACTGAAAAATAAAGGAGGTTCTCAGTTCATATTGTTATTATTTTATTGTCTAATATTGTTACAGATCATGGCACCACGGAAAAATATGAATTGCAAAAGCAAACAGAAAAGGAAAAATATTTAAAAAAGAAGAAGAAAGATTATAAAGACTGTCGACCAAATGACTCCTAGAGAGCAACGTAAGGCACGAAAGATATGGAAAAAGAAAGCAAGAGAGCGTAGGCAAACGACTTGCGCTTCAAAATGTAACTAATCTTTCGGTAACGCCATCGATGTCAAATCATCCATCCATCCATCAGCCTTTGGAGGTCTACTGCTGGACATGGGGCTCCCCTAACTTGCGCCACTCTGACCGGTCCTGGGCCTTCTGAATCCAGCGGATGCCCGCTGTCCAGTCCACCTGGTCGGGGGGCATCCTATGCTCCTTTTTTCGAGACGTGGGCACCATTCGAGGACCTTTCTTCCCAACGGTTATAGGTCCTTCGAACTATGTGGCCAGCCCATTGCCACTTCAGCCGGCTAATTCTTTGAGCTATGTCGGTTACCTTTGTTCGCCTACGGATCTCCTCATTTCTGATGCGATGCATAGCCCTCTACATAGCCCGCTGCGCTACTCTGAGCTTGTAGATTAGGCCAATAGTAAAGCACCAAGTCTCGGATCCGTATGACATCGCTGGCAACACACACTGCTCGAACACCTTCGACTTCAGGCACTGAGGTAGTGTTTTGGACGACAAGATATGTCGCACTCCAGTTCAACTTGTCTATCTCGTCTTTCAGTTCTTTTAACTTGTCGTCTGTCCTCAGTGTTCTATTGTATGTTAAGTACAATGTTTAATTAAAATTGATTTTACTAATTTTGTTACTTTTATTGGCACAAATTCTCTTCCCTGGTCAAATAACTATCTACCCTAATCTTGGTGTCTCTACCCTGCCCAATGTATTTACCCTGGCCTTGTAAAAAGTAATGAAATATGCATAAATTGACTTGCCCTTACGTGAAAAGGTACATAAATAGGAAAAAAATCGTAATATACGTGTTTAATGAAAAAACAGCAACTTTTTTCCGTGGCCGTGTTCTCTATGGACTTGAAACCTCTTATCGTAGAACTACCCATTTATGGAAATAAAAAATAAAAAAACTGCAAATAATTAAAGTGGTTTAAAAAAAACACAAAATATTTTATTGTGGCATAAATATAAAATCTTAGTAATTTTGTCATTTTTGAACAAAAGCGGAAAAGTAGGAAAGGAACGCATTAAACCTCAAAAGAAGGAAGATTCTTTAGAGTAGGTTGAAAATGAAGTCATACATCAGGTTTGTGACTCATCCATTACTTCATTATACTGATTACTACCTAATGTCGCGAAGCACATGCACTACACTATCAATTCTAGTAGGAATGAGATCACAGTCTTCACAAACCAACAACAGTGAATTCAGTGAACTTTGTAGATATACAGCTAAATTATACTCTCAATTTTGTCTGCGAAGGCATTATGCTGAATACAATTTTTATATTTGTTTGCTCATAAAATTTTGGTTTTTATTTATCAACCGACTTTAAAATAGAAGGATTTTCTCAATTCCGTTGTATTATTTTCTTCACTTATCAAACAATTTGTAAAATATTTTCTTTTATATGAATTTGAAAATATTTTTTACTTCCGAATTTCAATACTAACATTTAATCACCATACCGAGGTTATCCTTTGTTCATTGATCTACAGTCCCTAACGCATTAATATTTTAATTAATAACTTGTCAGTATGCCAATGCAAATGCATTTAGGTACAATTTATTAAAAGTCCTCCACGGACTTACTTTTTTTAGTTCCATGTAGCCCTCCAAAAAACATACAAAATATAAAATTTAAAGAATACCTACATTACGTGATAGTTTCAAAAAGTGGTTAAAATTTTAGTAAAATCAACATAATCGATCATACGCTCGCTAATCATGTTAAATATACCTAGTTACTTAGGTTTTCTCTGTAAGTGAAATGCATTATTTCTTTGAGAAAATAAATGTCTCAAACCAGATAATATACCTAACCTAAGTATCTCGTTAAAAGCAAATAAATACTAGTTAGTAACTAGTTACCGACACTTGGAGCTACGGAGGAACTAGTAGTCTAGTCACTTGACCTGGAATTCGTAAAACGTAGATACTAACTAGTAACTTGGTTAAAGCTTCATTTCTTATCAATAAAACCTGATTAAATGTCTGTATAAAAAATGTTGAAAGCTCCGATTAAAGGTTGAAAGCTACTTGAGACCTGCGAATATAGAAAACACTTGAGACCATAAACGGCAAACGTGTTAAAAGTTCTATGAAAAAAAGACAAGAAATGTAATACCTACATAAAAAAAACCGGGCAAGTGCGTGTCAGGCCACGCGCAATGTTAGAGTTCCGAAGTAGTCAGTTTATCGACTATTATTTATTAACTACTTACTACGCGTTCACTCTAAGTTTGCACTTACCTCCCGTCCCGTTCCTCGTACCGCACCTCATTTAGTACGGATAGCAAGCAAGATAGTCTATGTTCATTTTTGTACTACTGTGCGTTCTCGAGTTTGTTGTTGGTTTTGTTGTTATTTTCGTTCATTAGTTTTGTTTCTGTAGATTTATTTTACGTTCGTTGATTTATCGCTACGATGAGTAAAAGAGGAAAGGTCCTACACAGTGGCGAACGTAATTTGTTATACAAGTTAATGACATTCTTTGAACAAGAAAAAATTGAAAAACAGTCGATAACGCCATATGATGTTGAAGATATCACAACTATGAAAAATATTGCCAGATTAAAAAATGAAAACATGGATCTCTATCATTCCGATGCACCATCGAAAATAGAACTTAAGTTGTTGGAAAATGAAAAAAAGTACCAGGCATTATTAAAGTCATTCGATAATGTCATCCAACGAACTGCGACAGCCGCAGGTGTATCTGTACGAACTTTAAACAATATTAAGGCAGAAGCAAAGATAATCAGATCAACCTCACCTGAGCCAGGTACTTCAAGTGCACAAGATATAAAATTAACGACACCGAAAAAAAAAGAAAATTCGCAAAAAAAACTTAGAAATAGATGATTTCATGGTGTGTTCTATTCGAAACATTATTGACAGTTTTTATACCGTTAAAAAGGAAGTTCCTACGTTGCGAAAAATATTAGCAGTAGCAAAGGATTTAAATTTTCCTGGGCAAAAAGTCACCCTTTGGAATATAATGAAAAACAAACTTGGATATAGGTTTACAAAATGTAAAAATATTAGACAATATCTTATTAAAAAACCCAAAATAGCCGCTTGGAGAGCACGCTACTTGCGCAGACTGCGTGAAAACGATGATCTGGGTGTTAATAAAAGACCTGTCATATATTTGGACGAAACGTGGATATATAGCCACTATACAGTTTCAAAATGTTGGCAAAATGCAACAGACACAAGTGTCAAAAAGAACTTTAATCCCGGGCAACGATGGATTTTAGTCCATGCTGGCGGTGACAGTGGGTTTGTTAAAGGCGCCGAACTCCTATACAAGTGCAAAAGTACTACAGGCGATTACCATAATGAAATGGACGCGAATAATTTCACGAAATATATGCAAGAAAAGCTCCTACCTAACCTACCTGCTAACAGCATTCTAGTGCTTGACAATGCACCGTATCACAGCAGACAAATTGATAAACCACCGACTTCAGTGGCACAAAAACAAGTAATGCAAGGTTGGTTGCACCAAAATGGCATATCCTATGACCCTAAAATGACGAAGCGAGAGTTATATTATTTAATATGTCGATCAAGACCTGACAAAAAGTATGAAATTGACGAAATGGCCAAACGTCATGGTCATGAAATTTTACGTTTACCACCATATCAATGTGATCTGAATCCCATTGAATATGTATTGTGTGGAATTTAGTGAAGCAGAGGTTAGCTGAAAAAAATGTTTATCAATCAGAAAAAGAAATAAAAAATCTCACTCTCAATGCTATCAACAGTGTCACAGAAGAGGACTGGAAGAAGGAAATAAACCATGTTAACCGTTTACGGCAGCAATACTGGGAAAGTGATAGGTTGTACGAACTTAATGAAAGGGAACTAATTATTTCAGTGGGTGGTGAAAGTGATGACAGTGACACTGATTGGATTGAAGATACTGATTCAGAAACGAGTGATTTCGATTAGGACTGTTGATATTATATATTATTGTTGTTGTTGTTGTTATACATATAAATATATATATTGTTATATATATTGATATTATATATTATTGTTGTTGTTGTTATACATATATATATATTGTTGTTGTTATATATATATATTTATTTGTTGTTATATATATATTAAATGTTTTTTTTTTGTTTGTAAATTATTTAATCCGTAAAATCAATGTAAACTTAATCTATCGAATTTAATACGATAGTTCCATACCCTTTTCAATTATATTCACTGTCTATTGAAATTGACATTAGAAGTCGGCCATATTTGTTTACTACCAAAAAAACGGACTATACCATAGACATATTTTTCTAACTGGATACATAACTTCGTAGAGATACCTGAAGATGGATGACGTCAAGACGGAATGACCATTTTTCTATTGTGTCCATGTTATCTATAGTAGTATATATCATTCGATTGTGTTATAATATATTTATAAGTGCGCTGTAGGTACTTAAAATAAAAGAAAATTTCTTTTATAGTATTATTGTACCGTAGTAAATAAAATAGTAGTAAAAAAATTTAAAAAACTGTAAATTTATATTGAAGTACATTCATATTTAGTAATTTATATACTGAAACCCACGATACAATCACATAGGATTCCTCCAGGAGCGGGTTTTGAAAATTAAGTAATATTAACATTAATTTGTATTTTTCGTCTATTCTTGTAAAATTTTGAAGAACTGAAAAATATGTGTACCATCATTTTATTTACTTAAATCATAATTATTATTCTATTCTCATAACGATATTAACACTATACTACTCATTAAAACATCTGTTAAAATACTTAATTTGCATGTACTTAATTTAATCATAGCGTCTCCCTCTTTTCCTTACTTTTTTGCCGTCAGTACATTTAGCTTTGAAATCGTAACGGTCGACGAGTGCAAACTTAGAGTGAACGCGTAGTATGCTAACATAGCCGTGATAGTTTTCCTTGTAAATTTATCATATACCTACCTTTTTGAGAATCTTTTCACTTGTCTTGTCCAACTTCAACCGTTTATCCGGCAGGGGAGTACACTTGACTCTAACCAAAATTAGCAATTTAAAGCCAAATATTTCGCAAACGGACCCCTAATTCCAATAATGGTCTAAGACCCATAATATTTTTGAAAACCTTTTCAACTATAGGTACCCTACACTATAGGTTAATAAATAATACGTGAGGAATAAAAAATTCATCCTCACGTTACCTGTAGGGAAGGTACCCTGAAAAAAATTTTTTTTCAATATTTTATTCTACGATTCTGGAGTTTTAATTAATATGTAATCGGCGCTTTGCTTCAGACAGGCGGCAGACGGACGGACAGACATGAAGAAACTATAAATTTCGGATACTTCGGAATCCTAAAAAAGCATTTTGTTTAAAATGACCTCATTCCTAAAGTTGCCATAATCATGTCATTACTTCCCACAATTCCATCCTTGTTAGCGACACTATGAAATGGTGTAATATAATCTAAATTTTACTAACAAAAAATAACAGACTTCAAAGTCTCAAAAACTACATACTTGTCAGATCTCGTTCAAATTTATGTGAGACCACATGACAAGCGCCTGCTTTCGATTAAAAAAAGAATCATCGAAATCGGTTGGCGTGATATTGAGTTATTCGTCAATTTGTCGCGCACATCTTAACACAAAACGACTTATGTGGTTTTCTCATGGATGCCATTGTCAGATCTCAATAAAATTTATGTGGGACCACATGACAGCCACCAGCTTTCGATTAAAAAAAGAATCATCAAAATCGGGTCGCCCAGTCCAAAGTTCTGAGGTAACAAACATAAAAAAAAAATACAGTCGAATTGAGAACCTCCTTCTTTTTTGAAGTCGGTTAAAAACGGTGTTTTTCAGTGTTCAGGGTGTTCATAATTTATTACTAAATAAAGATAAATTCTTACCTTGGAAATACCACAGATCCCTCTTCAATGGCACTCAGTTTTATATCCACACAGGTTAAGTTTCTTAAGTATACAAAAAATTCAGGCTCAATACTATTAGGTAAAGTTTGTTTCAGGTATTCAATATCTGTAAATATTCAGGGATGTAAATTTCACACAAATTGTTGAAGAAATATTTAATACTTCTAGTCTACTCTTGAATACAATTTTTTATTTTACAATGAAATGTAACTTACCACTGTCTGAGTAATGGAAATTGTCCAGAAATTTAAGGCACTCTTCAAGCCCAGCAAAAATTGTAAATTCTCCTTGGAATGGATTGGTACGGAAAAACAAATCAAATACAGCAACATCCTTTACTTTTCCTGCTTTCCAGTATGCATATGCCATTGTTATCTGATAAAGATCTATAGAAGAATAAAAAATATTACTGCTCAAATTTAAATCAATAAATTCATAACAATTATTTATCACAATAGTAAAATTATTTGTATGCAGGCAACTATTAACTATTAAATTATCTCAAAATTATGCCACTTTTTTAAATGAGGAAATATTTACATTTTAGCTCTTACTTATTAAATAAAACAGAATATTATTGTTATATTTTAACTAATATTATAATCAGGAAAGTTGTGATTTTTTCTTTCTTTGTAATCTTATCAATCTCTGGATTGATTTAAAACATTCTAAATACCAATAGGATGCTCTGATATTAACTGTATTTTATTTAAAAAAAATGAGGGATTCATATGAAAACTGCAGCAATGCGAAGACAGTTACTGGTATAATATAACACAGTACATAGTTCCAGTAAGTTAAATGGACTTTTAGTTTAAGTATGAATTAGGCCCAGAACGAATATTAAGATCATTTAGTAGTACAATTACATGGCAGTATAATTTCAATTGGTTTAAAAGAAGCCTGTACAATTACCTAGTTGTGAGAGGCATAACTACAGTAGCAAATATGTAATTGAATATACAAGCATTTTGGTGATATCCAGGATAGCATACAAACCGAAAATATTACGAGAGCTGTTTGACAGTTATGACAAATAAAAGCTTTACTGTAAGGACATCCTAGTTTTTAAGTCAATTCTTTTGAAGTTTATAAGTTTTATACATCTCAGGAATTTAAGTGACTATTGAGACGCAAAAACTTCTCTCGAAAACTTTAACATTTTATTTTATATTCGCTGTTTAATACACTTTACTTTCACTTACCAGTAAGTAAGGGTTGAATAATTCCGTTCTGTCGTGCCATACTTCTTTCAATAACTGTTTCGTCACTAGACATAGTCTTCACGATTCAAGAACTTACTAACAGAGCAACTGCAAACGTGAGGAACGCTTGGTATCTGCCAAACGACTAAAAGAAATAATAGAAATAATTTCATCGTGATCAAGCGGGCAGGTTGCTTATCAGCGCGCCAAACACTTTTTGACAGAAAATATACGCATGCGCATTCAATATCTATTGACTATTCAATCTAAGGTCATTTCTAAAGGTCGAATTACTTTACTTCAAGACTACATTATTATTTATTAAAATATTCCGCCGGTAGGTCCCTGGTCCACTGGAACCATTTACCTGCATTTATTTATGGCCGGATTGGATGACAGAAGCAGTGTAGCCAATGAAAATTTTTGGAAGGCCGTGTACATTAGATAAAAAAAGCCGTGTATAATATGGAAAAAAATCAAGTGTGGGCCGTAGCTAACCAATTACGCCAATAGATACCATCGGTTCAGCGCTCGAAAAAAAAAAGGTCTTCGGCAGTGAATTTGATGCCCACAAAACGAAGAATACTTTTCATTAGCCTACATTAACATCAACATTAGCCTAGTGGCGCTGTTTTAAGGGTTTTAACATTCGTTAAATGTTTGCAAAACAATAAATAAAAAAAGACTGGAATTTGCGAAAAGCTGTAGATTTTGCTACGGCAATAGGGTTCCAGCCGTAGCCCGTAGATTTTGTGATTTTTTGGCCTGAAAGCCGTAGAACACGGTAATTGCCGTAGCATTGGCAACACTGGACAGAAGTCATCAAGCCTAAAAAAATCCGATCTGTCACTGTTGTCACTTGTTGACTTGTCAGCCTCTATTTTTATTTTTTATAAATTGGTTATGTCCGGTTTACACGTATTATGTAGGTATATAACTAAGGTGGACACTCACGGTCATTCCATCGCGTCAAATGGCGTGATATACAGCCAAAATTTGATCGTGAATGTGAAAAACTGATGGCGCGATTTAAAAAATTTGTATGTCCAATCGCGCCATTTTGACATATGTCGTTTGGCGTGGCTCCAAAAATGACGCGATGGAATGACCGTGAGTGACCACCGTAATGTACACGGCCTTCCAAAAAATTTCAATGGCAACACTGTGACTGTACGGGCGTTCCACTTGGGTGAAGTTGGGTGTATGATGATTGTAACGCTCGAGCTCACAAGCTAGTGGAACGGAAAAACCGCGGTCGTGAGCGTAATCGTTGTGATCGTCTATCTAGTGAAACGCAGTGAAGATGTCAATAACAGTATGGTCATATTCGTTTGCCTAAAGAAGCGTGCTGCGTGATGTAATTCGCGCTGAATTGAGACTGATTGGCGTTCAAGAATTTAAGATATCATGGCGGCTTATATTTAAGTCTATGTTAAGTTCGAATATTTTATTTGGCGGACACTAGCGCCATTACATTACGGGTGGCATAACTCAGCAAACTTCACTCCGTCGTAGGAATGGCATATTTCACGTATCACTGGATATATCACTTGGTACAATATACTTCATTTGTCACGCCTGTGACATGCATCGAAACCGTCCGTTACATTTATCGCGAACGTGATTTCACCACAGTATTTCTTTTACTGTGACTTAACGCCGGCCACCGGCCAAGCTAGATATAATTCACAGAATTCCATCTTGCGAAAGAGAGAAAGCAACATTTTTGACTTGAGCCGTGCGTGAGCGAGAGCGACACTGCCACCAGCTAGAAGAGAGAATTTGTTTAAGTGAAATTGCATCTTATCCTCAACGTCATTAGACTTTAGTTTGTCTGAATTTTTTCAATTTGCTTAAATAACGCTACGTTACAAAAACTTCAAATGAAAATAAGTCTTATTGCAAACAGGGTAAGGTTTTGATTGAACTATGTAGGTACTTGAAATTCACTGCGACATGTAACGGACGGAATAAAATGCACCTACTGTGACAATTAGAGGTGTGTAACTCAGATCTGATCTGATTCAAAGATTCAGGTCCCACGCAAGTGAACTGTTGACCTGCAGCTCAAAAACAGATCGACCAGGTCTCAATTCAGCTCAAAGGACCTGAAATGTACGCGTCGACTTAGATAATATACCCTGATGATAATAGTAATAAGGTTGAAATTTGAAATGTCTTGTCGGCTCTTATGAATCTTTCAGGTCCTTGAGCTGATTCACGAACCGCTTCACAGCTCCAGATCACCTTTGTGAATCAGGACCTGTTTTGCAGCTCACGCGTTTTGGTTGAGTTATCCATGTCTAGTGACAATATCGTCACTGATAAAATATAACAGTCGTGAATCGTGATTTATCACGGGTGATATAACAGTGACAAAAATAAATAACTTCGCGGACATGATAGTGAAATAAAAGTAACGATATTTTCCATCACTACTCCGTCTACAACAGCGATGTTCATAATTATATCTATTTTGTCACACACTAGCGCCATTCAGAAATGGCCATGGAACCTCTATTTTCTGTAAACAGCTGGCTGCTGGACACTTTTTCAACTTTCCCTTCATATGAGATTGCCCTCCATACTCCGTGTTAATTTGAATGTTTAAACTTTATACTGGGCAATGGGCATTCAAATTCAAAACGAGGCACTTTTATTGCTCCGGTTGGACCAATGCTCAGTAGGTATTAAGAATGCTCAGAAGGTATTAAGTGCGGCGACGCTGATCTCGTTATAGTATAATTTTATTTATTTGGATATTATTTGCTTCGTTTTTTTTATGTAAACTAGCCTACAGTACATTTCAAACGAGCTAACGATCCACATGATGATAAGCGGCTACTATCGCCCATGGACATAGTACCTAGTATCAAAGGCTCCACCGATGCGTTGTCGACTAAAAAAGAGAAAGAAAGAGAGAAGAGAGAGAAAGAAAGAACTGGCGTTCAGCGGCTGGGGCCCAACCGGAGCACGAAGAATCCCTTGGTTTTATCGTAGACCAATGTATTATGTAGTGGTCTATAGAAGGAAAAGTACCTCCCATGTTGCATACTTCGTCTCACAAGTATATTACAATACAACTTGTTTGAATATAATATTTATGTTATTTAATACAGGTATAATTAAATAACAAAACAATTTATATAAATTATATTGTGAATAAAAAAGGCACAACATATTTCATAATTAATTACAGTATCATTTCAAACATGATAATGATCTACATTAAAAGAACATTTTTTGACAAAAGTGCTAGTGGCCTGTTCTTTGAAGGATGTTTATTGTCGTGGTGAATAAGCAGACCTCTTCTTGTCATAAATTGGTCTGAACAAAATGAGCAGTGAAATGGCTTCTCACCAGTATGTTGATACATGTGATACTGAAAAAATATTTGCTCATTAGAAAAGCTAAAAATTTGTACAAAATTTTTGTATCATTTAAAATATATCATAACTTCGAAAAAAAATCTCCTTAAGATTCATTATTATTTATTAGCCTTATTTAAAATTGTATTAATTGATGGCCTCAACCCATTAGAGATAGTGTATTTTAAAATGAATGCAGGGGGCACATTATATTCTTGTTACAATGTGTAAGTGGAAATATGTAGAAAACATTTTATATTCTGCGTGTCGTCGCGCCACATCAGATAAATAAATATTTCCTCTAAACTGTTGTATTAAATAAAAATAAATAAATAATTCCACTTACAGGTTCTAGCTGATATGTTTAAATGTAGTAGGGGCATTCATTTTAAAACAAGACAATCTCTAGTAATATAATAGAGTATAGCTGAGGTCTCTCCTTATAACTGAGGAGGCTCAGGGAATACTCCGCCTTGCTGCTTTAGTGTAGGAGAGGTTAATGGCAAAGGTCAACCAAAGTGTAAGAACACAAAGCACTCAAGAAATAGGCACTACAATCACTAGTTGAAATAAAGATAACCAACTCTAATCTTTTAGTCTATCACTGACCAATTGCCACCCCTGACAACTATATGGAATCTGGTTTGTATACTAATAATTTAGCCAGCATCTGATATTTTTTTCAAACACAAATACAAATATATAATATAGTCTACTCGATATGTTCAAAATGGTTGAAATTAGAGATACTGCTCTTAAAAATACGTGCGATAGCTCATTCTGTTCGGAATGATGTCTAGAAAAATGTTTCGGAAGCGTTTACCAGCACGTAAAAAATTGCAAAAGTTATTGACAAAATAAAGTTGAAAAAAAAAAGTATTTTGTTTTTGGTAATCACTTCGAAACTATTAATATTTAAGAAATTTTAAAACAAGATTCTTAAAGTAGAGGAAATTTCCAAACAATGACTCGCGACTCTCGGAACTCTATCTCCATTATTTATAACTTTAATTTAACGCTGAAAATGGGTCTCCACGCTGCATTTTTAGGTTGCGCGTGCGGCGTCAAAACCGAGTTCGTCACACTCAATAATATTTTTATGTATTAATTATTAATTTAAAAAAATAAAAAAAATATGGTGTATTCGAAACACTTCAAAGAATTTGCTCCCGTAGGAAATTTTGCTTAAAGTTAATTTTTCAACAAGTTAGACGATTGTTAATTAACTAAATTTTCTCGAACTTCCATTTTCATTGTACATTAAAAAAAATGTTTAAGTAATTGTCCTATAAATTTTTCGCTTCGTGGAGCCTTTCTTATATACATGCTTAACGAGATCACGTCATAAAAGTTTAAAAAGTTTTAATACTTTGTGTATTTTATAAGTTGAACAAAAAATGAAAAATCCAAATAATATTATTGAAAATATTTTTTTCTCAATTTATTATTACATAATCGTTTTGGCATTCATAAAAGACATTTAATGACTTGAAAAAAAAATTAATGAAAAAAAAATTATAAACAAATAGACTATTTCAATGCTTTCAAGAAAAAATTTCTTAATATCTTATTCTTTACAAAACATTATGATTTTTGAAAAAAAAATTTTTTTCTTAATAATGATATTTAATTGTTTATAATTGTTTTTTAATATTTCTATTGTTTGAATAATTAGTTAATAATTTTTTTTTCTTAAAAATTATAATTAATCATCTTTAATAGAAATGTAAAAAAATATTTTTTTTATCAACAATTTCATTGTTTTTTAACTTAACAATTTTTTATAAACAAATTCTCAACTTTTTTATATATTTTTTCTGAAACACCTAAAAATAAAAAAAACAACGATGTATAACAAAGTACAGATAAAAACATTTTTCAATTTTTTAATTTCGATTCGATAAAAAAACGAAAAAATTGTTTGTTCAACTTATAAAATTATTATACACAAAGTATTAAAACTTTTTAAACTTTTATGACGTGATCTCGTTAAGCATGTATATAAGAAGGGCTCCACGAAGCGAAAAATTTATAGGACAATTACTTAAACATTTTTTTTAATGTACAATGAAAATGGAAGTTCGAGAAAATTTAGTTAATTAACAATCGTCTAACTTGTTGAAAAATTAACTTTAAGCAAAATTTCCTACGGGAGCAAATTCTTTGAAGTGTTTCGAATACACCATATTTTTTTTATTTTTTTAAATTAATAATTAATACCTTAAAAAATTATTGAGTGTGACGAACTCGGTTTTGACGCCGCACGCGCAACCTAAAAATGCAGCGTGGAGACCCATTTTCAGCGTTAAATTAAAGTTATAAATAATGGAGATAGAGTTCCGAGAGTCGCGAGTCATTGTTTGGAAATTGCCTCTACTTTAAGAATCTTGTTTTAAAATTTCTTAAATATTAATAGTTTCGAAGTGATTACCAAAAACAAAATACTTTTTTTTTTCAACTTTATTTTGTCAATAACTTTTGCAATTTTTTACGTGCTGGTAAACGCTTCCGAAACATTTTTCTAGACATCATTCCGAACAGAATGAGCTATCGCACGTATTTTTAAGAGCAGTATCTCTAATTTCAACCATTTTGAACTTATCGAGTAGACTAATATCTATTAAAACAGTAATGGTAATTTCAAACAATTATTGTACCAAAAAATGTGCCTTTATTATACTTACAGTGAAATTATCTCTCTTCATAAATGTATGGGCACATAAATGACACCTGAATTTAACAGGTTTTGCAGGTGTAGAGGGCGTCATTGCATCTTTTTGAGGTTTTGGCGCAGTAGGTCTGGGATGAGATGCTCTTGGCTCATTACCTCCTGGTTTCTTTAATACCTTGCCTATTTGTGCACTTCGGCCGGGGTGCATACGACTTCTATGTGAGTAGCAGTTGCCAGAACTTGCAAAAGCTTTGTCGCAGAAAGGACACTTGTAAGGTTTAGCACCGGTATGCTGGTTTATGTGGAACTGAAAATTTTAAAATATATTTACTATACTTTTAAATTGTATAAAAGTTGATACATATAAGTATGTTATGAATTTACCGTTACTTTCCTATTTTATTTATTTTTGCCGTTTTTTAAGACCATAGACTTCTTATAGGTTAAGTAAAGAACTATTCTCTGTATTTTTTAAAAGTTCTAGCATCAGTAGTTTCGGAGATAAGGGGGGAGGGAATGGCAAATTTTTGGCTTTAATTTTCATTCTTTCTTGAATCATTTTAAAATTATTCATTGTAGAACTATAACCAAAATATATTTGAGATCCTTACAACAAGGCTTTTCATTTGACATACCACACGATACGGTTTGCAAAACAGTTTTAGTTTAATTTTGAATTCGTTACTATTTTTTTTCCAAATCCTATTGTTTACTTTACACCTTTGTCTTCGGGTCACAAAAAAGAACATGAGTACCTTTCAACTCATGTGTTCCAGTACTTTCGTAGTAAATTTGCTGTGAACGGCGGTCGCCCAGACGCACAAATGATCCTATAAGGGTTCGTTTTTTCGTACAGAACCCAAAAAACAATAAAATCCCTTAACTACAAGTAAAATTTTTATATGCAATAGAAATAGCACCTGGAACTCCTACAAGAAACTTAGAACTATATTCCAGAATTGAGTTTTAAACCATCAGGTTATCATTATTGAAATGTTTTATTTTTAACCGACTTCAAAAAAAGGAGGAGGTTTGCGAGGGTGTACGTCCTCCACAAATATAATACTTCTCAGGGCTGGGCAGGGCAAGTTAATAATGGTCCCAATAATAGTACCAAAGTTATTTGTAATTGTACACACCAACACAAATAGAGCAACAGTGTTAATTACGTTAAAATCATTAATACAGTTTAAGGAAATTAATGTTGAAACAATATTTCAATAAAGCAACATTCCTCCAAGCTCCTGTCTGGGAACCCAGCTGAAAGTTGCATTTTTGTAAACAAACCGAACTGTCAAGATTTAAAAATTTAGAAGAAAAATGCAACTGCCAGCCAAGGGATATTGAATTGTATTATTACACCTCGTTACAGGTTCTCAATTCAACTGTTTTTTTTATGTTTGTTACCTCAGAACTTTGGACTGGGCGAACCGATTTCGATGATTCTTTTTTTAATCGAAAGCTGATGGCTGTCATGTGGTCCCACATAAATTTTATTGAGATCTGACAATGGCATCCATGATAAAACCATATAAGTCTTAAATTTGTATTAAGTATGTGCGCGACAAATGGACGAGTAACTCAATATCACACCAACCGATTTCGATGATTCTTTTTTTAATCGAAAGCAGGTGCTTGTCATGTGATCCCACATAAATTTGAATGAGATCTGATGAGTAGTTTTTGAGTAACTTTGAAGTCGGTTATTTTTTGTTAGTAAAATTTAGATTATGAAAATTACTAAACATACAACAAAATACTGCTCCTCTGTGCTCAAAAATTGAGCTAAATCCTGGAGAAAAATCAGTTCCTAACAGCATTCGACTTTAATGACTCGAACCGAAGTTCATCTTACATTGAGGTGTATCTCACGTAGGATAGGTATCATGTTAATCTAATAACAGTAATGGATTACGTACAAACGTGGAATAATATTATCAACCCTTATAATTATCATAACTTTAACATTACCTTTAAGTCCTGATTTCTCTTAAATTTTTTTGGACACAAATGGCACTCATAAGGTCGCTCAGTGCTATGTGTAACACTATGCGTTCTTAAATTGCTTACAGTGTCATAAGACCGCCCACAAACTGTACAAGTGTAGGATTTTTCTTTTGAATGAACAGCCATATGGAATGTCAATTTCTCTGCCGACCTGAAACTGTTTATATATTCAATTAATTATTGTATAAGTACATTTAATGACTTTTTTATTAATATTAATAAGTTAATAAAATTTAAAATATTGAACTTACGCCCTTCCACAAATTTTACAAATTCCACTAGTTTTATGTATCTTTAAATGCTGAATTAATTTATTTTTATACACAAATTCTTCATTACAAATACTACATGTATAATCTTTTTTATTTATTTCTTTTAAATCATGTATCCAATAGTGATTTTTTAGTGAGACCTCTGTGTGAAAACTTCGCGTGCATATTTCACATGTATATGACGCTGAACTTTCTTTACAATCATTTTCAGTCTTTATATCTTCTCCTCTTTTTATTAACTTAATGGTGACATTTTCACCATCTAGTCCATGCAAATGTGATACATCTTCAGTGTGAGACTGGCAAGAAATATGAGGGTTTGGGGACAACATTGCTTCACAATTTTGAAGTACCATCATGGGATCCACATTTATCTCCATGGGGGTAATTTTAGATTCTTCTTCTACTTCTGATTTACATATTATATGGTGATCATCATAAGGACTACTAGGAGGCTCATATTGATCTAGTTCTAAACTGCGAGTCAGAAGTATTTCTTGTGATTTTCGAGCAGTGTCAATGAAGTGACATACAGTTTGCAGTGTTGTGCAGCATTGTATGCAAATATTCTTGGGCAATTTGTCATCTTCATCAACCTACAAAATGACAATACATAGTATTCATACAATTTTATGATCAATATTGAATTGTCTCCACCATTCAGCACTGGAGCAGCGTGGTGCAGTATGCTCTAGGCCTCCACAAGAGGAGAGACTCGTGCCCAGTAAATCATAATTATTGAGACACTTTAATATATTGTAATGTACAGTAGCAATGACCAGGAAGGCTTACCTCTATCAATAGGTACTTGTTCAATTTGTTTTGTAAAAGCATGGCTTCAGCTTCTGCTCCAAATATCATTAAAGTGACATCTTGTTCATGTGCACAAAGTCTGCATGATCTTTCAAACCTCTCTTTCAAATTCGGCGTCATTGTCAGACTGATATCTCTAGCAGCGTTATACGAACACAACCGCACGGTTGAACAAACATCAGGTCAAAGATAATACTTACTACCACACCATTTATCAAATATGGTTACGACTGATTCTTCGACCATTGCACGAGGGGCGCATGCGCGCTTTGGTGTTGACGATAGCATAATATTGATATTTTTTGGTATAATAGCAAACACCAATGCGCAGACTCCAGAAGCTATGAAAATGCATTGTGTTGCAGACTGGCAGTATTCGAGTTTCAGTTGATCGTAGACCGTCCGTACTACTCAGGTAGGGGAATCTTTCGTAGATTGCAATATATCACGTTATTGCTAGAAAGTCTAACAGTGTCTTCAGATCAGACCATTATTTAGTCCAAAATCATAATACATAACATAATAATAATATTATTTTTATTTTATTGTACCAAAAACTCAAAACATACCATACCCCTACTTTTTTATTAATGACTTGACATTGACAGTAATGATCATAGGTAATGATATGATTTCATTTATTTACTCTGTGCAGCGTGACCACTTTTTAATGAGGGAATCTACCAAAGACACGGCTAAAATCTACTGAAATCTCCATCCATCCATCCATCAGCCTTTTGAGGTCCACTGCTGGACATAGGCCTCCCCTAATCTACGCCACTCAGACCGGTTCTGAGCCTTCTGAATCCAGTGGATACCCGCTCTCTTCTTCAGGTCGTCGGTCCACCTGGTCGGGGGGCGTCCTGTGCTCCTTTTACCGAGGCGTGTTCTCCATTCGAGGACTTTTCTTCCCCAACGGTTATCAGTCCTTTGAACTATGTGGCCAGCCCACTGCCACTTCAGCCTGCTAATTTATCTAAAGTTTAGAGTCTAAACTATGTCGGTCACCCTCGTTCGTCTACGAATTTCATCATTTCTGATTCGATCGCGTAGAGAAATACCGAGCATAGCTCGTTCCATAGCCCGCTGGGCGACTCTAAGCTTATGCATCAGGCCAATAGTGAAGCACCACGTCTCGGATCCGTATATCATCACTGGCAACACACACTGCTCGAACACCTTCGACTTCAGGCACTGAGGTAACTTTTTGGACGACAAGATATGACGTAGTTTCCCGAACGCAGCCCATCCGAGTTGGATTCTACGAGTGAATTCTTTCTCGAAGTTGGACTTACCCATTTGGATCACTTGTCCCAGGTAAATATACTCGTCTACAACTTCGAGAGCATCGCTGTCAACAACAACCGGTACGGGTGTGACATGGACATTCGACATGATTTTAGTCTTGTCCATGTTCATCTTAAGACCCACCCGTTGTGAGGCGCTGTTCAAGTCCCCGAGCATTGTACCAAGTTCCTCCAGGGACACGCCACTGAAATCTACTAGGTCGCATTTTAAAATCTATTAATAATTTTTAGAGTAATATTTGAGCCGTTTTGGGTAGATACGATTTGAAATAAAACATATTTGTGAATGAACCCTACATTCTGCACTATGCTCCTTGATAAACGCAATTTTTGCAAAAACTTTAGAATTACAAGCTTTACAATAAGCATTATTGTCATCACATTTTTTAAGTCATTTTGAAAATAATGAGTTTTCTTCCCACTCCACACGATAAGTTTGATTTTATCTTCTTTTCATTTTAAATTACATAAATGTATGATTCCGCGAACGCAAACAATACAAATGAACGAAAACGACTTAATAAAATTGTGTTGTCTATATCATTATAGGAGCAACTTAAAAATGAACTAAGTTAAAAGACCTATTTATTTTATAAAAATAGTCTTTATCTATTGGAATTTGGAAAATTAAATTCAATTTGCTTTGCCCACAGTAACGTTCATTCAATATTATGGGAATCCCCCAAATCACGCTCGTGCCATTAATATCAAAACCTACCGATGTGTTTCCCATTTCTACTAAATTCTACTAAGACATTTTATCCTACTAGATAATCTTCTTATTTGCTTCAAATCTACTAAAAAAGTAGAAATCTACTAAAGGTGGTCACAATGACTCTGTGGTAATTATGACCATAGACTAAACACTATAGTAATGATAATATAATTGAACAATGAATTGAAATCTGAAATGACACTTTTGACAAGATAACATGTCATTCTTGATAGGGCACGTTCCACTTGGCGCTAACAGCGATCAAAATAATCCTACTGCCCACGGTCGTTATGGTCGCAGTGAAAACGTCACTAATGACGTCATAATTTTCGCTCACGTCAAGCTTATAACGACCCATTTGAAGAGCTGGGTCAAACTGGTCCACCGAGTACTTTGTTTGGTCGAAGTGGATCGTCGTAAGTCGTAAAGTAGATAATAATTTAGTAATATAATAGTAATAACGCCATCTTATGATAATTGTTGTCCGTAAAGTCGGTTTACGGACGGTAGTTTAACGTGACAACGTCATGACAAAACATTGATGAAATGATTGCATACTTTTATAGATAGAATTGAGCGCTTCGGCCGATCGTAGCCGATCGTGCCTCTCTATGGCTTGTTCCGCGCTCTCACTCGCGCGGAACACGACAGTGAGTCATGCTTTTTCGTGCGTGCACCCGGCGTATATCGTTTTAATAGACGTTATCACGTCAATAATAATCTTGTTACTAATTATTTTACAATACGATAGCAAACATAACATAATAGTATAATAGTAAAAACGCCATCTAATGATAATAATTATCTTGTTACTTATTTAACGATCGCAAACTAAATGGCATGACAGTAATCAGCAATGATTACTGTCATTGTTGTTACTGTCATTAGTGACGTTTTCGCCGTGAACATAACGATCGTGGTCGTCCTGTGGAATGATCGAACGATTATTTTGATTGTTGTGAGCGTCAAGTGGAACGCACCCGAAATTATCTGTTACCAAGAACTTTATATATTTAACTGGACTTCAAGCTTCAAAAAGGTACTTAAAGATGGATCATTAATGTTCGTTCAATCACAGCCATCACAGGCTTGATTGACGTTGATCTTCAGAATCGTGACGTGTTCTTATATTACTTAGACCAATTGTAGCCCTAATTTATTAAGTTCTTCAAAATGTTTTCTATTGATGAATTTTATTTTACTAATGGTTTTCTGGTGGTAAAAAAATATAATATTGAAATTACACATTTCATTATAAGTTCTTCAAAATTAGTGAATTGAAATTATTTAATTGAGATGGAAATTTAAATAAGATTGCACATTCCAGTCATTCATTTAAGGATATAAATAAAGTTAAGTATGGTGTAAATACATTCCACCGCTCGGCGACTTATTTACTGTCAAATTAGTAAAATTACACAACGAATAAAATAATATTATATCTTGGGACTATAGATTACATTGACACCATAGTTCAAAATATTCATCTAATGTCATGACTATAGTTGTAAAAAAACCAGTTTAAAACGTTTAAAACTGAAACGCACCGTTTAAAACCCGAAAGCCACCGTTTTAAACGGTGTAATACCCGACTGCGGGGACAAAAGAGAGATAAGTATTTAGAATTGTAAAGGCATAAAATAACGTGCAATATTTTACAAGCTAGTTACTTTAATGGTTTTATTTGTTGAAATAAAATATTTACAAGTAAAAAAGAATATTACTGCTTTTTATATTATTGTTTACTTTAAATAAGTGTTCTCTTAGCACTTCATACGAAAAAATACACTACCCGCTCGCGCGCACCTATCGTCCGACTCAGCGACGTGACAAATATAGCCCAGTCAAATTAGGCAAAAAAAGGGAATAAAAGATAATAAGCTGTAAATTAGTATAAACCTTCGTTTTGTCGTTCTAAATGTTGTCTCAAAAGTCACAAGTGCTATCGTGTCCGCGTCTTAAGATATTCAAGGTCAAAGGTCGTAAAAATTTTTCGTGAATATCTCCGCTTTCTATTGCTTAAATGAGATTTGCACCTACGTATAAGTTATAGAATATAAAATTCTCTACAACTTTTGTTTGAACTTTTTTTTCATACGATCAACGGTTTTTGCAGTAGACCGCGAAGAGTACGCCGCGTACAGTCATATATATAGAAAAACCGATTTTTACGACCTTTGACCTTGAATATCTTAAGACGCGGACACGATAGCACTTGTGACTTTTGAGAAAACATTTAGAACGACAAAACAAAGGTTTATACCAATTTACAGCTTATTATCTTTCATTCGGAGGTGAAACCCTAATATGACTGGGCTACTATGTTTGTGCGTGCAAGCTGGCAACGTTGCATAGATGAACTCGAATCGGTAATGAAATAATATGTTTTTTATTAAGAAGTTATTAAATTTTAGTTAATATGTTTAATCATTATTATTGTTTGAAGTTTTTTTAACTTTTTGCGTTTTGAGCGCTAATTCTTAAGTAAAAAGTGAAAAAGGCATTTTTTCATTGCTTTTCACTAATATTAATTATTAGTAAACAATCTAACAAACATGAAAATACACAGTTTGGTACTCCGTTGCATGGCGAATTCGATAATCTAATGCATTCTGAGTTCATATTAAAAAAACACTGTTTCTAACCATAAAAACCGTAAAACACCGTTTTAAACGGTTTTAAACCAAAATTTTGGTTTTAAACGGCATGGTTTGATTCGTTTTAAACCGACCTTACAACTATAGTCATGACTCATGAATCATGATACATCCCCGCCCGCCATTGACGTGGATGTCTTCAAAAAAAGGCTAAGTAAAAAATGCGCTCACCTTCATAGTCCACATCCCCACTTACCAACAGGTGGGAATGTGGTCAAGCATTAACTTATTTTTGAGAAAAATGGAGGCATATTGTATCTATAATGTGACGTAATCCGTCTTCAGGTAGTGGTCTCTTCGAAATTTGTAGTCCAGTTACTATAAAGTTCTTGCCTGTTGGATGAACGACACACTCTGTCATATGTCATGTTAATTTTGACGTTGTCACGTCAACGTCACGTTTGTATAACAGAATTTTGTCTATGGCTAGCAGTTGATTATGCAGGCAATGCAAAACAAAAGTTGAGAAATGAAGTATAATCTAATTAAACTTTCAGTTTGATTAAATTTTGCTGATGCTAAGGTATTTTGTAAGTTCTTTATATTATAGAATTTAATATTACATAAATTAAGGTAAGTTCCTTGTCCAAGTATAATTTTCCGCTGCTTGTTTGAATTTTTGTATTTTTTTCATATTTAATGTTCTCTTATTTCAGAGCACCGTTATTATTATCAATGTAGGCGAATGTAGGTATATAAGGTTCAGATATATAAGGTATTTCTAGATTGGTCGCATACTCATAAAAATTCAGTGCTGATGATGAGTTCCATGAGGAATCGAGTGAACTCATCAATAGTAGATAGAGTTATAGAAGCCAGGGGGACTCGTACAAAAATACCACAACAATATTTATTCACAACAAAAGAAGTGGTGCATTTGATATACTTACATGGGCGTTTTCATGTTTTACCATCGTACGAGAAGGTTGTGACTCCAGCCCTTCCTGGTACCGCGCTAGGGGTTCATCCGTCAATCAGCCCTTGGAAGTCCACTGCTGAACATAGGCTGCTCCCCTTGGGCAAGACTCTGCCACTTTCACCGGTCCTGAGCCTTCTGAATCCAGCGGATACCTTTTTTCTTCAGGTCGTCAGTTTTATGATTAGTCATGGAATACCTACCAAAATGTGTTTGTAAAAAATTTCTTACTAAAAAATATTCATGCTGTAAGTCCCGAGTAATTTATTGAAAATCGAGTTTTTTTATCATGGTTATTCTACAATATCTCAAAACCAATTCACATTTTTGATTCCGCGACGAGTTGTAACACGTCACGAATCACGATTTTGGACGTGCGGTATTTTTATGACGAACCAGCCGAATCCATTTTTTCTTGGAACTGTGTTCAGGATCATATAATTTAGACACGTGGCAGCTTGTCCAACCAAAGTTTAAAAAAAGGAACTGGTAACGCAGCGCCATGTGTAATAATAAAGAACCATTTCGAGGTACTTTTGACCCCTTCACAACTCGAGACCTATTTAATCTACATATTTGGCACATATTTTAATAAAGCCCTTGAGCTTATTGAACTTTACTAGTGACCAGAACTAGTGAACAGAACTTCACAGAAGAAATAATACCTACACTATATTAATTTGATTAATAATAGATATTATCTATTATATCCAATATTATAATAAATATACCTATATTTTTATTTTTTGTTCTTGTTAGGGTTCCGAAGTATCGGAATCCTTATAGTTTCGTTATGTCCGACCCTCCGTCTGTACGTCCGTCTGTCCGTCCGTCTGTCCAAAGCGAAGCACCGAGACCCTTAGTGCTAGAAAACTGTAACTTGGCATGAATATTATGTACATATTTATTAAAACTCCAGAATCGTAGAATAAAACATTGAAAAACATTTTTTTTTCAGGGTACCTCCCCTACAGGTAACGTGAGGATGAATTTTATATTCGTCGTGCACCCTATAGTGTGGGGTATCGTTGAAAAGATCTTTCAAAAATATATTATGGGTCTTCTAAGACCATTTTTGGAATTAGGCGTCCGTTGACGAAATAAATCGATAACGAAAATGGCTTTAAAGTGCTAATTTTGATTAGAGTCAAGTGTGCCACCCCTGCCGCGATGCCGGCTAAACGGTTGGAGTTGGACAAGTGAAAAATTCTCAATAATACTCGTAGTTTATATCATGAATTTAAAAGGAAAACTATCACATCTATATAGTATAAGCAGACTTACTACTTCGGAACTCTACATTGCGCGTGGCCTGATACGCACTTGCCCGGGTTTTTTTAAGTATTATGTTTTCGTACCTATCTGAATGTCTCAGGGTTACGAATTACAATCCTTTTTAAATCCAAATATCAATTTTTATTGGTAGTGTCCACGTGAATAAAAATCACATCTTGCGTATTCAGCGGTTAGGGCTGCTTACTGAGTTTTATTACAATTTTGGAACTAGGTTTCTTTAAACGTTTAACCTCAGCATTTAATAAAGAAATTTAAAACGCTTCATAATAGTACATTTATTAACATTAATTTGTTTAGTCGTATTGGAGCGCCTTTGAATACTCACCCAAATCCCATATAAAGGTATCTTAAAGGGCATCAGAAGCCTGACTTTAGGTACTAATATTATAAATGTAAAATTTCCTGAAGATGTACTCTTTCAAGCAAAAAGTATTGAATAAAAATTACACACATCAAGACTTTATCCCGGAAAATGCTGTCAAAGCCGGGGGCCGAGCATTAGTTATCTATTGTTAAGTTATTAATATTAAAGCTAGTATTATTGTTTTCCGTGAAGTCTGCTTGGCCAGCTACCTTTTTGTTTGAGTCAACCGCCAAATGACTCTTCGTATTCCGGCTGGGGCTTGATAGACAGTTCATTCTTCTTCATTTCTTTCTTTCTTTCTCCTTCTCTCCGTGATGCCTTTGGCGTTGCTGATGTCCATGGGCGACGATAGCTACTTACCATAGTCAGGTGAATCGTCGGCTCGTTGTCGAAATGTATGAAATGTGGAAAAGGCAGCTGGCGGAACCCAGAGCCGGATGCTGGACTGTCGAGGCTGTCCGTCCGATCCTGGAGGATTGGTTGGACAGGCGGCATGGGTTGCTGACCTTTCGGCTCACACAGGTGCTCACTGGACATGGGTGTTTCGGAAAGTACCTGTACCGTATAGCTGGAAGTGAACCGACCACTAGGTGCCAAAATTGCAGCTGCGTCGAGGATACGGCGCAACACACTTTGCTAGTGTGCCCAGCCTGGGAGAACGAGCGCAGTAAACTCGTCATAGAAATAGGGAATGACCTCTCGCTTTCAACCATAATAAGAGCAATGGTCAGAACTGAGAGGTCTTGGGACGTGGGACTTTCCTTCTGCGACGAGGTTATATCGCAGAAAGAAGCTACGGAGAGGGAGAGGGAAATATCATCTAATCTCCCAATCTGCAGCCGGAGAGTTGGACGTCAGAAGAGGGCCTACCAGGCCCTTCTCCGTCCTCCATGAATGAGGTGTTGACGGTGGACACGGTGTCAGTCGTCAGTAACATAAGGCCTCGAGAAGGCGCGCGTGGTGTAAGGGCTGCGTGCCTTATAATGGAGATGGGATGGTAAAACTCAAACTCCATCCTGAGAAAGGGATCCAAAGAGGATTAGCTCTGTCACGTTCGCGGAAGAATGCGAGAGCGAACCCGTGATCTTGACCTTCGGTGTAGAGGAGTACACCCGTGGTGGTTTTAGCCGGTAGGAGTCCGGCTTAGCCTATCCAGGCATCTATAAGGTACTACAAGTTTGCAGACTTTTTAAACTCTGGAATACGAACGGTTACAAACGTTTTTCTTATATCGAAGAAAATATTTTATATTTATGACAAATATATACATAAATTTTGCACTCATTTTGAATAATTAAAGGTTCATAACAATATAGGTACAGCAATGGAGAAACGTAGCTTACGAAAAATTCAACTAACAAACTTTTAGGATATAGCCGGATTTGTAAAATACCTATAATATATATGTATTTTAAATACGTAGTACGTACCGGTGGGTCCGAAAGGCATAAAAAAGAAGTTTGTAAAATGGTCTCAGCCTCAGGTCAGGCTTTACCTTCTTAACATACCTAATTTTGAATTGAATGAAATAAATGAAAGGATCTCTATTACTTTTTTTATTAGGTATATGATTTCCCATCTTATTTAGTAATCTATTTTATTAATCACTTTAAAATTTAATCTTGTACCTATGAGGGTAGGTTTTTCTGAGATGGTCTGTTTGTAACAGCATCAACCCAGCGAACGACGTTTTTTACGATGATATCAATTTTGAAGACGCGGCTTATTTTTATGCTCATTCTGTACCTATTTTGGATTCAGGTAACGTCCATTATGCATTCAGTTGAATCAGGTGCAAATAAAGCTATTCATCGCCGGTGGCAATGTAGGTAGATTCTACCGAGGATTTATCCCATGTAATGGTGATGGGTTGCATGGTTGCACAAAGCTCCGTGTCATGGTTACATGGCGAGTGAAGGATAGTAGGCAGGCAAGGTAGGTGAGCGAAGCGGGTTGAGGGGCATCGTTCTCGAAGACCGGTCCGCGCGGGTGGCGGGCGCGGCGCGGCGGGTGCGCGTGGGCAGGGAGCGGCGGCGCGGGCGGGGCGTGCGTCAGTTCAGTCGCGCACCGAGCGCTATACCACGAGTACGTCGGGTGGCGTCGCGCCAGCCCGTCGCGTGCCAGTGTTGTGTCACTGCGGTGGGCCAGGTCGGTTTCGAGATTGCTTCGGTCCGACGCAAACATGGCTCTCAATTCGGACGGTGAACAGAAATCGAACCTGGTCCTCCGGGTGGACCAGGATTCCGACTCCGTTTTGCAGTCGCTATTCGATACAGTGCTCAAGCCGGACTCGAAACGACCGCTACAGGTGCCTCTGCGTATGCGACAGCTTCCAAAGTCGTTCTTTAACCCGCCGTCGACCGGTTCCAAATCGCCATCTGTGTCTCACTCGCGAGAAAACTCGGCCGACTCGGCGTTCGGATCGTCGTCGGCGACAGGCGCCGCCCCGGTGGCGCACTCTCGGGCGCACTCCTCGCCAGCCAGCCTGCAGCAGACCTATGCCGCCGGCCAGCAGACGCAGCAGCCGCCGCTGCACCACCAGCACGCCAAGCAGAGGTCCTACGATGTCGTCACACATATCCCCGATGACTTGGGTCCTCTCCCCGCTGGGTGGGAACAGGCTCGCACACCCGAGGGACAGATATATTATCTCAAGTAAGTTATTTCCATCATATTTTACATAATGTAAATTATGCATTAGCGTAAGTACAGTACGGTAAGTACCTACGATGTTTTGGATTGCCGTTCCTAAAATACTCCACCAATGTCATTGGCCTTTCTGTGCCTTGAATGGAAACAAGAACAAATTAACTCCTGGTAAGGCTCAGGCATCAGCTACTGACCGTAGTTCATTTCAGATTTACCTATTTTCTTGGACGACGTTATTATTTTCGGATCTTGAGGAAACCTCACCTTTTCCAACCCCGAATGTCTTACAAAATTGTAGAAACTGTCATGTTTGTTTATTACATTATTTTGTACGATGTCTTATTTATCTGTTTCATTGTTGTAGTACCTTTCCATATCTGTGTCGACGATAATGATATTACATATCTCACAGCTTATAGCTATTATAAGTACCTGCTGCAGTCTCGACTCGGCGTCGTCGTCTTGGAGTGAGTGTATCGCTGAGGTGGTCTCCTTTGTCTGCAAAATAACCCTAACGCTTACAGAATTATAAGTCGGACACTTGATTCTTCTAGGCATTTACCTGTAATAACATCATTGTTTCATTAATTTGTATCAAATAAACACGTCACAGCTTACTTTACATTACGATCACTCGTATGCAACTCTTTAGCAATCATTACTCATGAAACACTTCTGCGAAAGTTATTAGTAATTTCTTTAAAACTTAATATCATTTACCTAATTACATAGTAATATAATCTTGTAAATTGGTCATACTTAGGTACATGTTAAAGGTTTATGAGATTTAAATCAATGTTTGATTATTTGAATACAATATGCAAAAGTAATTACAGTGTAGTCATTATTTGTGTCCCTAATAGGGTGCCATCAGGTCACAATTAAATTGCAAAACGTCGTATAGGCAGCGGTTTTGCATTACTATGGTTTCTGTGTCGATGGATTTGTGGGTTGCGATTAAACAATGTAGGTACCTACTTAGTTATTGGTATTTTAGTAAACAAATGTGTTTTAATAGCTATTTCTTCAGCAAGATTCTCTATGACTTAGTCAATATGAATGGTCTACCTATATATTACCCATTACCTCAATTAAGTAAGATCTTGATGAGACCAAGATATACCTACCGATATTTCCATTTCATTCAGAATAGTTCAGACTTTTTCCAAAATTTCATGGAAATCTCCAAAAAATATGAACTCCATATCAGTAACAAACCTGCCTTCGTTTAAAGCCAAAAAGAACGTAGGTACCTAAAGGCCGTTGAATACGACTCCATAATAGTAATGTAATAAAAGTATCAGTTACCTAATTTTTACTTTTACAAAAACCAAAAATATCCAATGTACCTACCTATCTTTTATCTCCCTTTTCAATGTAGTTTTGTAGTCGATAATGGCTAAGAAAGAACTGGCTCTCACTCAAGACCCCAGCTCGAACACGACGAGTCGTTTCGCGGCTGACTCATGCTCAAGGGTGGTAGCTATCCAGGCGAACCCCATGGGGAAATAATAATAGTAATTAATACCATATTAATTAAAAATTAAAATCAATATTACCAATATAATCCCTCGAGGGGCACTACCACCAGCAGGCTGGATTTAGTCGCCTCTTACGACACCCATCCGGCAAAAGATTAGGGTTAGTATTCTAAGCCGCCCCAATACGGCTGAAAAATTAAATACCTAAATTATGCCATATAACTTTTATGCTAAATTATGGCTTCCAAGGTTTATCAGTATCAGCTTCTTACCAATGTTGGTTTATTTAACAGACTTCAAAAAAGGAGGAGGTATTCAATTCGACTGTTTTTAGGGTTCCGTAGCCAAATGGCAAAAAACGGAACCCTTATAGATTCTTCATGTCTGTCTGTCTGTCTGTCTGTCTATCTGTCTGTCTGTCTGTCTGTCTGTCTGTCTGTCTGTCTGTCTGTCTGTCTGTATGTTTGTCTGTCTGTCTGTCTGTCTGTCTTTCTGTCCGTCCATCCGTATGTCACAGCCACTTTTTTCCGAAACTATAGGAACTACTGTTGATTCTTGGTAAGTAGATGTATTCTGTGAACCGCATTAAGATTTTCACACAAAAATAGAAAAAAAAACAATAAATTTGGGGGTTGATAAAGATGCGTATTGTTTGAAGAATGCTAGTTGCTATTCTATAAGATGTTCTGTACTTAAGATATCATGGCGGCTTGCTGTATTTTGTAGTTCTATTTTATCAAGAATATGGTTAATCTCGCTCATAATAATACGATAAATGCGTGTTTTCCATTAATATTTTGTTCATTTCATTAAATAAATAAAAAATAAATAATTTTTCACAGGGTTTCTTTAAATACATGCATAATTTTAGTGATTTTTACTTACTGTCATCATGCCTAATATAGGAATCAGTTGTATCTATCTATATCTACTAAGTTTATGTTGAAGTCACGTTGCCGTCATCCACTATCTTATCGCGATCGTACACCTTTCGTCAGTGAGTACTTAATGATAAGACTTGATAAACTCGGTCTAAATGATTCACAAGCGTAGCAAGAACAATACGGGAAACTGAAATGAAATTAAGTTGTGTGTGTGTGGTGCTCTCAAGATTGGTTTGAGTAGTTATCTATTTTGTATTCGTAAATCGTTGTTATTCTTTGTTTAAAAACTGTTTGCTCGACGGATCTTAATTTGATTCGATGGGGCGCATATATTTATCATTATCGTTCTGTTTGAAAAATAAAAGAGCAGAAAAGGAAGCAATTTTTGCTCCAGTGAAGTGAAGGATTTTCAGTTCATTTGACATTATTATTTTTACTGGTAGATTTTTACACTGTATGTCCGTTTTTAAGCAGGATTTCCTTCAGTCGGGTGGTGTGACACATGGGTTGCTTGGTCATGCTAACACCTGTTTTGTTTGTAACCTGTAATGAGGGTCAATAACTTCCTTTTTTATATCTTAATCACTTCTTGGAGTTTTTAGGTTATATTCCAATAAATTACCGACTATCCAATTAAATTTTACGGTGCAGGTCGCAGGACTCCGTATTTTTTGGCAGTATTTCCAACTTAATAGCAATACTTGCTTATAATGCTTATATCTATGTATTATGCTGAGCGTGCTAAAGTTTAGTTATACTAGCTTATCTAAAATTTAATTCAATCAAAAATACGGATCAATCCGATCCGGATGAAACACAATGCAGAAACAGTATTTATCAATCACGAGAAGTTGATATCTCCAGTGTATGTAAGACACACAATACTATGTGGATCATACATAGGTACATTTACATTATTATTGTTACATTAGAACTGTCTCTCGCTGGCAAACTAGCCGGTCGACCACCTGATGGTAAGTGGTCAGCGCTAACGGATGTTTATAACACCACAGAAGACAAAATAGTACATAACACTAAAGTTCTCACCGATGTGATGGCGGCTTGGCAGCAATGGCGGCAAGAAGTAATCTAGGAGATTTCTGTTTGTCCCGTGTTACTTTCACATAAAATTTTCCTGCACGGAGTTTCTTGGTGGTCATACTAGCATGTCATATTGATATGACCAACAAGAATAGTTTGTATTGGTGGTGCATGGGTCTTAGAATAATAATAAACTAGAAGCCACATCTCGCTGTCATTGCTAGTCGCGCGTTGTCTCCAGAACCGCCCGGCCCCGCCGTTCTTCCCACCCGCGGTAGTGTTGCAACGTAAAACATGTCGCATTATTTCGGGAAATGTTTGTGACAGGACGTTGAGAAAAAAGTAAAAGGCGATTATAATTAGGTCTACCAGATTCTGATCGCATCATATTATTACTGTGTTTATAAAAAATGTTTCTCATGTAAGTGACTGTATCTTAAATATGAGAATCAAGTTTCTTTAAACCTAAATAAAACTTGTTGATCGTCATTGAACTATTATTACTTACAATGTTGATTGTTAATATTTTTATCATAATATGTATTAGTTTTATAATAGGTAATATAATATGTGTGGTTTGTTAATTTCAGATGAAAACATTATTAAATAAAGACCCCACCCAAATTTTCATCAATTTTTTGTGGAAAAAAATTATCCGGGATATTTCGGAAACGGTGCATCCTAGACTATTTTTGACACGATTTCCAAGCCCCCAAATAGACCCCCTAGTCCCTATTACATAAAGCACCCCTAAACCCCCAACCGAATTTTCAAAAGTCCAGCAAGGTTTATGTAATCGGGACTGGAAGTTCTTAAGGGGGGTTGGAAATCGTGTCAAAAATCGTCTAGGACGCACCGTTTCCGAGATATCCGTTTTTCCAAAAAAAAATTTGGGTGGGGGGTTAGGGATGGGTCCAGCAAGGTTTATGTAGTTGGGACTGGGGTTTCTTAAGGGGGGTTGGGAATCGTGTCAAAAATCGTCTAGGACGCACCGTTTCCGAGATATCCGTTTTTCAAAAAAAAAATTGTTGAAAATTTGGGTGGGGGGTTAGGGGTGGGTCCAGCAAGGTTTATGTAATCGGGACTGGGGCTTCTTAAGGGGGGTTGGAAATCGTGTCAAAAATCGTCTAGGACGCACCGTTTCGGAGATATCCGTTTTTCAAAAAAGAAATTGTTGAAAATTTGGGTGGGGGGTTAGGGGTGGGTCCAGCAAGGTTTATGTAATCGGGACTGGGGGTTATTAAGGGGGGTTGGAAATTGTGTCAAAAATCGTCTAGGACGCACCGTTTCCGAGATATCCGTTTCTCCAAAAAAAAATTTGGGTGGGGGGTTAGGGGTGGGTCCAGCAAGGTTTATGTAATTGGGACTGGGGCTTCTTAAGGGGGGTTGGAAATCGTGTCAAAAATCGTCTAGGACGCACCGTTTCCGAGATATCCGTTTTTCCAAAAAAAAATTTGGGTGGGGGGTTAGGGATGGGTCCAGCAAGGTTTATGTAGTTGGGCCTGGGGGTTCTTAAGGGGGGTTGGGAATCGTGTCAAAAATCGTCTAGGACGCACCGTTTCCGAGATATCCGTTTTTCAAAAAAAAAATTGTTGAAAATTTGGGTGGGGGGTTAGGGGTGGGTCCAGCAAGGTTTATGTAATCGGGACTGGGGCTTCTTAAGGGGGGTTGGAAATCGTGTCAAAAATCGTCTAGGACGCACCGTTTCGGAGATATCCGTTTTTCAAAAAAGAAATTGTTGAAAATTTGGGTGGGGGGTTAGGGGTGGGTCCAGCAAGGTTTATGTAATCGGGACTGGGGGTTATTAAGGGGGGTTGGAAATTGTGTCAAAAATCGTCTAGGACGCACCGTTTCCGAGATATCCGTTTTTCCAAAAAAAAATTTGGGTGGGGGGTTAGGGGTGGGTCCAGCAAGGTTTATGTAATTGGGACTGGGGCTTCTTAAGGGGGGTTGGAAATCGTGTCAAAAATCGTCTAGGACGCACCGTTTCCGAGATATCCGTTTTTCCAAAAAAAAATTTGGGTGGGGGGTTAGGGATGGGTCCAGCAAGGTTTATGTAGTTGGGCCTGGGGGTTCTTAAGGGGGGTTGGGAATCGTGTCAAAAATCGTCTAGGACGCACCGTTTCCGAGATATCCGTTTTTCAAAAAAAAAATTGTTGAAAATTTGGGTGGGGGGTTAGGGGTGGGTCCAGCAAGGTTTATGTAATCGGGACTGGGGGTTTTTAAGGGGGGTTGGAAATTGTGTCAAAAATCGTCTAGGACGCACCGTTTCCGAGATATCCGGGATTTCCGGTTTTTCCAAAAAAAAAAAAAGTTGAAAATTTGGGTGGAGGTTAGCGATGGGTACAGCAAGGTTTATGTAATCGGGACTGGGGTACGTACGGGGGTTGGCAATCGTGTCAAAAATTGTCTAGGACGCACCTTTTCTGAGATATCCGGGATTTCATTCATTCACAACTAATTTCATTTTTAAAATAGAAGATGTAATATTCACAATTACAAAACTACAAATAAACTCAAGTCGTTTGATAAAATTAAAATACTGTCAGTGGACGCGCGCGTTTAAGTACCGCGCGGGTGTAGGCAATTTTTTCAAGGACAGGGCCGAGTAGGAATATGGCTTATTTGTGCTGCAAAGCCGGCGGCTTCAAAAGTTGACAGTCACGCCAGCGGCAAAGTGTGTAACAGTCATTACGGTAGGGAAAATCAAAACTGTTATATTGGCAACACTGACAAAATAGAGGCATAAATATGGTTGACAATTTCAATGTGAATAAAATATTTGATAATTTATTAAGACAATGTTTTATTGTGCTAATTACACATGAAATGTGATCCCATCCTTTTTCTTTTTAAGACCAGCTACATTTTTACACGTTGGAACGGCGCAAGACGGCATTATTTAATAAAATTACGGGAGCAATTCAGCCGTCCGTCCACAGGGGAATTTCCAGAGAACTAATCGCTCGTTTGTAATATTACGCCCTATTGGCGTATTTTTTGTATCGACCATTTTAGGCGCGTATGAGGGATGCTTGGCATGGGTATAGGTACTGAAACTTATCACCTATGTTACATTACTTCTTCAAGTATTTCGGCTTCGCCTATGCAGGAAGCATTCATGTCATGAGAAAAAAACCTTCACTTTCTTTTCCACATCATCCTTACGACCACAGGTAGTAAGTGACGTGATGAAGAAAGCTGGAATAATTGCTTGTTATTAGCTTTTATTTCATAATATAGATAATAACCAGAAGTTTAATCATAAAGATTCATGATTTGCAAGAGCAATTAATAATGTGGTAATTTTGGCAAAAATACCTATGTAGGTAAAAATCCGTACAACACTTTTTGAGATTGTCGCGCTCAGACAGACAGATTGTCAAGTCGTTTAGATAAAAATTTTAAGTGCAGAGACATTGTTTTATACTATTTGTTGTTTTCTCTAGATGCCGTAGTAGACAGTTATTCCAAAAATATTTCTTTTTACCAGGGTAAAAATACTCAACAATTTTTGATGAGCAACAAAATCTTTGATGAGCACATTAAGCACACACTGCCGATACAGTTATTTTATTACTTAATATCTCAGACTAGAAATTTCATAAACCGTTCAAATCAATTCAGAAATTGTGAATAGCTTTCACAAACTGCACAATTTTTCCACATAAAAATGTTAAACATACATCGAGTATATTTTGAGATACGAGATTACAGTAATTTCTTAGGTTAGCGGATTGAGTGTTCCAGTTAATCAACCACAACTTTTTTACCATACTTTTCACAATTTTTTTATCTTCACCACGATGTTTTCACAATTTTTTCCTAAATTCCTCCTTGATTTTGAAAAAATCTGAATAACTTTTAAAAAAGCGCCCTCACTCCACACGCACACGAAATTTCAAAATAGTGCTATGTCCGATTGTTTGTTTATGTTTTTGTATTGCCTTTGAACACGAAGTCTTTTTCAAGTACAATACCTACATGACTTTTTGAGAACAAATAAATATAATCGATACGTGCTCTACTATACGTTTACTTGAATAAAGAGCATTACATTAATAATTAATAATATTAATGTAATTAATTATAATTAATAAAGAGTTTGCAATGTAGAGCTTGTCTTGTTGTTATTTTAACAGAGTATACCTACACACATTTTGTGCTGGTAATTACACAGAGCGTACGAGATAATAGGTAAATGCTCACACACACATCTCCGCACTAGTAGTGCGGGAGGTAATAATGGCATCCATATACACAAATGAGATACATCGAGATTCGTGAAAAAACATTTACCATAACAAACTAATTGATTGGACGTGGCATCATTCTCTACTCTCTATTCTCGATATATTTGTAACTAGCTGTTGCCCGCAGCTTCGCATACGGAAATTATGTTTTACCTAGGTATTTGTACCTCTTGCAGAAAGAAATTAAAAAAAACGGTGAATTTATATTGAAGTACTTATATTTAGTAATTTATATACTGAAACCCACGATAAAATCACAAAGAATTCTTCCAGGAGCGGATTTTGAAAAATAAGCAATATTCACATTAATTTGTATTTTTTTTCGTTTTTTGCAAAATTTTGAAAAACTGAAAAATACATGTACCTACTATAAATTTAAGCAAAAAACATTTGTTGCAAATTTGAAGCAAATCGGTTGATGTTTTAAAAATATTCCATACAAATTACAAACTTTCATCCCGTTTCCCGGGGAAACCTTTTAATTTTCCGGGATAAAAAGTATCCTAAAATATGACCCGGAGTATTAGTAACAACTTTACCAATTTTCATCGAAATTCGTTCCAGGGGTTTCATGTGATGCCCGGACAGACAAACAGACAGACAGACAGACAATAATTCTAAAAAAAATATTTTTGTGCTCTAACACGTTATTGAAGTGCCCCCTAATCAAAATTTTTAAAAAATATTCAATGTACAGAAAATTTGCCATTTGAGTTTTATTATAGTATAGATAGATGGTGTGCGTTGAAGGCTCTTTTTTTAAATTAATCATATTTTTTTTTAATTTAGGAAATAATTATCGTGGTGAAGAAAAAAAAATTGTGAAATGTATGGTGAGAAAGTTGTGATCGATCAATCTGCTAACTTATGAAATTACTGTAATCGCGTATCTGAAAATATGCTAGATGTATGTTTAACATTTATATCTATGTGGAAAAATTGTGCAGAATTTGTGAAAGCTATTCACAATTACTCAATTGATTTGAACGGTTTACTTGGATTTTATAAAGTTTTATTTAGAGCACTCAATCCTCCTATGTGTGGATTGAGTGTTCCTAAAATTCTCAAATTTTGGCTGAATTTTTTTTTATTCTTACTCCTATTTTACGAGTATATTATGAGGGAATTTGTAAAACAATAACCCTGACTTAAACATAATGTAGAGACAATTGTTAAAAATATAATCTATGCCAGGAAGCCCCGGAGTAACGTTATTAACAAATTATATTATGTTAATCCTGCCGACTGAAATAATGTTGAAGATTAAAGCATTCGATTTTTGATACTTTTATTGGATTTTGTTAAAAGTAAACATAATTTATGAAAGTTCGATGGAACAGATGGTGCCTTAATGGTGATATCCTGATGGAGCGATTATAATGGAATAATTGTATCGATAATCTGAAATGAGCGCTTTGCGCTAGGCCGGCGCCAGTGCGCGCCGGCCGCGGCGCCGGCCGTGCCGCCAATATTGTTGGTAAGGTACGTCACTTGCGTTTGTGATGCTAGGGTTGTCACGCTTCAATCTTTATTAATAAATAATATAAATATCTATTACGGTTCGAGTGTCCTGTGACAGAAGGTACAGACAGACGAATAGACTGACGGACAGCGTAGTCTTTTGAATTGGGTCCCGTTGGATACGGAACTCTACAAAAGTATTTTAGATAACAAAAGAAATTGATTATAGATACTTGTTCCTAATTTGTTATTTGTACATTGAAAATTATCATTTAAACTTTTTGATATGACGACAGTATTACTAAAACAACAAATTAGTGTGGAACATTATTTAAGTAAAGCAATTTGAATATTTTGAATTATTTTAGATACTACATATTCATTCTTACATTGTATTATTTCGTCATACCCGTCTGTCCATCTGTCTGTCCGAAGCATAGCGCCGTTTTTTTTTCATTAATATTAACTTTTTTTTCATTAAACGTTTCGTCTTGTTTCCAATACTATCATGACCAAAATCACCCATTAGCGAGTAGGACGCAGCCCTAAGTCAGGCTCATTTTGGGAGTGTGGGCGAAAACATTGCTTCTGGTTTTTGACATACTAGTCTACTCGATAAGTTCAAAATGGTTGAAATTAGACATACTGCTCTTAAAAATACGTGCGATAGCTCATTCTGTTCGGAATGATGTCTAGAAAAATGTTTCGGAAGCGTTTACCAGCACGTAAAAAATTGCAAAAGTTATTGACAAAATAAAGTTGAAAAAAAAAAGTATTTTGTTTTTGGTAATCACTTCGAAACTATTAATATTTAAGAAATTTTAAAACAAGATTCTTAAAGTAGAGGAAATTTCCAAACAATGACTCGCGACTCTCGGAACTCTATCTCCATTATTTATAACTTTAATTTAACGCTGAAAATGGGTCTCCACGCTGCATTTTTAGGTTGCGCGTGCGGCGTCAAAACCGAGTTCGTCACACTCAATAATTTTTTAAGGTATTAATTATTAATAAAAAAAAATAAAAAAAATATGGTGTATTTGAAACACTTCAAAGAATTTGCTCCCGTAGGAAATTTTGCTTAAAATTATTTTTTCAACAAGTTAGACGATTGTTAATTAACTAAATTTTCTCGAACTTCCATTTTCATTGTACATAAAAAAAAATGTTTAAGTAATTGTCCTATAAATTTTGCGCTTCGTGGAGCCCTTCTTATATACATGCTTAACGAGATCACGTCATAAAAGTTTAAAAAGTTTTAATATTTTGTGTATAATAATTTTATAAGTTGAACAAAAAATGAAAAATCCAAATAATATTATTGAAAATATTTTTTTCTCAATTTATTATTACATAATCGTTTTGGCATTCATAAAAGACATTTAATGACTTGAAAAAAAAAATTCCCTCATTTTTTTATAATTATTTTTTATAAACAAATAGACTATTTCAATGCTTTCAAGAAAAAATTTCTTAATATCTTATTCTTTACAAAACATTATGATTTTTGAAAAAAAATTTTTTTTCTTAATAATGATATTTAATTGTTTATAATTGTTTTTTAATATTTCTATTGTTTGAATAATTAGTTAATATTTTTTTTTTCTTAAAAATTATAATTAACCATCTTTAATAGAAATGTAAAAAAATATTTTTTTTATCAACAATTTCATTGTTTTTTAACTTAACAATTTTTTATAAACAAATTCTCAACTTTTTTATATATTTTTTCTGAAACTCCTAAAAATATAAAAAACAACGATGTATAACAAAGTACATATAAAAACATTTTTCAATTTTTTAATTTCGATTCGATAAAAAAACGAAAAAATTGTTTGTTCAACTTATAAAATTATTATACACAAAGTATTAAAACTTTTTAAACTTTTATGACGTGATCTCGTTAAGCATGTATCTAAGAAGGGCTCCACGAAGCGAAAAATTTATAGGACAATTACTTAAACATTTTTTTTAATGTACAATGAAAATGGAAGTTCGAGAAAATTTAGTTAATTAACAATCGTCTAACTTGTTGAAAAATTAACTTTAAGCAAAATTTCCTACGGGAGCAAATTCTTTGAAGTGTTTCAAATACACCATATTTTTTTTATTTTTTTAAATTAATAATTAATACCTTAAAAAAATATTGAGTGTGACGAACTCGGTTTTGACGCCGCACGCGCAACCTAAAAATGCAGCGTGGAGACCCATTTTCAGCGTTAAATTAAAGTTATAAATAATGGAGATAGAGTTCCGAGAGTCGCGAGTCATTGTTTGGAAATTTCCTCTACTTTAAGAATCTTGTTTTAAAATTTCTTAAATATTAATAGTTTCGAGGTGATTACCAAAAACAAAATACTTTTTTTTTTCAACTTTATTTTGTCAATAACTTTTGCAATTTTTTACGTGCTGGTAAACGCTTCCGAAACATTTTTCTAGACATCATTCCGAACAGAATGAGCTATCGCACGTATTTTTAAGAGCAGTATCTCTAATTTCAACCATTTTGAACTTATCGAGTAGACTATACACTGAGCAGAATCTTTATCGATTAAACAATTTAAATTAGGTTCCTATTAAGATTCCAGAAATTTAAACTCTTTATTTTAATACAGATTAATATTAACATTACTTACCTACAAATAGTTATGAAATAAATCTACAGAAACTATAGGAAAAGAAAAGTACAGTGTGGTACAGTTGTGCCCCTAATCTTTGTTAATTCTTTATACAAGATAACGGCATTTATGAGAATGTTATCAATTAGATAGTTGGTAATGTTGATATCAATAATTACAAAACATACTTTTTGTATCATGCATGAGTAAAGGAGTATCGATATAATATTTCGTAATTAAAATAAAGCCATTGTTGAAGTACATACTATGATGTGCATAATAATTATATGTCGGCGAGGCCATGTAACTCCAGTGAGGGCCCAGGGACGGACCTATCTAGACACACGGCAGCGTGTCAAGCCAAGTTCAAGCAAAGGTACTGGCTAGCCAGCGCCGAGTGTAATTCATTCTACAACGCTTGTCCGATGCAAAGGCTGGCATATAAGAATGTCATGTCATATTTAGAATGTAATGTAGAACAGATGATTATTGATCATGTAGTGTTTAATTTGAGCATTTTATGTACATTATATTTATTTAGGCACTTTTGCTTCTTTATTTTGCATCAGGGGGGCAAGTCTGCTATTTCAATAGTGTCAGAATAGTCTATCATTGATTTCATAATTGTCGATTTTGACAAGTTTGGTAATCTACTAATTTAATGGCGTCATTATGACTTTCCAATGGTCAGCCACTGACACTCCATTGAAAGAAATGGCGTCTAGTGGGTAATCTCGTACATAATGGCAAATGAATGACGGACCTATGCAGTAATCTGCTAAAATTTTGACAGTTCCTTTGATCAGTGACATACCATTAGACCGTCATTGTGCAATAATTGCTTTCAATTCGTTACGAGTGTAAAGTTGTTAACAATAATTGTGGAAATTGAAGATATATTCACTACGAGCAAATATTCTCGAGCTAGCCAACGCAGTGGATGCTAGAGAAAGAAGAGTGGAATGCATAAAACGTCATCGAACCCGTCGCTTGACGAGAATTACTACGAACCCCTTTATTGATATTCCCGAGACGGAATTATTTGTAAAAACGTTTCGCCTTGGAAAGGACTCAGTAAGGGGGTTAATTGAAGAACTCATTCCCCTTATGGCCAGAGTCCAGACCGCGTCAAAACGATAGCATATCGGCAGAAATGAAGGTAAGAAAACTGAATTTTACTAAGACGACCCACAAACCCATTGATGTATTACTTATTCTTTATCTATAAACATCTCTGGGCAATTGTTTTACATACTCAATAACAGTGTCTATTTTTATATTCAATGAATTTCTTAATTTAGAAAAATAGATGCATTAGTTCTTGTATATGCCAAGAAAAGTAAGTAATATATAAAATAAACAATTTAATCTAATAAGACGTTTAGTTAAATTGGGGTTGTATTCAAGTAAATTGATTTTTTGCAGGTGTTTGCTTGTAGCACGTGCTTTACATTATATACCACAACTGCAGGAAAGAATGCATGTTGCATACTGCACAATATTGCTAACATGGCAAGAGCACCGTTGCCACCTGATGAAGTTTATGCAGAAGCACTTGGCTTGCAACAGGTATTTAATTTCTATTCCACTATTTTGGAATATAATGAATCTTTATTTCTACATATATGTACTACATTGATGTAGTATTTATTTACATTTCAGTTTTTTTCAACAAAAAGACATCTAAGTTACAATATCTAATGTAATAATAGTATCTAATCAGAATCAGTCTTCATATAAAATAAAAAGATCTTCAATATTTTAATCATCATTTAATTTTGAATAACAAATCACAAATATCACAAATTTTACCTTAAATAATAAAATAATAACAGTTGTGTTTTATTTACTAATCAGTCTTGTTAATTTAGGAGAAAAATAATAGTGCAGCACCTAATCAAGAACATCGAAGGGTGAATCGAGATCTTCTTGAAGGTTGGGCACTGCAGCAGACTCTTGTTGACAGACTGTGGAGAAATGCATTAAATTAGCAGGTATGTAATGTAAACCCATCTCAATATTCTAGTGAACGAAAATGCTCTAATTATTACTATTTAAATGTTATTACCATTAACTCTTTGTTTCAGATCCACAGTGCACTACTGTACAAAATATTATTTAAACTGAGGATTTAAAATAAATGAATACTCTTTTTATAAACACTGTTTCATTTAATCATCTAACATTACAACCATTTGTAATCCACTGCTGTATTCGTTGTAGAACTAAAAAAATGCAAATTTACAACAAAGATACATTTTATTTTTTTATAATGCATACCTAATTATACTGTATTTAGATACTTACTGTGCGCCACTCTCCCGGCGTTTTATTTGGGCAGTCCGCCGATAGAGAATTTAAAATTTGGGCGCACCGCACTCCAACCAGTACCGTTTAGATAGACTGCGCCCTTCATTGGTGCGGCTGCAGTGGCCAAGAGCCAGGTCTTTTTGGTGTTCTAAGAAATCCATAACAGCAGAAATTTGCTCAATATGCATCATTTTAGACTTATAATAAAATTGTTAACTATCAAAAATTGATCGACTATGACACACACGAAAATCAATAGGTAACAATAAAGTTTCTCTCAAACGTCTATATGCAGTAATGTCACATTTGACTTTTGACAGCTAAACAGATAAAATATTATTGCGTTTCTCTGTTGCGTTGTGAGTTTTTTGCTATTTACGAACTTCCTACTCCTTCAGATTGCTTTTAACACTAATAAATAATATATTAAAATGTATATAAATGTAATCTGGCATGAATAAATGTTAAAATTTTGTAGTAGTTTTTCGAAAATCATTTCTACCAACGGGTTTTATAATAATGGCAATACTACAATGCCATTCTAACACAATTCTTGTACGACACCATTGTCCGGCCAATGATCGACCATTATGAATTAACAGATTACGAACTTTTAGCAAAATGACAATGGGGTCGTGTTGGAATGACGAACATTGTAAAAATAGCAGACTTGGGACCCTGTTCTTAGTTTTTCTATTGTTCAGTTAAAATAAAATGTCTATTTCCAAAATTTAAAAGAATTCTCGGTGTGAGAGTCGTAAAATTTTTTTTTATTCATTTATTTTAAATGGATTTCTAATGAATATGCGTACTTTTTAGCTCTACACTTCCATGCTGCTATGCGACGTTAAACTGTTCCAATATGCCTCTGTATGCCTCATCAGAAGTACATTATTTAAAAGCCTATAATATTATAATATACATTTCCCGAAAATGATTACATTTAATAATTGTTTTCTCAGCATGTTACGCGCAAGATAATCTACGTAGCAACTTGCAATACAATTGGCTATTTGACAGTTATCACGGTAAAATATGAAATGTGTTAAATATGGTTGCATAATGTTTAACAATAATTATACAATACGTTTCTTGCATGAAAATAAATTGTAAATATTTTTACTTTTGAAAAATAGATTTGAGTTTTTTTACCTGTGGATACGAGAACCGAAACGCGGGCGGCCATGATTGAGCATGTTATGACGTCACAATTCAAAAAATAAGCGTTGTGTACTACTAACTATATCGTGTGCACTGTGCAATTTACTGAGAAAATTAATAAGATATATTTTGATTTCTGCTTTTGAGAGGTTTTGTAAAATGGAGTCAGGCTATACAAAAGCTGACAGTGCGAATTTGCCTCAAGTTGATTCATTTATGGTCGCAAATTTCTTTGCGTGTAACCCTGACTTTTGCTCTACCGAGTTTCGGAATGCAAAAACCTCCTTGTAAGTACTGAAATTAATAAAGTAAAATTGGTCAGTCTTGCTAAGTGGTCACAGGGGGATTTTTTTGTAAGTTTTTCCTCAACGTCCCCTTAACGGCACCATATTACTAATGATTTTAAATTACTTATAGGTTATGTTTATGAACAATATTAGGTTAGGTTTAATTTGTTTTTTTAGTAAATCAGAGGCTAAGTTGATTTCTTCTAAATACTTACATCAAAGTGGTCCTCACAAAAGAATATTGCTGATATAACAGATGTTAACTCTGGGTCTCGACGTGTTAATAATTATTGTAACCACTGCTTTCGACGTTGAGGGCATTTAGGAACGTGTAGGTCTAGGTATAAACAATTTGTCAGGTTTAATTGTAGTACTTCTACACATAGGCACTGCACACGTCTTGTAGCTTGTCATTTTCACAATTCCAGTGAAAAATGTGTAAGTTTTTCACTTAAAATATCTTCAGAGTTAGAGCGTAAACTTTTGTTAATTGAAATGTGACGTCACAGCCAGCAAGTGACAGATGGCGGACTATTTTCGCGCGAATTTAAAATTAATGGATTAAAATTTATTTTTTTCCTACTAAATAACACTTTTATGAGAAAAATAAATATTGTAAGAGGTATAAAATAAAACTACGAAAATTTTAAAATATTTTTCCAAAAATTGTCTAATAGCCAATTAGGACTTTACGGATTACAGCTTATTTGTTTTTATGAATTACCTTCTTAAGTACCTGGTCTAATTATAATCACGCGTAATATTAAACTCCAAAAAAATGCACGATATAAATACATATATAAGTAGTTACAATTCAATTGTAAGCGACTTTGTGAAGAGTTTGTAGTGTCGAGCGTTCATGATGGATGATCGTTCCCAAACTAAAGAAAAGATTACATTTATGAATTATGTAACAGGTGACATGATTTATGAAGATTAGCTCGTAGGTAGTAGTGGTGATACCTGCGTGGTGCGCGGCGACGCACGGCGACGGCGACGTCCCAACGACCGCCTAGCCTAGTGGCCGGCAGCCAATCCGACATCAAAGCTTTTGCCACCTCGTAAATAAACAACACGACTTAACTCATAAACGATACGTTTGGAAATTCAATTTGGGAATATTCTCCTTGTCTTATTTACCCAAAAAACATTATTTATTAGTAATTGAATGTGTTATGATGACTTTGTGGTTTATTTCCTGGTTTATGTAAGAAAATTACTTGAAAATTTTTGAGATTACCAGTTTGGAATTGTCAGATACCACATAAAAGTTTTCAGAGTATCTTGGTACCAATTGGTAAAGGCTATGTAAGCTTCCGCGATTATTTTCATCGAAGGATATCTGTTAGAGAATACACACACAGCACTCTGTTTATAAGCGGCCGCCAGGGTTGCCAACACGAAGACCCCGTGGATGAAAGACTTCATAAGCTTCATGAAAATATTGATAATTCGAATATCAAAGGTATTAATTTAGACAAGTCGGTGGCTTGGCTGGCGCGATGGCGGCTCGGCGGCTTGGCTCCGCTCACCGGCCGCTCCGCTCCGCGATGGGCCATTGCAAGCGGGCCGTCTCTTCCGCGTCGGCAAATAGACATGCACATCGTTTCTTAATTGCGAGCTGGACCAATGTTTTATAAGCTCCATAACGGCCAACGTGCGTCTCTGCGAAATGTATGCTTTAATTATTATTGGAATGGAGAGTAATTCTCTGTGGTTTTGTTCGGCTAGACTTGGCGATGTTCCGAAATGGGTAGCGATGCAAATTGCCTTGGCGGACGCCCAATCCGGCGCTATCGGCCCGGTAGCTTCGACGCGTAGCACCTTCATGTTGACTCTTGACCTGACCATAAACTTATATCGCATAAATCGCCGAGTAAGTATTAGATAACGAAACCGCGTCGTTGACTTCAGTGAATATTTATTTTATTGTTTGTTAACAACAACGCTACTCAAATATGACAATTTAAGTAGTTCTTGCTATCTTATACGTGATTTATAATCCTTTATTTTAACTGTCAGTTATCATTTGTCAATTAGTAATCCAAATAACGGGCAATGTAATGCTATGATACTATTCTTCGAAGCAATATTTTTTATCTCTGTTCTTTTCATTTCAATCTTACTTTGAAAAAAATCTTTGCCCAAAGTTCGTTGTTCACACAATGAGTAAGTGATTGGACATCGGACAATATTTCCTTTTAAGTGTCGTCCTTTGAATCCATAATAAGTGAAACTTGTCGTGCTGAATACAAAAGAACGAGCTTTGTACGAAAAAAGATAGTTGAGTTCGTTCAACTCCACTTGTTTAGACAGTTATTACAGTGATATTTTATCAGGCGCCAAGACGTGTGTACCTGTCTTCTATTGCCTTTTTGTACATGTTGCCTAATAGCTCATAAGCTCAGTGCTTAATAATACCTACCTACTTATAAACAGTCCTGTAATGACTGTAATAGATTATAGAATATCTCGCATATCCTATTCTAGCACACAAAACTAAAACAAAAAGGTGTGTGTCAGCTCCAACACACGACCGGAGTTTAACGCCATGTGATGATGATGATGATGTTTCACATCATCAGAATAGGATGTACCTACTAAGATTATTATTATTAGATGGCGTTGTTATTGATCAGCCATCCAACGCCATCTAGATTCTGTGTTACGAATTACAAACATAACGCATAACGTAACAGAAAAAAAATGATTTTATTCCCCAAAAATTTCATACCACGAGCTTAAATATAAAATCGATAGATAAGGATTTAAATTCCAAAAATAATACAAAATATCTGTAAAAAATATACTTATCTATGTATGGCTACGTATGGATTTAAGGTGTAGATAGGTACTTAGGTAGGTAATTACGTCGTGGAAAGATTTAAATTTTGTTGATACGTAACATGTATGTACCTATTTAATTAAAGCTGAAGTTCAATTCACTAGGTAATTCTTTATGACCTTCACTTACCACCTTTTAATACGTAATTGAATTTATTGTACGTATTGAGAGAAGATAATAACATAACTACAAGAATGTTGGGCGTGCTCACATTTGGAAAACGATGCCATCAAATTCCACGCTTTGAGTTGCTAAATGTTATAGGTACCAAATATTTTGACTTTATTGAAATCTACGAATAATACCCTTATTCAAGATGCTTGAATCTTAATGCATTTCTGACAATAAAGCCTAAACAACAGACAAATCAACTAAACATAAAACGCGAAGTCCCTTTAAGCGACATGGAATTATTAAGCAGCTACCTAAGGTACCTAAGCTAATTAGCTTAAACTTCACGATTGCTTCTAAGAAGTGCACAGGAGTAGTCCACGTAAGAGTGTACTTATCGGAGTGTTCACAACGATAACGTTTAAAATACAGTGCGCTATCGTCTTCTGAGAATATTTCCGTCCTTTTGTTGTTCAACGCGACAGGTAGCTTTGAGAGGCTTTGAGTAACGGAACTCGGTAATACAAATTTTGCTTTAGGACAAGGTAACCTGCATAACCAAAACTCACTTGCGCTTTAGGTCGTTACTCTACTCGTATTAAAATTTAAAAATCTAAATGAATTACGTAATTGAAATTCGTGTTTGAATTCGATCTTGGAGAGGCGGACTATGCAGGTATGTAGGTAACTACTTCATTCTGTATTGTTTAGTTGTATTTCAATAAGTATAATAAATTGAACAAGAATAGATTTTCGAAATTATTGATGAATCAAAAACGTATTTTTATGGCAAGTCTTATTTTTTTCATAATTATAAAAATAAATAATTTGTAATAAAGTATTTCAACATAAAAACTGTTTCTATTCTTCAAATAATCTGGTTAAAAGTCAACCGTTACATAAAATATAATAATATTTATGAGTTCATAATTTATAGTCCCTACAAATATTTTAAGTTCAAAAATAAATATTTATGAGTTCAAACGTGTCGTTTATATCCTTTTGTGTGTACGATAGCGTTAAGTGTTATGTTAAGAGTACTTTCAATTCAACGCAGAATGGTTCGTAAGACTCTAATATAGGAAGCAATTTTCTTCGTAGTGTAAATAGAAGCAAGTTACTCAGTTTCCACGCTCTGATTACTGGATGTTGGCTCTAGACATCGTCTTTATCGGAATCGATCAGAAACTTAGTTTGGTGGGAGCGTTTTGCAATACGTGAATCTTGTACGCGACCTAATAATTAATCATATGCAATTCCTTAAAATAATTAATCATCGTACCTACATATACCTAGACCTGAACCATTTGTGCGTTCTGAACGTTCGAATTTCTTCATTCAAACGAAGTAAATTTTGTTTTGAACGATGCTATAAAAAATTAAAAGGCCCGAATGGAGGCGCAGTAGTAGAGTTATTTATAAATTTTGTATTTGTAAATCAAAATGATTCTTCACTTCCTATATGAGAGCAACTTCTGATAAATCAGCTTGTACCTGCCAAAGACAAGACAAAGACAATTTAACAAAAACATTATTTATCTTATCTTAATTAATATGCTTTAGGGGTAGGTAGAGTGACCTAAATTGTCACTTTGTTTACTTGACTCTTGTCTCCAGTTCTCGACCGTAGGACCTCCCTGTAATATTTGAAGAGAACGTGGAATAGAAGGTGGTCTTAAAAAGTTCTGGTAGTACCCAGATAAATTTTAATACAAGTATTTGCCCACAAGTTCATAATTCAACGGAAAACAAAGCGATTGTTTACGCATCTTGAACTTCGAATTTTTGAAATACTTAAATGTACGAGTGCATCTAATTTGATTCTTTGTCTATTGAACCAACACACTATTATACGTAGCGTGGCGCTCGTCGCAGGGCGGCGGTGTCTTCAAGGGTAGATCTTTGTTCGAGCCATACATTATCAAGTTTTGTGGACACAGATGGTCTTCATCGGCCTATGTCATCGGTATTAATGTGCTCTAATAATACGTGTCTCCGTCGACAAAGCTGTCGTTGCGATAAAGAGAGACAGAGTACTCAGTCAGACCACACCGGTCGAATTACCATTATAATATCTACCTACCTATTGGAGAATTCGACTTCCAAGCAAGTGCAGTGGTCGTTGTTTTGATATGAACGGCGCAATAATTTATTTGCTGTGTCATAATACATAAGACATGTCTAAACTTGTATAGCTTAACAGTTTCTGTATATTATGTAGATAAAGTATTCACATTTACACGAAGGATTGTTCATGGGACTGATACTTGAATAGTGAATACATACATACATGTTTGGTTTATGTGTGCGTATACTGCTTACAGAGTATCGCCATGCCTAATTGTAGGATCAAAAGGGGTCAAGTGTGTACATTGACAGGCGCCTTAGGGCCAACGTCATGCCGGCTCCTGCAGCTTAACAAACCAAGATACTCGTAACTCACCAATTACGTATATTTGAAAGGTGACGTAAGAAACTGTTACAGTATTGCAAATATAATACTATACCCACTCTTTAAGCAGAATGATTCGTTATCAAATTACATCAAAGTATTCTAGTATCAGTAGGTGTATTTTTGTGAAATTTTATTTTAGTGAAATGAAATACTGACTCCAGCTTAGCCATTTTCATGTTGGTATTCTAGGGTGTTATAAGAGGCGACAGATGTCAACCCATTTGGTGGTCAGGATTACCTATATTATGAAGTCATCAATATTATCTTTCCGTGGAGCCTTCCTCGGAGCTACTACCCTCTTGCTTGAGTCAGCCTCCAAACGAATCTCTTCTTACTTGGTCCACAACGCATCGGTGATGCCTTTGATGTTACTGATGTCCATTGGCGACGGTAGCCACTTACCGTCATGTGGATCGTGGGCTTGTTTGTTGGCTAGTTAGAATTAATAATCTAAATTTTAGTAACAAAAAACAACCGACTTAAAAGTTACTCAAAAACTACTTGTCAGATCTCGTTCAAAATGTGGGACCATATGACAAGCACCTGCTTTCGATTAAAAAAAATCGGTTGGCGTGATATTGAGTTATTCGTCAATTTGTCGCGCACAGTCTTAATACAAAACGACTTATGTGGTTTTCTCATGGAAGCCATTGTCAGATCTCAATAAAATTTATATGGGACCACATGACAGCCACAAAAAAAGAATCATCAAAATCGGTTCGCCCAGTCCAAAGTTCTGAGGTAACGAACATAAAAAATAATACAGTGGAATTGAGAACCTCCTCCTTTTTTTGAAGTCGGTTAAAAACTGGGCAAATACGTGTCAGGCCATGCGCAATGTAGGGTTCCGAAGTAGTAAGATTATCGATTATTACTCATTAACTACTTATCCGTGATAGTTTTCCTTGTAAATTCATCATATATCTAACCTATTTTTGTAAAAAAATTCACTTGTCCAACTTCGGACTTCAGCGTTTTGACAACACAATTTCTTCTACTGCTTCTACTTTACACAACACAACACACTTCCTACATTTGGATATCTGAAACACCCTAAACGATGTCATTATTGAAAATTTTATCTTTTAAAAATTGATGGCGCTTAGCTCATTCTGACGCCTCTGACTCATCCAGTCTTATTCTATGAACATTGCAGAATATTATAGGTATAGGTTCTTTAGTACCTTATTTAATACCGTATTCTTTACCTAGCTGCCTTCCTAATCAACCGCAAAATTGTCGTATTTCGATTGATATTAATGGAGAAAACTTGCCAGAGTTCTGCTTAACAAAGTTCTACCTGAAAATGCGTTTGTAACGATGTTTTTACGGATGAAGACGGTAGTAACTAATTACCAATTACCATCATGTAGGAAATATTCTACAAAGTACATAAAAGTGTAATAATTCTAATTGTACAACGCTGCACCAGTGAAATATTCATCAACGTTATTGTGGCGTATCCTTGACATTAAGTTTTAATTAGCAAATACAAAATACGTGACTACTGAATATTGACGTTGTTCTTTTCTATTCATAAATTGAAGCATTATGATGTTTACGAAGCTACTGTTACATTACGTGGTATAGTATGACATGTTATGTTTTTTTAGTAATGTGTTAATATTGTGTTACGTAATCTTCGAACCACGTTTCGTATCTAACCAGTTTAGCCGTGACCACGATCCGTACAAATGAGTCGAAAATATCGGCGTACAAAATATATACCGTACCTATCGTGAGTACCGTAGTAAAAAAAGCGGCCAAGTGCGAGTAGGACTCGCCCAAGAAGGGTTCCGTAGCAGCAAGTAACATAATATAAAAGTTCTTGTACTTCATTGTAACTTTGATCGATGTTTTTTGCGGTTTACGATTTATGACGTGTTAAAAAAAACTACTTACTAGATCTCGTTCAAATCAATTTTCGTTGGAAGAGTGTACGGTAATGTACATCATATATTTTTTTTTTTAGTTTTATCATTCTCTTATTTTAGAAGTTACAGGGGGGGGGGGGGGGACACACATTTTACCACTTCGGAAGTGTCTCTCGCACAAACTTCAATTTAGAAAAAAATTATATGAGAAACCTCAATATCATTTTTGAAGACAGGACAGACAGACAGACAGACAGACAGACAGACAGACAGACATGACGAATTTATAAGGGTTCCGCTTTTTGCCATTTGGCAACGGAACCCTAAAAATAACTACGTACTATTTTAGTAAGTTACAAGGAAATAGTAGGATTGTCTTTTGACGGCGATGCGTCCGTAATGCCACCGGTTATGCAGAAATTCACGGGCAATGGTGCTCGTTTGACGGCTGTTGACATTCAAAAATATATATAGTTATACCTAATTCTAATATGACCGCTAGTGGGATTTTTTTTGAGTTTTCGTGCTTCGGAGGACACGTAAAGCCGTCGATCCCGGTTGAAGTTGTAAGATAATAGTTGCTAAGCTATGTCGGACGCACTTTAGTGTCATTAAAACTTCTGATAGGTACTTGGGATGGCCACTAAACACTCCACCAATTCGCACTGGAGCAACGTGGTGGAGTATGCTCTAAGCCTTTTCAAGAAGGCAGACCCGTACTAAGAAGTGGGCCGTTAACGGGTTGAAATTTGGGCGCAATGGTAGTGGTAGAGTGATACACAGGCGAACTCTACCAACTCTATATTTCATCTCCATAATTTTATAATTACCAACAATAGCTTATGTATGTATGGATGGCCGTTAACGTTACTAAAGCTATTGGAATATTTTATATTCGGAATCAGATATATCCGTAACTGCGAATAATCCATAACGCGTGCATATCTTCTTGAATGATTTCAAATAGAGACGTAGATAAACCATCGGTTTTTTAATCAAACGTATTTTGTTTCATAACCTTTTAATTATTATTTTTAGTGTCTGTTTTGAAGTTATAAAGTAAGTATTAAATAAAAAGACACTGTAATATTGTTTACTAAATATGATTCGTCTATAAAATGGACTATAATAACATGCTCGTGTGAATTTGGAAATTACCGCAATTCCTTATTTAGTTATTGACATAAGGAAACTTAAAATATAATAGATATTTCTTTATTTCCCATCCTGTGAAAATTCCATAAATAATCCTGAAATTAGCTATCACTATTATCAGTTTCTAAATACAAATAGCCTTTATTTCTAATAATGTGAATACATTTAACACTTATTGCCTATTTAATAAATAAAAATCTTAATATATATAAATTAAATTACGTGTCACGTTGATTGTCCGCGATGGACTCCTAAACTACATAACCGATTTTAATCAAATTTGCACACCGTATGCAGTTTGATCCAACTTGAAAGCTAGGATAGCTTACATCTAAAAAAAAACTTTTGACAGAACGAAGTCTGTCTGGGCAGCTAGTATATTTATAAAAATATATTTTTTGTATGTATTTGTATTATCAGTTTAACTTGTCAAAGAAGAGTTTTAAACCGAAAATAAAAATCCTTTTAACCTCACTCACAGACAGGTAGGTATAGGTTGTCTATATCTTTCCACAATTCATCCAAATCCGTAATGAAATGTTAAGTTTTGAATCAGGGTTGTTGTCGTCTGTGCCATGAACAGTGGAGTCAGTTGAGTGGCGTCAGTGCAGTCAATGCAGTACGCGCCTCACTTGAATGGTAATAAGTGCGCTACTTACCGGTATTATTTTTGTTATTCGTGCCTGTCGGTGGTTTCTCGGTACCAGCTATTGTTGGCGCTTATTGTTGTTATGGTTATCGATACGTACCGATATGTCTGTATAGATAGAACATACAATACGAATTCAAATGATCAAATTATTTTTAACTTGCATATTACACTTTGTGATTAAATGGCTAAAAATTATGTTTATCGTTTAAGTCGTATAAAATTCTCGCACTCAGTTTCCTGTGTTGCCAATGTAGCGATGGTATAGAAAAAACAAATGACATATAATGTAAAAAATAAATAGCTGTCCCGGAATCGAATCCGGAATCCTTCGATTAAATTTCCAAACCAACTAAGCTATTTCTCAAGCTATACGTCGACTCAATAACTTCTATGACGGAATCGAATCTTTGTGAATGATTGTGTGAAGAGCGCAACTAGTCGACTCTATGGGGAAATGGTCTCTCCTTTTGAATTTTAATCATGTTCATTCAACTTACCATTCATTTGTTTGAATTGATCTATGACTGCGACTGCGACCTACTATTGAAAAATACCGTATGTATTGTGTGTTTGATTCAATGATGATGATATTACAGGTAGGTAAGTCTTTGTAAACCAGCTGTTAGTGATTGTTTTCGAAAGATTTTAGAGAGATAGGAGACTACTTGTTATCATTATGGGTTTATCTAAAACAGAGGAAAATTATTATGATTTTTCTTTTATGTGCTACCCACCCTACGTCACGGAATACGAAATATTACTGTAAAGTTGTACTGTAAGTGCAGCACCAGCACCAATCGGAAACAGATTTTTTGACAAATTATTCAAAGCGTGGTAAAAATTGCGTATTATTTTACAATAATGCATCAATATAGTGTATTTGGATGTAGGAAGGACGTGTGAAGGGATTCACTTACAAAAGAAAATGTGCGAAAACTATGGGAATTAGCAACACGTTGCAAAGACTTTCCAGCGAAGAAATACTCAAAAATGTGATCAGCACATATTAAACCCGAAGATTTCATAAAAACTGAAAAGTTTAATATCGTTGTCAAAGTAACCACTTCTTACGTTACAAAAGTTTTGATATTTGTCGTATAATTTGAGCCTAAAAAGTCAGTTCTGTGAAATTAGTTTAATTGAATTTAAGTTGAATGAGTTTCAATTACCACAAGTCAGTTTATTATCCTTATTATCGTATCTTTCCATAAAACCTTTTCCATAAAGCAGTTTATTTAGATCATCCACACTTTAATGGGCGTAGGATGCCATCATATCACAAAGTGTAAACGCAATACAGTCTAATACATAAGAATAATTATAAAAATAATTTGATATGTAAGTTTTTAAAGACGGTTTTACATTTTAATAACATTAGTAAAAACATGATTGCACCATGATGACGGTTTCCTTTATTTGATGGTGGGGTGGTGCCATCTACGCAAAACTTTGCGTAATGTTCCCTATTCTAGTGCGGGGATGAACGTGAACGTTTATTTTATAGTTTTTGGCTTTGCTAATATTTACACTACTTTGTCGCTAACTGGGACACAATAAGTTAGTTAGTTTAGTTAATATTTTAGCCGCAGTAATAGCTGCATAGGCAACCTTAACAACATCATAATATAACCATATCAGGCATTAAGTCCGCCCATTGTAATCTAGTTTTTTAGGTTTACAATAAAGAGTGAAATAAATAAATAAATAAACATCAAACCAATTGTTAGGATCATATTCACATTGATTGTTCAAAGATTGAATAATAATAATGTATTGTGCAATAGAAGGGACATTAATCACACTATTGCTTAATCCGTACTCCGTACACTATACCGCAATTAGAAGAGGTTTGACTGAAAACTCCCAAGCTCTGTCTCTTGTATCCTGAATACTGACAGTATTAGCTTTCAAGCTCTCAACTGAATTAAATTGATTAAAATGTACCGGTTTTCATGAAGTTTAGCATACAGGTAGAACAATATCTGGAATAACAAATACGATTCTTAATGATTCAAAAGACATAGACGTTAGAGTAACCAGGATTCGATTTGTTCGATTCAAAATTACATCTAGACTGAAACGGTTGTGGATATGTATTTAACTGTCGATTATCTGACGACGCCAGTAAGTCACATAGGTGGTCAGAGTGAGTTTCGTCGGCGGCGCCTCACTGGTCGTGTTGTGTTGTTTACGTCTAATTTTGGCGCGAGCGCCGACGGCCGCCCCCGCGCGTCTCTCCGAGTCTCCATTGAACAGTGCGCGCGTGGTTATTTCGGCGGCGACTGGCACACGACGACACGACGCCAGTGTCGCTACTGATCCTACTAATATTATAAACTAGCTGACCTGGTGAACTTCGTGTCACCTAAGAATGTAACAAATCAGAGATCATTAAAATCGGTACAGGCGTTCATAGTGGTTATAGTTTTTGTGTGCATATCTCCTCCCTCTCCCTCTCTCTTTCTCCCTCTCTCTCCCTCTCTCTCCCTCTCTCTCTCCCTCTCTCTCCCTCTCTCTCCCTCCCTCTCCCTCTCTCTCTCTCCCTCTCCCGCTCCTGCTTCACTTCTCTCTTCGTGTTACAACTATAACAATTAATTTTTGTTTCTAACTATACTAAGCTTACATATTAATTTTCACATTTCTGAATTCAAAAATGACTCCTTGGGGATGAATTTCGAGAAAACCGCGATACAGTTATATTTTTGTGTTTAACTGCAGGCTTATACACAAATTTTCACCCTTATTACTTCAAAACTGACGACTAACTTGCATTAATTAAGATTATGAAAGTTTGTAAGGATGTTTGTTACCCTTTTATACAAAACTACTGATTTCCATGAAATTTTGCACATAAGTAGACCAGCGCTCTTAAGAATACACTGGTTTTACCACTTACTGCTGCAAGGTGCACCCCGATGCGATATCAGCTCCCTTGCTACAACGAAGCGACCAAATAGTATTCTGAATATTAGTACTCACACACACATCAGCATACAGTTTTTTAAATTATGATGCTTCACTGACTTTCGAAAAAACTTTTTGAGTACATCTGCATTTCGTTTCATAGAAACAAGTGCTTGTTCATCAGCTTCTGTGCCAGTCCGTGCATCCGCTTGTCTATTAAGCTCCTTGCATTAACTTCGTTTTTATTTGCTTCTAAACTAATCTCCTTTCCACTGTTGTCTATCGCCATTATCATTGGGTTATATTTAGTTGTTAACCCAGCAACCAAGATGGAAATTAGCCAGTCATCGGACACTTTCGCATCTATCGCAGCCAACTCTTGTGCAATGGATATCACTTTTGATATATATTTCTCCATACACGGAAAACTATCATACTTACAGGACCATAATTTTCTTTGTAGTGAAATTCGTCTACCCCAGCCATTGTCTTCATATGCGCCACACAGATTGTTCCATACATCATGCGCCGTTTTGCCATTATACACGTGAGCAAAACACGATGGCTCTAACAATAGACATATTGTGGTTTGTGCCTTTCTATCAGCTTCGTTCAGTGCAGGCGTAACCTCTTCAGATCAGCCTCCCACCAGTTTTTGCACTCCCAAGTAATTTTTGGCTTGAAATTTCCAAATAGCATAATCTGTCGCCTTTTTATTCCACAAATGGGATCCGATGATCCAGAATCATCTATCATCCTCGATGAATTTTCACATATTTCAGCCCATTTATTGCATTCTTGGGCCCGTAACCTGTAGGAAAATGGGGCTGCTCCTACATTATATACAGGGATTTTTATAGATATAATATAGGAAAACGACTGCGTTTTAGACGTTTATTTCAAACTCTATTCCATTTACTTCTTTTTTACACATCCGTCAGAAGTTCAGAACACATATATTTAATTTATGTACAACCTCCAACAGTTTGAATGAGAATGAGTTATGAAAAATAAAGAGAAAGTTACAAATTAGATGTTTCGTTTGTAAAATTACACGCAAATCTCATATGAAATAATAACTTTACGAAGCAACATAATGGCAGGAGCAACGAATGCAATTTACAGCCCATATAATACGCGTTTAGCGCGGAATAATGTACCTACCTACACCAACTTGTATTGTAAACATCATAGCCATGTACCTACTGCTGAAACTATTAACCTGTTGTGTTGGAAGCGGTAAAAATAAATATTGGCGTTTAAAGAAAATCCCTTTTTTTTGGAAATAGCCGGCAAACGAGTTGACGATCCATCTGATGGTACACTTACGTGGTCACTACCACCGTCGCCAATTACCACCGAAGACACCGAAGGCATCACTCACGCGTTGCTGGCCAAGAAAGAGAGAAGAAAAATAAAGAAAGATCTCTAGAGATCATAGAGGAAAAACGCGGGTCGGGCAAAGATGTTTTCATTTTTAATTGAGTACACTCAAAGTGCATCCGTCGCAACTCGCGTCGTGTGTCCGTTTTTCACCTCCCGGCGGAGTTAACGGGATCCCGGCGTGTGATGTTGCCGCGTTGTAGGGTTGCCACTTGACACGTCTTGCTACTCTCGCATGCATTCGTCCAAACTCCAAGTTCGCCAGACAAATGATTTCCTGATGAAGTTCTCGAACACAACAATTAAAATTTAAAACTACTGCTGATTTCCACCATCTTTCACTTCACTTATTGTACTTATATTAGAACGAATAGAAAATTAGGAATGGTGTTTATGTACTAAAATTCTGTATTTAATACAAGTGTTCACTAAAAACTAAATAAATAATGTAATAATTATGTAGGATATTATTAATTTGTACGGCTTTAAACTTTTTGTTCAAAATTTTTTGTGTTATGAACTAGCAGCTGGCAACCCTACTGGCCGCCCGCAGCCTCCAAGCTCGTTCAGTATTCTCGGAATCGAAGCGACCCCGCCCGGACCCCGCTCGACTCCCATCCTGATAATCGTCTCCATATATTCAAACGAGCATTGCTGCTCCTTATAAAACGTTCACATAATTTTTCTTGTAGTGGCGTGATATGGGCTGGTATTTTTCAAAGTTTATGTATTATTGTTAACATAATCACTACATATACCTAATAGGTTTTGTAATTTTAAAAGCTTGTAAAAAATACAAAATATTTTTACGAAGACAAATACACAATGGGACTATCGAGTAGCATCATCTTTTTTTCCCTGTTAAGAAATTATGAAAAAAAGAATTTAATGTTAAGTAAACTAACTGATTGACTTCATCTAAGGGACCTTTGATTCGTTCCAAGTTATTCTTCACACACATAATATGAATGAATGACTTACTTACTTATCATCGTAATGTAACAACCCTAACTAGATATTAACCGATGAATATTTAACTATTGGCATGATTATGCACATATTTTCTCCACAAACTTGATCAAATAAGGATCGACATTTGATCACTGTTTAGCCAAAACTATAACAGTCAACACAAAACAAGCGATTTAATGAAATTGAGCTACTTTAGCAGCATAAAATATCCAAACATGAGCACACCAAACCGAGCGGTAATAAAAATCATAATTATAAACGAGCGGGCCATCATTTATATCGATAAATTATGTGGCCGGTTCGGCGCCTCCGTGCTAGTGTTGACTGTCAGAGCGTGTTCAGGTTGTTTTATCTTATTTCGGTACACCTGAGTTGTTAGTAACAAAGGGATTGATTTTTTTCTCTCGGCTCCAACCGGCCTTTGAGAAGCTCGGTCGCCGCGTTTCTCAGAACGACGGTGATCATTCAGTAATCTTCGATAGTTTACCGATAGCGAGCTTCGAACTCGCTCGGCCAAATAAATATTACCCTACAAAAACTTTCTCAATCAATAACACGGTTTTTACACTGCGCTTCTATTCTTATCCACTTATTCTTATTTTTGGAAAAGCCATATTTTTATACAAAGCTAAATATGGTCTTCTAATAAACTTTCATAGTGAATGATCAAGAGATTTTAACTTAGCGATGAATGTAGGTTCTGTACTTTTTAAATAAAAAACACTTGGTTTAACTAACACATGAACCTATCTGGGTCGGATAAGTAGGTAGGCTGATACTTATTCTATTTGAAATCCTGTGTACTAAATTAACTTAATTGAGTAACCAAATGTGTAAGTAATAAGACAATTAAATACATACTAAATACCTACTAATAGAATAGGTATACCCATTAGGATTAAGTAAGTAGGCAAGTAGGTATCTACAATATGATTTTATGTGCCTACGTTCACCTGGCCTATTAAAATACCACTTCGTGATACAGGGGTTTGTATCATATAAAAGGATGTTCAATCTCGAGATAAACGTATACGATTGCATACGGCCTTGCATTTAAAGAATTGTTGTTGTAACTTAACGAATGCTAAGTTGATCGGGCTGACATTTTGCTCTCAAGTCTCAGCCTCTCAGGGCGGAGCGGCAATACCTACATGACTTCCCTTCTAGTTTCACAACGTATTACGATTCGCAATTGTTCGCATTGTAAATGCTAAGTCCTTCGCACTATTTTTGTAACTAAGACATTAAATGTCAAGGCAAGGCAAGGTAAGCCACTTTTGGGACTATTTCCTTCACATAACTGGTTAATAGTTAATACTCGTAGTAGACAACTTGTCTGTGTATTGTGCTTATAAAGGAGGGTCCGAGGGGAATATAGCTGTCAGTGAACAATGCATTGCAGAAACGAACTTGAAATTACAACCATAATAATATCAGGAGCAGTTCTGCATTTTCCGACACTTCTCTGAAATCAATGAAGAAAACATAACGAAAAGAAAGATATTTTAGTAAAGACTAAAACATATAAACAACAAAAGTTACTATATTCAATACTATACAACACTGGAGAAGAACAATTATAGGTGAAAACTTGTGCAGCGCAAATTAGATCTAAGAGTATGTTTAGGTTGAAAGCAAAACCATTAAAATTTTAGACATTGCGTCCAATATTTTATTGATTACAATACTTACCTATACTTGATATTCTAAGCAGAGACAGTAGAAATAAGAAAATCTTAAACCTGTACTAAATCCATTAACCGTACTGGAATCGGTATTATTTTATTTTATTTGGGTTTTGCATTAGCATATATTTGTCGTATATTTTGTTGTATTAACGTGATGGCGCTGTGATGTGTTTCGCAGTTTTGAGAGAAATTGGAAGCCTGGGGCGCAGCGGGCGTTTGAGAATATAATATAATAATGAATGCGTGCGGGAAATAGGCTTTTGTCCTGTCTCCGGTAACCTGTCTAAATAAATTAAACTCTTGATTCCATTTTTATCGGGTATTTCCACAACTAAATCGATATTATTTGTATATTGTCACAAATTTTTTTCGAGATAAAAATATTATAATTATTCATTACATCCTGTATCTAATTCATAATACTATCTGCCAAGAAAAAAATATCCCATAATAATAACATCCTCTCGTAGTAATTTATCTAGGTACCTACTGTGTCTGTGTAATTTTTCCTTAATCATCATCATCTTGTTTCATAAAATGGCATTCCCGCGCAAGGATCGATTAGTCGTCAATGGCCCAAGAATCTTATTTAGACTTGAGGAAAGTTGCTAGTGGTCAACAATTTACCCGTAGTCCTGAGCATCGTCCCTGACGGCAAAAAGTACCGGCACAAATCTAGCGGTGAGGTAATGATGGTGCGGGAGGAAGGCGCGAGTGGGACGCACACTTGAGAGGGAACAGGATACACATACAAACACTCGAGTCCAAAGTCCGCCACTGTAGCAGGACAGTAGCCTCACCGCAACTTGCATCGTGCAAGTTATAAGTTATAACCCAGTGCATGCCTGCGATCCTGCGTTTTAGATCTAGGTGCATAGCGTGAGAGAAACACGTAAGTAAAAGACGTCTTTCTGTTGATGATCTTAGTACCCAACAAGGAATAGGATCATTAGACCGGTTTAAAATGTCTTGAGAATCAACACGATTGTCATATCATAATTTGCATAAAGGATTTTCTATTGGATTTACATTGTGATTGGATCTGTGAGAAAATACAGAAATTTATTAGGTACGATTTACGATGCCTTTGAAAGAGCATATCCGTAGACCATAGAGGATGTATTTTATGAATACTTATGATACAATATTTCCAACATGGATAGTGTCCACAGTGTTAACTGTTTAGTTCCTGGCGAGTCGCGAATCCGGTGGAACAGTACCCGACAAGTGCCGCGACCATTAGAGTTTCCTGTTCGTATTCCGTACTGCACCGCATCGCCCAGTACTTTGAATTACTATTTATTTTCATATCTAATACATTATCATATTTTATCAAATGAGTATTTATTTACTAGTTTCACTTATAAGTCATGTGTATATTATTTCGCGATCTCGTTGAATTTACAATTGTCTACACTGTCAGATCACTGATGTCTTTAAAACAATTTGTTTTTTTGAAAAATTCTGCCTTTTTTCCGCATTTGTGTTCATCTTTGTTAGAATATACACCAATCTCTGCTTATAGAACAATTATAACATCTTGGAAATAATGATGGATCGATTCATTCAAAAAATCTTCAATGATTCCGTTACATAATTACATGTTCTGAAGAATAGTGATTTGGACACATTATTTTCTTCCGATTGTAAGAGTCTTGAAACTTTTCAGATTTTTAATTACTATTTCTTGTTATGAGTTAATTTTAATTTTCTGACCGCAGTGCAAGGTCCCAATCGACAGCGCATTAATCGTGTTCGGACAAGTTTATGCCAATGTTCCGTACTAAATAAATTGTTTGGTCATTTCCTGTTACTGGAACCTTTACATGGTAAACGTCTGAATGAAATGTCTGAACGATTTTAGTCCACTCAGAAAAAACTTATTTCTTCTACCCACAATAGAGGCAGGATAGCAGGTACATTAAAGAAGGGAGAACCTGTTCAATACAAAGGACAATGTTCTGAATACACGATCGTAATAGCAGACCCACCTCTAGTGGAAGCCATATGAATGAGTGACGCGTAATGCACAATGAATTATTCGTGCCAGACCGGCTTCCGTTGGCGCCGGACACATGCTCTGTGTTCTGCCTTTTTCTGATTAACGTCTAATTATAGGGCACAGCTCTCCACATCACTCCCACTGACTCAGTCCTACTTAATAGATGTACAATACCGTTCGAGACTTATTTGTAGCTGAACATGATTTAGAACGATGATTGGAAGTTGGAACTGGTCGCGTTGCGTCAAAGCTTACGCTGACTGTGTTTCGAAACAGATCGGCTCAAATTAATGTCATGCACAAAGGAAGGTAAACTTAAATGCTGAATAATTTCAGAATCGATTAACATTATCGGTCCAAGTTCATGCGAGTGGTTTCCGGATGTACCGATTGATAAATTCGATTCATTTGGTCTAATTTTAGAGTAGGTAGACTGGTAAATAAATAAACTCGCCTCTGTAATTCTGGAGCACACTTCCGCTAGGTAAGACGTGATTGACGCAGTTTGCTACGCTTACTCCCTTCACACGTTTCTAAAATGACGTTAGTGAGCATTTTGCAAAATATTTTATGACTCTTTTAGAAATAACTTCATTACCGATTCTAAATATCGGTTGTGGCCTACGTGGATGACGACCTGATTTTATATTTTTGTAATCGTCATCGTCACACTACGCTTCATAACCCATGACCGTGGGATATTTAGTAATCATTAATTCGTTTCTTTCATCATAATTAGTGCTACTAATACGCCATTTGCGTTGTTTACTTCTTTTCTGTTGAATTTGTGATTGGTCACATTTTCAGTTGTATTATTTACATTTACATTTATAGTTATATTTTATTGATAAGTACGTCAGAGTCAATAATATGAAGATTTGTCTCAGTCGTCGTTTGGTTTTCGAGAATTTGGAGATAAGCGTTGTTGTAAACGTTAGTTGTCGACCCGGATGCTTTGACTCAATGGCGGCCCCTGATTCTTGATGTATAAAAGGCAGGTCACGACTAATGTAGCCAGGTGATTAATAAGGAAAAAGAATATGATATAAAAAGTATTTACTGTGTTATAATAAAATACTCAATAACAAAATACGCACGACTTTTTATTATAGTAAAGTTACATTGTAACAAATTTTGCATATTCTTGTTTTCAGAGATAACTAGTTTTATTCGATGATCAGCGACAATATCATGCAAACTACTGATACCTAATTTTTTTATGTAAGTAGTGTGGACAAATGAGCAGACCGGAGGGCTCGCTTACCTGTTGTTAAGTGGTTAATATCATATTATTCATAACAATTTGTAATTACTGTGAAAACCAATGGCATACATAGATATAATACAATTATAGATAGTCTATAGAAGACAAAATGCAAAGGAATTGAATTTATATTCATTAATTTTATTTTTAAGTTTTGTATTGGACATAAAACAATGTTTAAAAACTTCGGAAATTCCTGCAATACTAAAAACTGTGGCAACACTTGTAGAGCCGCTCGGACGACATCTTCGTGTCAATTTATGTACCTATAAACTTGTTATTTAATATTAGATCAATTAAATGGTACAGGTGTGCGAGCATTTTACATATTCATTAATTATTCTTTTTTGGTTTGATTATCTTAACGAAACGTAATCCGAACATACAGAACGTATCTTTTAACTACCTTATATTTAAGTCCTGTATAACCTTACCACAAGCGAATCATTTCAGAAACAGAATCAATTAATAAAATAATTGATTTAACTCAATAATAAATTGATCAAACTAATAACTAGAAATAATATGGTTACATTTATGAAGAGTCATTTAATTGGAAGCATCTTCATAGACTCATTACTATTAAATCCACAAACAAAATCACAGGTGATTAAAGCGAACAATTTGCAACTAGCGCCAGTGGGTGGCGGGAGCGATTCGTAATTTCTTTATCACGGCATACAACAAGCGCGTTATCTCGTTACTTTCTAAAGTTAGATGAAAAAACATGTTGTTAACCTCTGGCAGCGAGAGGCGGCGGGCTGGCAGACCACCTAGCCGCAAGGCCGACGGGTCGCCTGGCCCTGCCTTGTGAGTTGCGCCGCGTGTGCGTTGCGTTGTGCGGCAAGCGTCTTGTGTGCGTTGGCCTACTATAACCGCACACCGCACACATACATAAATATACAACTATATTACGTTATTTACGTGTCGCCTTATTGCCTATTTATTCGCGTTCACATACGATACTTATATTTCATTTATGGTGATTTTTATTTTGCTTATACCCTAGAATAAGTCAATCGCAAATTGTTTGTTTCGGTTGTGAAGTTGGAGTCATTAGAAGTTCCTTCATTACTTCCTTTTAGGTTTTTTTGTGACAATAGCCAGCAAAAATGTCGGCATGTGTCTTGATGGTAGGCAGATACTTAGTCACCGTCGTTTTTGGACTTTAAATCTCTACAAGTAGCCGTGCAGCAGCAGTAGTAGTAGCAGCAATAGTAGTAGCAGCAGTAGTAGTAGCAGCAGTAGTAGTAGTAGCAGCAGTAGTAGCAGCAGCAGTGGTGGATCCAGGATTTTTGTTCCTTGATCAAATATTTTTCTCGGGACGGATAGACGAAGATGATTTGAGGGCTTTGATTGGTTTGACGGGGTTGTTGATTTGAGCTTGAACCTCCTAGCTAGCCCCCCTCCTGGATTAGCTAGTGTTGCCGAGCTTATTTGCCCTCTCTGCTTTTTTTTCTTTGGGCTATAAAATTTACGGCCCACGGAAAATCCTAAGCACTCAAGTTTATTCGATAACACGATTGCAATTCAACGGAAGACCCACCACGCTTAATTTATTTATAGAAAAGTTCACATAGAAATCCCCATGATATTTTGTTTCCTTTAATGGCCTCCTATGTTTCCCCGAAGCATAATTATTTTATTACATAGGTACCTATATTACATTTGTATAATACCTAAGTAACTATTTACAAACAATATTATGACTCGATGCAGTCGCATGAGATATCGCGTCCTTAATTATTATTACGTAAATGTATTACTTCTATGACGTATTAAAGGATTAGCATAAAAATCTGGTAAAAATAATTAAAATTAAGAATTCATATTCTGCATGCATGATCAATGTATACATGCAAAATATTGATAACAGTCCTATGTATGAGTGCTTCCACCGAAAACTTTCAAGTTGAAAGCAAAAATATTTTATACCGAGTTAAATGAAACGGTTTAAAATCTATTTATCTGGAAATAACACAATTTTGCAGATTCTACGCAATTATATAATTATTTTCTTATTTATCTTTAACGTACGAGTCCTTGGGGTTTTGCCGCAGCACATTTGTTTTGCATCTTTCAGGAAAATGCCGCATGCCAAATTGCATTCGATACAGTTAACACTTAAACTAGCAGTTCTTTCACAAATGTTAATTCACTTTATTCATAACGCTACGTGAAATTTACTGAACCGATTTTGTATACTGTTCTACATAGAGATTTGGTACGGAAAGTTTTTACGGTCCACATCTACATATAAATGTTCTAAATTTCTCATGAGTTTCACTAAGAAAAACAACATTGAAGAAGACCTATTTTACCGGTATCCGGTATCGGTTACTACTGTCTGGGATACAATACATTATATTCCCGTTGAATATTTATTTACCACAGTATATTTTTCAAAAGGGTGGTGTTTCCCGCATCGGTCATCTAAATTTAAAAGTCCCACTCATCGATCTGTAATCCTACTATATTATTATAATCTTAATATATATAAATTACGTGTCACGTTGTTTGTCCGCGATGGACTACTGAACCGACTTTAATCAAATTTGCACACCGTGTGCAGTTTGATCCAACTTGAAAGATAGGATAGTTTACATCTCAAAATAAAATAAAACTTTTGACAGAACGAAGTCTATTTGCCCGGACATATATTATTATTATATTATGTCCTCGAACCTCTCTACTATTTTGGACCTAGCTATGGAAACCACGTGAAACAGTGTTATACTTACGAACACTTCAGATCACGCGAAATATCTACGTTAAATACAGTTTGGCTTGAACAGTAGATCCCGTAATAAAATCATCGGCCGGAAGTCGATGCGTCACGCGGGCGTTTTCGTCCACTTCTGTTTGTGTGGGTACATGCGCACGCGCAGGCCAGAATGTGTAAGTAGACAATATAGACCATATAGTATTTTGGAAGTTCATTTTGAGGTCTTGCCGCTCTAGCGTAGCGAGGCACAAGTGTTTGGAATAGTTACTATGGCATATAAAGTAAAGCTAAATTAAATTTAACTGACATCCAGTCGTGTTATGTGTTGTTACATGTTGTATAGTATTACTGATTACTCGTGTGTGCGTTTATTTACGTACACGAGCGCCGACTCGTCCGAGATTCAAATTTAGAACGCCGTCTCCGCCATGTTGTTCTCGGTGAAAAACCTACGATCCATCGTTTAAATGTTGTGGAAATGTCACAAAGATGACTTTTTCTATGACGCATAAGTTTATTCCTAAATGTGAATTTAAGTACATAAATATAACAATAAATAGGATGATATTTTGGTAAAGCGCGAGATAGCTACGTCGTAGACACATTCGTAGATGTTAAAATGTCGGTAAATGATACGATATACCTGTATAAAAGGGAGTTTTTTATTCATCCATTATGTCGACTGATTACAGTTTTACTATGTGCAAATAACATATGATAATACTGTTAGCGTAAATAAATTCTGGTGGTTAGTAAAGCGTGTTCATGTGAATGAATGAGTCATCGCCAGAATTGGTTCATTTATCCACCAGATTGTTACCGAGTACTATCATCGTTCATTTAAACCATTGAAGCTATTGTATTTTGGTGTATCTAAAGTACGTGAATACGTCGTTGAAAATATTAAAAATATATTATTGTTATTTTAAATACTAAAACTATTGTTCTAACGACATTGTGCAATGAGGAAATGAGGAAAATTATTTCATACTTCACTAAAACATTTTTATAATATAAAATTTAAGTTATCACTTAAATTTAAGTAGCTACCTAATTATTATTGTGTTTTGACTGTGACATTAATTGATACCTTGTTATTTTATAGTTCGTTGGAATTATTATGAATTTGAATTTTATTTGTAGTTGACTGTTATTAATTTTTATTTACATTTGATATTGTATACCTATCACAGGTAGGACATAGCGGTCTCCATTGTATCTCACTATCAACTATAATGATGTTACCTATGATCCACAATAAATTATCTTTGACTTTGACTTTGATCACTGCAACATTATGTTTCGGGAAGCCACCTTCAAATATTTCAGTTCCTGTTGGTCGATCACAGACGTATTGCTACTAACGAAGGCTGAGATGAAAAGCTCGTTACACTTATATGCTTGTCTTTATTAAACAGGTCAGGCAGTTTGGAGTCGCCGAGAAGGGAAAGGATAACTTCATGTAGGTTATGTATAAGTTCGAACCACCTTGTAGATTAGAAAAACTGTTCAAGTCAAATTTCGTACAGTTTAGCATAATGTCCTGTTATTTTACAATATCAACTATAAGCTTCTATTTACACGATAAGAGTCGTGGTGCCGTTACTCTAAATGACGCGCGTTGATAATTGTCATTTACGTAAGTAACAATAACAACAATAAATATATTATGTAGGTTGTATGAAAGCAGAGCACATATTATCCGGTTGATAAATTGAATTTCTTTACAGGATTTTTTTAAGTAACTTCATTTGTTTGGATGAAGTCTTGGATGCTTGGAAGTGAATTAGAGCTACTTCCTCTTACCTATAAGGAAACCTGCTCTGATACTACGCTCAGGATTTTGAGACAATCAAACCTACAAAAAGGGTGTTATTAAAACTAATCGGACGGGCAACATAAAATTGTCACTTTAACATACGTATTTCCCAGGTTTCCTCTTTAAAGAAACAAAAAAAGGGCTTATCTTTTAAACAGAAACAAAAGTAAACTAGCAAACAACAATATTGCTTACAAAATAGTTACTTAATCCAGTGTACTAACTCTGTAATGTAGTTAACTAACAGCAATTAGTCTGTAATAATTCAAAATAGTTGTCGCTAACTGCCGTCTGTCAGTTCTTGACCCGATTAGTTTGCTTTCCGGGATTCAAATTAATGTGCAGCGGTAACCGCGCAATTTGTACGGTTACGTAACCTCTTGACAAGTAAATAAACCACTGAAGTACTAAAGTAGGTACCAGAACAGACATCGCGAACAAAATTTATTTATTTACACTTTATTATACCCTTAAAGCTAAGTGGTACAAAAGGTGGACTTAATGCTACAAGCAGTCTCTGCCAGTCGACCCTTGGTTTAAATAGAGAACAGCGAAGGCGGTACAAAATGGAATGTAAATGTATAAATAGAAGGAAACTGAATACGGAAAATACGATAAAATTTGTGTCGCGCCGGGAGGTTCTATTTTCAAAATCGACTGAATCCACTGAAAACTATAGCCAATTGTCTAAAGATCATTGCGCAAATATCGGGTATGCGGTGTCGGTCCTATACGCTAGTAATAATAGTTCAATGAAATAAACCACTTTGTTTCGGGGTTATGCTGGCTCTGGATCTGGCTCTGACCTGCCAGTAGTGGCCAGTACATGTTCAGAACGCGAGAGGATATGCGTCGAATTCGATTCGGACGTGACGCTCGTCCGGTCGATGTCTGACCATTATTAGTAAAGTTATGGTCTGGATTAAGTTAGTTATTTTACACTTGCGACTTACTAATCAGTGTCATCTTTTATGTTGTTAGTCTCAATACTCTAAATTAATGTTTTTTTTTAAGTTTCTTTTCATAAACACTCGAAAGTGGTGGGATAATCAACGTGTAGGGTACCTACTTAATTTTGTTTAGAATTTACCGGAACTTTTTTTCCATTACGAATAAAGAGTGAATAATTAATATATTATGTTAAGCTTTGCGGCGATTTAACAAATCCTTTCATGGTATTATAGTCATGTACAAGGAGATATATAAAGTGTATGTGCATGTGACGCTTTTGTGCAACGACCACTAAAAGGCACGTTTTAAACAGTAAAATGTAGTGTGAATTAATTATAATTATAGTATTTATAGTAAAAACAATCTGTAATGTACATAGAGTTTATTTATTTGAGTTTTATAGATCCCCGATCTTATGATTACGTAACAGCAGTTTGTCGTTATGGACTATGAAAAACTAGTTTCAGCAATCAATCACAATCAAGTATCAATCACATAACCTCATAAACATGTTGTAAGCAGTTGCACATGTGTTGTAAAGCTAAGAGTGTAACGAGTGGAGGGTCAGGTGTGGGTAGTTCATGTTTTAACTATAACTAGGTCTTTCATTTCCATGATGTTCCACTGCTGGGCTGAGCACCTCTAGACAAAACTCTTTTTTGACACCATTCGCTACCATTAAAATTAGGTTTTTATATTAGGTGCGCAAAAGTCTCGTGCATATTTTTCTGCACCTAATGTCATTTCCATACATTTAAAAGGTAGCGGATGGCGGATAAGTTTTATCTAGAGGCTTAGTTCTCCTTCTCACAATGAGAGCAACTAAGGGTCCCTGCTCATGTAGTAATTGTATCTAAAAAACTCTGATGTGTACAACATTGGCGTAGTTAATGACCAGTAATCTGTGTAAATTATGTGTTATACTTCGGCAAATTATTTTATTCAGATTATTTTATTAAGTAATGAACAAGTTTGATTCGATTAATTTCTAAAGTGAACGGTACAAAATGGGACTGTCAATCGTCGAATTATGAGGTTAAATACCAAGATGTTTACACTTGCCAACTCGCGTAATTTATTAGCTGTTTTAAAGTTATTAATTACCTATGTAGATATACAATACATAACTTCGATGCATATTTCGTAAAACTAAAATATACAAAAGTTGGATTCATGTATCCCTTTGTGTAATACAGTCATTACGTTACGATAGCAAATTGTACCTACTCCAAATCAGCGTTACCTACTGAATTTAATATGGCACTTCGTGTTTACAGTTTCCTCTATTTTCTCTTTTTAGATGTACATGAGAATTTCCAAAATATATTATATAGTGTAAAATAAATAATGTATATTTTTTAAGGTTTTTCTTTTTAGTTTTAGGTCCTTTGTACATTAAGTATAGTATTAGTTATTTTGTGTTAATTAAATATAGAATTGTTATTAAGTAACATTCGATTGTGATTTTTTTTATTAATGTGACACATTAATTCCAATCACTATTCATTGTGCTCTACCTCATTAATTATAGGTAAATGTTATTGACATATTTAAATATATTATAATTTATATGTATAGTGCGATTTGGCCCGTCATGCCCCAATTTATTATGAGTGAAGATATTATCTTCAAGACAAGCAACACTACCGCTTTAAAACGAGGGCGGCGTGAAGTGGAACTAATTGCAACTAATCATTGATATTTCTCCATATATTACGATACTCAGTGTGCCTAAAATAGCGTAAAGTGGCCAACAATCAACATGATCGCCCTTTGTCGCTATACCTATCAAGTACCGTAGAACAGTTTTGTGCTCTCTGAACATATTATCACGACTTGCTATGAAACCTATATGGTGCCTATGACTCAGTTTTGTTTTTCGATATTATTTCTAAGAACAGAAATACTATATATCCTAATTCAATGCCAAATGTATGATTTATTTATATTTATAAGTAGCGTATGACGAGATCGTTATTGTTTCCTTAATTCTTCGTCAAAATTAATAATTAAAGCATCAGTTTGAATCCTATACTTCCCTGTTGTCGAAAAAAATATTCGAAATTAGGTACAGTAAAGTAAAAATATATTCAAATATTTTTTTCGGTTCTATTCACAACCGACTCTACATAACATGACCGTTGCCAGCACTGAAGTTGTTTTTGCACCCTATAATATAGAATAGGGCTATACAGCCCTTATACATATACATAATTGTGCACGTGTAATCTGTCACGTAATTCAATGAACTTAAACATTGTAAAGCGTTATAAATAATTACCTACGCTAATACCATAACCCGTGAGAAACATTCGTAAAACTATTTATACTTTAATGATCCGATAAAGCACATTTTCAATAAGCTCATTGTGAGCCAACCCTATTCGGCAGTGGTGGTATGTATCTGTGCTATCGAGAAACTGCAACCGTCTATTGTGTAAGAGTGGAAGGCCTTCGCGAGAGAAAGACATTCTGTTTCTCAATGCTCCTTGTCATCTGGTGATTGTTCACTACGTCTATTTATATTCTAATTTCCCCTAGGCAAATGTCACGCATTGTGTAGGCGTGATCATACTTTGAAGTAGGTGATGCCTTATGTCATATTTTGGTTTGATTTACTTCCAAATTACGACCCTGGAGCCTGGAGCGCAGATGGTTGTCACTTTCTGTAGAGAAAGGGGTCCAGGGTTCTATTCCCGGAGTAGACATTTATGTGACGGCAGCACGGCAGCTAGTTTATTCTCGGGATGTGGGTTCTGGTGATATTGTATTGTATTCTGTATTTATCTATTGTGTAGCACTTTCCTTATTTATTTTCTACATTTCATTATGTACTTATCTTTTACTCTGTTTATGATAGAACGAAGGTAAGAAATATTATGCTAGAGAAAGGGGTCCAGGGTTCTATTCCCGGAGTAGACATTTATGTGACGGCAGCTAGTTTATTCTCGGGATGTGGGTTCTGGTGATATTGTATTGTATTCTGTATTTATCTATTGTGTAGAAATTTCCTTATTTATTTTCTACATTTCTTTATGTACTTATCTTTTACTCTGTTTATGATAGAACGAAGGTAAGAAATATTATGCCATTCTTTAAAAATATCTGATTAAGCGAACTCTCCTGGATAAATATGCTTTTGACACTGTACCCAAAAACTATGGAATAGATAGCATATACTCGTAATAGTACTAGGTTACTACTGTATACCTACATTTTTAATGCGACACACAGAGTTTAAAACTGAGACTGCAGTGTGTGCAGAAGAAAGAAGAAAATGTTTAGGTTTATGTACCTATTAAGAAACAAAAAGTATGAAAATCGCTGATTAGCACTGCACCCGGTCGGCACAGACCAGCTGTTTTAACATTTCAATACGTTTTGATTCTCACTAATAGTGTGGAAAAACTCGCGTTCGACGCACGCACGGTTCTAAACACGTTCGCTTATAGAGGAGGAAGTTCGAAAAACAATCTCTATAATTAGGTTTGACTAATCTAATTATAGTGGTCTTATTCGGATTCGTTCGTTAATATAGAATGTGACAAAAGTTGTGGTGTTTTGGGAGTGATTACTAATAAGCGATGATGCGGGGTGCGGAGTACAGAGTGGCGATGTGAGTAAATAATGGAGTTGTGTACAAACACGCTCGGGTGGCAGGCTTGTATAACGTCGGGCTGGTGTTATGCAACTCGAGCCGTTCTCGTGGCAGCCTGCGATACGTACTGTAATTACACTCGACCGCACCGCATCACAACTGCAACGTCCCGTCGTCGCCGCGTCGCAACGACCGCGCCTGCGCCCGCGCCGTCGCGTTGTCGTCGCGGTGTCGTTCTACGGTCTACTTTCAATAATAAAATTGTTGTATGTTGTCCTTTGCACAATTACAGTTCTTGATGTATCGCTATGAAAATTGCATTGCAAAGTCACAAAGCAACAACAACAACAACAACACATCAACAACTATAACTTTCTTTTATTTTCTTTCTTTTCCGCATGCATCGGTGTCTTTGGCGTTGCTGTATCCATGGGCGACGGTGATCACTTACTATCAGGTGGTCGGATTTCGCGATTATAGTCTGATTTATCAGTAGTGCTGTAATGTTGCCGGCCAAGTGCTAGTTGAACTGTCGCACCGAGAGGGTTTGCAGTTGGAAAATTAATCGCGACCTATGTCGATATATGGGGACCTCAGATTTATTCATTGATCTGAGATGGGGACGATAGTTTTCCAACGATATTGACTCATACTGTTTATCTTTTCGCTTTCTTCTTCTATTCGCTTTTCTTTTCGAAAAGTCATTTAAGCGTGTTATCTCGCAATGTGGTAACAAATTTTACTCAATTAGGTAACTTACGTAAAAGTGTAAGTTTGTTTCAAGCAATTTTTGTTGTAACGTGATTAGATTCAATTATTTTTGCTAAAGATAAGATTACCAGTCGTGATGTGCATCTATTTTTAATTCTGTGTTGCGCAGATTATCTATTTTAATCCGCGACAACAATTGAATGTTATGTTACATAGTAGTAAACTGACGGTAACCAGTCCTCATCGGAATCCTCCTTTTGTTTACATTTAGGATCGGCAATTGAAACGATTCTTATTCATTCACTTTTAATATTTTTTCTTTTATTTATAGTTATATTTTATGATTACCATTGTATTCCTATAAAACTTAGTTTTCTGTGTTTATGAACTACCCTAAAATAATTTTCTCCTTAACGGCGACTGTTCCGCGGAAAAGTCGTTAATTATTTCGATGTCTGGCTGTTTAATCTGTTATTAAATCGTTTATTTTAAATTAAAATTACATTCAAAATTCAAATAAGTACCTCATACCTACAGATTTTTCTCCATATTTGGAGATATTATTGATGACGTATTCATCCCGTCTATTGTTTATGAATAAAATAATTCAGTAATCTTATAGCAAGACTCGAGAGTCGAGAGCCTAATTGCTATGAATGCGTATTTAATTACCCGTGAGCGCACAATCGCCGCGACGCAATACAGTGCATGCATAGAAATGAATTTAGTGATAAAGGTTATGCAGGTGTACAGTGTACACTTGCACAGTACAGTGTACTGCGTACAAGTGTACAGCCACAGGTTGACTGCGTGGCGTCAGCTGATGCCACGGCCAAGTTCATTACCGCCCCGTGACAATTGATTCATCGCGGTGTGCCTCGACCGCTTTCCAACGCTAAAATATATTTTTTTAATTTTTGTTAGTTGCCAGTTTTGCTAGACCTTTATTGAAGAAGTTGGTACGAGGGCTGTAGTTCGTCGTTTTTTACTCGTAAGTGCTATTGCGAACACATGTCATGAGCAACTGTAATGTACTTTATAAAAAGCTGAAACTAAAAATAATGGTAATTTATCCATCGACGACCCCGTAGCCTAGCTGGTAGTGACCCTGCCTGCGAAGCGAGGGATCCCGGGTTCTATTCCCGGCCGGGGCAGATAATTCTGGTAGTGACCCTGCCTGCGAAGCGAGGGATCCCGGGTTCTATTCCCGGCCGGGGCAGATAATTATGTGACAGATAAATGTTTGTACTCGAGTCATGGGTGTTATTGTGATGTGTTACATGTGTCGTCCATGTCATCCGCGAGTTCGGCGACACAGGTAAAAACCTAATGCGGGCTAAACTAAAAGCTAAATCCGGGGTATGAGTGTGTAAGCGTTTATTTATTTATTTACTAGGTTTTGTCCGCAGCTTCGCCCGCGGTAGAGATCGTTTTTTTTACAAATCCTACTTACTTTTACTTAGCTAGATTTAGTTGCCTAATACTTAACTAATTTAAATATGTATAATTTATTTTGATAGTGTGATTCAGAACTTGCAAATGAATTTTACTAACGCCATCTATTAACAACATCCGGAACTATATATCTAGCAACTAACAAAGTAGGTATTGATCTTCCCATGGGGATGTTTTACCGCGGTAAAAAGTAGCCTACGTTACTCTCCACCCTCCTCACTATCTCCACACATAAAAACCATACCATATAACAGCTTCGTTGCGACGTAAAAGACGGACAAACAAACAAACACACTTTCACATTTATAATATTATTTATTTATTTATTATCGTACAAATATTCTATTATATCATACTAATATTTTAAAAGTGAAATGTGAGGTATGGATGTTTGCTCCTCTTTTACGCAAAAACTATTGACCGGATTTTCATGAATTTTCTTGGAAAACGCGGGCAAAGCGCTTGTGTTATAAAATGAAATTATGCCCAAAATGCTTCTGAAGCTAGCTTTAGATTGTGCGTTGTGTCATATATTGCTGTACTTGCTGTATTTAGTATAATTAATCGTGTTCCGGCTGGGGGCTTGAGAGCCAGTTCTTTCTTTCTTATTCTTCTTTCTTGGCTGGCAAAGCATTGGTGATGCCTTTTTTGTTGCTGATGTTCATGGGCGACGACGATAGCCACATACCATCAGGTGGATCGTCAGCTCGTTTGCCGGCTATTTCCATAAAAAATATAATATTATTATGTTTTTATGTAGAAGTTTAGTCGATGATACAATTTTCTCATCTTTTCCTCTCTCTATCCCTATCCTTTAAATTTCGCCGAAACAAAATTTAGCCGTAGCAATTTTATTCCGCGGCACTATTACTTATGTACTTGGATTTGTCTTGTAAAAGGTGAAAGTTACTTAAAAGACACGAACGATTTGCGATTTTCTTTTTTTTACAACATAATATGCAATATCAGCATTAAAACCTAAAATAACATACAAGGTAAAAATAACACCGAAATTGAATGTAGATTTGATTTTAGAACATGTTTTTTTAAATACAAAGGTATGTACAGTACAGCCTTAAATAAATAAAGCATTTTCTATGTGTTTTTACCGTGTTGCCTGAGTCTGTATTCGCGTGCTGCCTACTTTCCGTGAAGAAAGTAAAAGAGTCGTTGATGACGGCAGCCTTTATTCACTAGGTCGCACTGTCCACTGTGTCCGGTTTAACTAAGAATTGGTCACATCGACCGCTAACATTCGGCTCACACCGCGCCTTTTTATCTCCGACGGTATAATCGAGTTATGAGCAGGTTCACCGTTCGTGTTATGAGTAAGCTCCGTTATATTGATACACTGTTATTATATCGTTTTTATGGTTCCGAAGTAAAATCGGTATCCTTATAGTTTCGTCATGTCCATCCCTCCGCCCGTCCGTCCATCTGTCCGAAGCATAGCACTCCAAAATAGTAGAAAAAAATTTTTTTTTTCAGAGTACCTCCCCTCCCATACCCATCCCATAGTGTGGGGTATCATTGAAAAGGTCTTTAAAAATATTATGGGTTTGCTAACACTGTTTTTCAATTCAGGGACTCGTTTGCGAAATATTCGGCTTTAAAGTGCCAATTTTACTTAGAGTCAAGTGTGCCCCCCCCTGCCAGCTAAATGGTTAGAGAAAGACTACTGAAAAAATTCACAAAAATAGTTTATATGATATTTTATAAGGAAAACTATCACGACTAGGTTAGCATCTCAGATGAAATAAAAGGCAGATGGAACATTCGCAAAGAAATGTAACGAATGACGTGAAGTCACTTTTTCGCTATGTGTGCATGACAACCTTAATGTCAACTAGCAGTGGCACCGTATGGACACGTAATTCTTTGTGTGTGTGAGGATGCCAAGTGAAAAGTCACAATCTCCCGCAAGTTTGTAAATGTTGTTTGACATATTTCCAACTTAACACATTATGCACAATTAAATTAAATTACTAGTGAACGCCCTTGCTTCGCTTCGGTAAGCCCACAGTCGATAAATGTAGGGATGGTATTCTTTAAATTGTCGTGATTTTTTTATTTGTGAACCGATTCAAATAAAACAAACACTAAATGTTAACCCAAGCTCATTAGAATACGTCAGTGAAAACCGAATCTTTTATTAAGCCGTTCCTGAGATAAGGTGGAACAAATGCATAGAAAAACAGTCAAAAATTTAAGTTGTATTATGTGTGATAATCATAATTGATTTTAATTTCATCACTAGTTATCAAAAAGTACACTTATCAAAATATATGTAAATGTTCTTTTAATATAAAATAATACTTCAATATATTTAATTGTTTTAATTAACCTATGGACTTTTTTATGCAGAATAAGTTAGTTTTTGACCACAAAACCACCTGAGATGGTAAGCGGTAATGAAATCGTGGATGGTAAAGCACACTAACTTAGTAGAAGCCTATTCACTCTTGACTTGAAGACACCCACATTATAATCTGCCGGGAACACCCACGCGGACAATTAATTTCAGTCCTTTGTGGTACGCATAATAAAAGACGAAGCAAAGTGCATTTTTTTCTCTTGTAATAGCATCTGTCGGCAATCTGCAAAATTATAATTAAAATCATTTTAGTGAGTAGGCTAAACTAAAAACAGAAACTAAAATATAACATAATATTTTCTTTCAATCATGCATATTATCGTGGGCAAATGTGACATTTTCAATTAACCCGGTTTGCATAATAATATGTTTTAAAATGCTAATTTTATCCCTCTAAGCCTTTGTACTATCTATCTTGTGTTTATAATATCCCAGCGTTAGGTGTTTATGCATTGGCTGTATTTCCTGATTTTTAGGTTTAAATAAATACAAATATTTACTTTTTTAATAAAATTTTTTCGATGTTAATTTATAAATCGACCACTGTTCAAATATCTCATGCATATTTCCCCAAATTTAGGGTAACCGATTTTCACATAAAGCTGGTATAGAAATGAATAATTGTCGAGGTTTTGTGTTCCGAGTAAACCGCAAAAATATTATTATAAATAAATAATAAAATAATGAAACAGACACCTCTGAAAAGACATTCCACCTTCTTTTCTTTGATTTTGCGAACTACTTTTACATAGTTTAAAAATGTAAGACGGAATTATAACTGATAAAATTATTTAATAAATTTTGACAATTGCGACGTTCATGCAATTTGATGCTTTCTTTAGTAGTGACACGAGATTGTATTAGTTTTTTATTTTGTATTATTCGTGGTAGGCTTACGTCATATTCGAACGACGTTATCTGCCTTTTAATCCATCTGAGGTTAGCATAAGTAGTTAATGAGTAATATTCGATCAACTTACACCTTCGGAACTCTACATTTCGCGTGGCCTGACACGCACTTGGCCGGTTTTAGACTTATTTCAATCGATTCATAAAAAAATAAATTTAAGTAAACGTAAAGAATCCAGTCTATACATTTTCCGATTTTTGCCTGCTAATAAGATATCTGTGTCCCGAAGCAAGGCGAGGACAGTTATAAGACTTAAATATGAAAAAATAATAAAACATAAAAACGGTCTAGTGACAGTAGTTGACACTGTGATAGAAAGGGTTAGATCAAAGATATTTTATTAACATTTGGGGGGTAATCTGTGACTGACATTATAATTCCTACCACCACCTATTAAAAGTAATCAAAAGGACAATTTAATTGTGATAAATGAAAGAAATGACCCAAACTTTAATTTATTTCCAGTCACATAACGAAGACGACCACCTGGGAAGACCCCCGCAAGTCCCTAGCGGCGCAGAATGTCGGAGGGGTGCAGCATCAGAGCGCAGAGCCTCTACTGTCACAGACCAACACACCACAGACCATTGCCACTTCCAGTCCAGGTAACGATAATAAACAAACAATAACCTAACCTAACCTAAATTTCCAAACCTAACCTCTTAAATCTTTAATATATTAAAATTGTATGATATTTATTAATACGAAATGTAATTTTAAAACGACCTACAACATGACATTTTAATTCAAATACAGAAATATGATATGTATTTGTCTCATGAATAGGGATTTCAGTTGGGCGGTGGGCCTGAAATTTTTGAATGAAGCTTTTAACTGTCCTGGCAATGAAGAAAATGCTAATAAAATAACCTTACTTAAATGTTTGAAATTCGAATGCTTCACAAATCAACTTCACAATCATCTTCATAAAACATGGTTTAATGGCTTTATGTACTATCATCGGCCAGTAAGGACAGTTACGAAATCAGTCTGCAAGTTTTTACGTGATTATTAAATAAACGAATAAACTGACAAAAAATAAAGTAAAATCGTCATTCATTCAAGTCCTACACAGTTAGACATTGTTATCTTATCTTATTATGTTACAGAAAAATTGAATGTGTTGCACTTCTGTACAAAATATAAGGCTACCTAACCTAAGGTCTTTGGTAAAAGATCCTTTTATGTACGTTTTACATCGTCAGAAAAACTATCGCGAATCGAAAAGCGATATCGCACGGAAACATTTCAAGATTTTGTCTTGTTTCTATTGGCTATACATACATATATACATTACATTCTTTACGTAGTACGTAAATACAGTTCTTAAATTTTCTCTCTTTTAGCGTTGTTTCGACAAATAGATACATATACGTATTACATTAAAATCCGCGCTAGTATCAGACTATTATCTAAGTGGATCTTACATTGAAAGTTTTCTTATCAGCTGTAAACTCTTTGAAATTGGTCTAATAAATGTAAAAATTTGCATCAATACTCTACATTTAACATAGAACTAGAATTAATTGGACATTTTTATTTACGTAATAAATTACTTTCATCACTCAAAAGAGAGAGGTGAGCAATGCACCTCATAGCGCGGTTATGTACGTAATAATATTGTAATGACGGCAACAAACGCAACTTTTATCTAATGCTAGTAAAGAAAGGTTCAACTACATAATATATAGCGGCTTCAACCCTTTAGCAACCTGCTGCAGGTCTCTCCTTGTAATTAAAAGGTCTAGAGCCTATGCACAGAGGCACTATCTCTAGCCCTGTGTGTGCAAGTAGTGAAAAATAAATTGCTTTGGCAAAATATCCAGAAGTAAAGACTTTTGTTGAAATTGAACATAAAATTAATAAGTAATTCCTGTCGGAATTTAATTACATACGGAAGTATTACGTAGATATTATGAATCTTATCTAAATCATGTGTGCTGAATTTCATGAAAAGACGTTCAGTACTTTTTATGTCTAACGCCCCGACTCAGAGTCACTAATGGTTACTTAAATCGCTCCTTAATATAAAAGGGCAATGAACCTAGTTGGCATACCTACAAGTCCGCCATTTTGAAAAAACCTCGATTCGGCGGCCAGTGATGAAACATGTGTCAATCGGTAGATTAAATGATTATGATCAAAAGTATGTAGTGATGAAATGTCGTAAGTGATATAGATACTTTCTGAGATATTTGAGTTCAAAACCGTAGAATTTTATTTTTTAACTAAAATATCTCAGAAAGTATATCACTTACGACATTTTATCACTGGATACTTTTTGATAGTAATCATTTATTCTATCGATTGACATATGTTTCATCAATGTCCGCCGAAACAAAGTTTTTTACTTTATTTTTCTACGATTTTGAACTCATATATCTCAGAAAGTATACCACTTACGACATTTCCTCATTGAATACTTTTTGATCATAATCATTTACTCTATCGATTGACACATGTTTCATCACTGGCCGCCGAATCGAGGTTTTTTCAAAATGGCGGAATTGTAGGTATGCCAGGTACCATACAAAAATGTTGAAAGCCCTTTGTATGGTGATTCTTCACTAAGCAGCGATTTAAGTAACCATTAGTGACTCTGAGTTGGGGCGTAAGTAACAAACATCCATACTTCTTCACAAACAAACTTTTACACTTTTAATAGTAGGATATTTTAATTACTAATTCAATTAAATCATTAATCTATACTAATATACTCGTATAAAGAGGAAAGATTTGATTTTTTGTTTGCATTGAATAGGCTCCGAAACTACTGAACCGATTTGAAAAATTCTTTCACTGTTAGAAAGCTACACTATTCCCGGTGAACATAGGCTATATTATATTTAAAAAAAATAGGGATCCTTAATAAAACTCCAATAATGTACCCCAGGGTTTAAAAAAATAGGAAAACCGAAGCAAAGCGAGGGCGGTTACTCGTATATAATATGTAAATACCATAACCTTATATAATATCCAAGTAACTCCACCAACAAATAATAGAAGAAACACCGATTAAAGAGAGCGCGTGAGAGCTTATTATAATATTATTAGTAGCTGTTTTTCGCTACATTTGAAGCATGCAAAAAAAAAATTTTGGAAGTGAAAACTTCTAAAAGCGCGTTGGGCATTTTTGAGATGGGAAAAAACCATTGAACTCGCAACACCGTTACCGACACCTCGACACCTCTGTATAATATTTTCATTGTCGTACACTAGATGGCGCTGTTCTTATTTCTGATTTACGCTAACGAGTGTACGTTGGTTATACTACGGTATAAGAGTCACTTATATTATTATGGTGGTCACTCACGGTCATTCCATCGCGTCATTTTTGGAGCCACGCCAAACGACATATGTCAAAATGGTTGGATGCCAAACATGATGCACACTCACGATCATTCCAATTCTCTTTCATTTGCGCGTTTGACCTCATCGAAAGACGTTGACATGACGTTGCGTTCGGAAGCCATTTTGTTACAAAAAATTATACAATGACATTTGGAAGTGTCTCCTTCGTTCGACGTCTCGGCGCGAAACAGGGTTGGATTTTCTACTATAATAATTTTATTATAGTATTTACACTATAATTTCACCCTTTGTACTATGTACTATCCACATCTAAGTATAGTACGCTAAAATACTATAATTTTATTTGGTCCCGAATGTTTAGTTTTAAGACATATTATGAATATTTCGACAGTGCGTATATCCGACCGAATTCTGATCTTGCGTTTCCTGTCTCAATGTCCTCAGCAGTAGGCTTCTTTTTTTTACACGAATAAGTTAATGCTTGACCACAATCCCACCTGATGGTAAGTGTAGATGTGGTCCAAGGTGTCTTTTGTTCCTTTCCACTAACAGTAACTAATCTCGTTCCTTATGATTCCTTCCATTCCATACGAAATTCAATCAAAGCGATAACAATCGCTTGCGAATTTGTGTGTAATAATACGTTTATTTACGAAGTTCTTCCAACTACTTGACTTGAAAGTAAAATTATTTTTTCCATTTCAACAAAGGGGGGGCGGGGTGCAAAAGCAGTTGATGTACCGATTTTGTGCTTGCAACACTCAGTGTACTATATTTTTTTTTATAAATACTATACTTTTCATTGTTTTGTACCTACTATATTTTTCAATGTACCTAAATCCAACCCTGGCGCGAAATGAACAAAAAATGGATGTGGGTTTGCGCATTCACGATCAGTCGGCGCGATGTTGCGGCGTGACGACATGGCGCGATTGGAAATCCAGAGTTTTATATCACGCCATCAGTTTTTCACATTCACGATCAAATTTTGGCTGTATATCACGCCATTTGACGCGATGGACTGACCGTCAGTGGCCACCTTTAATGGTGGTCACTCACGGTCATTCCATCGCGTCATTTTTGGAGCCACGCCAAATGACATATGTCAAAATGGCGCGATTGGACATACAAATTTTTTATATCACGCCATCAGTTTTTCACATTCACGATCAAATTTTGGCTGTATATCACGCCATTTGACGCGGTGGACTGACCGTGAGTGGCCACCATAATATTATAAGACACTTAGGGTTGTCTTTGGTCATACGACCTTTAAGCCTTCATCGGAATATAGTATTTTTGAAGTGAAAACTTCTTTAGGCGCGTTGGGATTGCTTCAAAATGGGCAGATTTACAAACAAAATTTCAACCCCTATTTACCCTGTGGGTGTATTGGTTCTACTATGCAATATAATTTAGATGTATCCCATAGGTAACATCCTACCTTTTGTTACTTGTAACCATCACTAAAAATATAATTATGCGATATTTTACGTTATGTCACTTATCTTTTCTTTGTTACCGACTCTCCAATACTCTACATGCGATTACAGGTCGATTGATGATAATTAAATGTAACATTTTAAATATTTTACTCGTGTACCTATTTATTCAATAAATTTTAATTAAAAGTGAACATATAAATCGTTATTATTAAATGTTCTTTCTTCTGATCGTACAAATTTTCCACATTCGTACACTCATCAATGTACTTTCTTGTGATTGTACAAATTTGCCTCCATTCGTACACAGTCATTCAATGTTCTTTCTTCTCATTGTACAAATTTTCCTCATTCGTACACTCATTCAAAATCCAACATAATTTATTATCCGACAGTTATCAGTAAAGTTTGGAGAGGCCTGCCTTCGATTCGTTTTCACGTGATCTAATTGGCTTCGGAGCGGCGTTTAAAATTATCATGGAACTAAAATAAAAACAAGTAAATAACCCGAATTCTAAAAGTGATTTTATGACGGGAATTAACGCGTTGTTTCCGTCGGTCGATGCGAGACGAGCGATGAAAGGTGCTCGGAAAATACATTGGAGCCTCGGCGCCGGCGGTGGCGGCGTCGTAGGCCGGTTCTTTAATGGACGATGCGACAACGACGCTGCTTTATAATTCAAGTGGTGCTGCCAAACTGCAGTTATACAATTATATAACCCATTTCCCAATTTTATTTGGGGTCGGCGCAATATGTTTTCCTCTTCCACACTTCTCTCTTCTCAGCCGTCATCTTTACACTAACTCTCTTATCTTTCATATTATCTGAAACACAATCCATCCATCTTTTCTTTGGTCGTCCTCGTCCCCTTCGTCTATCCATCACATTAATATTACTCTTCTCGTCACATCCGTTTCCTCTCGCCTCATCACGTGCCCATACCACGACATTCGGTTCCCTTTTAACTTTTCTGTCATTTTTGCACAATATTAAAACATTATTTATCACCATAATATTTACTCGTGTGCCTGTAACTGAAGATTGCGAGTGTGTACACAACTACTCCTCGTCGTATATATTGCGACGAGGAGTCGTTGTCGTGTCGTCTAATAAAGACAAGTCCGTCGGCGTCGGTGTCGGCGTCGTCGGCGCCGGCCTGTGGTTTGATTCTGCCTGTTACGACATCCGCATTAAAGGAGAGCGCCAAATGCTCAACGCTCCATTTTTCAGGCTATCATTGTTTGCAACCAAAACAAAATGTATTTAAACACTGATTACTACTATAAATAAAATATCAAATCTTTAGTTTCGTTTAAAAGACAATATTGTTAAAATAAAACGTTATAAATTCGACGACAGCTGAAAGACCAACGTTGCTAAAACACGATTATAACAGACGCGCTGCGAGTAATCGTTATTCTATGCCTATGTGAATTCTACTCCTTAAAAAATTACGTGAAATCTTGTCTAATCTCACCTGGACAAAACGATAACAGTAGATTGATCGAAAGTCAATCTATAAGCGTCACATGAGTCCAAATTATTATTTTGGTGGATATTACATAATTCATGGTTAGCAAATAAATTTCGACAAGTATTGTAGTCTATGAACGTATTTCAATTTTCAATACTTATAAGACAAAAGTATGAATAACGTACAGGTACGAACATAATAAAATTAACAAAGCAACGGACATTAACAACTTTAACTCGAAGTGGCTTGCTAATCACCGTTGTCCTCGAGCGTACGCATCATATTCATTATTAGGAACATTTCGTAATTTTTCGTAACATTATTCTGCGATCACTTCAAAAATTAGACCGTTTTAAATTGTTATTTATCACGTACGTAAATATAAAACGTACTTTTGTAGGCAGCCAGCTAACTGTGGAGTCGGGCCTATTTTTAGTGCGTGTTCGATGGCTTATTTTACATCCATGTCGAAACTGTGGTCCTTCGAAATGGAAACAGGGTTGTAGCTTGTAGCGCAACAAATCGTGGTAGAAGCACGTGTTGTTTATGGATAATGTTTTATTTCGTGTTATAGTTTAATTTAATACGTGCTCTAGTCACGTACTGAAGCTGTGCAGATGTCTTCACACCACTTGTCACTAGACGGCGACAGTGTTTGACGGCGTTATCTCATCGTCGTCGTAGTAAACGCAAACATGTTCTCTTTATGTAGATCACCTGACATACAAATGTTTTCCAACTGAATTCTTCATTTTAATCTGATGTTACGATAACATTTTACCTTCCAAACAAAATACCGTTCTCATGATACATTGCATTACAATGCTATCCATCAGTGTACAGTTACAAATATGTACCTAATTATTATGTCATGGATATGTCAGTAAGAGAATTGTAATGTAATGTTTTTATGCGTAACATGAACATGTTTTATAGTATTTAGCTGTCGAGTTACCCGTTGATATAATATAATGACCATTTAGGTCATTGTAATTTGTCACATGGAAATAAGTTACGCCAAACGTGTTATCGTAGGACTCAAAAAGGAGTTTTTAAAGCTTTTTAAACCTTAATTTAAACCCTTAGCCCTCTGAAAAATTTTCATTCCACTTCAATTACTTTTTATATTTAGTATTTAGATGAGTTCGCCCTACTTACCCTTAATTTATGTGCATTGTAAATTGTAAATATAAGATCCTCTTATATTTAACAATATAATACAAATAAAGATTATATCTTCGACAATAACCCGGATCTATGAATGGAGTCTCAAGATATTTTAAAGTTTTCAAAGTAAAACAGGACCCGGTATATTAATCACAAGTAACATAGAACATCTTCAGTGAAACCAGAATATAAATATTTTTTTAGCTACTGAAACAAATAAAATAAAAATTACCTATCTGATTCAGTTGTCCGCACATAATGAACATGTTTTAGGGTTCTTTTGTATTTGAAGATCCCTGTTTGCTTCAGCAAAGATATATACTTCCGTGTATTTATATACCGAACATACACGTTCCGAACGTACTAACATCATACTTAATAAACATATTTAGGTACCTGGACTAAATTTACTAGTTGGCTACCGACCATATGTGAATGCACCTGTACGGCATAATATGTATTTAAATAAGATCGTATTAGTCACTTGCGCTTCTATAATATCGAGCGAATTGTATAGAGTCGGTTGTTTATGAATGGCCACTCGGCGGTTACGTGCGATAAGTAGATAGGTGCAAAACAAGTGTGTCCAACACGGATATAATTATGTAAATACTGGATAGGCTCTACTTTGCTTACTCTATTGGCAGTATTAATAACGCGATGACTGCGGTACCACCTTACGGAATTTTGAGAAACTAGATTTTGTTCACTTTATTGTCACTTCAGTCACAGAAGACATAACTGTACATAATTGCTCCAGTGTAAATGTGAGAGTAGTTATATAATATTATATTCATTTTTATGCTACGCAGTGTGACTCTTGGAGAGCTGCTTCCTACAAATCCTTCATCAACTCTACAAGCCGAAAAAAATTATATTCCTAGTTCAAAATGTTATATCTCACAGATATAAAATCCTAAACTACAGATATCAAAATGAAAATAATCAGTCCATTACGACTAGATGTAGTAAAATTAAAAATTCATACGAATGTGGTCATCAGACTCGCACTTTATTATATTTGAGGATGACCTCTGCTCTCCCTCTCAAAATTTGGTAGCTCGGAAATGCATCAGTCCCTAAAAAAAGTAGTGTGTGTAGCACTCGCAGGAGTCGGAGGGGGTTGAGATGATATTAATAATGCGACTGTAGAAATCCATGAAACTGATCAGCGCCAAATTGGCAGAATAATGTAGGCGCAAAATAATAGCATATCTAGTGTGTTACTACAAAGATCGGTGGTGTCCGATGAGCTGGCTGGTGGCCGGTGTCGGCGACATCCGTTGCTCGAAGCGAAGTGATTCATGTCAGTGAGAGAGTACGCCAGCCGCTCGCGCCAGTAGCGCACTGCGCGGCTCATCGGCCTCATCGCACTGTTTTCCGCTGCCGTTTCTTGGAACTGCTTCTGTAATCTTTGTTGTTATACGTATCACATCCAATAACATGCATTCACATCGGCCAACGAGAAACACCTCGTACAATCTCTCAATTTGCTCAAACTATTCAATAGTAATGGTTTTTAAAATGCATCGTTGAGCCGGACTATATTGTAATTTGTAACTCAGAAAGTAGATAGTTACAGAATTATTATAATGAAATATTATAGTAAATTTATTATGTTTAATTGAAAAACAATAAACAAAATTGTTTGTTTTTGGTATATTATTGTTTCTTGTATGTATTTAAGTTAGATAGAAATAAAAATGATGAACAATTAAGTTTTGAAATTTCCGTTTCATCTTATTTTTATTAAAAGAGGAAGAATATAAACTTACAAAATAATATAATATGTTAATATGATAAAATATATTATATCCTCACACTGTTACCCGTAAGTAATCATCTGACTTGCAACTAGTCGCTGTTGATAAAAATCGATTGCAATTATTCTTGTTGTGACAAGTACTCGTATAGTAAATGACTGTAACTGATTTATTTCAGCAGCGAAGAGTACAAGCAGTAGCACGACAACGGATCCCCTCGGCCCGTTGCCCGACGGGTGGGACCAGGCGATGACGCTGGAAGGAGAGATCTACTTTATAAACCATGCCGCGCGAACCACGTCCTGGTTCGACCCTAGAATACGTAAGTTCTCTCTATGGCCTTTAGTAAGTAGTAAGTTACAATCTGTTACAACGCTTCTTCGTTCAATAACCAATGCTGGTTGGCCCTAGACAAGCTAGAATACGTAAGTTCTCTTTATGGTCAGTGTAAGTTATAACGCTTCGGGTCAGTAACTAGAGCTCTGGCCCTTGTAATAGTGCCAGTTGCTTTGAATAGCTATAGCGTTTCGACTAGACATATCCAGAGGCGAGCTTAAAAGTAGAGATCCCGGGAAGAGATCCCGATTCCTCTTGTATGTATGTATACGAATGCATCATACGTCATCGATTCTCACGGTCGCGAAAAGTACCTCTACATATTCTTATACATTTTCACGACAATAAATCTTTCTGCCGTTTTGTACAAAGTACAATGAGTGATGGAAAACCCAAATACTTTCATTTTTATGTGAAATATTATAATTATACTTTTTAACAACCATGGGCGTATCCAGTTCAGTAGCAGCGTATGAGCCAGTGCCTAGGGGGGACCATATTTTTTGGGCCAGGAGTAGCGAACTCATTAGAATTCCTTTTAATGCATAATAAATAAACGATTTTTATGGACAAGAAACCTAGAAGCCTAGAAATTTCAGGGGACTGCGTCCTTCTGCCCGTCCCTCGGTAAGTTATGTTACCAGCTACAGGTATCCTAACAGATCAAAAAAATGGCGTCGGATCAATTCGGCGTAACAGTAAAGCCAATAACGCACTTGTCGATCTTATCGATTGACATTTTGTTCCAATTAGAAAAGTCGGTCGTGCAGATGAAATAACATATTGACGTTTAAATTACTTGGTTCGTTAATCTTTTACTTTTAACATTTAATATGCCAGTGAATGAAGTTAAATAAAAAGCGAGTCATTCTTTCTCGCTTCATGTCTTACCAGCCTCCATCATTACAATTTGGTGCATTTTAATGCCTGTAATTTGTTGAGCCAATTTCAGTGACATTTACCTACTATTAATGAATTAAAAAATATACTATTAATGACCACAGAAATTTATATGCTCCAAATACTTCACTGGGTACGCGATATTAAACATTTGAGAAAACAATTCAAACGTACCTACCTAACTAATTACTGCGCCGCCTGAAGTCCTTTATTAAGTAAATCAGAAATAGAACTATTCTTATTAAATTAAAATAAACAGATATTCAGATTTAGTAGTAGGATTCAATTCGTTCATCGAGTTTGATGAATTATTGATGAAGGGAATGTGGCATACACAAGGTGGCGTTCGTTAAAAAAATACTTATGTCTATCTACATTAAACCTGCGAATATAGAAAACATAGAAACATAACTCCTAGTAAAAACAGATAATTTTTCGGTACGTCGGCAACTAGAATGAAATGTCAGGAAAAATCGGTAATGATCGATTTGTATAGCGCTTGCTCGCTCTCCGACCAACGAAAGGTCACAGGAGGATGATGTTATGCGAAATGAAGAACAGCAAATAATTATCATTTAGAATTTGGATTTTTTTTTATTAAAGATTTATAATATCATGAAACGGTATTGTTTTAGTAATCGCAATCAAAACATATTTATGATTATTTTCAATTCCTCAAGGTTAAGGTTGGGTCTTACAAATAAAAATATTTTAAAAACCGAACTGAAAACCACAAAATAATAATAATATTGTTTATACCAAAGATGTACGAGTATAAACCATAGACAGGCTTTTCTGAATTAAAAGTGCGCCATAGCGCGGGGATGTGTCTGCAGTAATAAATAAATAAATAATAAATGGTAAGGTGCCGTTAAAATATAACATCCATATTTAATGACGTTTCTAATATATGGACTACGGGTCTGTCACCAAGTGTTACACAAAAATTAGATCTAATATATAAAATTCTCGTGTCACGCTTTTTTGAAGTTGAACTCCTCTGAAACGGCTTGACCGATTTTCGTGAATCTTAGTGTGAATATCGGCTAGGGTGGAGAATCAGACAACATCTTTTTTTCATCCCCCTACCCCTTAAAATTTTTTTGGCAGAACAACGTTTGCTCGGTCAGCTAGTAATAATATAAAAATATAATAGGTAGGCCGATTTCTAAACTGAAAAAATAATTAAGTATTGCTTGTTATACACTTAATAATATCAATTCAGGCTGCCTTTCATTTCTTTGTGTCTATACTTGAGGGCCTGCATACACGTATTATTTTTCAATTTTGAAGTCTGTTTACCTATAATATTCTATTATTATTTAATTTCTCCATGTAATCGTTACGGGACCATCTTCGAGCTTTATTGAAACTAACGCACAACAAACACTACAGATACCTATAAAATTTGAAGATATCCCTCGATTTCCGATTTCAGACTCATAGAAGTCATCATTACCTAAATGTATGGAGCATAATTATTGAGAGTTTAATTGATTTGTTTGATGTTTAGGGTCCCAGTTACATTCCTGTCTTTCTAACCGAACTGCCTTTGTCTATTCTAGCCTGCGCTTTGTTTTCTTTGACGTGATAACGTCTATTAAAACGATGAACGCCGGGCGCACGCACGAATAAACATGACTCATTGTCCCGTTCCGCGCGAGCTAGAGCGCGGAACAAGCGATAGAGAGGCACGATCGGCTACGATCGACCGAAGCGCTCAATTTTATGCATAAGAGTATGCAATCATTTCATCAATGTTGTGTCATGACGTTGTCACGTTAAACTACCGTCCGTAAACCGACTTTACAGACAACCATTTTTTGGGAACCTATAACCAGACGATTATACACCATGCTGAAAGCTGAACAGTTTTGAATGTATGATTTTTTATCACAATCAAACAATTACACTATTCAATGTATGTAGCATTATTACAATTATTATAAGTGTTACGTACGGACAAACCAACTGGACATTTGCATATATATAAAGTAAAGAGCTGATTCCGTAAAACTCCGTAAGTAGTAAGTAGGTACACTAAACTTAACATAACTTGAATAACTATTTTTACAGACAATGATGCCTCCATAACGCATACGCCATTCATTACGTTCGAACAGAAATGAACGATATTCATTGCGTTTTATTATAACTAAAACATATTTTGTAAGCAACTATCAAGCAATGTATAGGGAAACATGACGGCTGTCAATATTTGTCATTATTTAAATAAAATAATAAAAATCCACGTATTTAGGACAAAATTCATTTGTGAAATGTGATTCTAGTGTTTTTTTGATGAACACCTACACGATTAATACACCATTTCACTTCATACTTCGGCATTTTCGTAGTAAATATCTATAAATGTTGAATGTTTGTTACTACTTCTCTGTGACACGACCAAACAGAGACTGACAGCTCGTCTGGTGTAATTTTTAGGCTCCGCCTACTTTGGTGTACTTTTACGTTGGGTCATTTTCTAGCGTAAGTTAGGTTTCTATGTTTTATATATTCGCAGCATTAAACGATCAAGTCAAACGATCAGAAGAGCAACCTTGATAGTAAGTGATCACCGCCAACCAACGAGCAGACGAGCCACCTAATGATAAGTGGCCATCGTCGTCCATGGCCATCAGCAACACTTGAGTCATCACCGACCTCCAAGGCTCCAATAGGTTTTGTGTTATATTCTCCAACGTTATATCATCTGTTCCAGCGCCACAACTCCAGCGGTCACCCGGCGCGGGAGCTGGCCTGGCGGGCGGCGGCTGGGCCAACGCCACCATGCAGGCCTGCCAGCAGAAACAACGCCTGCAGTCACTACAGAGAGAGCGAGAGCGCCTTAAACAGCGCCAGCAGGAGATAAGACTCCAGGTAAATGTCATATTTATACCTTCTTCTTTGGCTTGAGAGACAGTTCTTTCTTTTTCTCCTCTTTTTTTGGCCGGTTATAATTAGTAAATGCGGGGCATCCTGACACAGGTATATATTTACTTAAAAGGATGCCCCCACTGTTTATAAACTGTATGTAAAAGTATGTGAGAAATAAAAGTATTTTTGTTTTTTTTTTGTTTCATTTACTGTCGCTGACGCCCATAGGCGACTACAGCAACTGGATCAAGTGGATCGTCAAATCGTTTGTCGGCTATTTCTATAAAAAAGTATCTACCGGCATATAGCGTTTCCCTAGGGGTTTCAGTTCATTTTCTTCTCGTCTTCATTTTCTTTAACAAGTAAACTGACCAATATTGTTTCCCCAGTTGTTTTCATCATTTTTCTTCTCATCGTCTTCACTTTCCTAAGAAACCTTTATCCTTGTAATCTTTTTCCGGCATTACAAATAAGCGTCACTCCATTAGCATTGAATTGTAACCAATTTAACAAATCTGAATTGAGACGCTATAATATTACAAACGCGTTAACCGTGAAATAAAAGCAAAGAAGAAAACAATGTGCTCAAAGTGCATGAAAATTTCTCCAGCAGGAATTAATGGCGCGGCAATCGTCGTCTATCGTGTCTTCGTTGGCGAACAGTACGGGTACCGTGGGCAGTACTGATCTGCCGCTGGATCCATTCCTCTCGGGGCTGACTGACCACCAGCGGCAGGAGTCAGCAGACAGTGGGTTGGGGATGGCGGTAACCCAGTCGTACTCCATGCCTCACACGCCAGAGGACTTCCTGGCTGGCATGGACGATCGCATGGACTGCAGCAGCGAGGCTGGAGCGAGCCTCGACGCGGCTGATATTAGCCTCGGCGACACTGATGACTTAGTGCCTTCGTTACAGGTAATCCTTTCCCTTTCATTTAATGCATATAAGCATTAAGATCACCTGTCATTATGAGCGTAGAAAACTTCAATTACTTTAAATAAGGCTTTGATACTTTGTTCTGACGTGATATCAATATCTGCGTATAGTGTTATATTGCGACACAGAGGGTTTGGTAGTAATTTTAGTACCAACTTGCCAACAAGCAGACGCATCCATGGTGTTGGTGATTGTATAATTATGTGGTCAATATGGTCATCGTCACGTTGCAAGGGTTTGGGACGTCAACGACGGGTAGTTGGCAAGAAGGTTAATCCTCAACCAACCCTTCTTTGGACAATTCCTCTACTAAAATTAATTATATTGTATAACTAGTATACTAGTAAGTATACCGGAAATTTTGTTCTCACTAAATTAATAATGATCAATATTTCTATTTTTCAGTTGAGTGAATTTACAAATGACATATTACTGGACGACGTGCAGTCGCTGATCAACTCAACGCCGAGCAAGCCCGACAATGTGCTGACCTGGCTGTAGGCGCCGCCGCCCCCGCAAAGCGCCCCCAGCGCCCACCCTCGTGCGCCCCCGTGCGCCCCCGCCCCGCGCCACGTCGCACGCACAATGCTCACAAAATTCAGATTAGGTATTATTATATTAATTAGTACTTATCCCTTCAGACGACTTCAAGAACGACTGCAACAAGTGTCGGTGACCAAACAATGGTGTATATTTCACTAAAAATGACAATATGTAGCGTAATGAGTGTATGCATGAACGTGGTCGATCATGAACGATTCGTGTGTTTCCATTTGGTGGGAAATTTGAAAATTCGTGACGCATCTTATAATGTAAACTCATATGATAAGTATTTGTTCAAATTGTAACATTGTTAGACGTAATGGTACTGCGTTAAAGGAGTAGGGATTAAGTGTCGCTTAGTATGTACAATTGGTATTTACATCTTCGCATTTATTAGAATGAGATGGAAACACTAATTTTACATAATATGCATACTTCTTTATGTACTTTCTAACAAATCTATTTGCCTATGTAAGTCAAAGTATGAAATAATCGTGTGGACTAATACATACATTTTTATATGTTTGTGGACATCATATCATCACGATATGATGTGGTTTTGAGAATCAGTGTGTCAAGGGCATTCAAAGTACCAAAATCCCTGGTTTAATGTAGCAATCAACATAAATACAAACGTGCAAGTGAATTAAAACCTTAATTAGGGGAAATAGAAAGCTGCACAGCTCAATGAAATTAATAAAATTAAGATTATAGAAGCAATGTATAATGAGCCATGACTATCACGAATGGCTAGTCATTGTAGATACTGGTGGAATGCTGAGGCATCCTGGAAGTGAGAGGCATCTGTGTGCAAACCTTCTTTCCTAGCTGAAAGGAGAAAAATTGCAATGAAACTGATAAGCTCGGCTTTCCGTCTTCTTTTTATGTAAGACTACAGGAAATCCTTGTTCGTAATGTAATAAACGATAATTGACGATATTACGATGTAGCCTTATATATGATTGTGATCACATCTTTACGTAACAGTGCCTTATTGTGCCTTTATAGAAATTATTTATTGCGTTTTATAATTAAGGTAATGTTGATTTATTTCTACACTTTTATATGGTCAAACTTTTGATATAAGTAATACATTTTTTGGACAGAACCGAACTACTTATATACTATGTCTACTTACACCGTCCTTGTGTAAATTTCGAGATTATGATTAGATAGATTAGTTTTAATTAATCTTGATATAGGTAGTTATATTGGCAACTATTACTATTAGTTATACAAATTGTTTGTGTCGTGGAGAGTAGGTATCTTGAGTGTATGGGTGCCGCTAGAAATAACATGAGGAATAACCACAACTCGTAAAGTTAAAGAAGTAGTGCTTCTGCTGTGTCAATCGAAGGTTAGCTCGGTGGTTTATTGAGAGCCACTCATTATATTTGTGTTAATACAGCTGCGTTATCGGGTAAACTTATTAGTTTTAGCAAATCCATTATCTTTCCTACTTTTTTCGTTGGAAAACATTTTAGATACTTTTGTATACTCATAAATGAAGTGTCTGTGTCGTTGACGCGTTTGCCCAATAATGTTCTGTAGCATTAGGCCCGTTGAACACGAAAGACTTTCTGTAGACCTAATCAAACAGACACGAGATTGTTGGTTAACTTTTTCGTTAGTCAACGTTAACGTTGGTTTTTACCAACTAATTAGGCGTTATTGAAATTGCAACGTAATAGTATCTAGCATTGCAGTATGTTGTAAAACTATTAAAATAAAATCGGTAGATTGTCAGTCGTGTGTGAGGGGCCTTATTAGTGCAATGTTGTGGAGTTATCGTTGTTTATCGAGTACGGTTGACTTGTACTGCGGCCTGTGGGTTACTCGGGCCCGTATTCATAAACCGATCTGGACTCGAGAGCGCGAACTCAGATCTTATAAATATCATTTTTACATACGATCTGACGTATATCACCATCTCAAACCGGATCATGAGATCGGAGAGATCTTAAGATCGGCTATTAATTCGGGCCCCCCCAGTGTATTCGTCAATATGATACCGTATCATTGATACGTTTATTGTGACATATCGACGTGGACGTGAATGTATTGGGTCCCGTTTTGTCTAACCTCTAACAATCAGAATCTATGTAACAACAATGTTTTTTCGGAATTGTATTTACCTAATAGCCCACCTAGTCTCTAGAATTTTACAAAAATCAGGTAGTTTGATTACATGAAATCGATTAGGCGTTATAATGAAATACTACATTGAAAACTTTGCCATATTAGTGAAAGTACTATATTCTTGTAAGACTTAAAATGTAATCTTCAGTTATGGTAAATAGCAACTGTGTAACTATTGTAAGTAGGTGTAACGGTGCTGGGTTTATGATACATCTTATTTTGTATTATGTAGATCCATTCGTTGTACTTTATTTTGTATTTGTCGTGTATTAATTTTTATATTTCGTAAGTAATGATGCTTTTCATATTGTTCGGTTCATTATTCTCAACCAGCTTTTTCCTCCTTAGAATATAGATCATAACAAGTTGTCAGTAGTGCTGTTGACTCTGTGTTCACGTTTTAAGTTATTTCTCTGATCATTTTGTGTCAGATCACACAACACACTATGTACTCATCAAGCGAACACTAGCAAAGGTATCAGAGTAGTGATGTTACATGTTACATGTGCACAATTTTGTTGCTTATCGCTTAAAGAACGAAAATGTAATAGTATTATAACAAAAAGTTTATTTAAAATATAACATTTCAATTGTTTAATTCACTCTACGCCGTTTTTGAATTAGATCATGTAGATCTACATTATAGAGTTTACATTGTTAATAGATTTGTATTTAGTTTAAAAACAAAAGTGTTGCCTTGCAGGTTCGCTATAATGACATATTATGAAACATTCCATGTTGCTAACAGTTTCCACGCAGGCGAGTCCTTAGCACCGCTTCTAACAGAATAATATCCTGAACAATGTTTAAGGTGTATATTATGTGGTTTATTTCTTAAGTATAGCCTTTAATTATTTACAAACTTTATACTTTTCAGTCTGACAACAGATGCAAGTTTTCTCTGTAGTGTATATAATTTTATAAGTATTAGGTGCAGCGCAGACGACACACTGTCTGTGACGCTCTTTTAAGTCTGTGAAAATAGAACCTTTGCAATTATATGCAGTAACGCATACGACGCGCAATAATTGCGGCGCATACAAAATACGTGTAATTCGGGCAGCCCGCGCCGCACCGCGTCGCGCAGCTCCGCTCAAACGATGTGCGAAAGAAATACAACGTTTGCTTCAACACGCGCTAACGCAGACGGCGCACACTTCAGTCTGCAATCTGCATTCGTTAGTGGTGGGCGTAACGTATGCGATATTAGCATGGCGCCAGAGATCGATTGAAATACAAAACAGACCAGCACTTTCTCATTGTTTCCGAATGAGTCAAAGCTGGTCTTAAAATAGATAACAGTTCATTAAATGTTGTAACAGATATTTTATAGAATTTGAAAAATTTATCCGGATATTGTTTCAGAATTGAATGTTTAATATGGAACTGTCCTTTCAGTAATCTCTCCGAAAGTATAGAATGTACCCAAAATTCTCTATTTCTTCTTTTTTTCTGTACTTCAAGTACAAAATAATGCATCGCGATCTCTGCGTGATTTCCATAGCGTGTACGTCACTACAGTTCTGCCGACAGAGTGATCGAAGGTGTGCGTCGTGTGCTTTGAGTCTGCGAAAAATCCGAGATAGACTGTTTTCGCGCCATGTAGTCATTTGTGCGCCCGCAGTCTCGATCGCTCAAGAAGAGTGTCGTCTGCGCTGCACCTCAGTGTTATAACAATGAAATTATGAATGTCGTATTAGATAATTTCATTGTAAATAATTTGATATTCTTATATGAACTAAATAAATATTTGTTTTAATACCGAATAGTTTTTCTACTATACCATTCCAAAAACAGGGCAAGTGCGTGTCAGGCCACGCGCAATGTAGGGTTCCGATGTAGTAAGTTTATCGACTATTTCTCATCAATTAACCAAAATTAGCAATTTAAAGCCAAATATTTCGCAAACGGACCCCTAATTTCAAAAATGGTCTAATAAGACCCATAATATTTTTGGAAGACATTTTCAGCGATGCCGATACCCCACACTATTGGGTACGCGACGAATAAAAAATTGATTCTCACGTTACCTGTAGATGAGGTACCCTGAAAAACAATGTATTTATTCTACGATTTTGGAGTTTTAATAAATATGTATATCCCTGCCAAATTACAGCTTTCTAGCACTAAGGGTCTCGGCGCTTTGCTTGGGAGAGGTGAACGGACGGACGGACCGACAGACGGACAGATGGACAGAGGGACGGACGGACATGATGAAACTATAAGAGTTTTGATTTTACTTCGAAACCGTAAAAACGGATTATTCTTCGCTATTCCTCATAGTTTCAAATTTGGCCATCCACACACACTTGAAATATTCACACTGTTACATAATAATCTTGAAATTATTGTTGTGATGAAATCTCCTCTCTATTCTTACAACCAAGACCAAAAATTAAAGAAAAAAAAGATTTACTGTGTTTAATAATTTATTAAATAAATATTGTTTTAGGTAACGATAGCATCACTTACGAATTTTTTTGTAATTTAAATTTTAAACCTTGGCACCTCATCTGTAATGAAATAAAAAAGTAGGTAAGTTTACGTTTTACGTGAAACGCACTAAAGACGGACAAATAGGTAGGTATTAAAGACATGTAAGCACAGATAAAGAATATCAGCTGTGCATGTAGGTGAGAAAGGTCAAGAAAAACTACTCTAAGTGAGTGTTCACACTGAACTCGCGGGCGCGGTCGCGGTAAACGCTACATACACCGCGCGCGCGTTTTGGTGTGAACACTTTCATAGTAGCTCATATGTTTGATATTTCGCGACCGCGCCCGCGCCCGCGCCCGCGAGTTCAGTGTGAACACTCACTAAATACCTACCGTCTACTTACATGCTACTTACATTGAACTACTTATTACTACTAGCGGTATAGAACGGACATCGTGAATCCGATGTTCGCGCAAAGACTTGTAGCCCATTGGCTACAATTTTCAGTGGATTCAGTCGATTTTGAAATGACAACGGGGGCTCACATGGGATTGTAGAACCCCCCGGCGCGGCGCAACACAGACTGTTCCCGATGTCTGTTCTGGTATTTTAGTGCAATTTATACTTCAATGGCTACTTACGAGAGGGTCCTCAAAGCGGGGTCCTTGAAGCGCTCGTCCTGCGGCAGCTCGCGTGTCGCACACAGCTGTTTGTAGTAGTCGGCGGATAGCTTGGCCGTACGCGGCCGCTCCGGGTCCGTGATGTTCACGTAGTAGAACCCGAAGCGTTCACTGAAAACAAAATTGTTGGTTCGTTGTTGGTGTTGTTGTTGTGGTGAGCGATGAATGACATGACGTGACTTAATACGCCCAGAAGTAAATGCGTTGGGCTCCAAGATGGCAACAGTTTTTTCATTCTTATACTTATTAGGTAATCCTGATGTATTGTATCATAATATTGTTGCATTAATCAATAAGTGCCTAATTATTTTCTCACAAGTCATAAAAACTTACGAGAACCCAGCACGCCACTCGAAGTTGTCCATCAACGTCCACGCCGTGTAGCCGAGGACTTTAACGCCATCGTCGTAAATCACATTCAAAATTTCACTCAGGTAGTCCTGAAATTGAAATAATTAACAATATAGTTGTGCAATCGAGCATTGTTCATCAAATTATTTCATTAATCCTTCGGTATATAATATTACTTGCTACAAATTCACGCTCGCTTTGGGAAGCATAGTGCTTCAGAGAGACATAATCTGTTTTGTCTTTCCGAAATACAAGCAAGGATTCCGGGTTCGATTCCCAACCAGAGCAGACATTCATGTATTAGACAGATGTTTGTGGTCACTGTTCTCAGTTGATGGGTACCAGGCTATCTAAGTAGTTAATTAAATAGACGAATCATCAATTTGACTCACATTAAAGTATTTAATCCTTCCGTAATCTTCAAGTGTGCCGCGGTCTGAGAAACCGTTCTCAGTGATGTAGATTGGTGGGTCGTTGTATGAGCTCTTGCACCACCGCAGTAAGTTTGCGAAGCCTGTAGGCACTACCTGCGAAGCAATTTTTTTATAAATTGTCTTTTATAAACATCAAGGGATCCAGCCTTCATGAAAAACTGAAAGAAACTTTTTCCAGGTTTCGATTTAGGGGACATTTATTTGGAAAATTTGGTATAAGTAGGCGACCTGGACCTCGTGACTGCCCCCCGCCTTCCATGGATGATGGATCCACGCTCGGTAAACAGTAAAATAAAAGAAAAGCAAGTGTTTGTTTGTCTGCGAAATTATTATCTTGAGTTTAGTGTGAGCCTACAGAGCCGATTCAACTCAACCCTGAGACTGATAAGTAGTGCCGCCAGTACAGTATATGCTAATATTTTCGATAAAAAACTCTGATAAAATACTCACTCTGAGCCACTCAGAAGCAGAGTCGGTACCCACTTCGAGAGTGGTGACCGCGCCGATATCCTTGAGCCACGACGGAGACTTCGCAACAGGGTCAACACCGGGACCAGTTATCAGGTGAGTGGTGTAGTGGTTGATGCCGAGGAAATCTGAGGTGCCCTTGATCCTCTCGATCCAGTAATTATCGAACTGTTGCAGGCGGGACCTGGGTAGACCTTCCGCACTGCTTTGTAGCGCGACGTTTTCGATCATTGCAGCTGGGTAACCGCCTTCTTCCGTGAAAATGGGATGCGCAAACCATCCGAACTGAAATTAAAAGTTGGCCAGCTTGAAAAAATGTTATCCAGTTGGTTCATTCATCATTACTAATTATTATTTCAATTTTATTTATGTAAGTAGGTAATACGTAAGTTAGTAATTAATACATTAACAATGAGTATAATATGTTTAGTATAGATAATTGTAATTGTTTCCTTGTACTCCATAACGACGATTCTAACCGATGAAAACGTTCCAATATATTATACCTACTCACCTTGAACTGGTTAGCAACTTCAGCTAGAGCCACTTGCTCAGCATTAGCGGGATCGCTGGGTTCGTACCAGATGGAATTGATTGAGATCATAATGTTGCCGTTTTGCTTAGGTCTGTACGTCTCGTTGTATAAATGGTAGGCTTCAGCGTGCGCTTTCAGAAGTGTGTCACTGCATAGATAGTTTCCCACGCCGTGGCTATCAATAGCTGGGGCTTTCTTATCATCACCGTAAGCATCTTCGCAAATTTCGTAGGGCTCATTGAAGGTAATCCAAGATTTAATTCTGTCCCCGAACTCTCTATAGCATAAGTCGGCGTAATCGTAGAAGTAATCGATCATCCGGGGGTTAGCCCAACCGCCAAGATCTTGGAGCGTTTGAGGTAAGTCCCAATGGAACAAAGTGACCTGCGCAAAAACATTATTATGTCTAAATGATTTCAATTAAGTACTGTAAATTTTAGAATAATTGTGGGATATTTACCAATGGTTCGATGTTGTTTTCAGCCAGAGCATCGAGCAGCTCCTTATAGTAGCGTATGCCATCTGGATTTACTTGATCAATACGGCCAGTTGGTAAAATTCTTGCCCAAGACAGTGAGAAGCGATAGAAGTCTACCCCAAGGTATACCAACTCCTCGACATCCTCGCGGTACCGATTATAAGAGTCACATGCAATGTCTCCATTTGTACCATCCGCGATCATCCAAGGTCTCGTGTGAGACAAACGATCCCAAACATTTTCCGATTTTCCTGCAAAAAAAAATTCTGATAACGATTGATTGACAGAGTTTTCGACATTTGTAAGTTTGATAAGATTATAATTTGATGGCAGTGTTTATCTGTGTTTTGCTAGGAAACACTTGAGATTTAAGCCCAGGGAGTCATCCTTGTATGATAATCTTACCGCTAACATTCCAAGCCCCTTCTATCTGATGTGCAGCTGTTGCTACGCCGAATGTGAAGCCCTCAGGAAACTTGGTGTACTGAGACAATCCTCTGAATGGAAATAAATAAAATCAGTTTTGAATTTACTACGCGTTTCCTTCAAGTTTGCCCTTACCTCCCGCCCCGTTCCTCGTACCGCACCTCATTTAGTACGGACAGCAACGCTACCCGCGTATTTTTGAGGTCCGGTGCGGCGAGTACGTTCTTGAGTTTGTTGTTGATTTTGATGTTACTTTCGTTAAATTATTTTTCAATTGATTTTTTTTACGTTCGTTGATTATTCTCGCTACAATGATTAAAATAGAAAATGTTTTACACAGTGGCAAACGTAATTTGTTATTTATGCCAGTGAAATTTTTTGATTACTTTTTTGTCTACAGTACCGTTAGCTGTGAAATCGTAACGGTCGACGAGGGCAAACTTGAAGGAAACGCGTAGTATTTTTGTAATTGTAATTGCATCCCGTGTGGCGCAATGGTTACCATGTCAGATCTCCGCACCTACGGTCCTGGGTTCGATTCCCAGCGAGGCGGAAATTTGAATGATGAGTTTGAATTTCTGTTCTCGGTCTGGGTGTGAATGTCCTTGTCTATGTTGTGTGTTGTCCATGGCACCCACGACACAGGGAATCCTAGTGTGGGGCTATGAGTGTGAAGCGTTTTAATAATAATAATCTATGGAAATGTCCAAATATTACACTTCATAGATGGTACGTTAATTGACGTTAGATATAGTTAGGGAATAGATTACGCAGTTTAGTCAGAGCGTTTAAAATTTTAGTGAGTCAAATTGTTTAATTAATCAACTAATTCCAAAAATGGTCTTATAAGACCCATAATATTTTTGAAAGACCTTTTTTATCCTCACGTTACCTGTAGGGGAGGTACCCTGAAAGTTTTTTTTAAATATTTTATTCTACGATCCTGGAGTTTTATAAATATGTATATTCATGCCAAATTATAACTTTCTAGCACTAAGGGTCTCAGCACTTTGCTTCGGACAGACGGACGGATATGACGAAACTATAGGATTCCGATTTTACTTCGGAACCCTAAAAATCCACATAAATGTACACGTTAGGATCGCCAAATTAGGTGTCAGCCCTATTTATAAAATTATTTATTTGGCGTGACATTATCAATTTTAGTCATCGTAATTTACAAGCGCTAGGTCGCGGCCGTTTACATTGATACCAATTGTTTGTTTGTAAAGTCACATAAAAATTTACGTCACGTAACGTAAGCCTTGCTCACACGTGCGAAAATAGCTTGCATTTATGTTAAGCAAACTGTTGTTGTTTGCGTGTGTAAACATGACTTGTATGGTACTCACGATTGTGTGAGAGCTAGCAGCCCGATAATGGTGATCCAAAGCGCCATTGTGTCGTGTGCCCGTGTCGAGTCGCGTCAGCCAACTGGTTCGTTCAGCCTGCAGCCTCTATTTTTGTCCAACAGTCTACTTAACGGTAATCTTGACGTTACAAAATAATGCTTCCTTCAGATAAAGTTAATATCATGGAAAAAAGTATTTATCATCTCCCTATAAACTAAATCGGCAAAGCGCATGTCATGCCACACGCAGAGTAAGGTTCCGTAGTTGTAAGTTGATAGACTATTAGTTATCTTAATAATTATTAACTTGTTAAGCATACAGCATACTTAACTGTGATATTTTTCCCTTTAATTTCGTTACATATAGGTACTTTTACCGTGATTTTTTAGCCGTAAATATAAAATCAACCATTCAGCTTACATGAGCGGGGGGACACTGAATTAGCACTTTGAAGCGTAAAATTTTACAGATTCCTTGATTGGTGTTCGATATTTTATGTTTAGCTTTAACACTTTGTCGGAGGGATGAATAATATGTATAATCTTGCCAAATTACAGCTTTTTAGTATTAACGGTGTCTGAACTAAGCTACGGACAGACGGACGAACTGACGGATAGACGGACGGACGGACAGACAAAACGAAACTATAATGGTTCTGTTTTGACTACGGAATCCTAAAATAGGTGCCGTGTTGTTGGAAGATAGGCTTAAGAAAAAGATACTTAAGTTGTAGGTACCGATTACTATTCTTCTTATCACCTTAGTAACCGCCTGGCCACGGGACATTCGCCATAGCGAAAACTCGCGTGGTGCGAACGGCGGAACGTCTAGCGATGAAAACAAAAGTATATAGAAATGTATATGATCATGCCACGCGCAGCGGCGAATGGCAGAGTGACCGGCAAAATGTACCGAGCGAATCACACAGGCGACTTGCAGTGCGGCGGATGAGTAAAACAAAATCATGAACCAGTATCGCAAGCCACGGAGTCGAGCGGCAGACGCGGCGAATAGTGCAGAAACTAAATTAGTTTTAGTTGAGTTTTCGCCGCGAAAAAATGTACACTGAACTTTTATTGCCGAAATACTGGCCAGCTATTTGTAATGGAAGTAATGAATTTAAAAATAATTCTACTCAAAAGTGTGGTTTGAATGGATCATCCTCTCCTTTTCATATTGATCATGTTCTCCACAATACCTTCCAAATATTGTCTTTAACCAAAAAACTATTATTTCATAAGCAATATCGAGATAACTTTGATATAGACATTTCGCTTTCGGCCTATGATCGCGACGGTGAACGTCCGTCCCGTGGTCACCCCGCCCGCCGCGCCGCTGTTCGCACCGCCGTTCGCGCCGCCCGACCTCGTGGCCAGGCCGTAAGATATTATTTTTCAGGAAAGGTTTTCAAGTCCTTAATTCCTTTACCTACATTTTATTGTGCGTAACATTTAGGTAGGTGCTTACCTGACATTGGGATATAGGCCTACTCATGAGCTATCGATCCACCTGATGGTAAGTGGTCATCTTCTGTGGTCATCAGTAACACAAAACTCATCACATCCAGGAGAAAAATCCAGGAGAGGTATCCAGCTATGATAAAGATCTAGATCTTAGATCACTATGTACCTATTAGTACCTACTAGGTACTACCTAGTACGAACGCGGCTTGAAGGTTCACTATTGCGGCAATAGCAGAAGTGCTGAATTAGCATAGTCTCAATATCAGACGTCTAGGTCATTGGTATTAATTTGATGCGCAATAATTGATTAAATTGTAATTGCAATAGTATCGTAATTTGTAATCAATAATTTACCTTTTTTACCTATTTTTGTAATTACTATTTTTGCCTATGTGCCTGTTCGACTGTTTCTCCATGCGAGTGTTACGGACATCACCGCGGAATCCGCGGCAGGTTTATAGAGACGAATTTGAAAATTATAACTATTACGGGTTACTTCTTATTTCAGGAAATGGTATTGTTATGCGGGGTAGAAATGAGCCAGGTGGATCATCAGCTCATTTGACGGCTATTTCCATAAACAAATACTGAAACAAGACAAGCTAACTAACCAATATGCGCAGTCACACATTCAGCTCTCATCCAACAGTCCCTGCATCACGCACAGGTAGTCGACGGAAGTGGCTAGCGAGTGTGCCACCAGGATGCCGCGGGTGAGCACCTCTCGAACCTTCCACACGTCATTTGGTGAGCACGGCTTGAACGCAACGGAGACCACACGACGCAAGATGCTCATTGGCATGAAACGCCAAGGATCATCTAGGTACCAACTGAAATGAAAAGAAAAATAATGAGCCTTGCACTAAGTGAAGATGACGTCTTGAGAGTTAATAGAGTGTAAGGGCTTCTTTGCTCCATCCAGCTTTCTACCCAAGCTCCCCAAGCTACGGACGAGGATAGCCTCGTCGTCGAGGTAGCTTGGAAGTTTCGCTTCCGTTACATGGGCTTAAAGTGAAGAAAATTATTCACTGTCAGTTACTTTTCTGTTAGACAATTATTAGTTGTTGTAGTAACCGCCAAGCCACATATTTAGACTAAGGTGTAGATTTTGTGAAGTAAGGGCTTGTAGAGTTGGGGCACGCAGAATTAGAAGGTTGGCTCTACATGAGATCTGATAATTTTTTGATATAGAGCCATATGGTCTCGTCTTGGCATCATTTGACATGAAAATGTGTTTGGTGGGATTCCACTTCTTTTTGTAAGTTTGACAATTGAAAACACGTACAAACTTCCATCCAGTAATTTAAAGGGGGGTGATTTACTTAAAATCCTGAAATATCTATTTTATTATTTAGAACAACGAGTTGGTATGTATATGAATTTTCAGACATCTAGCATCAAAATTTTCGGAAGTCATACAAACCATCCCTTAGTTTAAGGGGTTGGGGACTAAAAGTTCAAAGTTTGAGATTTTTCTATTACTTGTGTACTAGTGGTAGCTTTATATTCCAAGTTTCACCTTTCTAGGACTTCAGGAAGTTGAAAAGAATTTTGATGATCATCAGTGAGTGACGTAATCGGCGATCTGTAGATATCAGTAAAATCTAAAGAATAAGAGCTATGCAATTGAAACTTTATATGCTTAATAAATCCGCTATTGGCATCATATCCCGCGAATTTTGTTTATTAAATCTGCTATAATCCAAACCCAAGTTATGAGGGTTCCAAAATACGGCGAAGCGCTCGAGAAAAAATAGACCGTATTGCCCTTGCGCTTCATTTGGCTCGTCTTGGCGGGGGCACTATCGTACCCCCAGATAAAAGTTTTGAAGTTTGCTGAATAAACAAGTAATTATCACTTTATTCGGTAAAGGATTTGTGATTTTTTCCACTTGAGAATACTTCGTAATTCTGTTCAAAGTGTGAAAAAAGTTTTACCATTGAGTTCATGCTCCAGTTAATGCGCCAGTTAATTGCTAAGTGATAGAAATGTTAGTTGTTTACCTGAGATATAACCCTTCACACGCGAAGTAGGTGATGGCGAGTACAAACATGGGGTAAATAAGGGGCATGACGATAAACAGGCATAGGAGTAGAGTGCCAATTAGTTTGAGGAAGGTGGGGAAAGGCGCGCCATAGCGCCATAGGGAGTGGATGTCGCCCGCGAACTCTCTCGCCAATATACGGACTCTGCCCAGAGCACTCGCCGAGCGTAGCTGCTGATGGATAAACATTATTAATAAATAAATAAATACTCTCCCTCACACACATACACACACACACAGGATTCCTTGTTTTGCGGTTCCCATGAACCACAAGAATATTCAGATACTTTAGAATTGGAACAATATCAGAACTGACCAGCCATTTGATGGTAAGTAAGTGGTAAACGTGGTCCACAGGCAACAGGTGTCTTCGGTGACGAATGACGAAAGCCACTTACCATCAGGTGGTGTTCGTCAGTTCGTTTGTCGGCTATTCACATAAAAAAACCTTATTTTACAAACAGCATCTGAGACCCGAAACAATTGTATCTTTTATCAGGCATTTATTGAAATGAATAATATTGGTTTTAGGTAATCGCTGTGCTCAATGGACCAGATGCCCAGATGTACGAATTTTTACATATTTATTATTATTATTGTCCCATTATAATTACTTATAATGTAAATAATTCTTACTTCTACCATAAAAACTTTGTTGGATCGACGGTACGGTTTCATGGTATTCCGGGTGACAGGAAGAAAGCCGGTAATCCGGTTGTAGTTTTGGTTTCACCTTCAGATTTTCGTGTTTACATTGTTTACTATTAAGATTTTTAAGTTTTTAACTCAGTTTTTTGTTATTTTGCAGTGCATTAATGTTCATTTCATTTTATGTCAATCACTGTCACGTAAAGGGTTGTGTCAATTATTTTTTTTAATTATAATTCAATGCCTTCAGGCAAAGGCCAAGACAAGGCTTTATACATATCTAGTATAATTATACTCTGTTGGTGAACAATTCTGCTGTTCTACGTAGTGATTAAGTACTCTGTGCTGTTCTTACTTTACAACGTATTACGTATCTGACATTTTTTACGAAAACGAGATATTAGCTTAAATTCGTAATCAGCGTAACAAGATCGATCTGGATCAATATCGGGGCCATAATAGGCATACCATGGCGAGGGCTTGAAGCCCCTTGTCTAGCCCGTATATTATACCATATACCTACCTACCACCGATAACGAACAAATGCCAATGTTTTTAATATTCTTCTATCTCATTAAAAGTGACCCTGATTCAAAATATTTCATTATTTACCTACCTACCTACAGGCTATGCTATAGAATTCATGAATGTGAATAAATAAATAAAATGCTTACTTGTCGTTTAATTACCTAGTGCATTACGCTTAAGATTAGCAAATTAATATTTTTTAAGTAAGTTAATCTTTTGATAAATAAATAACGACTATCTGAGTATTAATGATGACGCGCCTGAATCGCAAACGATGCAATGCAATGCTGCATACATGCTTCATCTTGTTATAGGTACATTTGATGTACAAAATCCACTGGAGTCGAAGGTCACAGTATTGTTGTATATACACACGTGAGGGGTAATAAATAGGTAGCAGCAGACAATTTATGAAATCTTACTTTCATGAAAGAAACAAAGTCCCGGGCATAATCTATTACCTAATATATTTAGCTATAAATCTATCTAAATTAAGGCCTCTGATTTGTTAAACCTACCAAAACTATAAAAGTTAGAAGTAACATCAAAGTACATGAATCACTGATTTTTAGGGGATAGGAAGTTCGCCAAGACAGCTAGTGTTAAATACTTATTTTAATGATGCCAAAGAAGTATAACTTTTCACGCGCGTAAATAAAAACCCGTTTATGTTTAGTACAAAATAGTTTTTGGAAGATAATTAAAGCTGATACAAGTTATTAAATTAATACTTTTATTTTGGAAGGTTTCACTTCTACCACGTGTGAATTACACACATTTTTTTTATTTGTCACAAAATCATCGCCAATTTATTTTAAGACAGTTTATTATAAGACCTTGTCTTACCAATTGAGTTGTTTCCTAAATTTTTTTTTGTTGTAAATGGAAAGTTCATATATAAGTTTTATAACAAAGTTATTTTAGTTTTTTTTTATTCGCTATAATTTAAAAGTTACATCAAATCAAAAATACGTTTTTGAATCCAGTACCAAAAACACGCCGACAATTCCCGAATAGACCCGAGCGCGCGTGTGACGTCACTTTGTTAATTGCTATTCATTGCAGCATACAGCTGATACTGTGATTTGACTTTAAACTGATAAAATCTTGATATTATCGTCAATATATTGATAAATATATCAAAAATGCTAAACCTTAAAAGTCATCGTGCTTGTTTTGTACCATTTCGTGTGAATACTACAAAAAACAACACCCCAAAGATAATGTTAAATGTGTACATTTATTCGGAACTGTACATTTAATCCTACTTTCCTACTTAATGTTATAAATCTGAAATTTTGGATGTTTGTGTCTCCATCAAGCAAAAACGGCTGAACTTACTAGATAGGATACATTTTATCCCGGAAATAGACCTTTTCCCGAGGAATAAGAGATAAAATTTTAGTTTTCGTTCATAGATTCGTTTTTAGGGTTCCGAAGTAAAATCAGAATTCTTATAGTTTCGTCATGTCCGTCCGTCCGTCTGTCCGACTGTCCGTCCGTCCGCCCGTCCGTCTGTCCAAAGCAAAACGCCGAGACCCTTAGTGCTAGAAAGCTGTAATTTGGCATGGATATACATATTTATTAAAAAAAATTAAAAGGTCTTCCAAAAATATTATGGGAAGACCATTTTTGGAATTAGGGGTCCCTCTGCGAAATATTTGCTTTAAAGTGCTAATTCTGGTTAGAGTCAAGTGTCCAGGGGGGACAGTTGGCTAAACGGTTGGAGTTGGACAAGTGAAAAAATCTCAAAAATAGGTTATATGATGAATTTAAAAGGAAAACTATCACGGCTATGTTAATATGAGTAGTTAATGAATAATAATAATAATAATAATAATAATAATAATAAACTCTACATTGCGCGTGGCCTGACACGCACTTGTCCGTTTCTTTTATGAAACAACTGATGGTTTTATTTTATTAGGTTAGGAATTTTGCAACGTTGATCTTACTTAAATTCAATGAGGATTTGATGATGGGTTCTGGGGCTACAAAGTGGAACTCCTCAATGGTAGAGTAAAACGGAACCGTGTTTAAAGATAACTACTACTACTATTACTATCATTAACATTGTAAAATCAGTAGGAACATCATTAAATAAATAAATAAACGCTTCACACTCATAGCCCCTTACTAGGATACCCTGAGTCACACACCCAGACCAAGAACAGAAATTCAAACTAATCATTCAAACCACCTCGCTGCATCCACCTCGCATCGTATCGAACCCAGGACCATTGACTCAGCGATGCGGTGTGGTATCCATTCGCCACACGGGTCGTGATCATTGACCAAGTTGGTGTATTTCGGAGACAAAAAAAAATATATTAAATAATAATATAAAATTAAAAAATAATTATATATTGTACCAGTTTTATGTATAAAGCGCGTACAAACCCATAACGCCGCAGTAGGTTTCCCTGTCGCGGGTGACATGGACAACACGTCACTATAACACCCAAGACCCGAGTACAAATATTTATTAAATATGGCTGGGAATTGAACCTAGGACCCTCGCTTCGCAGGTTGGATCGAATCGCTATCAACTAGGCTATAGGGTCATCGTATGTATGTACCTACTACTAGCATAGAATTTCTATAGCATTGCATTGTGCATTTTTTTTATTAATCACCTTCTTCATTTCTCTAAGGATCCATATCTGAAATATACGCAGACGAAGTCGCGGATAGAAGCTACTTGTATGATAAATGAAATATAATTTATAATACACCCCTGATTTCATACCCCTAACACCCTGCCCTGATTCCTCCCAGACACGATTTACTACTAAACAGTGTAACCTTTTCTTTTGGTGTAAGTATAATTATAATCAATAGAGAGTTTTATTATATTTAATGAAGAATAAATCATTGAACGTTTAAATTTACTATAAAATTACATGGAATATCTTTTTGCACTAAATTTCGGATATTTTTACTCAATTCACGTAGAAGCCTCTAACACTGTACCTACTATCGTGTATTTGCTTTAACAAAATGACGTCACTAACATGGCGACCAAATTTGGCGCGTTCGTAGTCACGTGATTTTTTTTGAACTTTTATCAATTTTGAATTCGTTATTATTAATATTAAAAATAGTATTTAAGCGTTTTTAACAATGCCAATTAATATAATTTGTGTTAAAGATTTAAAATACATTTTAAAAAAAAAATTTTTTTTTAAAATGAACAACTCAATTTGTCGGTGTAAAGAATATGACATGTGTACATAGAGGTAGTATACATAGAGAGGCTATCTCAAACAAAATGTGTGTTCCACCGCCGGCTTGCCCTCCGTTCTCTTTTCAAACTAGAAGCCTCGTTTGCACACTTGCCATAGAGTAACTTTGTATATGTCACTTGCCGAACCAAGACAAGCAGTCACAGACTCCAAATCTTTACAAGCTCTTACTCCAACTTTATTTAACGTGCAAAAGCGTTTAAACGATTTCAAACGTAATTACCATTGATTCGTGTCAAAAAATCCAACACTTTAAATTGGTCACAAGCGTCGCGTCGGCAAGCTTATTTAGTCCATTAACACGCTAGTGGCTTGCCAAGTTCAAACGCTCCTTATGATTTTTTCATTCAAAATGGCGGGAACATTGCTCAATAATTTAATTAAATTCGTTTTAGTTGATTTAAGTTAAGATTTGTTTTCTTACTGATGATAAAGTGATAACATTATCTTTTTTGTTTTTTGTCGTGCAATTGTGACACATTCTTATTATGCACGACGGCATTTTTTCAGTTTTTTCGTAAACAATTTTGACATGCGGCCGCAATGAGCGCAGCCGAGTGACAGCTGAGTGACAGAATGAAATGCAGCCTGCCGGCTGCAATGCACACCCCCGGACCCGATGTTCGCGGTGTCCCTTCTATACGCTAGTAATATTAATTCTATGCATGTGTACGATGTATAATTGTATACCTAATTACCCATGAAAAATTATTAATTTATACTGAGTACAAGAATTTCTGAGCTAAGCCGAGCACGTAGTACGAATTCGGACATGACGAAACTGTAAGGTTTCCGTTTTTAATACGGAACCCCAAAAAAGTAGCTTAAAATATTTCATGTACCTATCTAAAAATTAAATAATCATAATATTTTATGCACTGTTTTATTCCTGAGCTATAATTATACTTATCATAGCTTATACTTCATTGATAATACATTGTCATGCGTGTTCATTGAGTTCTACACAGTTGCAATATGTTTATCGGTGCCGGCAGTCAACGAGACTCTGAGATAATTTAAACCAAAATGTTTTACATTTTAATATGTTTTGTTTTGGTGCTGTGTTTGTTGGACTATCTAATAAATAAAAATGAAAAAGCATTAAAGATCACAAAAATTCCAGGATTCAAAAGTCATTTTTTAGTTGGAATGGCCCCACATATAATTGTGTCTCCTGGTAAGTACCTAGTAATTTATTTATCGTAAAATTTGTTTCGAAGGGCCTTTCATAATAATTTTTGCCTGATTTTGTTTACAGTTGACCTTTTCCGCTTAGGACGAACACAAGCCAGTAAACACAAGGATATTTATAGCTTCTATAGTTTCACTATAGCGGCGGTAAACATATATAATCCTGATGATATAGAGGTATAATGGTTTTAGCAGACCCATAATATTTTTAAAAGACCTTTTCAACGATACCCTACGGTACACTATGGGGTACGCAACGAAAAAAATTTCATCCTCACGTTTAACCTGTAATATCCTGAAAAAAATATTTTTCAACACCCTTGCTCATAAATTGGTTTTTATCACATGGCTGTTACACTCATAAACCATGGTATTAAAACTTGTGCTTTTTTTTCTTGATTGCACTAGTGTTTTATTTTATATTCCATCAAATTAAATTTGTACCTTGCTGAAAGATATTATTTATGCATTCTATTTGCTCTTAACTTAGCCGGGCTATAGTTTTATTTTTTAATTTCGGAAAAAAGTTTTGACTTAGATACGTTTCGTTTCAACATAAGACTAAAAATAACACTATTTTTGTAAAAAAAAGAAGTGTACCACCTTGAATATGATAAATTTTCAACAACTTATTTACTTTAATTAATAATTCAACGTGAAACTAATTCATAAATACATAAATATTAGTTTTTTTTACATTTTGCGTTTTGGCTGTTTAGCGTAATTGTTCGTGCCTACGCTCCAATCTGTGGCGCATAGCTAACACGCCGCGCGCAGAAAAAAAAATATCAGCGCGGAGCGCGCCATTTTTAACAAACTTTCCGTCTGGTCTGTAGTCCAGTCATCTTAGGAATTCACTGCGGAATGAGAGATACCCAGCTGTTTTTTTTGTATAAAGTTGTATTTTGACATTCTAAAACTTGTCTCAAAACCTGCATATGGTAGGGTGACCGCGTGACTGCTGGACATAGACCTCCCCTAATTAGCGCCACTCCGACCGATTCTGGGCCCTCTGAGTCCACATCGTTCGAAGGACAGATAACCAATGGGGTTGCAAAGTCCTCGAATGGCGGCCACGTCTCGGTAAAAGGAGCACTGGTCGCTCCCCGACCAGGTGGACTGATGACCTAAAAAAGACAGCGGGAAGCTGCTGGATTCAGAGGGCCCAGGACCGGTCGGAGTGGCGCCAATTAGGGAGGCCTATGTCCAGCAGTGGACTTTAAAAGGCTGTTAGATAGATAGAATTAATAAACTTAATATAGCATGTTTTGTCGGGACTGTACTGGTTGACTTTACATTGTGCTCTAACCGCGCGCTCTCCGCCCTCTATCTCGAAATCGATTCAACGTATAAAAATTTTTTTGAAACCAAAGTTGTAGGGAATTTAATTTTCTACAATATTGATGAAGAAACAAATAGCGAAAAACTCATAGGAAATGAGATATTTGCAAAAAACCGATTTTTGTGACCTTTGTCCTAAAATTTTTAATAGACGCGGTCACCCTACCATATGCAGGTTTTGAGACAAGTTTTAGAATGTCAAAATACAACTTTATACAAAAAAATCAGCTGGGTATCTCTCATTCCACAATTCTTACCTAATTTTGACTAAAATGACTGGGCTATGTGAGCATTGTTTATTTGAGTACGAATAAGTGATTATTTGTTTTTTTACTCGTAAGTGTGTTGAAAAACGTCGTATGACACACGTGAGGTTTGGTCATTACACTCTCGGTTTTCTTGCAGCACTCTCCTTCGGCTCGCGCTGTGCAATATCACCTCGAGTGTAATGACCAACATACCACACTTGTATCATAATGTACTATTATTGTACGATATTTATTTTACGATTTCATTAATAATACAAAATATTAAAGTATTTAATTAACGGTTAATTTTTTTAGATAGTTTTATCAAGTATGAAACACCACGAGAAAGGTGATGTATATGGTCTCCTGCAACCCTGGTTAGGAGATGGTCTACTTTTAAGTAAAGGTATGATTTTAAGAGAATGAAATTCCGTATTGTGGCCTTTTTACAATACATGATTTAATCCACGACATGCCGGTACTTCAGATTTACGAGTAAATACAAGTCTTTGAATAGGTACTATTATGAAAACATTAAATAAATTAACTAAAGTACAATTCAGACTTTAAACTGAATACCTATTTATCACATTTTTTTTCACCTAGGTTTAAAATGGCATCAACGCAGAAAAATCCTAACTTCTGCTTTTCATTTCAACGTACTACGTCGCTATTACAAGATATTTGAAGAAAATAATCAACGTTTGCTTAAGACATTAGAAAATACTTCAGGAAATTCTACAGATATGGTTTCGATTATATCTGAATACACTCTTAATACGATTTGTGGTAAGTACCTACGGTAGGTAGTACAAATAAAATTATAAAATCTGAAAATATGTATAATATACAATTCCTGATATGCGCTGGTGCTGTGAAGTAAATTAAAAATTCTTTGAGTGTGTGTATATTCACTATGGACTTCAAAACAGCTGGACCTATTTTGATGAAATCAGGTAATCTACATTTTTCAGTTTTTTTTGGCATTTTAAAATTGCATGCGTATGATTCAAGAAAAAGCTAGTTACCAAATGATTACATATATACGAGTAAATAAATTGATTCTAGCATCATGACCAACACGTCTTAACGATCTTACAGATGGGATTCAACATGAGTTACGATTTCAATTTCAGGTTAGTTTCGATATTACATAATTATAAATTTGTTACACGAAGGCTGGTTGTACAAGTGTATGCCAGTCTTTTTTATTAGGGACCGGTCTTTTGTGTTGAAAGTGAATTTTTTATTATTATTTTGGCCATTCATACGTGTAACGTAGGCCTACGGCGTAGACGGCTACGTAGGTCAAATAATATTTAAGTATTATAAAGTCGATTTTCTTCAAAATTGTTTAAGAAAATTAACTTAAAAAAGAGGAATTCAATAAATCAAAAGTCTATTTTATTTTTACACAAGTTTGTCGTTGACATCGTAAATCGTTATAGTTTTAATATTATAAATGTAAAAGTTTGTAAAGATGTTTAGATGTTTGTTCCTCAATCACGCCACAATTACTTAACCAATTTGGCTGGAATTTGGAATGGAGATAGCCTATATCCTATATTCAAAATTTCAAACACATAGGCTACTTTTTATTCCGGAAAAGTTCAGTTCGTTCAGGGTTCCCGCGAGATTTGTAAAAAAATCGATATCCACGCGCGCGAAGCCACGGACATCAACTATGATAATACCTAATCTAATATTCCACTTATAGGTGCACTTTATTTTTATGTGGTGCTATAAGTCTAAATTAATTAATTAAAAATTTTGTTTCGAAACCACTCTACCACGGGCGAAGCCGCGGGCAGAAGCTAGTTATATTATAAATATTGTCAGTCCAATGTGAAAGTTAGATAGTTAGATAGGTGCAGCAGGGTGCGAACGAAAACTAGTAATTTAACTAATTAATACTTTTAATTTCAATATTAGAAATTACATCTTTAAAATACTTAAAACTAGGGTGATTACGGTCGATGTTTGTACCGGAATGATCCGAAAGCTCAGGTGTTTAGGTTCCCAGGCTCGTTTCCGCGAACCATCATGTGATATCTTGACTATACAAGTGATGGATGCGGCGATGTCTGCTTTATTAATTAATTATTTCTCGGTGGATTTTGAATGTATATATTGTATGTATGTATTATATATTGATTATGTTAGGCGTACGTAACAAGATTGTACATATTGTAATTGTAGTGAAGTACACAAACAATTAATATTGTTGTATAATATGTATATCTTTAAGGTTATCTCATGATAACCCCGCTGATATATTTAGTACGCCGCATTGTGTCAAGCTAATAAATGTGTGATAAGGAGCACGTAGTACAACCAAATTAATCAAAATCTTGTTATTTATACCATGACCTTACGTGAATGTAAAAAAACTGTCACAAATTGGCTTCAGTCATTAAATTACATTTCTACTGAAAATCTCATAAACCACCTGTAGGTATCCACACACACACACAAACACACACACACACACACACACACATATACATACACACACACACACACACACACACACACACACACACACAGAGAGAGAGAGAGAGAGAGAGAGAGAGATTGGCGCATTCTAAAATTACTAAGTTTTAGTTTTACTTGCTGTCAACTGTACATTGTTTCACTAGAAAATTTTATGTTCTGTCTAATATAATTATGTAACGCTTGTGTTAAGGAGGAGCGGGGTATCCTGCCACAAGCATAAATATTTTATGCTTACTAGGATGCTTCAAAAACTGATTTACTTAAATGTAACTTTTAGACTGAATAAAGATTTTTTGATTTTTTTTGATTTTTTGACGTAGTGCAAACTCAATAGTACCTAACCATAGGCCACATAAAGCAACTTGTTATAGGTTCTGCATATCTTTGGATAGCTGATATTCTCTTCTTTAAGTATTTGTGATAGATGTACCAATAAAGCAAAGTAACAGAAAAAAATATATGGAAAAGAAAAATAAGTGTACTTACACACTTTTTATCAGTGAGTGGCCACCCTCTATATTCTTTTCGTAAGATACGACTAATACCACAAGAAATAATAGTACTTATAATAAGGTAATACCTACCTAAACAATAGAGTAAAGGGCTTACATCACTTTTAGTTACATTACAGTTACTTTTGTGAACCTTAATATTAGGTATGCAGGGTGTAACGGAAATGGATGGCAATAAATACTTACTAAATGCCCGAATTATAGACATATGTGACTAACATCAAAACTGCGAATAAAATCTGCTGTTTCATACAAAACATCATTACCAATAATACTCATCCGAAATGTATGATGAAGATATGATTTTATTTCATTTTATATAGATAGAGACAGTTGTTCAGTTTTATTTTGGGATCCACCCTCGTGACTACAACCGTGGTTACTACCCATTTTTGTTACTACCCATTTTTGTTACACTCTGTGTAAAACCTATATCCTATAAGTTTATATCACTGGAGTAAGTAAAGATTACTTGTTTTTTCAGAGTCTGCTATGGGAACTCAGCTCAATAAGGAAACATCAAAACTAGGTAGAGATTATAAGAAGGCAATAACTGATATTGTACATGTTGCATTACAAAGATTTACTAAAATATATCTTTATCCAGATTTTATCTTTTACCTAACAAATTTAGGGAAGTTGCAATCAAAATATTTATCTGTTATACATTACTTTACTGAGAAGGTTATTAAAAATAGAAAAGAAGCTTTAGAGAATAATGAAGTAGAAGTAATTCAATCTGATAAAGACACGGAAGATGTTTATTACTGTGGTAATAAGAAAAGAGCAGCAATGCTGGATTTGTTAATTTCTGCGGAAAAAGAAGGCTCTATTAATACAATTGGTATTCAAGAAGAAGTCGATACATTTATGTTTGAGGTTCGTATATCTATGTATAATTTTATTTATGTATTTATTGATTTAAACTCTTTATTGACTGTACACACTAAAAACATTTACAAAAGAGTACATACACTGTTAACAGGTATGCAGGTAAGTACAATACAATGGGCGGTCAGCTTACGAGCGATTTCTTCCAGACAACCCATAATAATTTTATGTCGCCTATCGCAGTTATTCATTATCAGACGATTCATTATCATTAATAGATTTTGCTAACTATGTTTGGTCATATGATTCCAATTCTTCTAGTCATAATATAATTTAATGGTTCCGAATTGAAAGCAGGCTCCATCTATGGTTAAACTGAATCTCAAAAAACCTCTGCTCGTGGCCTTCTTAGGCATATTGGAGGCCAGGAATAGAGTTTTTACCATTAACCATCCACTTGAGTATGATTTTACCCGTGCATGTTAGTAAGGTTAATTAATAGCCTCCTTCATGAATCAGCCGGAAAGTGTTTACGTTGTAGTGTCGGAGAGCAAATAACTTGTGGATCCTCCGTTTCCTTTTAATTAAGTTACGCATTCTTCGTGCCTTTTATGCCACGAAATAAATACTAAATTTAACTTTTAATTTTTAGGGCCATGACACGACTGCAGCGGGACTCGTCTATTTCCTTGTATGCGTTGCCAACAGAGCGGATATACAGGTAAATAGGGAATAAAATAAAACAAAGTCTGGTTGCTGACAGCCTTTTTTGGAGTCGCAATACCTTATAGAGGGATTTTCCCTTCCTCATCTTTCTATATTAATCTCGAAGATAACTTATTGTACTTTATTTGGCCTTGATTATATAAAAATACCAAAGCGAACTCTGTACCTTTTCCTTTGTACCGAGTAAATCATGATAATAATAATAATCAGAGGTACCTGGAAGTGGTCTATCGTGAACAAATTATACCTACACCATTATTATCTTACATATTGATAAGTAGACTTTTCTGATTTCCAATCACTTAATTCTATTCTATTCGAAAAAACTAAATATGAAACCGTTGGGAATTTAAAAAATCCCAACGTTACGTTACATATTTTGAGTAACTTTAATCTATCTAATAATAAAGTGGTAATAATCTATGAATGTTTTCTTTCTTTTGTTTTCAATATACTTACCTATACCCATAGTTAGGTTAGGTGCATTTTGGGGTGTCCCAGGAACGATGATTAAAATTATATTAATTATTTTTCCTTAGGAAAAAATTATTGCTGAGTTGCGAGAAATATTTGGAGACACAAAGCGTGCAGCTACTATGGATGACTTGAACAAAATGAGTTACCTCGAGCGATGCATCAAAGAGACGTTGCGATTGTATCCTCCTGTATATTTCATCAGTCGCAGGTTGTCTGAGACTGTTACACTCAGTAAGATTCATTTTAATATATATCTATCCGTAAGTACCGAGGAGACATCACAGGGGATAAGTGTCCTAAGTTTCTAAAAAGTGACTATCAAAGTCAAGGTATAATCTAGACAGATTTGTAAATAGAGCAAGTTATACTTTTTGACGGTGTTGCCAAGTAGGGTCCTAATTATTTTCCCATGTAAATACATTTCATCAAAATTTTATGTATCTATAGTTTGATTCATAAAATCTAATACATAAGGAATATTGCTTTCAGTCCCTATCTTGCGTCTCGTATTTGTTTTTGCCTCTAAGCACCTGAATTTAGTTTTTGAATTTTACTCAGTTAACGCAAAATGTAAGTTTTAGTAAATAAATGTACTTAGTAATAAATAGAATGCCATCAAAAACATAACTTGTAAAAAAACCCAAGTCTCGCAACTCAGTTCTTCTACCGTAAAAACTTCATCGCATGAAAACACAATGTATCTCACAAGTAATATCTACCTACATATTATATTTGTTTAGTGCGATTGCCAAGTCAATCTATTTATTTAAAACATAAAAGATTTTCAATATTGATATGGTCACTATAAGATGTTGTTACTTGTTAGGTTAGCTAATTACGTAATAACTGAAGACAGAAGGAACCTTAAGTAGGAACTGAATAAATTAACCGACTTGGTATTACATGGATCTCACAAGTTTTTACGGTAGAAGAACTGAGTTGCGAGACTTGGGTTTTTTTACAAGTTATGTTTTTGATGGCATCTCATTTCTTTTTGTAGATAGTCCTACTTTTTTTCCTTTTACAAGTTATCTTTGAACATAATTATCGTATATCTAGGTACCTATCTACACCTATTATTCCATTATATCTAGGTACCTATCTACACATATTATATACATGTACACTGATTCATTCACTGCAAATGTAACTTTGTTATACAGGTACAGTGATTCATTAACTGCAAATGTAACTTTGTAATCCTATACCTTTACATAGGATTACAAAGTTATTTATGCAGTTGATATATCTAGAAAACTGGAGCGAAATTGCAAAATATTTTAGTTTTTCCTTGATCTATACACTAAACACTAATTGTGTTCCAAATTTGAAGCTTCTATGTCTGCTAGAAGTGCCTTAGAGTTTTGATGATCGGTCAGTCAGTGAGTGACGAAATTAAGCAACTTTGACTAGTTATAATTCTAAAACTACTGAATCAAATTGAATGAAATTTGAAATATAGCGTGTTTATACCATGACTGCTTGGTAGCTGAAAATTCAGACTTCTAGCTTTATCCACAAGGAAGTTATAGGGGGTCGAAAATGGCCTGAATTGCTTCGAGAAAAGGATGGTACGGCCGTGCCGCTTTTTTGCTCGACTTGGCGGGGGCACTGCCGTGCCACCAGATAGACTAATGTTTGAAAAATACAACTTAGTTTTTTTTGTTAGTTTCACGTGTAATGTTGCAGACTGCAGTTGGTATTATAAAACCGTTTAGTAGAGCCAACTTGTCTTTGTATCTACACATTTTTTACAATATTTAAGTACCAAAGTTACATAGCTAATGTAGCTTCCGATATTTAGGAAAAAATAAAAGATGATAAAATGCTGGCTATTTCTATGGTTGTAAAATACATAGTAACATTGGATTTATTATAATGTTACCTATCTTTATATCTCGATCTACCAACATTTTGCGAAGTTTTATGTATTTTTCTACTGGTTCAGATTGTCTCAGTGTTGCCAATGCTACGGCAATTACCGTGTTCTACGGCTTTCAGGCCAAAAAATCACAAAATCTACGGGCTACGACTGGAACCCTATTGCCGTAGCTAAATCTACGGCTTTTCGCAAATTCCACAGTTTTTTATTTATATATTTTTTTGCAAACATTTAACGAATGTCAAAACCCTTATGCCGGTCACTCACATTCGTGCGAATACGTGAACCCACAAGTGTGGGACGACCTTCGCGAATGATTATGCGAAGTTTTCGAGGCATTCGGGGTTTTCCAAGCTGTGTCGGTTTTTTGTCGCACATCAAAGCGCGCGAACCTCGAATCTTCGTGTAGACACACATTCGTGCGACCAGTTGCGCACACGACTAAAAAGGTTTCGTATGTCTTAATTTTTCGTGGTTCGTGGCGTCTAATCGTACTACCATTTATTTTCGGTATTGAAAATGGATTTGAATAACAACAACATAATAACAACAGCAAAATTGAACATTCGTGAACAAAGTGTAGGAGGAAGCGGAAATGGGCTTGTATACTCATATGTGAACCCATTTGCCTGACCGCCCTTCACATTATTATGTGCAAACATTCGTAAAAATGTCAAACATTTGCGCGTATGTGAGTGACCGGGGTTAAAACAGCGCCACTAGGCTAATGTTGATATTAATGTAGGCTAATGAAAAGTATTCTTCGTTTTGTGAGCATCAAATTCACTGCCGATGACCTTTTTTTTTAGTTCGAGCACTGAACCGATGGTATACATATATGTATTGGCGTAATTGGTTAGCTACGGCCCACACTTGATCTTTTCCCATTTAAACACGGCTTTTTTAACCGACTTCAAAAAAAGGAGGAGGTTCTCAATTCGACTGTATTTTTTTTTTTTTTTTTTATGTTTGTTACCTCAGAACTTTGGACTGGGCGAACCGATTTTGATGATTCTTTTTTTAATTGAAAGCTGGTGGCTGTCATGTGGTCCCATATAAATTTTATTGAGATCTGACAATGGCATCCACGACAAAACCACATAAGTCGTAAATTTGTGTTAAGATGTGCGCGACAAATTGACGAATAACTCAATATCACGCCAACCGATTTCGATGATTCTTTTTTTAATCGAAAGCAGGTGCTTGTCATGTGGTCCGACATAAATTTGAATGAGATCTGACAAGTAGTTTTTGAGACTTTGAAGTCGGTTATTTTTTGTTAGTAAAATTTAGATTATTATCTAATGTACACGGCCTTCCAAAAAATTTCATTGGCAACACTGGATTGTCTGTCACTCAGTCACCGTTAGAGTTCTATGGGAATTGCACGTTTTTTCATTAAATATTTTGTTGGAATAATTTAATACGTTTGAGGAGATAGATGATAGAGGAGCTTCTTTCGCCATTTCTTTTCCTATAACACAACGCACTATGTGAATAAATTATTTTGATTTGAAAAATGTTGATACTTGATTCCAGGTAACTACACAATACCGGAAGGAACATCCTGCCACATTCACATCTTTGATCTTCATCGGCGACCAGATTTATACGAGAATCCCTTAGAATTTAATCCTGATAGATTTTTGCCTGAAAACTGTGCCAAGCGTCACAACTTTGCTTATATCCCATTTAGCGCAGGACCCAGGAATTGCATAGGTTAGTTTAACTTTCTGAATATCCTAAATAAAAGTTATTTCCCGTTGAATATTATTTTATAGAATTTACAACAGAATTCTACAACAATACTATCTAAAATTATACATGAGGGAACCGAGAAGTTTCTAGTGATACAACTTACCTTTAGTGTTTGCTTTTTATAGAACATGTTTATGAAAAGTTTATATAAACCGCTTTAGCGTGTTAATAGAGGATATTGTTAACTATCTGTATATTATTCGACAACAAAATAAAAAAAATATTAGAATTATTAAATACTAATGATTATATTTTAGGTAATTAATGAAAGTTTAATAAAATTTATTAATTATTAATATTTATTTTTCAGGTCAAAAATTCGCGATGATGGAGTTAAAGTCGGTGCTCACAGCAATATTAAGAAGTTTCGAGCTGGTCCCCGAAACAAAACCGTCTGATTTAGTCTTCACGGCGGATCTTGTGTTAAGAAATTCTAAACCAATTTTCATGAAATTTAGAGAAAGGGAAAATAAATTTTAAATAGATAAATAGAAGTAAGATAGAAATTACGAAAATTTCTACGACAACTAATTCAGTATACCTATGTAGAAAAGTAATGAAACAGAAAAAGCGGAGAAGTAGCTTCCGTTGAAAAATACTTTAATATTTAAAACTTTTTTACTTTTGTACTTTAGTATGTAAATTTTATTACTTGTCAAAATATAATTATTATTCGCATTTTGGAATGTCATTTTAAGTATTACATAATTATTATAGAAAATCAGTACCTACACTACCTACTTCGAATTTGACAAAAGTAACATAAGTTTCTGTTTACCTTTTCTACCTGCTCAGGTATTATGCAAGCTAGCGAGTACACACTCTTATCCATTCCGAAAAAAAAATCGTTACTTCAAAAATAAGTAACATAGGGGCCATGGGATTTTGGACTAATTGCAAATAATTAAAAATAATTGAAATAAAATAATTAAGTCAGCTGTAAGAAATAAATTATACCTACTATCTAAATGCAATAAATTGATGCAATACCCAAGAAATTGTAATTTATTTGAATTCCTCGTATTTTAACTATCATCTATTATAAAACACAAAAAAAAAATATGTTTGTACGGATGTCCTATATGTATACAAGATTTTTTTGAGGTTGTGCGCAAACTTTACCAAATGATTCTATAGCATTTACTAAACGTATCTTATACAGGTACTAGTGCATTATAAAACTTAGTTTTTAAGTTATTGGTAATTCCATTTAATATGGGTGTACATTGTAAAATGGTCTTTATTTGTGCTACGTTGCCGCTCAGTACGGTCATAATCATTCAAACTATACTTGTTTCATTTTAAATGTCATGTCATTATTGGCTTGACTTGTCAATAAAGGCCCATTTAGATGGAGAGCTTCTCGTCTCGAAGAAGCCACGATCGAATTAATAAAAAAATCTTTCTTACATTTACACCTCTCGCTATTTGACGACAATTTCCTCGCAATGGAATATTGATTGTAAACTTAACTCCAATGACAAATCTCGCACTCAAAACGTTTTCAACCGTCTTGTATGATACACGTATGAATTTGAAAAATGTAAGTCGAATACAAGTCGAGATGGTCGTAAGTAATCTTACGTACAATGTGTATCTAAATAGACGTAGGAAATTATCACCTTGATCGATAAGTTACGAATGTCATATGAGATAATCGTAGGTGAGAATTTAGTTCTTTCCTGTATGTAAACATTTGATACGATAATGTTATGGCGATTATTACTAGTGATAGTAGTGTACGATAGATACTAGAAAGTCTCCGTCTAAATGGGCCTTAAAGTAAACAAACATGGTAAAACTTTTCGAACTAGCATTATTACCTATTTGGTTTTGTTAATGTCACTGGTCACACAGACGGCAAAATCGATGAGAAATAATTGTTAACGTCAAGAAAAGTTTACTCATGTCAAAGTTTCATATCAATCATAATGCGACGTTGCCAGAATGAATCCATAACGAAAGATGACCAATTTAATAGTCTGAATAACAGGCCGAAGTTCGTGTACAACCTCAGGAACACGGTGTATATAGACTCTGAAACCATCCTACTAAAGCATTGATAGAGTCGATTCTCGAATGGGTCCATTGATAAAGTCGTTTTTCCACTTTTCCCATACAACAATGTCAACAATTTGAAGATATTAAGTATGTAAAGGAGGCGCATCAACGTCAACACAAAAACACTGATCTGTCATTCTCATCAGATTTTTTTAGCGTAGTGGAACACGCCCGGTATCCACTAGTTGTATATAAATAAAACACGATTAGATTAATATAAGACTTATCAGTGCTGGCGTTAGATCCACTAACACCCTAGGCAAGAATATTGTGGCGCCCCCATAAGAAAATAAAAATCGAATTTTTTTTGCTCGAATTTATTTTTTTATTTTTGCTCCACTCCCCAATTGTGGCGCTCCTCCAAATTTGGCGCCCTATGCCGTCGCCCCACCTCGCCTCTCCCTAACGTCGGCTCTGAGACTTAAGTATATCTATATATACAAAAGAAAGTTGTGCTAGTTACACTATTTATAACTCAAGAAGGGCTGAACCGATTTGGCTGAAAATTGGTGAGGAGGTAGCTTAGAATCAGGAGACGGACATAGGATACTTTTTATCGCGGAAAATAGACCTGTTCCTGTGGGATAAGGTAAAATTTTGTTATATGTAGTTGATAGATTAGTTATTTACACAGATATAAAATAAAGCTTGCCGGGTCAGCTTGGGAGCGGGAGAGGGAGAGGGAGAGGGAGAGGGAGAGGGAGGAGCACACAGAAACTGTAACGGCTAAGAACGGCTGTGATTTGTTACATTCTTAGGCGATACGAAGTTCGCCGGGTCAGCTAGTATAATATAAAAATTATATGTATAATATGTTACAATGCATTGATAGCAATGAGCATAGCTTACAATCATAATAATGTCAGAATTAATCTGATCTCATCGCTGATACAGGTGCGAATAACTGAATAGTGAGAAACAGTTCAAATACCTACACAATTATTTATAATTTTATATCTATGTTACCGGATATCTGTAAAATTCAGCAGTCTATACAATACCTAGGCAATCTATAGAATATCTAAAACGTTCAGGTAACGCTTTGAATATTATTTATTTCATACTTCACCCAGGCATTCTATACTATACTCCATGCGTAGTTGGTAATGTGTGTAAAAGACAAAAACAAGCAAGTGGGAGAGGGGTGAGACGGCGTCTTTTCCTTCTATACAACGCTAGAACGCAGCGATAGCAAACTGCTTGCGTATATATTGTAGGTAAGGCTGTTTATAAATTTATTGTTACAATGCATACACGAATTTTGCGTATTGATCGTGTATATTTTGTATCCTTCTTCGTTCCAAACTATACTACACTTCGGGATCTCTGCCTTTTCACCGAATATTGTTTGGCAGATTATCACTTGCCAACTAACGTTTCGCAGAATTTTATTTCGCCGAATAATCATTTGCCAACTTATCACATAATTTTGTTTTATTTCCCAACCTAACAGTTGCTAACTGTACGTTTGGTCTGCCTTTTATAATGACACTTTTCAAAAGGCCAACTCATTCATTTAGTTGTATATTGTTTACCAAATGATGTATTAAGTAAAGTAAAATTAAAAATAATTATATGTACAAAGTTGCATTATATGCACTTTTAGGGAGAATTTAGGGGTTTTTGATACACAAACAGGCTTCCAAAAGTCTCCGGCGCTGCGGGAAGTGCAGCCCCTCCGCCCTTGCGTAACAAACTGCAGGCACTCCATGCTCGCCTACGCAGCTTCGGCTTTTTGGTCGCCTGCGGCGACCAGCCTCAGCCGCTTCAGCTCACATGGTGCCTGCAGTTTGTTACAGCGGGCGGGGGCTGCTCTCCCTCCGCGCCTCCGGGGTTCACATTCACTCTAGGGGTAGGGCAGACTAGTACCACGTGGGGTCGGGGTTGACTAAGTCGGTTCTGTCACCAATTTAGAAAAATTACCGCCCTCCACTCCCCCTGTCACGGAGGTTTCGATACACACACGATTAGTCCGTATGCGTAATGGCGCTGTACATTATGGAACAAGATATACTTCTACGTCTTCTACGAAGTATACGCGATTATTTGCGTACTGCTTGTGTATGGATTGGAAGAACTTAGTAAAAAAGTTAGTTCCAACCTATACGTGGTTAGTTTCATATCCCTGCATTCTGGCCTTGTACAAAATGACAAAACGCGGCGAGACGTGAGGGCAGGCAGTAAAAGTTTACTTACCACAAAGGGTTTTGGCTGCCAAACCCAAACTTTGGCATTCTTACATTTAAGCAAGCTTCCAGCTCCGACATATCCTCTGGCCTTATTGGCTAGGTTTGGGATTTCTTCTTGATACATAGAAATGACTCGCTCATGCCTGTTATCTATCTATTTCTATGGGTACGCAGACGATAGCAGAGTGGTGGTGGAACGTATAGTTAATTCTCACAATTTGGGCTGTATCCGAGTGGGGCACGGCCAATCTTGTAGAATTCTAAGACTAAGATGTTTCTCTTACTTCCCAAAGGTTGACTGGTAGAGAATGCTTTTAGCATTAAGTCCGCCTTTTACCTCTTACATTGCTGTAAGGTTTAAAAGTTTAAATAAATAAAAAAGATACGTGTAGGTATATTTACCTCACGTACTAGGAGCCCGCTCACCCGAGCCCTACTTTTCATAACGTACATTAAGAATATACCGATCGCCTTCAGTTGTTACGAGTTAAAGTAAAAACCCCAACTTTACTACACATCACCTACCTACACACACCCAAATCTATAAATTTTATTCATTGCCGGTGAACCTGCAGGTATTCTGTACAGTAGATGGGAAACGTATACATTACCTAGGTAAAGTATGTAATGGTGAATAATATTAATATCATTTAACACATTGCCAAAACGACCCAGGTATTATACACATTACCTAGGGATTGTGCTGAATACCCGCATTATACAGATATCCGGTAACATCTATACAAAATTGAAAAACGACACACCAATGATTAAACAAAGTCTCAGAAACTATCGAACCGATTAAGATGAAATTTGACAGGGAGATTTATGATAAAGGAGAATAAGCTTAGAACGGATTTTTGGAAATTCATCCCCTAAGGAGTAAAAATACGGGTTCGAATTCATTTTCATACAAACCAACTTCGTCAGTTTTAGAGTTATAAATATGAAAATTTTGATGTAAGTTTATAGTTATGAACAACTAACGTGTTCATTTATTACATTTTTATGCACATCATCCTTTACAGGGTTAATTTAGGGGATGGAACTTATTACGCAATTCCGTCATTTCTGAAGTTAAAAACATGAAAATTTATATAATAGCTCCAGATTGAAAACAAAATTTGGAAGTATTACATTTTTTTTTTGGAAAATCATCCCCTCATCATAAGTTTATAATTAGAAACAAAAATAAATTGTATCAGGTTTCTTTGGAAATTCATTCCCTAAGGGGTAAAACCAGGGTTTGTAAGTATGTCATCATTTTCGAACTCAGAAATGTAAATATTCATATGTAAGCTTATATGTAAGCTTATATGTATGAAGCTTATATGTTACAGGTTTTTTCAAAATTCATCTCCTACGGGGTACACCTAAGGGGTTTAAGTATGTATGCAACTTCGTCATTTTCGAACTTAGAAATGTGAAAACTAATATTATGTAAACTTTTGAAAAATACCAAACACACAAAAATATTAAACATATATTTTGACGTAAATCAAAGATGTTTTTAATAAAAGTTTAAGTTGTACTTGTTCTTATAGATTTAAATAACGGTTTTATCTTTATCAGGTCTAAATGTGTAAATTTTGCAAAACCTGTATTTGTAATTAAAAGTAAGTACCTAAGTTTTATCCCAACGCTCTAGGATCACTCTATGTTACAAACCGAATATCTTAATATATATAAATTACGTGTATGTTGTTTGTCCGCGATGGACTCCTAAACTACTTAACCGATTTTAATCAAATTTGCACACCGTGTGCAGTTTGATCCAACTTGAAAGATAGGATAGCTTACATCTCAATTTATAGTCGCAATATTATTTTACTTTTGACAGAACGAAGTCTGTCCGAGCAGCTAGTTTCATATAAAATACTAGAGTTCTGTTTGCGGCTTTACTCGCGTTTTCTGGGAAAATAACCTCTATCCAATAGAATATATTCAATAGTTTTTGCTTGAAACAGTAACAAACGTTCATAGCTCCTCTAAAACTTTCACATACAATATAATTATATATACCCAATATTAGGATTACGTTAGAAAGACTTTACCTCCCTGCTCCCGACATAAGGAATACATAATTAATATTATGTTGATAATTTTGAATATTCCTCCGCGGAACCCCAACGTAATTATCATAAAAATGTACATAAATAGGTAATTATTTATGTCAGTGATATAAATAGAAACAAATACATGCTCAATTCGTCTTTAACGTGACTAGTACCTAGGCGCTGATAGCTTTGTTGTTATATGTGTTCTGAGTTAGTTGTACAGCGCACGTATTTTCACCATGCTTATACATATTTTACTCGGCTTAATAGTAATTTTATGTATAATTCACAATATCATTAATAACAATAGAAAAGCCAGACTGGTCCGGAAAATTCCAGGTTTGAAAGACCATTTCTTGATTGGAAACGCTTGGCACGTTCTTCTCTCACCAGGTAACGTAACATAGTGGTAATTTTATTTATTAAAGTTAAAAATGGCAAATCTCTAAATACATTTTTGAAGTGCGTGTATTAAAATTGTACAAGTTTACGCACTCTTACAAAATTTTAAAATTAAAATTTTATTTTAATTAAATAATTTATTATTTAATTACTTTATTATTTTAACTAGCTTCTACCCGCGACTTCGTCTGCGCGGACTTGAGAATTAGTAATAGAATAGTAGAATAGTAATAATTAGAATTAGTAATGGTATAATGGACTGGTTTCACAATGTCGACTTTATCAACAGCAAATATCTTTAAAAACGATTACGTTGTTTCCGTCCGTTCAGGATTTACATAATTCTTCTTCAAGATACACCATTAGACCCATTTACCTGATCATCTTGACTACTAATTTTACCTTTTTTTATACCCTGGACCGAAAAATTAAAAAAAAAAACATATGAAACATATCCTACAAACAGTTTTTCAAAGTCAACTCAGATTCATAAAACTTAAACCAAATCTCTAATCCAAAATGTTCTCCGCATTTTCTCACATTCTCGGATTAAAACTCCAACATTATGAAACATTTTTTCTTCATTGAATAAGGCAAGTCTTCTTATTCATTGAATAGTATTTGTAATTACTAAGTTTGACCCAGCTAGGTCTATTTACATCGGTACAAACGGTAGAGCACCTTAAATCGATGACCAAAAATAATAAAAATATGAAGAAGATTAAATTTTATACTCCATCAAGTTCAGAGACAGTGTTATTTATTTTATCTGGTAGAACTAACAATTTTATTAAGATACAATATACATACTGAGATAAATAAAGACAACTGAAAAAAAAACAAACAGTTTTACTTCGACTACACCTCCCCGAAATTAAACCAGGATATTGTAGGAGTTGGAGGTAATAAGTTACAGTTTAATTCAGACTACTGGAATACTGGACTGCTTCTATTTATTCATAGACGTCGACAAAGTTTTCCACGTAAGTATAAACAGCCAAAGCTAACTTTATCGAATTCTTCTTCCATTTGAATTACGTAGTGTTTTCTTGGCACTACTTCTTCCTCCTTTTCATAATCATAATCATTTGTTTAGCCAGAACATAGTATCATATAGGTGTTTACATTAACAAATTCATTATGCTCTGCCTCCATAGGCGTGCAAAAGAGTAACATTAGTCTACTCTATTATACTATACTTAATTACAAAATAACTTTTTAATTAATCTAATTTTCGACTTACTGTGTGTTTTTATCTGACCAAGTAATAACGTCTGTAAGTCGGTCCCCATGCTACTCACCAGATCACGCGAACTGCCGCCGCAGCTCTGTCTCTATGATCGGATCAGGTGGTTTAGCAGTGAGGTGTACCATGTCAGGTTTCTCGGTCAATGTTTGATCGCGCCGACCACGGGCTACATGAGTTGCTCAAGGACGTCTCGCCCATCCACACTTGACTTCCTGAGAGCTAAACGCTTCTGCGGGAAGAGTCCAAAGAGTCCACCCGACTATTTGGGGAGTTTCGCAACCGCGGTACCAGCTAGATTTACGGTAATGAAAGGATCCCCTACCCGACAGCAGGGCCCGCTTCTCACACAGGAGACTCTAGTTCTCCTGAATGACTATTTATATAGCTCGATACATCTTAATTCTAAGCTCTGCTCCATCATAAACAACTCTAAACTTGATAGCATGAAAAAATAATAATCTTCATAATTTAAAAACAAAAAAGAAAACGAGAATGAAAAAATAATAAATTATGAAGATTATTATTTTTTCATTCTTGTTTTCTTTTTTGGACGACAACGCATGGGTGATGCCTTTAGTCTGATCACGGACGACGCTTTTAGTCATCCGTGACAATTATCAGGTGGCTCGTCTGCTTTTACGTGGCTATTCGCAAATTCAAAAGTATTTTAATTACTTGTATTGCACTTACGTTCGGTCATAATTAACCTATACGGAGCCGGCTTGGTATCTACGCATTGACCAGTAAGTGACAGCAGTAGATGATTAATGATTATACGCAAATATTTTAATTTCTTACTCATTGTGATTATTAAATATGTAAAGGATTTTTATTTTTATTATTATCTACTTTCTATGTGCCTATTCCTACATCACAATAAGAAAATCTAAATTGTAATACTCTGTCAAAGTTTAAGATTTTTATTTATCTACAAAAAAAAAACATTATTAATTGATGATTGTATCATAATATTATCACTAACACTGACCCACACCAATGTACAGCGAATTGAATATAGGAATCTGATAGCACAATCTAACATTGATTGAGTAGGGTAATTAATTTCTTAAAACCCCAATGTTTTAAATATTGTAAATATATGTGTAGTTACACATTCATTTCAATAAAAGATTTATTGACTCATTCTCAGACCTACTTACATTTTTTTAATTATGGCTTCTAGTTAACTAAACTGACATCTGTTGTTGATTAGTAGAACTAAGTAACTGCAAAATCATAAATTAAAAAAAAATTGGTACACATCATTGAAGTATAATGTCATAGAATAGACATCTCGAACAAAAAGTGTGTCCCCGCCGGGAGGTTCTATTTTCAAAATTGGCCCCCGTTCTCTTTTCAAAATCGAACGAATCCATTGGCAATTGAAGCCGCGCGGCGCCAATTCATTGGAACATACATTGTGTTCGCGGTGTCCATTCTATACGCTAGTAATAATACTTCAATGGTACACATTGATTTTTTTTAAAGAAATAACGTATATTTCCGATACTAAACAGTCTCTTATGTCCCTCTATCGGGCACTTTCAGTATTTCTTGCTGTTATGTGGCGTATCAAAAAGTCATATTTATTGATATCTCCGCTTCTAAGCGACGTATCACGATAAAACATACACCAGATTTTAAGTTAGACCACCAGTAATATAACTGTGAAAATTGCGCTCAATTTCATCCAGCGGTTTTGGCGTGATGCGGTGTCAAACATACAGACAGACAAGATTTTTAAAAATGACAGATTTGCAATCTATTGCTCCTATATAGTCCCCTGATACCAAAATTTCATAAATATCTTCAATGTACAGACATTATCGAATTACAGTTTTACAATATATATAGATATATAGATTACTTATAGTTTCATCATGTCCGTCCGTCCGTCTGTCCGTCTGTCCGTCTGTCAGTCTGTCAGTCTGTCAGTTTATCCGTCTGTCCGTCTGTAAGTCTGTCCGTCTGTCCGTCCTTCCGTCTGTCCAAAGCAAAGCGCCGAGATCCTTAGTACTAGCAAGCTAGAAAGCTGTTAGAAGCTAGAAAGCATATTTATTAAAACTCCAGAATCGTAGAATATAATATTGAAAAACATTTTTTTTCAATATTTGTCTTAAACTACTTATGCTAACGTAGCCGTGATATAATAGATTTCCTTGTAAATTCACCATATAACCTATTTTTGAGAATTTTTTTGTTTGTCCACCTCGAAACGTTTAGCCAGCAGGGGGGGTGCGGTACACTTGACACTTGACTCTAACCAAAATTAGCAATTTAAAGTCAAATATTTCGCAAATGGACCCTCGTTCCAAAAATGTTCTAATAAGACCCATAATATTTTTGGAAGACCTTTTCAACGATACCCCACGCTATATTGTACGCGGGAGGTACCCTGAAAAAAGAATGTTTTTCAATATTTTATTCTACAATTCTTAAATATGTATTATACATGCCAAATTACTTCTTTCTAGCACTAAGGGTCTCGGTGCTTTGCTTCGGACAGACGGACAGATGGACAGACGGACGGACGGACGGACGGACGGACGGACGGACGGACGGACGGACGGACGGACGGACGGACGGACGGACATGATGAAACTATAAGGATTGCGATTTTACTTTGGAACCCTAAAAACGCTACGATATTGTTAAGTTCACGTGAAAGTGTTAAGAAAACCGAGCAAGTGCGTGTCAGACCACGCGCAGTCTAGGGTTCAGAAATTGTAAGTTTATAGTTATACTCATGCTAACATAGCTGTGATAGTTTTCCTTTTAAATTCATAATTATATGTTACTGCTGTGAATTTTTTCACATGTCCAACACTAATCATTTAGCTTGAAGGGGAGGGGGGGGGAATTGAATCTAACCAAAATAAAACCATATATTTCGCAAACGGACCACTAAATCGGAAAATAATCTTAGCAGACCCATAATATTTTTAAGATACACTTTCAACGATATCCCACACTATTGGGTACACTTAAGATATTGAAAACTAATATTTCTTGAAATTAGTTTCATTATTGTTCAGTTTCAGTTAATCATTCGAGAATAACTATTATATGGTTAGCCCAACAGTTCATTGACTATCATTAACAGCGACATTTGTATGTTTTGTTTTTACATGTTAACCATGTTTATACATTTATACAGTTAAATAAGTTAATTAGGATATCAAATATCGTTCGTTTTGTGAATCCCCTCAACCTCGGGCAAAGTCCAGGTCGGTCAGCAGTGTCGACACTATTTACCGGAAGTACACACATCCGGATCCGGACGATAGCGTCTCCTGAAAATGTTGTCAACAAAGTTAAAGTTTCGTAATTTACCTACAGAGTAAACGTTAGTACCTAATTCACCCTCAGTTTATTTTATAAAACGAAAAAAATGTAAGATTTTCACTGTTTCCAATTTGCGTATTATAATTGGTTTCATAAATTTGTCTCTTTACAATTTAAAATGATTTTATTCTGCCGTAGAAGGAAAGGTTAAACGCTTTTTCATTGCCTTTACATCAAAACCATAATTTTAAGAAACTGAACATGTAAGTATTAACTTGATCAGTTACTTACAACTGATCCATCCTTGACTGATACATCGGTTCTGATATTGTCGCCCTTTGTTAAAGGCTTATACCTAATTATAACTTTTATTATAGGCTCTGATGCTTCATTTCTAAAATCATAATTGCCTTTTCACCAACACCTCTATTGGAGGTGACTGAGATCTGCATATAGTTTTATCCGACGGTAGAACTCATGTATGGTGGTAGAAATGTTTATCAGTTGCTGTGTCAGAGAACCATTTATATTATCCTCTTATTTTTGGCCTGCAACGTGTCGGCGATGCTCTTGGTGTTGTTGCTGTCTGTGGGTGAGGGTAATCAGTTATCGTTAGGTGGTACAAAACTAACTCACGATGATATTTGAGTACTTAGAATAATAATAAACTAGAAGCCACATCTCGCTGTCATTGCTAGTCGCGCGTTGTGTCCAGAACCGCCCGGCCCCGCCGTTCTTCCCACCCGCGGTAGTGTTGCAACGTAACACGTGTCGCATTATTCCGGGAAATGTTTGTGACAGGACGTTGAGAAAAAAGATAAAGGCGATTATACTTAGGTCTACCAGTATCTGATCGCAACATATTATTACTGTGTTTCTAAAAATATGTTTCTCATGTAAGTGACTGTATCTTAAATATGAGAATAAGTTTCATTAAACCTAAATAAAACTTGTTGATCGTAATTGAACTATTATTACTTTCGATGTTGATTGTTAGTATTTTTATCATAATATATATTAGGTTTATAATAGGTAATATAATATGTGTGGTTTGTTAATTTCAGACGAAAACATATTAAAAAATAAAGACCCCACCCATTTTCAAAAAAAATTGTTGAAAATTTGGGTGGGGGGTTAGGGGTGGGTCCAGCAAGGTTTATGTAATTGGGACTGGGGGATCCTAAGGCGGGTTGAAAATCGTGTCAAAAATCGTCTAAGACGCACCGTTTCCGAGATATCCGGTTTTTCCTAAAAAATTGTTGAAAATTTGGGAGGGGGGTTAGGGGTGGGTCCAGCAAGGTTTATGTAATTGGGACTGGGGATTCTTAAGGGGGGTTGGAAATCGTGTCAAAAATCGTCTAGGACGCACCGTTTCCGAGATATCCGGGATTTCCGGTATTTCCAAAAAAAAAAAAATTGTTGAAAATTTGGGTGGGGGTTAGTGATGGGGCCAGCAAGGTTTATTTATCGGAACTGGGGTGTGCACGGGGGGATGGGAATCGTGTCAAAAATCGTCTAGGACGAACCGTTTCCGAGATATCCGGGATTTCATTCACAACTAATTTCATTTTTTAAATAGAAGATAATAAGATAAGGTGATAAGATTCACAATTACAAAACTACAAATGAACTCAAGTCGTTTGATAAAATTAAAATACTGTCAGTGGAAGCGCGCGTTTAAGTACCGCGCGGGTGTAGGCAAATTTTTCAAGGACAGGGCCGAGTAGGAATATGGCTTATTTGTGCTGCAAAGCCGGCGGCTTCAAAAGTTGCCAATCACGCCAGCGGCAAAGTGTGTAACAGTCATTACGGTAGGGAAAATCAAAACTGTTATATTGGCAACACTGACAAAATGGAGGCATAACTATGGTTGACAATTTCAATATGAATGAAATATTTGATAATTTATTAAGATAATGTTTTATTGTGCTAATTACACATGAAATGTGATCCCATCATTTTTCTTTTTATGATCAGCTGCATTTGTACACGTCGGAACGGCGCAAGACGGCATTATTTAATAAAATTACGAGAGCAATTCAGCCGTCCGTCCACAGGGGAATTTCCGGAGAACTAATCGCTCGTTCGTAATAATAGTCTATATTAGACTATTTTTTGTATCGTCAATTTTAGGCGCGTATGAGGGATGCTTGTTTGAGTATGTAACTGTAGGGTAAACGTGAAAAAAAATTAAGCGCTTGAAAAAAAATTTGCCTCTTAAGATCATATTTTCAAAATGAAGCTAGGCTGAAAAAATTAAGATTGAAAACACTGGACATGTAGTTCCACTCAACATAGGATTTTAAAATTATATTAAAATTCAGTTGAAAGCTTTTGACAAAGTTTGTTTTCTTTGTGTAGGAAAAAATATTTGTGTAAGGAAAAACCACGATTTCTCAGAGATTTTAATACATAAATATAAGGTTTCACATAGTTATTTATCGGGAAAGATGATAATATTCTAAATTATGGTACTAAATAATCAAATAATTGAATTATTTCCTTCTTCTATTCTATTTCTACTTTTACATTCTTATACTGCCTTCGCTGTTCTCTGTTTAACACGTTCGAAGCGGCACCAATTTTTTATTTCTTTCCATTCCTGCGGGACATGGCGTTTTCAACCTGGTCCTAAAACTTTCATTGTGGCGATACAAGTTATATTAGACCCTGTAACGCTTTAGAAACTAAATTCTTGTTTTAGCATACTTTTACCAAAAAATATATTCTTTTTTGCCTTGAACATTATCTATAATGAAGTGATTTATGTAAATCTGAAGGCGTACGTCAATAGCTTATTTTGTGTAAAATCTATAGCTAAAATAAAATACAGTATCTTTTACACCCTGTACCGCACTGAACACGGGAAGTTGTGTACATATTTTAGGGTTGGGAAGTAAAAATATCGATAACCTTATATAAAAGAATTATATTGAATGTTCTATAAAACATAGTAGACAAAAATATTTTTGGCACTGAGCACAAAGCATCAAAAATTTTTAAATTTTTACTCTCGGCTTGTTAAAAAAGTTCGTAATTTTTTATAACATCCGACACAATTCCTTTTCTTAACAACCTTTACGAGATAGTGTTTACTTAGTTTCGGTTTCGGCTCTGAAAAAATAAATGTATTATTATCGAAATTACATATACGCACATTGAAAACATAAGTGGCATTATACAAAAAAACCGAATTCTATGTTATGTAAAACGAGATTTAGATTACCTAAAATGAAGCGCTTCTAATGCAAATACTGATATTTTAATAGTTTGGATACTTTTTTCTAGATGCCTCTTGTGTCACTTTATACTTTTAGTAAAAACAACTGTGCGGTGAGTAAAAAAGCGGCCAAGTGCGAGTCGGACTCGCCCATGAAGGGTTCCGTAGCAGCAAGTAACATAATATAAAAGTTCTTGAAGTTCGTTGTAACTTTGATCGAGGTAAATTGCGGTTTACGATTTATGACGTATTAAAAAAAAACTACTTACTAGATCTCGTTCAAACCAATTTTCGTTGGAAGTTTGCATGGTAATGTACATCATATATTTTTTTTAGTTTTATCATTCTCTTATTTTAGAAGTTACAGGGGGGGGGGGACACACATTTTACCACTTTGGAAGTGTCTCTCGCGCAAACTATTCAGTTTAGAAAAAAATGATATTAAAAACCTCAATATCATTTTTGAAGACCTATTCATAGATACCCCACACGTATGGGTTTGATGAAAAAAATTTTTTGAGTTTCAGTTCGAAGTATGGGGAACCCCCAAAATTTATTGTTTTTTTTCTATTTTTGTGTAAAAATCTTAATGCGGTTCACGGAATACATCTACTTACCAAGTTTCAACAGTATAGTTCCTATAGTTTCGGAATAAAGTGGCTGTGACATACGGACGGACGGACAGACAGACAGACAGACAGACAGACAGACATGACGAATCTATAAGGGTTCCGTTTTTTGCCATTTGGCTACGGAACCCTAAAAAGTGGCATTTTGTGTTTACTGTCGTTTTAAGCGTAATTCACGCTACTGAAGTAATAACCACATAAATTACATTTTGGATATAGTGTCACTTAGTTAGTTAAAAGTAATAACCAAACAAATTTTATTTTGAAATCGCACGGTTTTGTCGACTGCGACACAACACTGGCCGCGTGAAGCCAGCGCAGGGTGCGGTATAAGGTGTGCGGGGGTACCAGGTGTTTTCTAGCTGGTACCGCACTGTATTTATATTTTATTACTACAGTGCGGTACCAGATCTAAAATATCTGGTATTAAGCTGGCCACTCCTTTGGACTCTACTTTAGAAACACATCTTAAATATATATTTATCTCCTTCCTGCACCAAAGCAAACTGAAGTTATGCCTTTCGCACCACAGAGAAGTCTATGTTTTTCTTAGCCGCACTGCAAGCGAGTCATGTACAACATGTTTTCAACCTGGTTTCGCATCGAACGTGTTAAACCAAAGGTCGAGAATGAGAAAATACAGAAATGGCAGAGAATGCTTATAGCATTATGCTGCCGTCCTCAAGCTAAAAGGCGGCTAAATGTCATCTGGTAAATTTTTACTTTATTAACAGTTTTGATATTTTTTTGACCTTTAGTAATATTTAAGTTCAAAAAAAATATATATCTTTTGAGTTTGACATAGTACGACAACATTAACAATTGTTTTATAGAGAATCACTAGCACGATTTCAAAATAATCCTGCGTTTTTTGGCTCTACCTCAAAAACTGTTTTGTCACTTAACCGCCTTTTAGTTTGAGGACGGCAGTATGTCCACCTTTTGTACAGTCACCTGCAGAGAAAAGTAACCCATCTGTTTATAAATAAATGAACAGCAACGTTTCTGTTGCCTGTTGCGTTGTAAACTAATGGGTACTTTTCTCTGCAGGTGACTGTACCACTTAGTTATAAGGGTATAATACAGTGTAAATAAATAAATAAATAAAACACTATTTTAATTTTCAGTGGAGTTATTTCGTTTAGCACGTCAACTTGCAGCTACGTTCAATGGAATATATAAGTTCTATGCTTATCCACACTCATCTGTTAATATTTACAATCCGGAAGATATTGAGGTTTGTAAAATGCTGATTTAATTACAATGAATAACAAACGTTTTACGTTCCTCAAAGAACCACAACTCTCATAATCTGTACTAATATTATAAAGCTGAATAGCTCGTGGTACAATGCGCTAATATCAGGAACTACTGGTTCGAATTGAAAAATTATTTTGGTGTTTGATAGTCCATTTATCGAGAAAGGCTATAGGCTATATAACAATCATATATTTTAGTAGTTAGTTTTATCCACAAATTAACACGGGTGAAACCGCGTGGCACAGCTAGTAAGTATACACTGTCGTTCAGCAATTTTTTTAGATGAGTCTTAAATGTAAACAAACTTACGGTCATAAAATAAGTCGTAAACAGACTTTAGCGTCTTTTTGTTGCAATTAGTAATTTACTCCTAATTATAAAAGTAACTACTAATTATATTTTTAAATCAATATTTCAATTAAAATAGTGCATTTGTTTACCAAATAAGACTCGTCTAAAAAACGGTTTATAAACGGACTATCCGTTTAGGTACAACTGTACATATTTTCAGATCGTAACGTCGAGTAAGAAGCATCACGAAAAAAGTGAAATTTATAAATTTCTGCGCCCTTGGCTGAGGGACGGCCTTCTCCTTAGTAGCGGTAAGTCTTTTCAACATTTTTCGATTTTTTTTTTGCTTAATTAGGTATGCGTATGGTTTACCAACAAGTGACTCGCGCTCTGTAGGAACTCGACCGTAATTGGTTAATTAATTGATTTTTTGTCACGCTAACGTAGACCTCCGTCGAGTCTCCCGTAGACCTCCGTCGAGTCTGGGGGTCCTTTTGGACCACTTTGGGAACTAAGCTGTAAAGTATAGTGTAAAAACAAAGTAATATTTTGATACACGTAACTAAGTGTGTGTCCACTGTCCACATTGCAGGCCTAGCGCGTTTGCGACGACGGGCGCCCGGGCGCGAAATATTAGATATATGAAACCGCTGTTTGCGTCCATAGTGAAGGCGGGCGGGAGCCCAGCCCAAAGGGCGAACGAGTTAGCTCGCGTAGTTTTTAAACGTTCCTATACGTGCGTTATGGCCATTCTATCACATTCTATGGAGCTACGGGCCTAGGCTAGGCGGTAAGCGACCCAATGCGCGGGCGGCGGGGGTATTAAACCAGTTCGGTTTTGTCGCCCAGGGGTCTAAACTCGTTGTAAATTTTTTTTTTTTGTAAAAATTTGTATTTTCTTTCGTTATTTAGGTGATATTTTACTTAGAATGTAGTCAAATGTTGAAAGAGGCATTCGAGTATACTCAAAGAACTTTGTAGGGTACAATCTCAATTCTTCATATAAATTAAAAAAAAAACACCATTTTTTTTCTCTGCTTTTATTTATTTCGCGCACACCATCTCTTGTGTTCAACACCTCCCATCTCAGGATGGGACTATCTAGTAAAAGTACCAAATCTTCGTCCATAGTTTACAACACCTGACAATACATCTTAGTAACGCTACATCAGCTCGCACGTCAGTGTGGACCTGGACTGGACACAGAACGCCCCGGCCACGAGCCGTCGCGCCCGCTTGAGACCCTAGTCACCGCGCCCTCACTACTATAACTCAGTACTATAATATTGTTTCTTATAAAATGTACATTGGTACGTAGGTAACAAACATATATAAATATATTATAATATCGAATCGAAACAAAAAATCTTCAGAAACGTACAACATTTTTGAAAGACTTCCTACAATTCCCACACCATGCTGTAGGCGGGAAAAAAATCATCCCCACTGTGCATGTGGGGGAAGTAACCTAATTAAGATTTTATTGCACCACTTTGTAGGCATGGTAAGTAATGTACAGTACGGCCGACGTATCTTGGCGCGTCTGAACATAGGCTCTGCGAACTTTGCGACTGAGACATAATACGCCGCGTACCAAGTATTGCCGAATTATATTACTGCGCAACCTTCTGCGCGAAGTTCAGTCGCGCCAAGATACGTCGGCCATACTGTACGAGTAGGTATATCCATGGCGTGTGAGCCAAACTGCAGTCGCATAGACAGACAGACAGTCGGACGAAAATAACGAATCTATAAGGGTTCCATTTTGACTACAGAACCCTAACTACTTCGCCTTAACAGATTTAGCCTTTTAAGTTTTAAGAGTAATAACTATATAAACTGATTATTATGATATTTTATCTCTACCTATGTTTTCCATCCACGTGTACCGAGGAAAAAATGTAAATATTGTTGGATATAATCAAGAAGCAGTTACCAGTACCACGCAATTATAATTTGTTATAGATGTAAACAATGTTTTAGTAAACATTGTATTTTATGTATTCAAATAGAGGTCACATAGATCAGAGAGTACTGCTTCCTATACATCTTGGTATCCTAGTATGGTATATAGTATAACTAGCTGCCCGACCAGACTTCGTTCTGTCCAAAGTTTTTTTATTTATTTTGAGATTTAAGCTATCTTTCAAGTTGCATCATACTGCACACGGTGTGCAAATTTGATTAAAATCGGTTCATAGTTTAGGAGTCCATCGCGGACAAACAACGTGACACGTAATTTATATATATTAAGATGGTAACCTTGGTTAACTCAGGTTTTATTTATGGATGGATGGTTTTATTTATGGCCTTGCCATCGTTATTGTATTCAATTCAATTAGTGAGTTCTAAGTTTTGTGTTAAAGATGCCTTTGGACAGTGATGGCCACTTACCACTCATGTGGTCTGGTATAAATGACATTATTTTCTTGGTTAGGTTTTAACCCTATGAGGCGGACTGTGCGGTACGACCATTCTACATTCATTCTACTCAACAACATACCTAATAGTATGGGTTTTCTTTTTAAGCTACTTTAGCTTTTGCAGGTTGGTGAAAGTTTAAAATTAAATGTACCTACTAATAATATCGTCGGAAATTGTAAAGAAAGTTAAATAAAAACTTGTTAAAACATGGTAGATACCAACCAACATATTTGTAGGGACAACATTAACTTAGCTTAAGTAATATATAAATGTAAAGCCTCAGTTACGCGAGCAGTCGTGTGCGCGCTTATGTGCTGTTAATACGTGTGCAAGTAAATTAAATACGTGAACGCTCCGACTTGATTTCATTTGTCCATCAAACCCAATCACTCAAGACTCAACAAGTAATTGGCAACACAACATCTCTCCATCACACCTATCTCCTAAATTGGTGACCCCGCTGACGAACATCTAGAACCTTCAACATGGCAACTGCACCCAGCGCTCAACAACCTGTCGCACCGTCCGCACCGTCGTCATCCAACCCAAACGCCGAGCTGGCAGCAATCACCCTGACCTCTAAGATCCCAGATTTCTGGACCGACCAGCCCAGGGTCTGGTTCATTAGGACAGAAGCGACGCTGGCACCCCAGAAGCTATCAGATGATTCCAGATACGACATCGTGGTATCGAAGCTCAACAAAGAAGCGATCCAGCAAGTTACAGACATCTTGGTGGAACCGCCTGCAGTGAAGAAGTTCGACACCCTAAAGGCACGCTTATTAGCCATATACGAGGAATCTAAAAATAGACAACTGCAAAAGCTAATAAGCGAGATGGAGCTTGGTGACCAAAAGCCGTCACAGCTCTTACGCCGCATGAGGGAACTGGCCAAGGACAAGATACCTGATGATACCTTGAAGATCTTATGGCAAGGCCACTTACCAAGCGCAGTAAGAGCAGTGCTAGCCGTGTCGGACACCAAGGAGCTGGACAACCTGGCGACCATCGCCGATAACGTCCTGGAGACCACGCGAGCGGCACACGTTATCAACGACGTATCGCAGCAGCACTAACCCACGACTCCCAGCAGCACCGAGCTGATCATGGCTGAAATAGCCAAGCTGACTCTCAAGGTGGAAGAGTTAGAGAAGAGATCGAGACCGAGATTTCAACGACGCTGGAACAGAAACCGTTCAAGATCCACATCGCGAAACCGCAGCCGTGATCCTTCAACCCAACGCTGGAACCCTGAGAACCCGCTTTGCTTTTACCATCATCGTTTCGGCGCCAAGGCCAGGAAGTGCGCGGATCCCTGCTCCTGGACGGCACGTCAGGAAAACTGAACGAGGTGCAGACAACGGCGGAGCTCTGCGCCATTTCCCCGTGCCACCGCCTACGAATCCTGGATGTTAACAGTGGACTTAAGTTTCTCGTGGACACTGGCGCTAATATTTCCGTTTTGCCCGTGCCAAATAAACATACGAGTAGTTATCGCGAGTGCAGTGATTACAAATTATTTGCAGCTAATGGATCAGAAATCAAAACGTATGGGGTAAAGTCACTAATTTTAAATTTTAAGCTACGTAGACCATATCGTTGGGATTTCGTGATCGCTGATGTGAGACAACCCATTTTGGGAGCAGATTTTTTAAGTCATCACAAATTGCTGGTTGACGTCAGCGCACGAAAACTCATCGATCAGGTAACAGATTTAAATGTTATTGCATCTCTTGTACTGGTACATGAACCCTCTGTGTTTTCTGTTAGCATTGATCATCCTTATCATAATTTATTATCAAAATTTCCTAACATTACCAAACCTATGTCATTCGTGGAAACCGCATCAAATTCGGTACAGCATCACATAGAAACTACTGGACCTCCGGTTTATTCTCGCGCGAGGCCACTACCGCCTGCTAGATATAAACGTGTTAAAGCCGAATTTCAAAAAATGCAAGAACTGGGCATCTGTCGACCTTCGAAAAGCGCATGGGCGAGTCCCTTACACGTAGTTGAGAAGAAGAATGGTGATATTAGACCTTGCGGAGACTACCGACGCCTTAACGCAATTACGAAACCCGACAGATATCCAATTCCACGTTTACAGGATTTCACGTACATATTGGCTAATAAAAACATTTTTTCCAAAATTGACATTAATAGGGCCTACCATTTTATCGAAACCGCGCCGGCTGACATCGAAAAAACCGCGATCATAACACCTTTCGGTCTTTTTGAATTCCCTCGGATGACATTTGGTTTGCGTAATGCGGCCCAGACCTTCCAACGCTTTATGGATTCCGTTTTTCAAGGACTAGATTTTGTATTTAATTATATAGACGATGCTCTTATCGCTAGCGAGTGTGAATCACAACACCTCGAACACTTAAATATTATTTTTCAACGGTTAAATAATTATGGTATCACAATTAACCTATCTAAATGCGTTTTTGGTCAAGCTAGTCTCGAATATTTAGGTTATGAAGTCTCATCCAAAGGTATTCGACCAACAGAGGATAAGGTCAAGGCCATCGCCGACTACCCAAAACCAGAGACAGTCGAGGACTTGCGCCGGTTCACAGGTATGGTAAACTTTTACCGTTCTCATTTACCCAATGCAGCGTCTTATCAGTCTCTTTTCAACCAGTATATCGGCAGTTCTAAAAAGAGAGATAAAACTCGCATTGAGTGGTCTGATGAAGCCAGTAACGCATTTGAGCAATGTAAAACTAGTCTTAAACAGGCAGCTACATTGTCACACCCTCGGACTGATACGACTCTCGCATTGATGACTGACGCTTCTGACTTTTGTGTAGGAGCAGTACTGCAGCAACAGGTTAACGGTATTTGGGAACCGCTGGGTTACTTTTCTAAAAAGCTAACCGCAGCCCAACAAAGGTACTCAACCTACGATCGTGAGTTATTAGCCATTTACATGGCAATAAAACATTTCCGTAAATTATTTGAGGGACGCCAGATCACCGTGTACACCGATCATAAACCTTTAACCTACGCATTCTCAAAATTAGGCAAGGATTCGGACGAAACACCTCGCAGAATTAGGCATTTATTATATGTAAGTGAATTTACAACTAACATACGACACATTAGTGGACATAGCAACACGGTAGCTGACTCATTGTCACGTGTAGCAACAGTTTATTGTCCCACGATTCTCGACTACGATAGAATCGCAGAGTTGCAGGAAACTGATACCTATTTGCAACAAACGCTATCCAACGCGAACAATAATAATTCTATTATTTTAAAGAAACTACATTTACCTACATGTAATAAACCTATTTATTGTGATGTTTCTACCCAAATTGCGAGACCATATATTCCAAAAGAATTCCGACGTATAGCTTTCGAAAGTGTACATAACTTGAGTCATCCCGGTATACGCGCGACTCGAAAACTAGCTACAAAAAAGTTTTTTTGGCCTAACATAAATAAAGATATTAACGATTGGTCAAAAACTTGCATAAATTGTCAAAAATCAAAAATCGATCGCCACACTATTTCAAATTTAGGTCAATTTCCCCAGGTCGATCGTTTTGAACATATTCACATAGATTTAATTGGACCTCTACCGATTTCACAAAATGGTCATAGATACTGTTTAACAATAATAGATCGATGCACACGTTGGCCTGAAGCATTCCCTATTCACGACATTAATGCTGAGACAGTCGCAGACGCGTTGTACACCAACTGGATTTGTCGCTACGGATGTCCTGTAAAGCTGACAAGCGACCAAGGTCGTCAATTTGAAAGCTCACTTTTCCAGCAGCTTATGAAACTCCTAGGTATCAACAGGATACGCACCACGGCATACCATCCACAGGCAAATGGAGCCGTGGAACGTTGGCACAGGACTTTGAAAGCCGCCCTTATGGCGCGCTTGAACGGCAAGTCATGGGTCGAAGAGTTACCTACAGTACTCTTAGGTTTGCGAGCAGCCTGTCGAAGCGATAGCGGCATATCAGCAGCAGAATTGGTATTTGGTCGCACTCTACGTCTTCCTGGAGATTTCTACGATGCTACTCAGGTAGGTTTATCAGAACCTCATAGCTTAGTAGAGCAGATTAGAGAGCATATAAAATCATTAAGACCCGTACCAGAACCGCATAGCAACACACGTAATTGTTTCGTGCATCCAGATCTGTCTAAGGTAGATTACGTATTTGTTAGAGACGATACGGTACGTAAACCTTTGAAACCTCCCTATGACGGTCCATATCGTGTTTTAGGAAGAAGGTCTAAGGTTTATATCATTCAACTGCCTGGACGCAAAGCTAGCATATCGATAGATCGACTAAAACCAGCTTATATTTTAAATAGTACTGCAGATGCTAACGTCAACACACGTATAATTACCGATAATGTACCAACGGGAATCGAACCCGCACCTACACCGGTAACTACACCGATCACGCGCACCTCGCGATCGGGACGCGTGATACGACAGCCAGTAAGGTTTTTGTAAAGTTTCGTGCACAGTACAAGCGAGCGCAATACTATGCGATACGATTGCTTATCAATAATTTTGCTAATGCCTTATTATCATTCAAATAATAATGGTTAGCGATGCAACGCTATCTTATCGCGTAGTACTACAACCACAGTTTTATTGTATAGCGTAACTAGGTTATTTGTAAGCAAATTTTACATTTATATACACTGTTTTTTACATTTTATACACATTTTACTAATATTGTTAGCTTTTAACCATCTACCATATACAAATATTTTCTACATTATATCCTATTATACAATTATTTACACTATGGGAAAGTCCTACAGTAAACAAGAAGAAGTCATTATTGCACAAAATGGCGCAAATAACGCCAGTAATTCTTCTATGGAGGAGAAAATTGAAAAATATGGCTTGTGGATAACAGGTATTTTAATAACTATACTATTGATAATTTCCATATGCATCATAATAAAGTGTAATAGAGGTGTAAAGAGATGGACCAGGAAGGAAATAGTTTCCGCAATATCGTTGAGTCAACTTGACAAAGCCGGACAACAACCTGCGAGTCCTGCCAGTCCTGCGACAATACAATACGCATAGTGTACTGCATCTGAAATTGTATTTTTTACTTTGTATTTTTTTGTGCACTTCCAGTGATCAGTGTAACTTCATTACTTATTTGTTCATTCATTTACTTCATTTCTTATTGCAATGTATTACCTACATCAATAATAATCTAATATCTTTGTCATGTACAATTCTTAGTAATTTCCATTGCAGCATAAATTGTTATTTCAACTTAGTGATAGATTGCGCAAACGTTCATGTTATTGTTGAAAGCTGATACTTACTACCTCTGTGTTATGAGAATTGTAGCCTACTTATCATAACTGTAGAGTCATCAAACTTGCATTGTATAAAGTTTCGTAAAACAGTGTTACATATTCCCATATTTTTGTATTCAGTTTTTTTTTTCAAAAAAGGGGGGAATATTGTAGGGACAACATTAACTTAGCTTAATTAAGTAATATATAAATGTAAAGCCTCAGTTACGCGAGCAGTCGTGTGCGCGCTTATGTGCTGTTAATACGTGTGCAAGTAAATTAAATACGTGAACGCTCCGACTTGATTTCATTTGTCCATCAAACCCAATCACTCAAGACTCAACAAGTAATTGGCAACACAACATCTCTCCATCACACCTATCTCCTAAATATTCATTGTACATAAACCTTTCCATGCGAGTTATGATGGTTTTTTAATATAATTCTATGATGATTTTGTAATGTCCGGGTATAACTGATAGCCTAATTAACACAGTTAATTAACTACTAACAAGAATTCGTCGAATTCATAAGTCTACATCAAAATTATCTATTTATTCGTTTAAGATTTTTTGAGGTTTTAGGTATTTGATAAGTTAAAGGGGCATCCTTGCGTTTTCCAAACAATGACTCCAAAAAAACAGCGACTCTAGGTTTATTTTTATATACCAGATAACCAAATGCTTGACTACAAAACCACCTGATGGTAAGTGACAATGAAGTCATGGACGGTAAAGCGCATTTATCTTGACTTGTCTTCAAGTCCACAAGTTCTGCTCTGACCCGTGTCAAAGCGCTCTGACAAGGTGTCACAGCGACAGTGATAGATTTATTCTGTCCCTGTCGCTTTTCCGCATATTAATTGGCATGGCAAAAGATATAGCAATAATAACTTAATATGCATGATCGTAATATAGATATCCATGTTGCGCCTATGCTAAATACCGAAGAGTAAATAAGACAGCCACATACTATGGTTGTACAGTATCACTGATGTCGCAACATCGAAGACTTCTGGTAGCCTAGTACCTACTCGCTTTAATTAATTGCTACTAGGTGAACAAAGCCGATGAGAAATTTAATACCCCAGATTTGTTTTGGCACACTCGCTTGCATGTTTTTGCTATCCTAGTACTGACTGCAAGAAACGAAAATATCTGGCTTGCTTTCTATAAGAGAGAGAGAGAGAGACAGACAGAGAAACATGCGCACGCCGCACGACTTGTAACGACGCCGCACGAGTTGTAACGACGGCAAAAAGTGTCGTTACAACTTTTCGTCTTAATTTTTTCCGTCTAGCCCCCTTTCGATAAGGAACTTCGTTTGAAAAATACATTTTTATGTTCTCAGGTGATAAATGGCAGCACCGTAGGAAGATTCTTACGTCCGCGTTTCATTTCAACGTTTTACGCCAATACTTCATTGTCCTCACTGAGAACGCGCAACGACTAGTACAGACTTTAGAAGAAACGGCGGAAGAACCCACTAACGTTGTTACTGTTATATCTGAGTATACTCTTAATTCCATCTGTGGTAAGTGTAGTAAAAATCTATTTGAGTTTACGAAGCGTTTGTCTCTACATTTTTTAACTCTACCCTACATCTTTCGTAGAGCTTTGTAGAGCTATCACATAACATATATAATTATAAGACTTAATTTCTTTACGAGCTAATTAATAAAACCAACGTAAAACACAATATTTAATTTATGACTTAAAACTTTACTCACGATTTTTGTAAGAGTTAAATGGATCATGGTCACGGCATGTCTACGGTGGCGGGGGGAAACTCTTGAAATGTGACACTTGACATTCATGACAGAAAAGCCTGTCTACCTTCCGTCTCGATCGTTTCCCTTTGAGATCACCTGTGGGTTATGTACTCGGTTCGGTTAGCACTAGATGGTTGATTTTTTATTGAATGATAGTTACCTCTTTTCAGAATCTGCAATGGGTACGAGACTAGATGATGAGATAACAGCAGCCGGAAAAGAATACAAGAACGCAATACATGACATCGGACATATTTTATATTATAGATTTGTGAGAATGTATTTATATCCAGACCTCATATTTAATTACAGTTCGTGGGGAAAACAGCAAAAGAAAATTTTATCTGTTATTCGTAATTTTACGGAAGATGTTATTAAAAAGAGAAAGATGAAGGTCAATAGCGGTGAGATACACTTACCAGATATAGATGAAAATAGTAATAGCATGAATATTCGTTATAATAATAAAAAGAATAAGGTGGCAATGTTAGATCTGCTAATTTCGGCTGAGAGAGACGGATTAATTGATGAAGAAGGAATACAAGAGGAGGTGGACACTTTTATGTTTGAGGTGTGGCATATTATTTACTTGGTCTTTGTTTAAAATAAAATATTTCTAAGGTCATACACAGAATTTTGAATTTGTGTAACGTATCAAAGGGCAACAAGTAGAATCAACAAAGAAAAGTTGATGCTTGATTGTGTGTGTTGACTTTATTCGAACAAAAATTTAAACCATCTTTTGGACGAAGACAGGTTGTGTATTTTATGGGAATGTTAAAAGTACTTACTATTACAGGGACATGACACCACAGCTGCAGGGCTCGCATTGTTTCTAATGGTTATTGCAAACAACCCATCTGCACAGGTAATGTTATATATTTTATAATAAAAACTCATGCCTTTATTTTAGGCCACTTGTATGTCTATTCTTGACTTTTCGGTACATAACCACGAATATGATTTCTTGATTGCGAATTCATCGTGCGATATTTGCTTGTTCTGCTGTTAACCTTGCATGAAGATAAATCAGTAAATCAATACCTTTTCATTTTAATATAAGCGCCAAGTGTCATTATGACCTTAATTTCAAATTAGAAATCATCATCCATGTCGATTGAATTTCTGGTGCCTGCTATATTGTGCTAAAATAAAACTTCGTAGTAGCTATTACTACATATATCCATAAATATTTTCAGGCGCTCAAAATACATAAGTGGTAGAACAGGAGTCGATGTTAGAGGTTTTGAACGCAATGGTCTTAGTTTTCACATTAGGATTTGAATCCTTGTCTCTTTAATTCATTGGACTCGCTTTTTTAAAGACCCACAGATTACCCCCAATAGATACCGCATACAAGGCAACTGACGCGCGCCAACACGTAAGTGCGTTTGCATATTCACGACAATAGTTTCGACCAATATTGACTCGTCAAGTCCAAGTATGAATTAGAAATAGTCAATCACAGCACATTTTTTTGTCCTTTGCCTTATGCGGTATCTATTGGCGGTAATCTGTGCATGAACCATACACAGTGATTGGTCGAATCAAAAAAAAATTGTTTTTATATCTGGCATGTAATAAAAAATTCCTGAAAAAAAAGTGGTGTAAAGATTGATATTATTGATGCTTCAGGAAAAAGTGGTATTAGAGCAGCAAGAAATATTTGGAGATACACCGCGCGAACCTACCATGGAAGACTGTCACAAGATGATGTATTTGGAGAGATGCATCAAGGAATCATTACGACTCTATCCCCCTGTTCCGTTTATTAGCCGTAGAATTTCCGAAACTGTAAAATTGAGTAAGTTTTCCAAACGGTGTATTGAAACCAGTTTGGAAGTGCTTAGCGGCTTGGGAAATGAATAGAAACAGGCGTTATTTTTATTTTGCAAGAATAGTATTTTATCAACACTACCTCCTCCATTTTATTTGTATTTTTGAAGTGAAAACTTCTTTAGTACGGGGGTGACTTGAAATTTTATGAAACGAAACTGTCCAGTAAAAAGAGACAAACACATAAATTCTAAATTGAGATAGGAAGCATTGTACGGGGGTAGGGTAGAGGAGTGAGGGGTAGGGGAGCGGAGCGGAGCGGGGCGGGGCGGGGTGGAGCGGAGCGGAGCGGAGTAGTGGAACCTACATTTATCATCTTCCCGAAATTTCACATTCGTCTCATTATCTTGAAAACAAAAATTTTGAAGGTTTCACTTCTACCACGTGTGAATTGCACACGTTTTTTTTTTTAATTTCTCTTTTTTGTTCGAAGCTAATGTCTAGTAGCTTTCTATTTTATACCTATTTTTCATTACTTTGGCATTTTTAGGCTTGGTTTGACATTAAATTAATATATTTTGACCATAGATTACGTGTTTTGTTTTAGGTAACTACACGGTACCGGAAGGAACATTTTGTCACATACACATTTATGATTTACATCGACGAGCTGATCTATTTCCGGATCCTTTGAAATTCGATCCGGATAGATTTTTACCAGAAAATAGCATTGGACGCCACAATTTTGCGTATATACCATTCAGCGCAGGACCAAGAAATTGTATAGGTATGAACTCTACTTAGTTCATACGTATATTGACATTTATTTTTGGTTTTAAAAGATTTTCTTTCTTTTCTTCGCCGTCTTTCTCCATTATAAAGCACTACATTATTATATCAGTTAAAATCCTTGTTATAAATTTTAACAAAGTACCTGTTTTAAATTTAAATAGGGACACCCGTCGCACTTAGATTAATTATTAAAGACTTGCGGTAGATCACATTATATCGCTCTTTTCGTTAGTCAATCAATTTTCTTCTTTTTTTGTTTGTTAGCTTGATATTGTAGCATTTAACAGTTATCATTTTTTTCACTATAATGGTACCTAGTTACTACTTATAAGACAAAAAACTAAAAACTAAGAAACGTGAATATTCAGTTTCACGGAATAATCCATTTTTTCAGGTCAAAAATTTGCCATGATGGAAATGAAGTTGGCGCTCTCTGCAGTTCTGCGAAATTACGAGCTCATACCTGTTACCAAACCCGCTGATATCCAATTCAAAAGCGACATAATATTGAGAAATGATCTTCCAATTTACGTAAAATTTATTAAAAGAAGTGTCACATGATAAAATTTAACAGTTCAATTTTATAATTCATATGAAATTCAGTGGTTAATAATGTATCCATAATGTTGTGGTTATTATGTTTAAAACCTTATCTTTTAATTTTAATAATGGGAGTTTTGGTTTTTCAAGTAAATATTTTACTACTACTAAATATTAATGTATGAATCTTTACTTTTAAAATCGAAACGTAAAAAGTAATGTAAACTACAAATATGATGAAATACCGATGTTCCGATGATTTTTGTGTCTATGACTATAAATTAAATTAATCTTTAAAAAACACCCGACGGAATTAAGCAGAATTGCAAAAATTTTGATGCAGTACAATAATAACTTAATTTTGTACTAAGTATACCTTGGACATTTCAACTGCTTTTATTTCCACCAAATATAGCGAAAGATAAATCTCAAATCAGTCCATTCGTTTAGTAAAGAGCTACTCAGCTACGATACTACAGACAGATACACAGATAGAGACATGTCAAACTTATAACACCCGTTTTTTGCGTTAAAAATATACTTTTGAGTAAAAATAAATACCGTCAAATTAAATTTTAAGTAGGTAGGTACTAGGTACATGTAATATTCTGAATTATTAATTTAACAAAATTATTGTATATTCTCGATTTTATTTTTGTTACGTTTATTTCATAAAATATGCAGTGTGCTTATAGCCTGACTTTAAGTTATTTCTGAAGATGTTGATGTGCATGAAAATAACGAATAATAACATACTTTGCTCGAAACGATCATAAAAAAATTCGGGAAAATCAACGCTAATAATAAATACATCTTCTGTAAATAAAAATATTTAGTTACTGTTAAGAAATCGAGCTACAGATTGAAATTGAATATGCAAAATGGTGTCAAATAAGTAAGTGTATATTAGTACTTAGTTAAGTAATACTGTATGCTTTCCGAAAACAATAAAGGAAAATATAAAAATAAAATAAATGAACTAATAGGTAATTTTATTTGCATTCAAAGAATTCATAGAACTATACTCTACAGTCTAATCAATAAGTTCAAAATGGTTGAAAATAGAGATACTGCTCTTAAAAATACGTGCGATAGCTCATTCTATTCGGGATGATGTCTTGAAAAATGTTTCGGAAGCGTTTACCAGCACGTAAAAAATTGCAAAAGTTATTGACAAAATAAAGTTGAAAAAAAAAGTATTTTGTTTTTGGTAATAACTCCGAAACTATTAATATTTAAGAAATTTTAAAACAAGATTCTTAAAGAAGAGGAAATTTCCAAAAAGTGACTCGCGACTCTCGGTACTCTATCTCCATTATTTATAACTTTAATTTAACGCTGCGCGTGCGGCGTCAAAACCTAGTTCGTCACACTCAATAATTTTTGTGTATTCGAAACACTTCAAAGAATTTGCTCCCGTAGAAAATTTTTCTTAAAGTAAATTTTTCAACAAGTTGGATGATTGTTAATTAACTAAATTTTCTCGAACTTCCATTTTCATTGTACATTAAAAAAAATGTATAAGTAATTGTCCTATAAATTTTTCGCTTCGTGGAGCCCTTTTTACGTGCAATTTTTTACGTGCTGGTAAACGCTTCCGAAACATTTTTCTAGACATCATCCCGAATAGAATGATATCGCACGTATTTTTAAGAGCAGTATCTCTATTTTCAACCATTTTGAACTTATTGATTAGACTACTAGTCGTTTTGCAGCCGATACAAATGTACCGACCATCAAAATAGTTTTCTAGGGTTTTCACCAACTGACATGAATTTGTAGGTACACCAAATGCATTGGTTTAGACAAACTACTAATTTATGGCAAAATAGTACATTAAGTTAAAAGTTTCAAATCTCTTCTTGGAAATAAGGTTGTCATTGCACAGTGTTTGAATGATGACAGTGTTATTTAATTTTGTTTGTTTCATATTTACTCGGAGTTTATAATTGTTATCGATCAATATGTATTTATTTAAGAATTCACAATTACCTTAATGAGTAGTTTGTTTAAATAAAACGTATTTGGTGTACAAATTCATGTCAGTTGGTGAAAAAGCCTAGAAAACGATTTTAATGGTTTGTTACATTTGTTTCGGCTGCAAATCGATCCTACCATAACGCGAACGCTACAAATAACGCTATAATATTATGCTCTGTGACGAATAAGTATATTTTCAGAAGGAATGACTGAAATACACTCGGATCGTACCAGTAACAAACGTGAACAACAAAATAACTTCAGTCCTCAGATTTGTTCTTTAATCTGAGCTTCAGTCATTCAAACTTTATTATAAAGTGTAGATGTGAACATAGTATGTAACATTAGTGAAGTGATTAAAGCGTTAATAATATACATAATTTAGTGAACTACATATTTCATTTTGCAACAAATGGATCTTCATTTTCAACGAATTCATTCAGAGGTAATTATTATTGTATCATTAAATATAAAGAGACATTAAACATTATCCCTAAGCACGTGTAGCTGAAACATTAGTTGAAGTAACTAGTTAGTAAGTAGGTTTCTGTACTTTTTCCTCGAACGATACTTACAATTAATAAATACCTAGAGCAGTACTTAATAATGATTATATTATACTAATTTTATTATTATTATTTTATTGAATATAATATGTTTAAACAAATAATAATAATAGCAAGTGATAGCAATAAATGTCAATGCTGGATATTAATTTTAATGACCATTGATTTAATTCAAAAAATTGCTTAGGTTAGCTAGAGCACAGTCAGTATACGAGTAGATTGCGTAACTATAAAAAAGAAGGAAAAGTTTGTCGAGTATCCAACTTCGGGTTTCAATGCGGTCTCCTAAAGTACCTACTCGTACAGCTTACATACATATAAAACAGTATAGGTACCTATGAATGATCTAGTGGTTTCATTGCGAGACAATGTCTCTACGTGTAGTTATGAATTCTCTAAATATAGGTGGCATTCCCATCATCTCTTGGCAATTGGGAATCGTGTATTTATAAACGATAGGCCGAAGAAATGGCTCAGTACATTGTGCGCGTGCGCGGTACCGGCGCGAGATTCTGGTCCCGTTCGCAAGATACACTTTTGGCCACGTATTTTAGGACCCCAGTTACTTGTTCTGTTATGCGCTATTTATCCAGCAGTCACAGCTGTGGATACGAAGAATTCGTTATGGAATGCGATAATGATTTTGAGGTAAACAAGTGTTTTTTTTTTATTATATGACGCTCTCCAGTAGTTCAAGTTCCGAAAGGAACAAATATCTAATGGAAATATTTTTAACTGATTTCATTTATCTACTGATTTGGAAAATTATATTTTTCACTAGTTTCCAAAAATTCTATCAAAATTCATGAATTCAAAATTCTTCATTTATTAATTAATTCAAATCCTAAAACATTATAACTACTATATTAGGTATGGCGATTTAGATATAATTATGTTCAGGAGTGATTTAAGAATAGGAGTAACTCTCATAAAGAAATCATTAGCTGTAAAAAATGGAATATTTTCTGTTTTTATGAGGTAGAAAATACTAGGTTTAATAATCGTATTAATTATTGTTATATCATAAGATTGATCGTAAGTAAAAACGCAATTTTATATTATTGTCGAGTATTTTATTTTTAAATTAAGTAAATTCTTAATTAACTACCTTCTTTGAAATCAAAATATCTAGATTGCATTTTAGCTATCCAATAGCAACTACAGGTTTACTCCTTCATGTTTACTACTTAGGTATTATCAATGAATGTTTTCTCATCTATCTATATCGTTCGTGACAAGTCAAAGTTGTATGTATGTGATCATATGTAAGTCCTAACAAATCGATCAGTCGATATCGATGTCAAGGTAGCCTGCATTATTTTTTATCAATAGAATAAATATCGTCCATCAGTGTCACGTCATGCATTCTAATCAGAATTTTCTCTTGGAATGCTGATTGCGAGTAATCAATCAATAAAAACGATTATAATAAGTATTAAAAATCTTAGTACGATCATCACAACCCATTCTATCCACGATTTCGGTAATCGGATCCGAAAATGAGTTTCTAAATTTCGAACTAGAAAATAAACGACGAGAACGAGAAATATACCTAGAGCTAAAAACTCTGAACATGTTATATGTAAACCTCTCATATAATGAGATTCAAGGGTCCAGAGCGTAATCTCTCACATTAATCAAAATTTCACACAATCACACGAAGAATATGAAGAATTCTAAAGCAAGTAGGTTCCCTGACGATGTTTTTCTTTGCCGTAGCAAATGATAATTAATTTCTTGTAAGTAGATACCTACTTAGTGAATTAAAAGCACATAACTTTAAACTTTTTGAAATTTTGAAGTTTCCGGACTCCCTATTCAGTCAATATAAAAATCTTGACCCATTTAAGAAATCTGAAATGGCGAATACTTTTAGTCACATCCACACATCTTTTTTAGAGAAAATTATATCAAGAACGAAAAAGTAGGTTAAAAGTAAGTAAGGTCTATTTAAAACTAACTTGCATACCTACTTACTACAATCTACCCTTATAGACATTTTTACGAATTAATCAATCAGAAAATGATAAAGTCGATGACTACATACTATTCTGGATATTTATGGGCTGCGCTGACCATCAGCCCCGGATCTGGGCCGGGGGAGGGCAATCCGGGGCACCCGCCCCGGGCGGCAGTTTCAGGGGGCCCTAAAATCATAATATAGTATGATTGAAAATAAAAATCTTGTTTCACAAAGCGCATACTATTAAAGGGTTCTTATTGTCCCATTCACGAAAAATGCTAATTTGTGAGTTTTTTTAAGTAATTTATCTCAAACGCTGTACGAAATAAATATCGTGAGCACCCATATTACTTAAACTAAAATGGGTTCTGTTATGAATTAAGTTTAAAATCATGTAGCTAAGAATTTTCTAAAATTGTCTAGTAGCACAGTATAGTAGGTAAGGGTTTTCAGTTTTATTTCGGTTGTAATACGAGTAATTTCACCACTTAAGCAATTTAAGCTCCGTAAACATGTAACATTCAGGTGGTTAGGTACATACTAAGTATAACAGACAGCTGTAGATAAGTTATATCTGCATAGTTTTATATTATTCTCATAATTTTCATAAGGTCATTGAAATAGAGAAAATGCCTACATTACATACCAACTCAATTGACAGACTTTACACATCTTTACATAGCGACTTGTTTCATGTCTCTTAATATAAAATTAACTACGCAAAGAAAACTGTCAAAATAAACATATGACCCGCCCACACGTCTAATTATCACCTACGGCGTAGCGTACCGATTACATTTGAAAATATAATTTTCCCGTAAAAGAACACGTCATAGAGAAGGTAAATAGTTACCTATCGATAAGGCGAGTAGATGAAACGTCGAGGCTCGAGGGGCGGCAGTTGGCGCCTGCGCGTGGAGCCGTGGAGGGCGAGAGCGAGTTGCGAAGCGCGTTTGTGAATCGTCTTCGTTCCCCGCTCGTCACTATGAGCAGCCGACAACTCCGCCGTCTTGCTGCTGTAGGCAGACCCGTGCTTAACCCCCCGGCCTGCTTCTGCTACCGGAAGTACAGTCAAGTGAGACCCGTATATGTTATAGACGTGAGTGTCCTAGGTGTTGCTTTCCTTACTGTAACGGGCGCCTCTATCACGTTAAACGGTTCGTGGTGATAAGGCTTTTGAGACTGTTTGACGGATGTCCAGTTTGGTTTATCAGTAATGATGAATTATCATGTGTTTTTTGTTCATCGACCTATTGTTGTTTCAGAAATGGCGCAACTCCGCACCGAATTTCTATGCTTTTCAGTCAATAGACATGAGGTAAGAATACGCGCAACATTATAAACAATATCTTGACTCATCAATACAATTATTGACATCCAAAATCAATGCACATAGTGGAGTCGTCTATTGAAAATAAATTGAATACGATCGACTCCTATTGATCTATTAACTGGAAACATTAAAATTGCCACTCGGCCATAGGCGCCGCGCCGCCGCGCCGCGCCGCCGCGCCGCGCCGCGCCGACACGGGCCACTCAATTCACCCTTGACATTTGAAAATGCACTTCCCAACAATTGTAATATAAGCTCCCATAAGTGATTGAAGTGTTCCAGTTACGTAAACATTTCAATTCCTTAGATCAATTTGAATTGCAATGATATTCAATGGCATAAATCTTGCTGGATCAAGTTTCGCTATAATAATGTTTGTCTCAAACATCTTTGTAATGAATGAACCGAGATGACATATTAATATCATGTTAAGCTTTGAATACTAAACTGTGTGTTCACGTTTCATGGTGCAGGCACTACTCATTCGTGCACAACCTCGATCCGATATTGTGAGTACAGGAGTCCTTAACAGCATGTTACGTGTTCAGTGTAGCGTTGTTTGTAGTAAATTGTAAATGAACTAAAAGAAAACTCCAGGTTTTAATAGCTTTTCATTGCACCTATAAATTTTTTTATTTGTCGAACTTTCATGATAAGTATCATCATAACAAGTAGATGCCTACGTTATATCTAAAAGTAGGGATTTAGTTTTATTATTTAGGTACGCAGAATTGCATATATTATAGCTATATATATATTATAGCTTTTTTTAAAACAAATAAAATTATTAAACATTATGTAGGAGTTTAATATAAAATATCCATGATCTGAGTTATTATTATTAGTGTACCTACTTAATTATTTATCGCCATACATAGGTAGGTATCCTCCCGGATTTCAGTAAACGGCAGAGTCATGGGCGTAGCCAGGGGAGGGGGGTTTCGGGGGTTCAACCCCCCCCCCCCCCCCGAAAAGTTAAGGACTGACATTTTTATGTGCTAATAAACCCTTAAAAACATTTTTCTAGACGTCATTCGGAATCGAATGAGCTATCGCCGGCAACCGTATAAATTCGCAGGCTGTCGCATATATTTTAGGAGCTTTATTTATATTAAACACGTTTTTGAACTTTTTAACTAAACTAATAATAGACGTCACATACGTTGTGAGAAAAAATTAAGTCTCAATTTTCTTTAGGGTTATTTTATGTACTTACCCGAAACTAAAACCTGGCTACGCCCGTGGGCACAGTACATCCCAAGGCCCAAGGCATTTTTGTGTCCCTATCATAATACCTCCAAGTCTTAAGTTTAAAGGTTTTGAAAATGTAGTTTAATAATAATATTTTGTATACCTACCTAGTTCCTATAACGTTAGTACATTTCTATTGTAAAATATTAAATGATTCTTAGCATCTTAGCGCTCGTGGTATCTTGACGCGCAGCCAAAAAATGTGCGTCAGGTGACTAGTATCGGTTTGTGTGATCAACTACATACGTCGCAGACACACCCGCTTCTCACGAAGTCACGACAAACACGTACCTTACACTGCACCGTACAAATCTTTGATATTTTTAGATCTTTGACGCCACCTTGACGCTGCTACAAAATATTGTTTGTATACCCCAACGTATAAATCCTCTTGTCACGTTTCTTTTGTAAACTGTCATACTCGTAAATTGTATTTAGCATACCCTTGCTACTAACAATTGTCAATAGGCAGCCCTAATGCATGATATATATCGTCGCACCCACGCTATTTCTTTACTATCTAAAACAATTGAAATACGTTTTGATGCGATATCTTTCCAGGGTCCGTGAAGGCTCACACAAAAATGCGGACGATGTCTTATTCGACATGTTCAAAAATGAAGAAACTGGGCTTCTTCCTGTCGGAAAGTTTTTGGCCGTAAGTACATTTTTTTATATTGCAACTTCAGCGGATTTATTGTCTCTTTTGTGGTAGTGGATTAACGTTTAATTTGTACCTATATGTTACTGGCCACAGGCATACGGCAAGTTTTTCACTGCAGAAGCTTGGTGTGGTGATGGTCCCATTTCAATCGAAAGTTTCATTTATAGTTCAACGCCTGTCACAAATTTTAATTTAAGATACCTACCTAAAGACCTACTTAGGATTTGCGCAACAGTGATGCTATCACACAGTATTATTAGTATTACCTATGATGACATAAGAACGGGTATTAACAACGAAAATGTTTATTTAAGAAAACCCTTGCAGACACCGCAGACTGATTTATCAGGGTGATAATGAAATGTGGATGTTTGTTAATTAAATCAATAATACTTAAAATAAATTGATCATTATTTATGTATTTCAGGCCCTAAGAACAACAGGAATTAAGAAAAATGATTCTCGCGTAAAAGAAGTAATGCAAAATTTGTATAAGGTTCACAAACAATCAAACTTTGAAGGGGGTTCTCCAGAAACACTCAAATTAGACAGGAAGACATTCAAGGAAGTAATAGCTCCAAACATTGTCCTTATAACGAGAGCATTTCGAAGCCAATTCGTTATTCCAGATTTTCAAGATTTTATTAAAGATATAGAAGAGATGTATTGGTCAGCTAAAAGCAATAGTGATGGTAAAGTTGCTAGCTACATTCCTCAGCTAGCAAAAACGAGTTCTGAAAACTGGGGAGTCAGCGTTTGTACAATTGATGGTCAAAGGTTTTCTATAGGTACAATCATTTGTTTAATTTGATGATTCTAAATGTATAAGAGCTTAAAGTTATTAGATATTTTTTTAATATTTCAGGTGACGTGAACGTTCCATTCACACTACAATCTTGCAGCAAACCACTGACTTATGCCATGGCTCTCGATACTTTAGGCCCAGACGTCGTACACAAGTATGTTGGCACAGAGCCGAGTGGACGAAATTTCAATGAACTTGTCTTGGACTACAACAGTATGTAATACCTTAATTCAATGATCCGCAACATAAACACACCTCTAAAAAAATTTGAGATTTGTCAACATACATTAAGCGTTTGTCAAATAACTACTTTTATTTCACAGTGAAGCCTCACAATCCTATGATCAACGCAGGAGCAATTTTAGTTTGCTCATTGTTGAAAACTTTAGACAAACCAGAGATGACGCTCGCAGAAAAATTCGACTATGTCATGTCATTCTTCAGCCGGCTCGCTGGCAATGAAGTTTTGGGTTTCAACAACGCTGTATTTTTATCAGAACGCGAGGCTGCAGACCGTAATTACGCTTTGGGCTTTTACATGCGTGAGCACAAATGCTTCCCAGAGAAAACTAATTTTCGCGAATGCATGGACTTCTATTTTCAGGTACATGCAATGGCAAGGTCTTAATGTTTTCCTGTACCTTTATCTCGGTTCGGCTGAAATCAAATTTAAGACAATTTCATTATTCTGTTTCAGTGTTGTTCAATGGAAGCGAATTGCGACATAATGTCAATTATGGCTGCTACGCTAGCAAACGGTGGCATTTGTCCCATTACTGATGAAAAAGTATTGAGACCTGATTCTGTACGCAACGTACTTTCTTTAATGCATAGTTGCGGAATGTACGACTATTCTGGCCAGTTTGCGTTCAAAGTGGGCCTTCCAGCAAAATCTGGAGTTTCTGGCGCTATGTTGATTGTTGTGCCAAATGTGATGGGAATTTGTACTTGGTCTCCACCATTGGATCCTCTCGGCAATAGCTGCAGAGGACTTCAATTTTGCGATGTTAGTTTACAATTTTCTTTGTCCATTGTTTTATAATGCTTAACAACTTCAAAAAGTATCCATAATGTACATGATGATTTCCATAAAATTACAGGAGTTAATAAAGAGATTCAACTTCCACAAATACGACAATATTCGATATGCAAGTCACAAAAAGGATCCTCGTAGATACAAATTTGAATCTACTGGTCTAAGCATCGTCAATCTATTGTTTTCCGCTGCAAGTGGAGATCTCAGTGCACTGAGAAGGTAATATTTTTGAAAAACATACTTAGTGTACTTATTTATGCAAGTTCTAACAGTTAATTCGTAATTTTTTATTTATCTGAAATACCTATCCTATTCATCAGCGAATCGCCAGGAACTGAATGCGAGAGATCTGAATCTGATCCATCTCTGCTTCCTGCGCCGACGAAACCTTCAACTTCAGAATAATAAAACATTTACCAAGTAAAGCTAAGATAATATCAATCGATTGCTTGGCATTCGATCATTTTGTCGGCCTCGTACTCTATTTATTCACTAAAATATCTTAGCACTTTATTTTCGCGTTTTTAAACTTCACGATTATGGTCAAGGTGCTGAATTATTGTGTAGGTTCACTTCATTGTCATTAATGAAAATTAATATATATATATTTATATATATATATTGGTAGGTATGTTTATTATAAGGTATTTTATGTTTATTATATTTGTTCATATTTAATTATTACTTGTCTTTATTGTGTGCACGCTATCTACCTTTCTGTCACCTCTCCAGTCGCAGGTCTGCTGGAAGAAATTTCATTAGAGATAAGCAGAACCTTTGTACATTATTTCTGTAATTGTTTTCCTTTAATTTTTTATGTGTACATAAACAATAAAATAAATAAATAAAAGTATTAGATACGATTATAATCTAAGAAAAACTATGTATTTGGGAAATAAAGTTAGTATTATTATTATTATTTAAAAAAGTATCTGAAGAACATATCTACATAGTTTTTAATATTTGGGATATTTGTCACTTTTTCCGACAATCGGTGGTTTACCTAATACCTAACTAACTACACCTATATTTTATTTTGCACAAAGGCTATTCTTTATTTAAATATACCTACATATGTAATTTTTTCCGATCATACAGCAAAAGATTATAATTTGTTGCGCTAATTACCTACCTAATAAACATTTGCGGAATTCACACATCAGCTACTGCAGTTCCTTTTTTCTCATCAACCGCAAACGTTTTATTCTATTGCTGTAGAAAATATGTCTGAAGTAGTTGCCTTTTATAATACTGCTCTGGGACAATGGGACATTAGTTACTTCTTTTTTCATTATTCAGTAATAAAAACAATTATTTGTGAATTACAGACACCACTTATCCGGCATGGACATGACACTGGCAGACTACGACGGCCGTACAGCTTTGCATTTGGCAGCTGCCGAAGGACATCTTTCCTGTGTAGACTTCCTCCTCGCTCAATGCTCTGTACCACACGATCCTCGAGACCGCTGGGGCAGCCGCCCTCTGAACGAAGCAGAAACCTTCGGCCATACGTCTGTAGTCCAATACCTAAAAGAGTGGGAACAAGCTCATCCCATTTCTGAAAAGGAAACCGATCCATCCGCCTCCACAGTGGACGATATACTCGATGTTAATTTAGAAGGAAAGGAGACAGATAAAGATCCTAGTACACAGGAAATTGTTTCTCGTAATGGTGATAAAGTACAATAATATTTCTTGATAAAAAGGAATCTTCTTAGAGGATGTAACTATTGGTTTATTTATTAAAATATATTGTCAATGCATTTGTTACTTGCATGGTGAGATAGGTACACTCAAGTAAATTGTCCTTTCATTATCTATGTAAGGTATTACATAACAATCATTAATATTATTAATAGAATTTTTTTTGAGATAATTGATGCTTCAGGTAACTATAGTGTTACGTTAAAAAAATGTCTGGTACTTAGTATAGACGCAGTTGTGGTTGCTTTAATGTTATACGCATCTACATTAGGAAGTTACGTTACGAACCTACTTAGCTAGGTACTCTTTATGAAGGATAATAGTAGGATAATGTAACTACACAATAATTTTCATAAAATACAAGAATCTCTTTGTGTAGCACACTGTGACCTAACCCCGCTCTTAGGTCGCGCGGTGCGGCCCGCGGGGCGCCACGGGCGCCGAAGCGGCAAACGTATTCTGTTGAATCGAGTGATTGTCGAGACATTTAGTATTTTGTCGGGACTTTGGGCATCATGTGAAATGTCGGGACAATCCAGACGAATCCTGACCATCTGGCAACCCTAGTCACGCCACACGCTTTTCCGTGCAAGTGAAGTAGGTAGCCCTATTTTACACGGTTGTGTTTCTCTAACGGCCGGTCTCAATAATGTACTAACAGATGGAAGACTGTGGATAGGGCTGTCATCTGTCATATTTGTCAATTTTTCAGAGGCAAAAATTGACAAATATGACAGATAACATACTAATGGTAGCCCTATTCACAGCCTTCCGGCTTCCATCTGTTAGTACATTATTGAGACCGGCCGTAAATGTAAAGCGTCAAGGCACGTACTTCACGCCATGCAGTAATAGATAAGTCAAATCACGTCATCGCAAGATGTAATAAAATTTTGGTCACACTGTGTTATAAAATACTATGCGTTAAGTGTTATAAAATACTATGCGATTCAGACGATATGGTGTATGGTGTATAAAGTTAAGTCACGAGTACCTGCACGCCTACTGCACGTACTAATTACGTAGCACTTATGTTTATGGACTTATTTTCTAACTCGCATAGTAATTATTTTTTTCTTAAGTGCTAATTGCATAAATTTATTTACCTACGGCTGTGATATTAGGTATATTACGTTCTAAAAACTTGTATCTTCACAGATAATAATCAATTTGTTTAATACCTTCGAGTAAGATAATAGATACTAATTTATTTCAAACGTTACGTTTTGTCTTTTCCCTTTCTGTATGGCTTGTATGTTCTTAATTATGTTATAATTATTATGGGACAAGTAGGTATACCTTATATGTAATTATAGGTAGGTATACTTATAAATTTTATGCTTATTGGTAATAAAAGGTATTGGTAGGTAGGTACTTATGTTTTTATAGCAAAATATTAAAAACATTCCTGTAAATGTGGAATTTAAAAAAAGTATTGTTTATTGATAAGACTAGCTTCCTTCTGTGAAATATTTTTGTCCCACCTACCCACATGTAAATGAAATATATTATTATTATTACTTTCAGAAAAACTACCTACCTAAACTAAAATGTACCTACTTACTTATTATTTGTAGGGTATCCAGAAATCTTAAAAATACCAAAAGGCAATATTTTTAAAACAAGCATGGTTATTATAGACACATCAGATCTCATTTGTCAGTATACCTAGCCCAGGGTATTTATCGTTAATTGATGTGTTTATGTACTTTGTTACCTACATATTTTGTAGTAGGTTAACTACCAACCATAACGGTATTCAATAAAACACCCTACCCTAAAAAAGGCTCGCCAAAATTAGTGGCACCAATGGTGCAGCAGACGTAGTCAGGCACACCTTGGTAGTCTTTTAGATGGGACATTTTAATTAATGCGTATGTATTTAACTTTTCTCCAAGAAAAAAAATATTGCATCTCTTAAATATTATTAACTAATGATAGTTACTTTAAGTAAGGGGCCGTTCAAGTATTACGTAAGCACTATGGGGGGGGGGGGGGGGTCTTTGTTTTGCTTAATTTGGACGACATGGGGGGTAGGGGAGTCTAGATGATGATTACGTCATCGGTAGTTATTATAACATTATAATTAAAATATAAAAAAATACATTTATAATTGAAAAATGTTTACGTTACCATGGGGGGAGGGGATAAGAGCTTTGCTTACTTTTGCTGACAAGGGGGAAGGGGGCAGTAAATAATTTTAATAAATCTGCTCACGTAATATTTGAACGGCCCCTAAGACAATAAATAGCTACAAAATATTAATAATGTTGTTGAATAAATTAAATGTATAATGTAGGTTGACAGTAGGTACATGTACCTACTTACCATAAAAATGTATTTTGCTGTCCATGTATTGTCAATTAAAGTCGTTAAATAAAATTTGTTTTATTTAAGCTAAAATAACGCTACACACTCATAGCCCCACACCCAGGATTCCGTGTCGTGGGTGTCATGGACGACACACAAAGACAAGAACATATGTACATCCAGACCGAAAACAGAAATTTAAACTCATTTAAATTTCCGCCTCGTTGGGAATCGAACCAGGACCCTTGGCGTGGCGATCCGGCATGGTAACCATTGCGCCACACGGGTCGTCAAAATCAAACTTGTCAAAATTGACAAGTTTCAAAGTTGCATGAATGAAAATTCAGTTGATATACCGAGGTGTACCAGCATAGACATAATACTACTAGACTAGACAAGCGGGCCTTCTTTGCGTCACGCTATTAGAAAGAGACCAAGGAGACTCGCGTAACTCGTAAGTAAGACAAGGATAGGTTTACCTCCTGCCTTTCTCACAGCGCACAGCGCTTTTTCGCAGCGTGACGGTTTCACTTACATATGCTCAGATACCTTGCCTAGTCTAGTAGTATTATGTCTATATGTACCAGAATCTGATGCCAAAATGGGGTGATAAAAAATGAAGACGCAACACTCCCCAGCATTGGGGAAATTGTAATAAAACTTGTTGACCGTTGATATTTTTTATCATAGTGTTATGCTTAGAATAATAATAAAGTGTTATGTTTGGTTTATTAACTTCAGATGAAAAAATATATAAGACAATTTTTTTATATTAAGTATAAATAATTAAAAGTGACTAGATTATTTATGCTAATATATACGTTTGATGAAGAGAATAAATTGATTATAATAATGAATTGCTCCTCCAACATTTCAGTTATGTAACCTTGCATGATGGAACTTTTCTTGTCATATTCATAACATTTTTTCAAATTTTAATTTGTAACAATGTTTGTAATCTTAATTTCATTTATTTTAATATTGTTTACAAATTACGCAGTTACGCAGTTACAATTAAGCAGTGATAGCCTAGCGGTAGAACGTTGGTCTCCCGAACGAAGGGGCCCGAGTTCAAACCCTGGCACGCACCTCTAATTTTTCAAATATTATGTGCGTATTACAAGTTAATTATCACTTGCTTCGGTGAAGGAAAACATCGTGAGGAAACCTGCACACCGGAGAGTTCTCCATAAAGTTCTCGAAGGTGTGTGAAGTCTACCAATCCGCACTTGGCCAGCGTGGTAGACTATGGCCTAATACCCCTCACATTGTGAGAGGAGACCCCGAGCCCAGCAGTGGGACAATTATGGGTTGTTGCTTTGCTTTTGCTTTGCTTTACAAATTACATATAAACAAATCATAATTAGATTAATTACCTACTAAGAAAATATAATCAAGAAAACTAAGTAGGTATCAAAACAAGTCAATCCTACCAGATGAATAATATTAATATTGTAGATTTTTCTGATTATGTTTTTAATAAACATTGAAAATAATATTTCTGGTTTGTGACCGTAACCTTTTTTTTCGGTATCAAATCGAAAATAGTCATCATTTTAGAAAAAGAAAAAAACATACTAATCTTTTTTTGACTTGACAATATTAGTTTTAAAAATTTTCATTGCCATAATAAAAAAAACAATTTTTCTGCTTGTCAAAAATGCCATGAGATTCTGGTACACCTATCTTGATGAATAAATCTGACCCCTTTATAAATGGTCCCTTCTACGTTTTAAGCATACAAAATGTTTTAGTAGTCTCGACTAGAGAATAATATGTTAGGAGAATAAAACAAAATTCATCGCTTTTTCGTCGGGGACGGTAAATTTCCAAGAAACGGTAGAGCCGTCATGAATATAATCTGAGTTGTACTATAACAGCCTTGGACTAAAAGTTGGATGGTTAGTCAGCCATTGAACAAGTCATCATTCGGCTGGGTGCTCTAGTGCCAGTATTTCCTTTTTCTTCTGATTTCTTTTTTGCCGTCAATGTACCACTGGTGACTTTAAAGGTGCTGATGTCCATGAGCAGCAGTGACCACTTACCATTATCATGCATCACAGCTCAGACTGCAACTTACTCAGATATTGTTATCATACTAAAATTATAATAGAAGTTATCTAGCAAAAAATAAATAAAGAGCAGAGATTTTCTAATTGTTTCAATATAATTTGTAGTGACTAAGATACTTTATTAATTTTAAGAATAATGTTACAGTTTTTCATTTATTGTTGGCCGAACTGGAGTTGAAACAATGCCTAACAATTTACAGTCAGCTTCTAACAGGGTTAAATCAGTGCTGGAGCCCAGGAAGCGAGATGACAGTTCCAACTCCTTAATTTGAAGCCGCACTCTAGTACCCCGGACATATTCATCTCCTCTAGTGGACGGTCTCGTACAGACACAGTGAAATTTCCAACCAAAATCAATGTACAAGTCATCTTCGACTATATGAAATACCTTTCCGATTACAGTTTTACCAACAGGATCACCTAACTGAAACAAACACAGTAAAATTAGCAGTTAGGAACTTGTTTTTTTTTATAGGTGGTATGGTATTATAGTTTGAAATGAAATGAAATGAAATGAAATTAGTTTATTCGAAGTAGGTTTGTTACAAACACTTTTCGAAAGTCACTCAACGCCATCGCTTCAACAAATCCCTACCGTGAGTGGTCCCGGTAGAAGAAGCGGCAAGAAACTCCCGGGATTATTTTTTTTCCTACTCACAGTTACAGACAGTACTTACTACTACTTATTACATTATTTAATTAAACAAAAAAAAAAAAAAAAAAACTCATGTCCAAGCAGTCTTGTCATTTAAATACTCATCAACTTTGTAATATGCTTTCTTCATGAGAATACCTTTTACATGAGTTTTTAATTTACAGTATGGCATTTCTGTTCATTCTAACGGGATTTTATTGTAGATTTTTACACATCTACCCATGAACGAGCCACCAGTTTTGTTGAGTCTAAAACGAGGCACAATCAGTCTAGCCTTATTTCTTGTGTTAATATTGTGAACATCACTCTTTTTAAGAAAAGTATCGGAGTATTTTTTAACATACATAATATTTTCCAAAATGTATTGTGAACTAACAGTTAGTATATTGATTTCTTTAAAGAGTTCTCTAAGAGAGTCCCTAGGCCTGAGGTTGTAAATAGCGCGAACTGCTCTTTTCTGTAATACAAAGATTGACTCAATATCTGCAGCTGAGCCCCACAACAACAAACCGTAGGACATTATACTGTGAAAGTAGCTGTAATAAACTAATCTTGCTGTTTCTACATCAGTTAAGAGCCTTACTTTCTTAACTGCATAAGCAGCGGAACTGAGCCTCCCTGACAAGGCTTCAATATGAGGACCCCATTGTAGTCGAGAGTCTATGGTAATGCCGAGAAATGTTGTAGAATTTACTAGTTCTAATACTTCCTTATTTAGGACAATTTGAGCTGGGATCTGTTTCACATTAGGTAAGGCAAATCTGACACATTTAGTTTTTTTCGCGTTTAACATCAAGTTATTACATGTAAACCAGTGTAATACTTGCGAAACAGTATTATTTACGTCGTCATAACATTTTTTCCTCCTATCTACTTTAAAAATTAGAGAAGTATCGTCAGCAAACAATACCGTTTCACACATGTCCTTAGTGAAATAAGGAAGATCATTGATATATATTAAAAATAGCAGTGGTTCTAATATTGATCCCTGGGGCACACCCATGGTCATGTGCACTCCAGGTGACTCTATTCCATTAATAACTACTTTTTGACTACGTTCAGATAAATAAGATTTTATAAGACTAACTGATTGTGTTGAGACACCATAATGCCTAAGTTTGTTTATTAATATATTATGATCAACACAATCGAATGCCTTTGAGAGATCACAGAATATACCGATAGCATCATGCTTATCCTCCCAAGCATTAAAAATGTGTTTAAGAAGTGCGATGCCTGCATCAGTGGTGTTTTTCCCTTTTGAAAAACCAAACTGATTAATATGAAATAATTTGTTTGTAGAAAAATGCGATAGTAGTTGGTTGTAGATAATTTTTTCGAAAATTTTACTGAGGGCTGGTAAGATGGATATTGGTCTAAAATTTGTTGGGTCGTTTTTATCTCCAGATTTAAAAACCGGTATTATTTTCCCATGTTTCATAAGATTGGGAAAAATACCATCTTCAACACATTTATTAAAAATAAAACTTAAGTGGGGGGCAATTGAGTTGATTATTGATTTAACTACAACTGTAGAAAGACCCCAGATATCACTTGACTTTTTAACATTTATCGAATTGAAACTTTGTATAATTTGATTACAAGTAACGGGTTTAAAGTTAAATGAGTTGGTACTTTTATCAACACATGATTCTAAGATGGTCATAGCTAGTTGGGGGCATGCATTTAAGTTTTTTGTAATCACATGCGGTATTTTAGAAAAAAAATCCTCGAATACGGTGGCAATCACACTATTGTGGTAGCAGTACTTACGTCAATGAATTTAGATTTTCGAAGAAGAGCAGCAAATGTTTCGTTTTCTACATTTTCGCCTTCTAACATTTGTGATTGCTTTTTATATGATTTTGCAAAGCCACTGATTTTATTAGAGGTGTCTTCATTTTTTTGTTCAATATCACAAAGCTTTCCTGTATTACTTATCAATCGGGCATTATGTATCATAGGTTTTCGAAAATTCCTACATAGCCTTATACAACTATTCATGATTTACAATAATTAATCAGACCCAGGGAAAATTTATATGAGTAAACTTTATTTATAACCTCAATTCAGAAATTCAGATCAGTCATTTCAATTTTCATTTCACGCTTGTCAATGTCTCACTCGAATGCAGTGTTGCCAAATATTTTTTTCTCGAATAGCCTTGCCGCAGTTCGCGTGTAGCCCCGAGATAGCCCCATTTAGACTTCGAAATATAGGAGCTAAAAAAAATAGTTGTCTGTAAAGTCGGTTTACGGACGGTAGTTTAACGTGACAACGTGATAACAAAACATTGATGAAATGATTGCATACTTTTATAGATAAAATTGAATCATTTTAATTAAATTACTATTATTTTACCAAGCGCTTCGGCCGATCGCAGCCGATCGTGCCACTCTATCGCTTGTTCCACGCTCTCACCGACTCGCCGCTCGACGTCACGGAACGTGACAGTGAGTCATGCTTTTTCGTGCGTGCACCCGACGTTCATCGTTTTAATTGACGTTGTCACGTCAATAAAAAAAGTCTTCGGCAGTCAATTTCATATCAGTTTGTTAAGAAAGCCCAGCCCAATGACCTTTTTTTTAGTCCGAGCGCTGAATTGATACTAAATATATTGGCAGCACTGGACACGGCCCACACATAGACACGCTGTACCATACAAAATTCGTGTCTCATTCGCCAGCCACAGAGTACTCAATCACAGAGTCACTATGCGCCTGCCTATGGTGCCGTCACCCTGTTCCGTAGTGATTAAGTACTCTGTGTTCGTTCTGTCAAGTTTGGTTAAAGATGGCGGTATTAAATATTTGACACTAAATAATTTTTAAAAATGTAAATAAAAATATAGTTACTTACCAATAATGATTAAATAAAGTGAAATAAAGTTCAAACGTAAATAATGAGAACGTTCTAACTGTGCACAATATAGAATAATAAGTGTTCTTGAACAGTCGGAGTTTTACGTCGGAGTTTAACGTGACAGCTACTTGCTCGCAACAGACTAAACTGAGGTGAACCCAGTTGGGGTAACCTCAGGTGAACAAACTGTAAGTACTGAACAGCGTGTCCATATATTTAAGTCCATGGCCCACACAGTACACTGAATATAGCCCCTCGGCTACGTGTAGTCAAAGGGTAAAATATGATAGCTGCTCGTTAACGAAGATAGCCACATTGGCGCTTAATAGCCCCTTCTGGCAACACTGTTCGAATGACAAATATGATAATCCATAGACAAACTGATATATAAAAAAATTAAAAATCAAAGAAAACCAGAACCATGGATATATTACTGTAACTGGATATATACAAGACTTCGAAGAGGTACTTGAAGATGGATCTTTATGGAATGACTATTTGACCAATTACAGGCCGGATGGAGGTAGTTCTTCATAATGTTTTCTATTGGTAATTTTTCTGGTAGTAATAATTTATAATATTCAAATAATACCTTTTATTATTCTTCCAAATTACCAAATATATTAAATAAATAATTGCATTGAGAGTAAATTGAAAATTAAAATACACATTAACGGTACATTATTCATCTTAGATGATAATACATCATTACAAAAAATCAAACGAATAATATATCCTGGGATTATAGATAACATGGAAACAATACAAAAATGGTCATTCCGTTATGACATCATTGATCTTCAGGTACCTCTACAAAGTCTGTGATCCAGATAGAGTAATATATCCATGACCAGAACCAAGAATTTATAGTACAACTGGACCCTGAGCTTCAAAGAGGTACCTGAAGACGGAAAATGAGGCATTGGATGATGTTTTTCATCACGGTCGATTTTTAACCGACGAAAAAAAAGGAGGAGGTTCTCAATGAGGGTTTTCTGAAACGGTCTACGCCAGATGGCAGCACTTTGACGTCAGGTCTAATGAACTGTCAAAATACATACGCGAATTACAATTTTGTATGTATTTTTTGGTTTATTTATTCTTAAAATCATTACTTTAAGAATATTGTTTCCTAAAATGCCACAGTGTTGTGCAGTGCCTATGTGTGCAAATAAAACAGGAAGGCATAAGTTCCCTACTGGAGATAAAACCCGATTGAAACAGTGGCTTGTAGCCATTCAAAGATAAATTCCAACGACAAATAGCCCGTGTCCCAGTGATCGGATCGGGGCGTGAGAGGTACCAAAAGATCGGGCTCGGTGAGCGCTACACAGAACTGAAATAAAATTTGATTTAAAAAGTGTTTTGAGAAAGTAATTTTGAAAAGAGTGGTTTTTACAGTTTTTGGCAAAAAATTTTGAAATTTACGAATTATTTTTTACGGAACTAATAGAAATGGGTGCGCCAAGGAATTTCTAATCTTCCAATACCACGCATTGGTCAGTCGACGTGAAATTTGCAAAGAAACTATTGCAAAAACGTATGTTTATATGAGGAAAAAGTAGTTTAAAGAAAATTTTGAAAAATTTAAAGATAAATCAAAAACTAATTGGACAGTTAAAGAGAGCACTTCAAGCCTAATCTATTGATATATAACATTACTTTAAATGTTTAACTATTGGGAACTACGAAATGTAAATCTATTAATTTAAAATTGCGTGCCGTCACACTTTAGGTGGTTTTCGGTACTAAGTAGGCAATGTACGCGGAAGGAAGAAAGCTACTTTTTCTGTGTTCCAGTAGTCAGATAAATAAATAACTGCAATTTAGTAGTTAAAGAACGAAATCAAATTGTGTAAACAAAATCTAGTACCTACCTTTCAATGAGCTTTTCCTTAGTATCAGTGAATTTTGCGCCCCTTTTTTTTGAGCTCAATCTTCAGTTCAGCGACCTTTTTCTGGCCGTAATCCATAATAAAATCAATAACACTTCCAAACACAACAGAATTTCATTAATTTTTGTTTAGTACCTACGACTCTGTGCTATCTGACAGCTGTTTAGACCTGCCGCCAACGTAGCGCCGCCTGGTGGCAGAAAAAGTATCGAAAACCCTCATTATACACGTATTTTTTTTTTTTTTTTATGTATGATCACGCAGAAATCGGCACAGGGTGGTCCGATTTGGATGATTCTTTTTTTATTGGATAGGGTATGTCCTGAAGTTGGTCCCATATTTTTTTGAAAATTTTATTCCCACCCTAAAGGTACGAAAATAGGGAATGATTGATTATTCACCCGTTTTTTACTCGGAATTTTTACATGTTAACCCCAATAACTTTGTACCGGATGATCCGATTTCGATGATTCTTTTTTTATTGATTAGTGTGTACCTTGAGGTTACTCTTGTTTAAATTTCGAAACAAAATTTTGCCCCTATAGGTACGAAAACTACTACATTTTTACCTGGTAACTGAATCTATAATTCATAAAATCAATAATTTATTATTTATTATAAGTATTATAGCAACTAAAAATTAAAAAATAATTACTTTTTAACAAAAAATAAAACCAACGAAAAAAAAACTGAAAAGCAAAAAATAAAATAAACCATTTAGTATTATAAATTAAGATCCGAAATTAACAGTAAATAAATAATTTTGAGGCGGTGCCAAACCAATGAAAAAACAAACGGCGAAAAGATGTGCGCCGCGCTGCTGCTGCCGTGTGCATCGCATGCCGCTGCCGCGCTGCCCTCATAATATTATGAATTTTATGTAATTAATTTTGGTTGTTTCTTTGGCACGGTCTCAAAATTATTTATTTACTGTTAATTTCGGATCTTAATTTATAATACTAAATGGTTTATTTTATTTTTTGCTTTTCAGTTTTTTTTTTTCGTTGGTTTTATTTTTTGTTACAAAGGAATTATGGTAATAGGTATATAGTCTATGCGCTAAAAAAACAACTTTGACAACGATGACATTTGATAGTCTTTTTGAACGTTACCCAGTTGTCAAAGTCATTCTGACAAATTTATAAACACGCACAAATAACGTCAAAAACGGGACAAATTCTGCTATGGGAAAACGTTAAAAATCTCGAAAATGACTGAAGATCTAGATTCTAAGGACTCGCAGTCCGATTCGGGCAGCAAAACATTTATCAATAAGAATAAAGACAAGAAAACAAAAACAAATCGACCTCTTACAAAGGTAATACTTTGATGTGCATATTAGTAGTGAGGCAGTTTTAAAAGAAATTATGTAGGTCTCGTCGTAGCTAACTGTGTTTCCGTTCCAGATTATCATTCGACGACTGCCACCCACTATGACGGAGGAGGCGTTTTTAGACCAAGTGTCTCCGATTCCTGAACACGACCATTTCTACTTCGCCAAACCAGATCCATCACTCGGCAACAACATATTTTCTAGAGCATACATAAACTTTGTTAACGTGGATGATATCTATCTATTCCGCGATAAATTTGATGGATATGTATTTTTAGACGAGAAAGGTAATTAACGAAAAATTATAAGGCATTTCAAGTGCCTCTCTCTCTCATATCTTTGAGCTCATGTAAAATTTTCTTGCAGGGGGTGAATATGTAGGCATTGTAGAGTATGCACCTTTTCAAAGGGTTCCTAAAAAAAAGAAGAAGAAAGATCCCAAATGTGGCACAATTGAGAGTGATCCAATTTATCAAGAGTTTTTAGATAACCTCAGTAAAGATCAAGAAACTGACAGCCAACCAAAACTTGAGTATTCATATCCAATTGGTGATGGTGAGTTGATAATATTCCGTTTGTTTCAGATTTATGGCATGCCTATGTCTATGTTAAGAGAATAGGTAATATTTTTTGGCTTCATATAAAAAATGGCTGTTTCAATATAAATTATAATGCATAGCTAATCACATCAGCTTTTGAGTTTTTAACCTTCACCAATATGTAAATCGTTTGATAATTATACATGCATTTTAAACATTTTAGATGCTTAATGCATAAGGCTCCTACCATTCTTAAGTTTAAACCTATTGTCTTATGTTTGGTACAACCTGTTGAATAATGGTTAGGCATCAATTCTAGGCTACGTGTTCCGGTGGTCATTGCTATGTAACACTTAGGTTGACTGCCATATTTAAGTAAATTTCTTCAAAGGCCAGTTGTGAAATGTTTTGTGAATGTATTTTGATGCCAGTACAGTCCAAAAAGCCAGTTTATAAGTGTAAATATATGCTTTTTAGGGTTCCGAAGTAAAAGCGGAACCATTATAGTTTTGTCATGTCCGTCCTTCTGCCCATCCGTCTGTCCGAAACAAAGCACCGAGACCCTTATTGCTAGAAAGCTGTAATTTGACATGGATATACATATTTACTAAAACTCCAGAATGGTGGAACAAAATATTGAAAAACATTTTTTTTTAGGGTACCTTCCCTACAGGTTACATGAAGATGATTTTTTTATTCGTAGCATACCCTATAGTGTGGGGTATTGTTGAAAAGATCTTCTAAAAATATTATGGGTCTTCTAAGACTATTTATGGAATTAGGGCTCGGTTTGTGAAATATTTTTCTTTAAAGTACTAATTTTGGTTACAGTCAAGTGTGTGTGTCCCCTGCCGGCTAAACGGTTAGAGTTGGACAAGTGAAAAATTTTCAAAAATAGGTTATATGATGAATTTACGAGGAATACTATCACAGCTATGTTACCATAAGTAGTTGATGAGTAATAGTCTATAAACTTACTACCTGGAACCCTACATTGAGCGTGGCCTAACGCGCACTTGCCCGGTTTTTTTTCCTTGATAACTATAAACGCTTAAACGCTTACACACTCATACCCCCGCAGTAGGTTATTTATCTGTTTTATGATAGTAGTGCAGATTAATTATTTATTAAATTATCAGGACATGATAAGAAAGCTCAGTCAACTCCTCTATTGGAGTATCTGGCTTCCCGTAAGCAAGATAAGAGAAGCCGGGATGAACGCCGTCGAAGAGAAAATGACAAGAGGAAAATGAGAATTGAAAGGAAAACCAAGGATGGATATATTAAGGTATTTGTTATATAAAAAATAATGTTTCATTTTATTTTTAAATTTGTAATTGATAATTATGTATTGACTTCTTACTTAACACATATTGTATAGAAATATGGAGATTTATCGGAAGACGATGCCTATAATGATGTTTATGAATATAATGACTACAAGCAGCACCAAAATTTGTGGTTTAGTGACAGAAAAGGCTATTATAAAAACAGAGTGAAACCTAACTTAAATTCAACTCAAATAAAAATTGCACATGGTTCTGATGAGTTCATTAGTACTGATTCTGATTGGGATAGCAATTTTCCTGCCCTGGCAACCAAAACTCATAATACATTTACCCTGTCTTCTGCCAAATTTTGCAATAAAAAGGATATCCAAGAAGGGAATCAAAAAAGTGGTGGCGACACTCACTCAAAGGTTCCAAAAATTTGTGCAAAATATAGCGTTATTAAAGTAGATTTCACTGTATTGTAGTTTATTAAAATTTGGGTAGTGAAATGTAAATAGTTGTATAGATTCTGTTGGCATATTTATATGTAGGTTCTCAATGTCATAATTACAAACTACAATCTTCATTATGTACTTTTACACTCAAAATAGAATCCAATATTATATAATATGTAATAGTATACATAATATTTATTACTATGTTAAATATTGTGATTATGCGTTATTCCTTAATGTATTTTATTTTTATACATACATAATAATAATAATACATAACATTAACATTTTTTTTTTATTTTGTTTTCAATGTTGAATGTATTTATAATATGTTACAGGAAGAGGAAGATATAATCGAAGTTGACATAAAGAAAGTTAAACCAAGAGAATGGGAAAGAGAGGATGAACATGCAAAATCAGATATCAAAGATGGAACTGTATTTGAATCTAAATCATATAAAGATCAACGTAAGGCCAGCACTAGTATTGTTGCCGAGAAAAGAAAGAAACCAGAGTATGAAAAAAAAGATATTATTTTAAAAGACGAAGATCAAAATGACGATGAACGAGGGATGAAAAAAGAGAAACGTGATAAGTTCAAGGAATCTCCTCGCGAACAAAAGAGTAAGAAATATAGTGACACAAGAAAAGACAGAATAAAGCAGACTGATTGTATAAAAACGGAAAAACTTACAAGCATCAGTAAAATTGTGTCTTCAGAGACTAAACCGAAACTGTTAAATCATGATGATATAAAGCCTTTTACTCAACTCCCTCAAGTAAAAACTGATGATTTAGCTAAGATCATTGACAGTATGGACAAGAAAATAAAACTGGATGAGAATCATTTAGATGAAAAACTGAGTAAACCAGTCAATGATGACAGTTTAAAATCTACAGTATCTAAAACAGATCGTAAAGCCGACGCTGTAGTATCTAGTGGTTCAAAAATAAGGAGAGAAAGTGTGGAATCAGATGATGCTAATGTTGGTTCGGATATAGAATTAAGGAGGCAAAGGTCTGTTGAGGACAGAGGTAAATCCATGGAACGCGAAGGTTCTGAAGAAAAAGACAAGGTTGACAGTAGCGAGCGTCGTGCCGAACGTAGAATCAGAAATAAGGTAAGCTAAGAGTACCTGTTAAAATAATAGGATTAAGGATAAATACTGTCAAATCAAGACTTTTAACGCGTATCTAGCTGGGAAGTATAGTTCGAAATCTTATAAAAACATAAAAATCATGTAGAATATCGGCAATCGTATGATTTACTGTCCTTGATAATGCACCTAAATTGGTTAAATTTTAATGGCAAAGTTAAATATGTCCATTTGAATTTCAACACAAAACGGTGCAACGAACGAGTTTGCCGTCGCCAGTGCGCAGTGAACTCATACCATATAGCGGCCCGCAGGTCAACATACACTCATTACGTACGTACCCCATCACACCAAATTATTAGGATTACTTTTTCCCATTGCAACGTGATCCAGCGAACTTGCGAAACACGTTACACGTTCGCGACGAATTCGCTACCCGCTCACTTCTCTTTTAACTCTCTCGTAAATCGCCAATATCATATCAGAAGATAACGCTTAGACATTTTCAGTAGATTTGGCGATGTATGACGACACAACCTAAATAACATTCCTAATTACTCTAAATAACAAAATTAAATTTGACTTAAATGAGTCGGCAGTATTAATTATTAGTTTTAACCAAATTTGCAGGATCGTCCAAGCCTACCAATATATCAACCAGGGATGGGCAAGTTCAGCAAGAGCCGGCTGACAAAGGACAAAGAGACCCAACCTTCATCTTCTACCGGAAGAGCCGTCAATGACAGTGAAAAACGGGATACCTGAGGAAAGCATCGCGATTCCCAAAGTTTGGATAACGTAAAACGGAATGACCCTGAGGCTGGTTACCAATTAATGTGTCGAGTAGAGAGGACACTTGAATTGACCAACTGAGGGAACGATTACTCGTGTTTATTCATGTTGTTTTTTTATTGTTTAGTTTACATTCAATGTTGATCAATGGAGGTTTCATAATGTTTATTAAAATCATTGTAACAGCCGAAACTGTTACTTCATATTTTTAGCATTTAGTTCTGATTGTTTAATTTCGTTTAAATATAATTCAATTTTAAATGGCTGTTGTGTTTTATTAAGATACCTACAAAAATTGCTCTTCCAAGCAAGAATTAAAAAGTCTCGCGCCCCAACTCAGAGTCAGTAACTAGTCTACTCAATAAGTTCAAAATGGTTGAAATTAGACATACTGCTCTTAAAAATACGTGCGATAGCTCATTCTGTTCGGAATGACGTCTAGAAAAATGTTTCGGAAGCGTTTACCAGCACGTAAAAAATTGCAAAAGTTATTGACAAAATAAAGTTGAAAAAAAAAAGTATTTTGTTTTTGGTAATCACTCCGAAACTATTAATATTTAAGAAATTTTAAAACAAGATTCTTAAAGAAGAGGAAATTTCCAAACAATGACTCGCGACTCTCGAAACTCTATCTCCATTATTTATAACTTTAATTTAACGCTGAAAATGGGTCTCCACGCGGCATTTTTAAGTTGCGCGTGCGACGTCAAAACCGAGTTCGTCACACTCAATAATTTTTTAAGGTATTAATTATTAATAAAAAAAAATATGGTGTATTCCAAACACTTCAGAAAATTTGCTCCCGTTGGAAATTTTGCTTAAAGTTAATTTTTCAACAAGTTAGACGATTGTTAATTAACTACATTTTCTCGAACTTCCATTTTCATTGTACATTAAAAAAAATGTTTAAGTAATTGTCCTATAAATTTTTCGCTTCGTGGAGCCCTTCTTATATGTATACATGCTTAACGAGATCACGTCATAAAAGTTTAAAAAGTTTTAATACTTTGTGTATAATAATTTTATAAGTTGAACAAACAATTTTTTCGTTTTTTTATCGAATCGAAATTTAAAAATTGAAAAAAGTTTTTATCTGTACTTTGTTATACATCGTTGTTTTTTTTTTATTTTTAGGAGTTTCAGAAAAAATATATAAAAAAGTTGATAATTTGTTTATAACAAATTGTTAAGTTAAAAAACAATGAAATTGTTGATAAAAAAATTATTTTTTTATATTTCTATTAAAGACGGTCAATTATAATTTTTAATAATAACAATAGAAATATTAAAAAACGATTATAAACAATTAAATATCATTATTAAGAAAACAATTTTTTTTTCAAAAATCATAATATTTTATAAAGAATAAGGTATTAAGAAATTTTTTCTTGAAAGCATTGAAATAGTCTATTTGTTAATAAAAAAATGAGGGAATTTTTTTTTTTTCAAGTCAGTAAATGTCTTTTATGAATGCCAAAACGATTATGTAATAATAAATTGGGAAAAAAATATTTTCAATAATGTTATTTGGATTTTTCATTTTTTGTTCAACTTATAAAATTATTATACACAAAGTATTAAAACTTTTTAAACTTTTATGACGTGATCTCGTTAAGCATGTATATAAGAAGGGCTCCACGAAGCGAAAAATTTATAGGACAATTACTTAAACATTTTTTTTAATGTACAATGAAAATGGAAGTTCGAGAAAATGTAGTTAATTAACAATCGTCTAACTTGTTGAAAAATTAACTTTAAGCAAAATTTCCAACGGGAGCAAATTTTCTGAAGTGTTTGGAATACACCATATTTTTTTTATTTTTTTTTATTAATAATTAATACCTTAAAAAATTATTGAGTGTGACGAACTCGGTTTTGACGTCGCACGCGCAACTTAAAAATGCCGCGTGGAGACCCATTTTCAGCGTTAAATTAAAGTTATAAATAATGGAGATAGAGTTTCGAGAGTCGCGAGTCATTGTTTGGAAATTTCCTCTTCTTTAAGAATCTTGTTTTAAAATTTCTTAAATATTAATAGTTTCGGAGTGATTACCAAAAACAAAATACTTTTTTTTTCAACTTTATTTTGTCAATAACTTTTGCAATTTTTTACGTGCTGGTAAACGCTTCCGAAACATTTTTCTAGACATCATTCCGAACAGAATGAGCTATCGCACGTATTTTTAAGAGCAGTATGTCTAATTTCAACCATTTTGAACTTATTGAGTAGACTAAACGGTTACTTAAATCGCTCCTTAGTACAGAATTTGTATGGTGATTCTTTACTAAAGAGCGATTAAAGTAAGCGTTAATGACTGTGAGATGGGGCGTTGTCCACATCTTAAAAACCTCACGTAACAGCACGTAGGTAATGCTAAATGAGATTATTCATCAGTCATATCTTTTATGTTTTAGCTTGCATCCCCGCCACCTGATGGTAGGTGACGATGAAGTTCAGGATGGTAAGCTGACTCACTACACTATTTTGGTCATTTGTATAGGCCTCGTAACTTCTTTAATAGGTCAATGACCTTGCAGAGGAATTGCTTTCTAAATATCTATACTACCTACGGATGACTTGTTGGTTGATTAAGAGCCATTGTTATTGTGTTATCAGCTATCCGTGATAAATAGGTGCTCAATCAACGTTTAAATTAAAAAATAAACACATTTATGATGATCCTTAGACTTTGTGTAAGGATCACGTGTTCTTAATTACCGTAGATAAGTAAGTAGGTAGGTAGGTACTCTTTTTATCAGGTTAATTTGAAAACAGCTTTGTCCTATGGCTATGCAATGTATTTGCTCAATTACTATTTTGAGGTCATTAATCTGATCTGAGCGTAAAATAAAAACTAGGTAATTACCTCTAGATAAAGGTATTTAATTTCTAGGTAAGTCAGGGAAGTATGTAAGTATAATCACGTCGTACGCAGGTACTACTATGCCGAAATAGCAATGCAAAAAAACTCGTTTCATTTCCGATTAGTGATTTTTATTCTATCACAGTGAATATGTATAAAAACCATTCATAAAAATAAACATTTATTGTGACGACATTAGTCATAAAACTAGATCAATATTTTAATTTCTTTGGCGATTAGGAGTCTGACGCACAATTCAAATTCAATAATCAAAATATACACAATAACACGCCCAATCTTATTCTAATTACATTGATGTTTAAATATACTTAGATATTGTTTTCTACATTCCAATGGCAATAAACTTAGCGTTATGAAATGTCTTATCTTGCAGGGAGAACAGACTGGACTACTGTAGCGTGTAGCCTCTAGAATGAGTTTATTGGCAGTGACGGATTAACCCTTAATCAAATTAAGCAATTGCCTAGGGCATCACGTCTGCTGGGGCACCAGAAGAAGCACAAAAAGCACAAAAAACCACGTTGACATACGGATAGGGGGGCCCACAGGCGTGGATTGCTTAGGGCATCAAGTAGTCTTAATACGTCACTTGGGTATGGGGCATGTGAGACTGCCATGAATAAAACCGCAGCATACAAATGAAACAGGCTTTGTCTATGCGTCGAATATTTACTAAGAGTAAGAGGATCCTCGTGCATAAGAATCCCACATAACCCAAAAGTGTATTAAAGCTTGGCTTTCTTTTGCCTCCTTAACCCAAAATATAATGAACTAGAAGAGCCTAAGTGAGTTTAATGCATGTGATCCCAAAGTTAGGTAGTAAAAAATTGATACACCTAGCGCTTTAGCACCAAACTACGTGAAAAGGTGTGAATTGTGAGTTGAACTCTTAACAAATGAAGATTAAAATCTAACTTAATATTTTGATACCTATCATGCAATGCTTCATAATATAAATGATTTATTTAATGGATACGAAATATTATTTTATTTCACCTTACGGCTTAGGTAGGTACACTATTTTAAACCTTAATAATAATGGCACTTTGTGTCATGAAACTACACGTAACTAAAATTATATAGATAAACATAAATTATGTTGGTGCATTGAGAAATTTCTCAGGAATAATGAATTGCCCCAATCCACCTTATAAATTAATTGCAGACATTAATAAAATTATAAGACGTAGTTGGATACCTACATTTCATACTTACTAGGTTATACATTTGGGATGCGTTTTATTACAATAAACATTAGGTACCATCATTAGGTAAATTAAATACTAATCAGCCTTTTAAGCCTCTTATCTTATTATGAATGTGTTTTACTATGTAAACAAAATACATGTAAATCATTAGCGAAGGATTACATTACTTACATTAAAAACTACAGGAAGATCTCGATTTTGTAACGCAGGCAGATGTGCTAGGTATACTTAATTTAATCTATCCCTAGATAATAAAGTTTAGGTACGTATTTAAATCAATTAACTATAAATCAGTTACAAGCATTAAATCTACGATATAGAAATTAAAGTCAACTTCATTAAATAAAATATATGTAAATAATCTTTTCACCAATGAATTTTGTGAGCGTCGTCATTGTTCATTATGAATAAATCCATTGTTTTCTCATTTTACGGGAAAGATTATTTTTATAGTAACTTTCTATACCTACTTTAAACCACATGAATACAGAATGTTAACTTCATACTAACGCCACGCGCGAGGACACTACTACATGCACAGCTATGTGTGCGTGACCTGTCACCGACAAGACGGGGCAGCGTGCGCCGACCAATCAACTAACGCGCCGGCGCCCGCTAGGGTACAGTAAGGTGACAAGTTCAGGTGTGCCAGCGGCGGTGACACGGGCGACGTTTTGTGACGACGACGCGACGTATTGTTTTTAAAGATGCCAAACTGTTGAACTGTTTGTTTAAATACCTAATGGGAAGAAAACCAAACAGATTTCTTTATTTGTATATCCAAAGGATTTTGACATGTAATAATAGTACACATTTTTATGCTTATTAAAGAAGACTAAAAAAGTATTTAGTTAATAAGTAGGTACCTAATATCCAAAATAATTAAAGTGGCGATAAGGTTATTATTTATTATTCTTATCGTTTAAGTTCGGTTTACACGTATTAAGTAGTTAACTTAATTTAAAGCAAATTAATACGTGTAAACGGACAATTTAGTAGTTTAGTAATCAAGTAGACAATTTAGAAATTTTTCTATTTTCTGTTAATAAGGTGGGCAGGGCTTATCACTATATTTACCTATACATACCAATTACTCGATTTTGAAATGTGACGTCATGAAATTAAGGACCCCCTCCCACCCCTTAATCTGTTTAAATAAAATATTTTGTTTCGAAAGTTTTTTTTTCATTTCTCAATGTAATTCAAATGTAAGTACCTACTTAATATTAAACAGACTGTTACATAGTCAACCATTTCATCTTTCAAAGCTACACCGTTTTTAATATACCAAAATTTTAAAACGGAACACATAATAATAAAATAATGTCCACACAATTACTGTCCATCCGTCTGACCGTCTGTACTCATAGCTGACTCTCGCTCGATACGTAGGTACTTGCCCGTTTTATTTTTATTTTCAGTAACCAAGTGACAACCCTATGAAAGTAGGTATGAATTTTTGTGTCTGTTAGGAAGTTAACATTCTGGTTGTTATTTATTCATGTGCTTTAAACCATGTTTTTTTTAGTTTAAACAAGCTAGGAAGTTTTGGTGTAGATAGATCGACTCGAATATTTCTTGGGAGAGTAAAAACATTACCCATATAATTTTATTATAATAATATGTTTGTCAATAAAATTACAGTATTTCTTTTAAATATCTTTGGACGGCAATTCTATGTAAAATTTACAACAAATTATTTTGCAAAATTAAAATGCAATAATTATTACAATAATGCAACTTACCATTAAATATACTTAGGCGTGTACATGCTACCCTAAAGAAAGCTACATGGCTAACAATCTCAAATATCTCATCTACATACAAATTTATATATATGTATAGGGACGAATAAATTGATTGTGTTTTAACTCGTTTGCCATTTTGAGTTTTCGCACATAGACCCTTACTGAGCAAAACTGATTTGATGGCTTGCCCAGACGAGGGACAATCCTCAGCGTACTTTTGTCCCTGTCTTATTGAACGGTTACAACTATTGATTAACGCACAGGAGGGACTGTTAATACCGCGTCTGAATAATCCCTTCAAGGCCCTCAACCCACGAGCACATGACATCGAATCTGTCCGCGTGAAGCTGTAAGGGCCGCTAGTGCCAACAGCAACTGTTCAATCGAAAAAAAGGACATCGACGGACTGAGCCTCTGGACAAAGCTCTTTTCCGTAAACGCTTACGCCAAGCGCCGCGGCCGCCTTTAAAATGAATGGAAATGAGGAATTAAGTGCGGAAAAACATGAGTCGATACGTGACAACAGTATACGAGTACCTAATTAAATTCTGAATTACATGTCACATGTCTTAATCTAATATTTACGATACGTCATTAAGGAGTCCGGCCGTAGGTCGCGTGTCTTCGACATGGATCGGTGGTGTCTTGATCTTCTTAGCTGCTCTCTTGGTTTGGGCCACATTATGTCGATGCATGATGTAGAGGAGCAACACGAAGCCTACTAGGAAGCCAGCGAGACCGCCGCCGATCGTTAGCCATGTACGACGGAATCCTTTCACGTTCTTAACCTGAAATTGAATACAAGACTGAAGTTATATAGAGTGAAATCTAATTTGAACATCGAATTCAACACGGCACTATTCCTCATCAGAAATATTTAGAAGTTACCAATCCTACTAATGTCATAAATGTGAAAGTTTTTATGGATATTTGTTACTCTTTCACGCAGAAACTACTGAACGGATTTTCATTAAATAAAGTACACAGTTAGACCATGAGCTGCATTATGATATAGGGTACCATGCCGGATCGCAGCACCTAGGGTCCTGGGTTCCATTCCCAGCGAGGCAGAAATTTAAATGATGAGTTTGAATTTCTGTTCTCGATCTGGGTGTGAAGTGTTCCGTCGTTTTGTGTTGTCCATGGCACCCGCGACACGGAATCCTAGACTGCTATGAGTGTGAAGCGTTATTTATTTATTTATTTATCCCGGAGAATGCGAACAAAGTCGCGGGCGCCCGGGCGGAGCGCTAGTTAACTATTATTACCTACAATACCTGAGTGTAGGCAGATTCGCATCCACGATATGTTGAGTTTAGAGCATCCGAAATATCAAGTCGTGGGCAATTTTCAAATTCTGAAAAGATACATTGAGTTACTAAAGTTTAGAATTTTTGTTTTTTAGCTTTAAAGCTAATTCTCTTCTTTTTAAAAGAGGATTTTGGTAATGGAATTGCTATATTAATTCTCTCTAATTAAACAAGACAGAACGGTAGGTAACTCTATCATCTCTACTGGTCTCTACCATGCTACAATACAGTTGCAGTTATACAACACTATAAATAAAAACACTATACAAGACAGAACGGTAGGTAACTCTATCATCTCTACTGGTCTCTACCATGCTACAATACAGTTGCAGTTATACAAGACAACACTATAAATAAAAACACTATACAATAAAAAAATCTGCAGTTAAATTAGCTCAAGAAAAGTACTGTACTCATTTCTTAATTAAGTATTATAATCAAGTTACTAAGCAAAATAACAAAATTCTTTAAATGTCTCACCTTTAGAGTTTAATCTGTTGTAGTCACTCAATTGGAAATAAACACCTCTCTCTTGAAACCACGTTATTGTTAGTTTGATATTACAAAGCCTTATCTTGTCAATAGAATTAGTTAAATCCACCTTTTTCAATCTGCACATAGCACTGAAGTGCTGTGGGTCAAGAGATAGGAGTGGGTTGTTTGATATATTGTAAAGTACCAACTGCGGTAGAATTCCCCAATCGGGAAGCACCTTAAGCTTGGTATCCGATATATCCAGAAGTTCCAATGGTGCTCGAATAGGTTTTGTTAATTTAAGATCCTTCAACTTAATGTGGAGTAAGGGATTCGCATTTAGATACAGTTTTCGTAGAGACGGTAACTGAAATATCGACTCGGGAAGTTGCAATATGACATTATTTGAAAGATCTAATGTTTGGAGATTGGTTAGAGACGAAAGGGCATCGTCATCTATTGAATAGATGTGATTCTCTGACAAATACAGGAACTTTATACTAGAATATCCACTGAACGTGTCGGCTTGAATTTCTACCAGTTTGTTATCGCTGAAATCCAGGATCTGAAACAAAATTATTGTTAAGTTTGTAATACGTGTAAACTAATTTAAACAACCAGGGTTTATGTTTCATGCAATCACATGACATAGAGGCATTGTTATGTGTTATAAAATTATCACACATTACAAACAATTTTGAGTCACTCAAGGAAACAACATAAAAGTGTAATTAAAGGTACATATTGTATGAAAAGATAATAAGAGATTAGATACTAAAAATGATAAAATAATTTAGATAGGCATATGCGTAAAAGCCAGAAATAAATTTAGGAGACAATAGATACTAAAAAATTATTATACATGTAGATCTTTATTCATTACATTTGCCATAACACCAACGTTATCAGTAAGAATAAAGTAACTATAGGTGTACCAGCATCTCATGGCATTTTTGACAAGCAGAAAAATGGGTTTTTAATATGGCAATGAAAAATTTTTTAAAACTAACTATTGTCAAGCGGCTTGTCAAGTCAAAAAAGAGTTGTATGGAATATTTTTCTTTTTCTAGAATGATGAATTATTTTCGATGTACTGCCGAAAACAACTTTACGATCACAAGCCAGAAATATTATTTTCAATGTTTAATGAAAAACATGTGAGGAAAAAGTTGTATTTAAGCGACAATCTGCATTATTAATATTATCCATCTTGTAGGATTAACTCGTTTTGATACTTAGTTTTCGTGATTATATTTTCCTAGTAAATAATCTACATATGATTTCTTTGTATGTAAGTAAGATTAGCAAATGATATTAAATTAATTGAAATAAATAATACAAACATTGTTACAAATTATAGGTAGCAAAAAAATTTTGTGAATATGAAATGAAAACTTACATCATACAATTTCACGTAACTGAAACGGTGGAGGAGCAATTTGTTATTATTATTATCTATTTGTTCTCTTTTGTATATTTTCATCTGAAGTTAATAAACCATACCTACATAATTTATATTGCCTATTACGAAACTAACACTGTTAAAAATATCAAGGATCAACAAGTTTTATTCTAGTTTCCCCAACGCTGGGGAGTGTGTTGTCTCCAATTTTAATTTCCCCATTTTGCCATCAGATTCTGGTACACCTTTAATTAGGTTGTAGGTACATTTAGGTACTTATTCTGAAATCAATCAGAGATTACTGTCCAGATGGACAGTCTCATTATTTATTTCTAAGTAAGTATCTATCTGTCAGATAATTTTTGACGTGATAACGTCTATTAAAACGATGAGCGCCGGGAGCATCTATGAAAAAATGTCGCGTTCCGCGAGCGAGAGAGCGGCAAAAGCGAGAGAGAGGCACTATCTGCTACGATCGGCGTATCGTAGCCGATGCCGTAGGCGAGCCGCAGGCGATCGTAGTTAAGTGGAGCAGAGCGGGGCGGGGCGGGGCGGAGCTTTGTCATGACGTTGTCACGTTAAACTACCGTCCGTAAACCGACCATTTTTTTATTTTCTTAATTAAGACAGTATTTTCAGTTAAAGTTCGTACTTTTTTATAATTATATTTATTTTATTGTGTTTATTTTACCAAATAACTAGGTATGTACCTATATATTCAGACCCACACATAAAAATTTAGGTAGGTACCTAAATAAAAAATTGAAATTTGTTATTAAACCAAAAGCAAAAGAACAATGATTGTTTGACTACGAGCTTAGACTACGAGTATAGCGCGATACTGTAACTCAGACAATGATTATAATTATATTACCTAACATCATTTCAGATAACGTCCAGCATACTATATTAGGACCTAATTTAATAATTAGGTATACTAGGCAGGCAATAGCCCAGTTTCGTTTCGCTGTAAACGACAGGACTGTATTTGGAGCATCATAGTAAGGACAATGAAGTACCTAAATGATGCTGATTGGTTAGTCTAGGATACAGGGGCGTAGCTACCGCTGTATCAGCCGTATCAATTATACGGGGTCCAGGGGCTGAGGGGGCCCCCAATGCGCCTTAGAAAAAATTCGTAAAATGATCCGGAAATCAATAATTATGATTCAAAAAATGGTCCGGAAACATCGATACTTCATCGAAAAGTGAAATCAACAATAAAATTACTTTCTGGACCATCTTTTATCGTATTAATGCATTAAATTACTTTAGTACCAAGCAATTTATCTTTAAGAGGCCATGATTCTAAATCTGGAAACTTGACGAATTGAAGACAAACAGGCATAATAATAAAAAACTTCTAATCAGTTATTTAAATGTCCTAATTAAAATTTAAACAAAATATTTAATGTACAAAAAAATACGTTCTACACGACTCATGATGCTCTCCGGCACCGAGTGCTGCGCGGCCGTGCCGGCGGCAACGGGCAACCCCATGACACTGCGCTCCGGGAATACCTCAATCGGAAGCTCATTCTACACGTAGTACAGCTCACTCTACAGTTAGCACGTGCGTGGTAAAAATGATCGGGAGAATCGGACCGTAGAAGTTCTCCACGAGTCTCATCGAGGTGGATGAAACTTCAATTCGTCCATGAGATTTGTAAAGCATGAGCAGGTGCCTCCTTCTCAGTGAAGTACCTACTCCATAACCCGGTTTAGAAAAACCAAGCTTTTTGGAAGCCAACTTAGCCTTGGCTTCCAAATGACGCTGAAACTACACGTCACTCGAGATGTCAACTCCCAGAATCTTACTCTTACATCACTTTTAGTGACGGTGAGCGCGGTACCTTGGAATTGAGGCACTATGAAAAATGGGGTTTTCTTAGTGGTATCTAAACGCACCAACTTGTGTCTTCGTGGGGTTGAACTCGACTAAATTAAGTCAACCCCATTCCGAGACTTGCTCCAGAGAGTTCTCCACTTCAGACACAAGTTTAAGCCTGCTATACGCCACTTGCAAGTTTTGTAACTGAGAGGAATTAAGGGGGGCTGTGTAGTAGGCATCCCCTGTGCTATCATCTGCATAGCAACAGTTGTCACTCATGCCATGCCATTGATATGCAGAATAAACAGCGTAGGAGATACCACAGACCCTTGGGGAACACCAGCATTTTATAGGTTTCATATCTGACCAACAACCTTCTACTAGGTATATCCTTGATATGTCGCTCAGATAGAAAGCTGGCTACCCATCTGCATCTCTCACAGCGACCGTAAGATGTTAACTTTGTGAGACCCCCCTGTGCCAGTCCCGGTCACAGGCCTTAGCAAAATCTAGGCTGACTTCCCCGTTGCGATCAAGAGCCTGACGGTGCCTACAGGTGCGTAAGATAAATTTCATGATCACCAACTGAACGACCGTCCAAAAACCATATTGTTGATCACAGATCAGCTGATGATCTTCCAGATATCTCATGAGCTGCATGTTAATCTCGCGCTCCATTACCGTTGCAAGCAGGGAGGCTATAGGCTTATCGCTATAGGCCTGCAGTTAGCCGGGATGAAAAAGGGTAACTTTCCACGAAGATGTATCATGTGGCATAAAATAGCGAGAATAAGCATGTTAAGATGGGGAATCAACCAGCCCCGGATCTACGATTTTTTTGAACCGGGGCAGAAACTTGATAGTGATACAGATAAGATAAAAAAAAACTCACAAATAAATAATAGCTGGCATTTTTCGTGAATAAGACAATAAGAACTCTTCTTTTAACAAATTTATTTGTTCTACCAACCAGGCTTCAGTATGTTAGGCGCTTTGAGCAGCAAGTTTTTTATTTTTAATCATACTACATTATGATTTTGGCGCCCCGTGAATTTGCCGCCCGCGGCGGGTGCCCCGGTTTGCCCCTAGATCCGAGGCTGGAATCAATTCATCTTTAACACAATTGCGTAAATACCGTCTGGTTCTCTCAACATCTTGGCATTAAGGGGCTATAAAGAGCTCTCTGACAGACTTTTGAGAAAGTATATAATATCATTCAACGAGCTCTCACAGGTTTTTAGGCGGAGGCCTTCTATCATCAAGAGTTGAGTTGGCGGCAAAAAGGATGCCAAGAAGTTCAGCTTTCCCCTTTGTCGCATGAACCACGGAGTCGTCCGATTTACGCAGTTGTGGAAGAGATGACCGACAGAAGCTACCCTCAGCAGCTTGAGCTAGCGACCATTCGCTTCCCAATTCTGCCGATGAACTTTATATTGCCTTCCTTTTAGCCATTTCCTTCTTTGCTAACCAGGAGGCAGCGTTTAACCTTTTATTAAGCCCTGGGTGCACGCGTGCACGCGGATGGCCAGGACTGGTAAGCGGCATTCTTTTGGTTAAATGCCGAGATATAGGGACTGCTATACCAGAGCTGGTTTTTACCACCGATGAATATGAGTTACGAATAAAAAATTCCCTGCCTTGTCGTATCACATCGGCTACTGAGTCTGCGCTCGCGTTCAGTTCTCCCGAAATGAAACAGGGCTGCCTCCAGATTAAAATTTTAGAGTACAGATTGTATGTGGTTTAATAATCGATGTAAATATTTTATATTTGTTTTATTTCACGCTAGCTTTTTTTATTTATTTTGAGAAAAATCTTTACCCTCGAGTCGAGAGGGGCCCCCGGCAAAATTTTGATACGGGGCCCCGGAAGGGCTAGCTACGCCACTGCTAGGATAATCATCCGTGGAAGGTCGGTGTCACAGTCTCTCGATCGGTGGTTAAATAGGGCTAGGCCAGGGGTCGGCAACCTTTTGAGTCGGAAGAGCCAAAAATGACAATTTACAAAATTTCAAAGTTTCTAAAGAGCCACAAATTTTTTTCTTGCCAACCATTAATAGTACTCGCAAAAATATTTTTTTTCATAAAAACTAATCTATTCTAATCTATCAATTTTTTTTCATATGTAAGTAGTGTTTTTTCACAACAAATTTGAATCTAATTTTTATTATTATTATCTATCTATTTATTAGATAATGAATGTATGGTATTATTAGATAGGTAATCACTTATTATTTAAGTAAAAAATTAAAACAATTAAACATTTATTTACATTGTAAGTCTTACAATATTAACATGTAGGTACTTCAATAACAAACAATTGAGCAAACAAATTCAATGGGAGCGTTGGCTTTGCATGGTTTTAGAAAGTTTGGATAAATTTGGCTCATAACTTGTTGTTTTAAGTTTTAATCACGACTCTAAATTTTCATTTGTTAGTTGATTAGTTAGTTACATAGAAACATTCGACGATGGCGTCATTCAAGAATTCCGACGGACAAACGACAGTGACGACGCGTGTCACGGGGGAGGGGTGCGGTGAAAAGCAAGTACAAGTGGCTGAAAGACAGAAATGGTGCTCGTTAATCAGTTCATCATCGTTCAGAACGATTTTTAAATGTTTTTTTTTTTATAAAATAAATATTATTTGCGTATGGAACTAAAGAGCCGCAGCTTCACATTCAAAGAGCCGCATGTGGCTCGCGAGCCGCAAGTTGCCGACCTAGGGGCTAGGCGAATGTAGCCAGCTACGTCAGATTACCTATTTCTCATAACTGAAAGGATTCATGTGACATGTCTTGAACAATCAAGAGCTGGTTACCTATACAATATCTGAAGCGGCCAGAGGCCTTCTATCGACATTCTGCATATAGTTTACTTTGATAATACGAGTAATAATTGTATTTACGTGGCCCTCTTAAAAAAGTCGTCAATGTCGACTCGCCGCCCGGGTGCTGTAGGCTGTAGGATATTAATCTGTTGTAGCTGTTTTTATAAAAAATATTTCAAAACTCACCTCAATACCACTCCTGAGACTAGGTATCTTCGTAAGACGTAGTCCACCGCAATGGGCGCCGTACATGTCGTATGCGTATTCGTAAGTACATCGTGTCGGCCGAGAGGTCAACGCGTCGATATCTGTCACCTCCTTGCTCCAAGCGCAGCAATATAAAATTGTTGCCAGTAGCAATCCTTCTTGAATTCTGAAAGTGTATTATAGTTTTAAAAGTTAATGAAAGGCTCCAACACAGGGCCCCAACCATTTTGAGTCAAAGCTAAACCACAGGCAAATACAGTGCATAGGCCAACCTGCTGAACGAGGCATGGCCCGATCCCTCAAATTATTGGTTGTTGGGCTCCGTCTTACTCAGTTGAAAACTGATGGTTTATCTATGTATGTGCATGGTGATACCTGCCTGAAGCTATCTTTCATTCTCGTTCCAACATGTTTTGTTTGCAATGTCGGACAACTCCGACAGCCAGCCAGTTACTAACAAAGCAAGATCTCTGCTTCTTTCTTATGAATATGTAGCTATGGGAATTGGGCATTTGCATGGAATGTGCGAATGAGAAAAAACAGAATGCGAATTTTATGACTTTGTATATTGTGTGTTATGTGTGTATGAGAAAAACAGGAGAGGGGAGAAATTGAAGATATAATGTCATATGATATTTGTCAACTACCTAAATACAAAAAAGTCGTGCATCCTAATTCCTAAGCTTCCACGTGGTGTGCTTCGTGAGTAATTTAAATTACTCGAAAATAATATAGCTGATTGCTCCTCATGAAAAGTTCTAAAATTAAGTCTACCATAGCATAATTACGTCTATTTTCTAAGGATCAAAGTAACCATTTTCATCTTTATTTCAGGCGAAGTTGGGGTAGGCCTAGTTAACGTACAACATACCAATTTTGTTCTAATAACGTTTCTAATAATGTTTCAATTCAAGGCGCCTATCCCTTCAGCAGTGATTCTACAAAAACTGATCTGGTTCTGTAACTATTTAAACGAACGTTATATTTATACTTATGTATATGACTCATACGCAAACTGCATAGGTACACTGTCATTTTATCAGTCGATTAGGTCAAAAGGTCTGGAGCACAGAGAAGGCCTGTTCTCTTCACTTCGAATGGAGGTTATCATTTTAGACCTTTGTATGCGCTTAATAGAGGGTTATAATACTATATTTTTAAAACTACAATATACTAGCTGAGCCCCGCGTGTTTGTCCGCGCAAAAATATTGTTCGTAGTGGTGCCTATCCTGATTCCAAATAACCTTTTTTAATTAAATAAAAGTTAGGACCGGTTTGAAACTAATCTTTCTAATCTGAATGACCTGAGATTGAATTGCATCTCATTGAAACTTATTATCGCTTCCTTGGGTATCTACTCCTAAATATCAGGATTCACAATACGGTATAGGTAAGTACACCATAGGTATATTTTTAGGGTTCCGTAGTCAAAACGGTTCTACAGGTAAAGTAGGCATAAATTATTTTCTTCGTCGTCTCTGTGAGAGTCAGGCCTCTCCCGCTGCCAGCTAAATGGTAGATGTTGGACTTACAATTACGTAGTTGTAAGTTCCGTACGGAACCCTAATTCTACATTACGCATTGGTTTTTAAATCCATTAGGTAAGCAGGTATATAATAATTGTGTTATAATATTCAGCAACACAATACAAAGTTGGTATGGAAACTGCTACGTATGAAAACATTTCCTGAAAACACCCGGCAGCAAGCTAGCCACCGTAACGGTACCACACTATAATTTGCGTTACCTCACGTAGTGACATTGTAAAACAACGTTATTCTTGTGTCACCACAGATAATGAAAATAATAGAAGTTAAATTAATGGTAAATTAGTAGGTTTAACGTAATGCAATAACATCGTGGGTAATGAGGGTCGCCTGTCGCTCTCATGATGACAGATACTCGGATCCTCTGATCATCATTTCCCAGCGCGTCGAGGATGGTTGCAAATTATATTAGGTACAGACGGAAACAGGGATGTTCATTGTAGTCAAAAATATGTCACATTCATAATTCTCTCTACAGAGATAGTCGTGGTATTATACATATAATTTTGAAGCTGATAAAGATTTTGGTAATACGTCTTATCTGCGGTGTACCTACTTGTACGTTGCAGCATGATTTGATGCTTAAATTTCAAATCAATATACTTACGTAATTGAATAGCAAAACTTTTTGTCACCGATTATTATAATATAGCTTAAAGGCTTCCTCATGAATGTGGCTAACATAGACAAAGATAATTTTTCAAATCCGACTGGCAGTTCAAGAGATAGCGCGTCTAAACAAACAAACATAAACTCTCCTGCTTTGCTATATTAGCATTTGCATCTCTTCTACACCAGGGACAGGAAACTCATAAATTAAATTAAAGAAAACCTTCGTTTATTTTGTATAGACATTATGCATCATCAGGGTTTTTTCTCTGCTCTCGATACGGTTTGATACATATTTGACTCTCGAAGATTGTTACATAGTGCATTAATAACAAGTTCTACATTCTAATTAAAATGGATTTCCGCAACTTATCAACTAATGCCAAATTGACTGCAGTAATGTGCATTGATAACACTTGCTTAATGATAACGCTACTCAACATAATCTAACAGTAATTGACCATGCCCTAAATATTAGTAAGTAGATGACAGATATACCGCGTCTATCTTATGAGTAGTTAACGCGAAGATAAAATTTTACAAGGTTACTGGAAAAGTTAACATCATTTTTATATCAGGAATCTTATTTAGGAAGTCGACAAAACTTTGTTGTTATAAAATTTAAAGTATTTTTTAAACCGACTTCAAAAAGGAGGAGGATCTCAATTCGATTGTAATATTTTTTTAAACAGAACTACGTCCCCCAATTTTTGTTTTCTGATGTTGGGTTCCATGAGGAATTAAATACAGTACGTACAGGATATAGGACTAAGACGAATGGTGATAACAACTTTTCGAAGACTGTTTCTTTCAATAGTTCTTCACTTCAAAAAACGCTTCAAATAGTTCCTTAACCCTACACGTACTTAGATGAAGTGATAGATGAATAGAACAGATAGGTACGTGACTAGTTTATATTTTACATGATGTGTATTTCGACATAGGTAATCGCAAATAATTATGAACTTGCTACGAGCTAGGGTGTCCGAACCTCATAATTGTTCGAGGTCATATTAATTCCTTTAATTGACGGCATAAGGACCCACTAGCTTCGTCGAGTTGTTTACTTCGAGGAATTGTGCTTGCCTAATATGATTCATGCGATGCGACATGTTTTTATTTGAGAGCATATTCCGAATATGATAACAAAAGGCGGAAATATTATTGTTATTTTCATTTAATCTTTTACCGGCCATTTGGCCCCTTAAATATTTTTTAAAATTTTGTAGAAAATGTGGAAAACATTTTCTACAAAATCTAGTTTAGTGTAGGTATTAGAATATGTACACGAAGTAGCCAAACCAGCAGACGGCGTACTCGATTGGTGGTCACACACACACATGCTAATTTCCAAAGATAAACCAGAGGTAAACAATTTTTCCGTCGTGTCCGAGAAGCGTTAGCGATCTCCAAAGGGTGTCATACCTTTATTTATTTGTTGGTCACGAAGATACAACAAAATGTAAAGAGGTTGTCTTCAACCCAATGCTATCTATGCATGGGACATGATTGTGTTTTTGAAAGTATCAAAATGGGCAATGTTTATGGAATTCTCCAGGATAATGGCTACTGAATATTCACATTTAGTCTCCAATGATCCATTGAGCGGAAACGGAGCATATTGTGCGGGGCACTCCTGCGCATAGTGCGTAGCGGACGGCGGCCCCAATTGTCTGATTGATCTTTATGATGGCCCCACGCCCCTGCTAATGTCGATCGAAAGAAAAACTGAATCACGAGAACGATGACATTGTCTGGCTTAGGAGAATTTGCATTCAGTTGGTCGTTTATAAGGATAAGATAAAATTTGCTAATGTAACCATAGTGTTCGTTATGTTTAAATGCTATACTCAAATCGTCTCGCTATCAACGCTACAAAAGGAGAAAAAAATCGTCATTTATGATCCTATTTCGTAGCAAGATAAGTACTGTGATTAAACTAAAAGCCAAACAAAGCAATACAAACATATAACCTATGTGTCGCGATTCAGAGCGATACAAATACTTTTATTTAAAATTGGTGTAGTAGTTCTGATTTCTGATACAAGAACCTGAATTTTTTGATTTCTTTATCTTATCTTATATTATCTTAACATAATACTTTTTTATATAGAATAAAAAAGCGGCTAAGTGCGAGTCGGACTCGCCCACGAAGGGTTCCGTAGCAGCAAGTAACATAATATAAAAGTTCTTGAAGTTCGTTGTAACTTTGATCGAGGTAAATTGCGGCTTACGATTTATGACATATTAAAAAAAACTACTTACTAGATCTCGTTCAAACCAATTTTCGGTGGAAGTTTACATGGTAATGTACATCATATATTTTTTTTAGTTTTATCATTCTCTTATTTTAGAAGTTACGGGGGGGGGGGGGGGGGGACACATATTTTACCACTTTGGAAGTGTCTCTTGCGCATACTATTCAGTTTAGAAAAAAATGATATTAGAAACCTCAATATCATTTTTGAAGACCTATTCATAAATACCCCACACGTATGGGTTTGATGAAAAAAAAATTTTTGAGTTTCACTTCTAAGTATGGGGAACCCCCAAAATTTAGTGTTTTTTTTTTTCTATTTTTGTATGAAAATTTTAATGCGGTTCACAGAATACATCTACTTACCAAGTTTCAACAGTATAGTTCCTATAGTTTCGGAAAGAAAGTGGCTGTGACATACGGACGGACAGACAGTGTAGACAGACAGACAGACATGACGAATCTATAAGGGTTCCGTTTTTTGCCATTTGGCTACGGAACCCTAAAAATTGACGCATTATATTGTCTGTCTATACCTACTTATCTAAACTTTTAATATTATAAAGAGGAATTTGTTTGTAATGAGTTATAAAGTAGGTACTGGACCGATTTCATAAATTCTTTCACCAGTAGAAAGCTACATTATTTCTAAATGACACTTGGGCCATATTTGATTGCATTAGTGATGTTTTAAATCTTATAAAGATACATGCTAGCTGACGCGGCGAAGTTCGTATCGCCTAACATTCAATGTATTTAATTTTAATGTTACTTTTAATGTTTTTAGTTTTAATAGGTTTAATAAATAAGAGATCATTAAATTCCCTCTCCAGCTCCCTCTCCCTCTCCCTCTCCCTCTCCCTCTCCCTCTCCCTCTCCCTCTCCCTCTCCCTCTCCCTCTCCCTCTCCCTCTCCCTCTCCCTCTCCCTCTCCCTCTCCCTCTCCCTCTCCCTCTCCCTCTCCCTCTCCCTCTCCCTCTCCCTCTCCCTCTCCCTCTCCCTCTCCCTCTCCCTCTCCCTCTCCCTCTCCCTCTCCCTCTCCCTCTCCCTCTCCCTCTCCCTCTCCCTCTCCCTCTCCCTCTCCCTCTCCTCTCCTCTCCCTCTCCCTCTCCCTCTCCCTCTCCCTCTCCCTCTCCCTCTCCCTCTCCCTCTCCCTCTCCCTCTCCCTCTCCCTCTCCCTCTCCCTCTCCCTCTCCCTCTCCCTCTCCCTCTCCCTCTCCCTCTCCCTCTCCCTCTCCCTCTCCCTTTACCTCTCCATTGTTTCTAATTATGAAGTAATCTAGGTATATTGCTATATTAACGTTAAATTTAATAGAGTAGAAAATAATTATAGTACTACATAATATCGCTATTAAAAAATAGGGGTTGGTGGTAGAAGGGTGATTTAGGGTTGTATGGATTTTAATGCCGAATCATAAAAAGATTAAAATAACAAAAAAAAAAAAAAAAAAAAAAAAAAAATTTTAGGGTGAACCCACCCTTATTTATCATTTAGGGGTATGCAAAATAGTTTACGTCCTATTCTCAGACCTACTGAATATACGATACAAACAAAATTTCACAAGAATCGGTCCAGCTATTTCGGAGAAGATTTGTTACAAACACTGTGACACGAGAATTTTACATATTACATGAATCAATATATGTTGCAAACACATAGGTAAATAGGTACATTTGTAGTGCGTTTCACGTAAGTGTTCCTTTCGATAGATATCACCCATTAGGGTGTAGGTCTGAGAACAAAACTACATTTAAGCAGTGACTAACGTACTTTTGGACTTTAAGTTGACATTATGACTGACTTTGTCGGTTCCACCTGAAATTTTGTATTATGAACAATCATCATATTAACTGCTATGACGTAGGTAGGTATCTACCGAAAATGATAAGATTTGATTCATCAATCATTACCTATATTTACCCACTCAGAATCGGCCGGATACTAGTGACGCATTAATCTACATTTCAGCTTCGTACGAATGTCCATTTTCCTTTCTACGAATTATAGGTAATGCGTAAAATCATCAAATTATTCCTTAAAACCTTAGACAACAACTTATAAATTATCATATTCATCCTATGTAACTGACTTTCATAAATTCCTTGGCAGTATTTTGGGTATAGAGACCAAGTTTTTTTTAAGGAAATAGCCGGCAAATGATAATAAGTGGCTATCGTTACCAATGGAAATCAGCAATACCAAAGGCATCACTGATGCGTTGCCGGCCAAGAAAGAGAAAAGAAAAAGAAAGAATGAATGGCTCTCAAGCCCCCAGCCGGTACACGAGTCGTTTGGCGCAAAGCAAGAGGGTGCTAGCTCATCCAGGAGGACCTCGTGGAGAAATATTATTAGTAATAATGGTAATAATAAACTAGTCAATATTACCAATATTATCCCTCTGTTGTTTATACATATTGATATCCCTCCGAATGGCCCTACTACTGGCTGATGGGGGGCTGGATTTACTCGCCTTTTACAACATGCATCATGCGTGGGATTGGGATTAACTTATTCTAAGTCGCACCAATAGATACGGCTAAAAACTAAGTATGTTCCCGTAGTCAAAACCACATGTAACAATTTTTACTGGAATAGCTAATTTTAATGCAATGCGGATAAATGATCATGATGTTGAGTTGAGATGTTAAAATTGGCAGTGTTAATATTATTTTAAGCTCCGTCTTAATAAAGGTCTTTCCTGGTGATTAAGAAGGATAGGAGCGTAGTCTATCCTCTATCACACTATTTCAGTGAAGATTTGAGTAGTTAAATTTTATGTTAAGATTTTGCTTTCTTCTACATAGATTATCTTGTGACGAGACGAACGTTCAAAGTCACACGGAATCTTTCGAGAAAAGGTAACTTAGTGAGTACGTGATAAAGTATCTCCTTTGAGGTCTCGAAGAGGGCAACATTGTGCTCTCAGATACAGCTACTTATAACTAACTTCCTCAATGGAATTTAAGATAAAAACGATATTTGATCATTGTATTGAGCATAATATTTAGTTACCTGCTTAAAATATATTTTCGAGTTGATAAACAGGTCTTTGGAAACTAACGCCCCAACTCAGAGTCACTAACGGATACTTAAATCGCTCCTTAGTACAGAATTTATATGATGATTCTTTACTAAGGAGCGATTAAAATAACCGTTAGTGATTCTGAGTTCCGGCGTAAGGAATTAAGCTTTGAATGCGCAATGATGTCCAGCAGATCAACACTTAAATTATTAAACTTGAAATTCTTACCTAAACATTGTGTTGATTTTCAGCGTTTATCAAAACACATACGTTATCAATTAAATCCACAAATTATTTTCACATCACCAACACTTAATATTCACAATAAGAGCACACTCAACTCTCAAGCGCATGTAGCAACGTATCGCGGCAGCCGCAATCAGCGACGGAAAGCATGCGTTGAATTGATTCAATTAGTCGGAGAGGACTCCATTGCTTCTCTGCATAGTTCTTCACTGAGCGGAGGATTCAATGATACTGGAGCCGCTGAAATCTTTTATCAGCGCTTGTCCTTACGGGATGCGTACCTTGTTGAAACGTAATGCACTCCGCGATGCGAGACAAAGACAACTACACCGCTACGAACAAAATATCTAATGATATTTTTGATAATACATGCTCCTATCTACATATTGTTATTGACTATGATTGTATTTACTCAAGTGCTATGCTTGATAAGTGGTCTTTGTTTCAAATAATTTGAAGTTACGATAAGAAATATTCTTATACGTAATTAAACTAATTAATATCTTACTTTAATGACCACATTAAGTAGTATTGGTTCACTAGAAACGAATCGATTAGGCTTGCTATAACATTTAAAATATCTGCCATGTATCAGCTCCAATAGGTTCAATGCTGCGCTTAATTGTCTTCAATTGAATAATAGGTGTGGACTGCGTGGTGTCTTCGCAAACGGAGCTATGTTGAACATACCAACCTTGTATTATATTCCTACTTGCCATATATGTTACATTTGAACGAAACTGTTTGTCAAAACCCACTGTAGGATCCGGTACTCGGGGAAACGCTGAATTTTAACCTCAAGAAATAAAACGAACTGTCACTGATTAGTATTGTTACAGCGCTCTTCATATTTTTTAAGCATTTTTATGCTGAGAAACGAGCTGACGATCCGCTTAATGGTAAATGACCACCGTTATCCGTGGGCATAAGCAACACCAAAGGCATCACCGAGTCATTGCCGATCAAAAAAGAACATTATGTACCTTAAAAACCGGGCAAGTAACGTGTCAGGCCACGAGCAATGTAGGGTTCCGAAGTAGTAAGTTTATCGACTATTACTCATTAAGTTCTGATAGCCGTGATAGTTTTCCTTGTAAATTCATCATATTATAACCTATTTATGAGATTTTTCCACTTGTCCAACTCCAACCGTTTAGCCGGCAAGCCGGGGGGACACTGGACTGACCAAAATTAACTCTTTAAAGCCAAATATTTCTCTAACAGACCCCTAAATCCAAAAATAGTATTAGAAGACCTATTATATTTTTGAAAGTCCTTTTCAACGATATCCCACACTATAGGGTGCGTGACGAACCCTGAAAAAATGTTTTTCAGTATTTTCCGATTTTACTTTGGAACTCTGAAAAAAGAGATTTCCACCCAATCCAAGCCCCCAGCTGGAATACAAGTGCTTTGGCGGCTGATCTAAGCAAGAAGGTGGTAGTTAGCCAGACAGGCGCGTGGCGTCGCAGACACACAATAATACCAGTAATAATATTAATGATTTAATATTAAATAATAGCATTGATAATATAATCACAAACGAGCAGACTAAAGCCAATGCGTAACGGGGTTTTTTCCCGTCCCGTACGGGACATGAAGTTTTGAAAACATCGTGTAGGTATATGATAGTGCATACACAGCGGAATTCCGTGCGGGACGGGAACGGGGCACGCACGTATACTCGTATTTATGCCCCGTCCCTGTCCCGTACGGGGAAAAATCCCATTACGTATGCATTGGGCTTAACTTAAAGCTAATGGTTATTGTCACCCATTATGTCACACGTCTTGGAGATGGACATGGACATCAGTAACACAAAAGCCTTCACCAACGCATTGCCAACCGAGAGAAAGCATGGAAGCAGGAAGGGATTATGACTGGTTCTCTGACACTGCGACTAAAACACATAAGGGCAGTGGTAGTCAGTAGTCGGGTAAAATATAAGTACTAACAGCATGCAAATACTGCCTGATCAAACACCACAGCCACCTCCAACAGAAGTGATTTGGTGTCATAGCTCCGTCCGCTGTTCAGCAATTTTCACAATATTTTCACCCTACCGGGTTGGACTCAAGGGAGCTAGGGAGTCAATGCGGTTCAAAATTCATAAAACCCTACACTACACTACACTAGAAAAAAAAGGGTGCGTGTACTTTTGTACGCGCGTGAGAAGTTATAGTTCTTTGACATAATTACATAAATATTTAATTTAAAAACGTGTATCAGTTTAAATTATCTTTCAAAAACTATTTTGTATTAAATAAAAACAAGAAACATTAATCATAAATTATCTGAACAAATATTACTGTGTACTACCTATGTTTACACGAGTACAAACTAGATGGCGTTGTTCAGGAACCTGAATCACGCTGTTGAGACTGTGAGATTTGTTTATTTTAAAGTAATCTAACATTAAATTTTAAATAATAATAATAATAATAAAAATTATTTATTGCCACACACACAACATTAAAAATTACAAAGTAAGAAAAATACAAAAAAAAAGTAAAAGTTTATGGATGGGCAAAAGGGGGTGGCTCAGCTTGTGCTAACATAAGACGATTGTCCAATGCAGCGCTGTTTTTCAGCCACTCCCTATCCCTTTGTTGGTGGACGGGATTAAAGTTACGATGTCCCGGCTCCCTTAATTTTAACAAAAAAAATACTCCATATAAATACAAAGAAAAATAATTTTAAATTAACAAAACATAAAAAACAAAGCTGTACACCCTTATTTTAGTGTGTAGGTGTGTGTTTGTGTGTGTGTGTGTGTGTGTGTGTGTCTGTGTGTGTGTGCGCGCGCGTGAGTATGTGTATGTGTGTGTCTGTGTGTGTGTGTGTGTGTGTGTGTGTGCGTGCGCGCGTGAGTATGTGTATGTGTGTGTATGTGTGTTGGTGTTTTTGTGCGTGTATGTGCGTAGATATTGTTGTGATCAGAAAAACGTTTTTAACTCAAGGAGTTTCCAGTAGGCATGGTTCAAATTCTCTGCAGCAATTTGCCTTTTTAACAAAGCCGATCGATACTTACATTTGAAAGAGGTAAAGATAAAAGCTAGCGCTATCTATCCAGTGCTTTCATACCCCCTCCATGGCAGCGTTAAACGTTTAACCGTTTATTATTATTCTAAGGTTTAACCGTAAACGGGCTGATGGGAACATAATATTGATTACCTACTGGGTTTCCGAAATGGTTTTTTCTAAAGTTTTTTCTAAACCTATACCAAATTATTAGTTTTGTCTGCAAACATATAAAACATTTGTCCATTAGTAATAATACTTCAATGGTTTTGTCATTTAACCTATCTATAATATGTATTTAAATGATTTAAAACTTAAATTTTTCCTCTTCTACTCATATTCCATAATTTGCTCTATGGTACGTGTCAGTGTGTCAGTCTCACTTCTCAGAGAATAGACTACTCTGAGCAGTCTGTGTGTACTCGCCTGGAAATGCCTGGAACCAAAGATGCAATAGTGGAACAACTGGATAATATCAATCTTCAAACAGGTACAGTCACCTGCAGAGAAAAGTAACCCATCTGTTTACAACGCAACAGGCAACGGAAAAATTGCTGTTCGTATATTTAAAAACAGATGAGTTACTTTTTTCTGCAGGCGACTGTACCTGGAGACGGAAGACGTAACATTTGGATAATCATTTTCGACCAATCACAAGCCAGGTTGAGGTTGTCCTGTATAGTTGTAGGGTGTCCAAAGGAAAAAATCCATACAACTCTTTTTTTGACTTGACAATAAAATTGATATAGTTTAAAAAAAAATTATTGCCATATTAAAAACCAATTTTTCTGCTTATCAAAAATGCCATGAGATTCTGGTACACCTATAGCACATCCGTCTTCAGTTACCTCTTCAAATATTGGCATCCAGTGATACTATAATATCCTTGGTCTAGAACAAACAATCTATGGATAAAATCATATTTTTCGTGACAGCCATTATTTGTATTTTATTTTATCCTTCATTCGCTGAGTATTTTATAAAACTGTAAAAATATTCCTTTATATATAAGTAAGACAAAACTATTCTGTTTTTAGACGAATTACCTTTATTTGACATACATATTTTGACAACGACAATTTACAAAGTCGTCAAATGACATTTTGAGTTTGACTGACAGTTTTGACGAAGCGTTTGCGGCTTTTTTGCCCGAGAATAATATTTTGGTGTAAACAATATAAAATTACTTCCCATGTCTAGATCGCTAGTTTTATAAATGAAGATGAATGCGACTAGTTTATACGTTTCTACATGTCGGTTAATTATTTTAGCAGACTCTGCAGACAAAAGTTCGTGGATAGATTTATTTCGATTAGTACCTTATTTACGACAATCCCTATCCTGTACAGTGTGTGGAAACTTATTGAAAGAACCTTATACGCCAACGAATGCAGGGTGCCAACATCACGTTTGTAAAAAGTGTAAAGGCGGAAGGAAGAAGTTAAAGCCGTCCTGCAGCTGGTGCAAAGATTACGACAGTTACTCTGAAAACTTACAACTACGCATTCTGCTTCAGTGTTATAAGAAACTTTGTGAATATTTTATGGGCACAGATGTTTACAAGACGCTATTAGAGCAAGATGAAATAGCAGCGGGCGTAAACGGCGGGACTGTGGCGAGTTCAGGTTTGATAGACTTGATACAAGAAGGGGCTGGCTTTTCTGATGACTACAAGAGCACTGCAGGTCTTTCAAAGTCGGCATACAGTATATTACCTTGCGTTTATACCAATTCAGCGTCCACACAAACTCAAGGTGCCGCATCATCTAGTAGTTCAGAGACAAGAGCGTCTAGTAAAGACTCACCTAACTCGAATAGAAGTGTTTCCAATGGGTCTCCTTTGTATTCAGTGATGTATGCAGGGTCAGGTAACAAAATTACAATCAAGAGGAAAGCTATAGATGATTTAGATTCAAATTCACCAGGTGAACCCACACATCGGGAAGGAAAAGTAAGTAATAACAAAGTATTAATTCAAGGTTAAATTGATACTTTCATTATATCTTAGCATATTAGTATGTAATTATACTTTGTTATGTATTTTCAGTCACATCAACAAGTAGGGTTTAAGAAGCCGTCAAGTCGGTCACGTAGCTCGGCTAGCAGTAAGAGAAAAGGTTGCAGATGTGGCAATGCTACGGCAACTCCAGGGAAACTGACCTGTTGTGGGCAGCGGTGTCCCTGTTACGTAGAAAGCAAACCGTGTACAGAGTGCAAGTGTAAAGGTTGTAGGAATCCTCATAGACCGGATGGAATGAAGGTAAATTATAAATTGACAAGATTTTTACTGAAGTGCTCATACTATGGTGGCTCAAATTATAAATGATCAACTAAGATAAATTACTTTGAGAGTTATTCACAATCAGATTAGTAAAAATGTATGACAAATTTCCTCATAGATTTCTCTGGTATGTTAAAGTTAAACTATTTGTTATTAAAAACCATGAATTTATCTATGCTGGAGACCTCCAAGCAGCGGTAAGAGTGCATGCTTGTGAAAGCACTAAACGCTCTACCAATCTACATTTGAGTTTTATTTTTTCTAAAAGACTACCATCCTATTTGAAGCCAGATGAAACAAGTTGAAACTGATATGCATTTGTTTTTTGCTGTGGGCTTAAACACTAGCAGTCAATATTTCAACATTTCATTAAGTGCCACATGAATCTTAAAATTAAAATACTAATAAAATACATTTATTATTGAAAATAATATATTAAATTGTGCCAATGTAAAGTAAGCCTTTCATAAGTGAAGCTATGGTCTAATTTAGAAAACAGAGTGGGTTTTTAATAATAATATAGTGTTGGCCACGGTATAGCATATATAGGTATCTGCCATATATTTGTATCATGCACACTGGATGGCGCGTCAAGTCAAACTGCAAATTTTACAAGTCAAACTGCAGACTTGACAAGTATACTTGATTGTGTATGGCCTCCATAAGGAAGGGTGTATTCAAGAAGCTAATACTGAATATTAAAATTTCAGGTGAGACCGCATATACCTCAACTGGACAGTATACAGATTACTATAAATTCAACAGATAGCTCTCCTTCGTGTTCTGGCTCTATAGATAGTTTAGATACTGACATACTCTCAATAGAGTCCATGGAGGAAACTCTTGGCTATGCTGCTGATTTAAAGCCTTCCAATATCCAAGGTATGGTATCTAATATACAATTAATGAGTAACCCCCTTATTCTTAAAAACAAGCAAAGTTATAGAAGGCTTATAAAGTGTTTTATTTCTCTCACTTTTATGAAAATTCAATAGCTATAATAGGTATATTGAGTGTTTATGAATTAAACTGTAAAGGTATAGTAGAAAATAAATTTGTACATGAGAATTCATATTTTCGATAATTTCTAATATTGTAGGTACATTCTAAGTATGTCTATCAATATTATCAGCACCATAATAACACCCTAATTATTATTTATTATAAACAAATGTTTTCCTATTTATCCTGTTTTCAAAATTCTATTATATTAAAATAGTATTTTAAAGTCACTTTTCTCCATTACAGTGTATACAAGTCAATTACATGATGTGTCACCATCACTGCCTGCTACAATATTAATGGACGAGGATGGCTCCCCAGACCCCGACGATGACACGAGTTCCCCACAGGAATACACTCTGTGTTCTCCCCGAGATACCCTTGATCAAGACTTGGATTCCATCCACTCTGAAGGCACCCAGGACATGATGAGTGACATTGAGGTTGATGTATGACATCCGATAACTGGTAATCAGCATAAGGACACTACAAATTTTATTGGTGTATACAAATACTTTCTTGGCTGTACACCATAAGACACTGTCTCTAAACTTAAATCAATATTTTAGTGTCCCTAGTCACATATGAATTGTATCTATGATTTTAAATGCTAATGGATTTGTATCACTGTTATGATTTTTAAATTGAGACATATTTTCAATACTAACTATAATATCGGTTTATTAATGTAAATTTTCACTGGTGTAGGAATCCATAATAATTTTAATAAATAGCAATCAAATAGTAAGAGAATAAGAAACCATTATTAAGATTTTGAAATTAGGACACATGTGATGATAGTTATAGTACTGATTAACATTTTATACATCATGTCTTATTAAATAACAATATACACAGATTATTAAAACAACTACTTTGTTCATAAAATTACACATAAAATGTGTGAATGTAGTTATTAACTTTTAAATTGCTTATAGTTGTTTTAATTAATGGCAATTTAAATATGATTTTAAAAAATGCATTGAAATCTGAAACTATACAACAAGGAACCCCGATATATAAATATCATACATTATGAATACTATTAGATAAGGTGTGATGACTTTGGACACAACAGAATGCAAAAAAATTATTCGTAATTTTTTTTAAATTGACAGTGAAAAATAATGTTCCATTTAATTTCTATCGCGTATTAGAATGACGCAATATTACATTTATCTTCTATTGTAGTATTCTTTATTAATCTACCTATATTACAACATTGCTTACCTATTTGAAGACAAATCTGCCGCTATAGATTTTTAAATATCTAAAATAATATTTGTTGGGATTAAACAAGGAGAAAACTATAATATTTTTGTCCCATTGTTCTTTAATCATGTTGTTATTAACATTGCTCATTTGAAGTATTCCTATAATTGATGTTATTGTTCAACCAATTAAGAAACTTAACACCCATAGTTTTATTAACATTGTGGTGATTACCAATATACAAACGTCACACCTAGGAGTCGTAACTAAGATACGTCAATAAACTAAAGACATAGGTATTTTAGCTACATCTCTTTCTGAGACTGTTCAATAGACAGAGATATAATTTACTTGTACTAGCGAGTCAATGGCCACAAAAATGGATTGAACTTAAACCAAAAAAATATCTGAAATTATGGCGTTTGTTAACAGTAAGCATGATTAGTATAATAATAATGATTCATCAATTTTGACAATGGGTTCTGTTTAATATTAATACCAAAAACTGCTATTTTTATAACAGACATATTATATTATGGCCTGTATCGTCTACCTTAATTTTTTATTAGGTATTAATGAGAGAACGTATACCTATTTTCGCAAATGTTCCCATGGATTTTACATGCTGCTTTAGTTTGAAAAACAGTGGAAAATATGGTCGAATTAAATAATAATTATCTTTAAACTATGAAATTTACTTATCAAATATGTGAGCTATCGTATTTATTATGCGCCACTTTACAAGACTTCTCCTAAATCTCTATCACTATCATAGCGACGACGCATCTAAGATATTCGATTGTGTGGTGGAATACCACTATACTGTGATTGAAATTCATATTGTTTTATGTTGTTATTTATTTTCGCATTTTATGTGCAATTGATTGTGGTTTGATGTATCTTGTGTGATTTGTAAATACTTGACTGAGTGTATAGTGTTGTTAATATTGTAAATAGATGTAAATGTAATTAAGCCGTCAAACTTCCGTTAGTATTAGTTCTGTTATTATTAGAGACCAGAGACAATATGATGGTAATAAAGAATCTGTCAGCAATACACGTAGCTTGGACTGCTGATCTATTTAATGTATAAACACATGATAGGCTGTTAGTTATTACAAATATTTTTATACTGAAATCATCACAGGTCGATCAAATTATTAAATAATAAAAAACCGGGCAAGTGCGTTTCAGGCCACGCGCAATGTAGGATTCTGAAGTAAGTTTATCGACTATTTTACTCATTAACTATATACCTATGCTAACATGGCGGTAATAGTCATTCATCATATAAACTATTTTTGAAATTTTTTCATTTGTCCAACTCCAACCGTTTAGCACTTTAGAGCCAAATATTTCGAAAACGTCCAAAAATGCCCCCTAATTCCAAAAATGGTCTTAGAAGGCCTATAATATTTTTGAAAGACCTTTTCAACGATAGGGGTATTACGCTATAGGGTAAGAATAAAAAATTCATCCTCACGACCTGTAGAGGTACCCTGAAAAAAAAAATGTTTCTCAGTTAAATTCAAATTCAATTCAAAATCATTTATTCATATAGGTATCACTACTGATACACTTATGCACGTCATTTTTATTATACCATTCTGTAGTTTTAATAAATATGTACATATATCCATGCCAAATAACAGCTTTCTAGCACTAAGGGTCTCGGCCAATGAACTAATATACTAACGTACATCACTGGTGTCGGCCCTTTGCGTCGTAGAGACGGACAGACAGACAGATAGACAGACGGACGGACATGAAGAAACTATAAGGGTTCCGATTTTACATCGGAACCCTAAAAATATCCTAACCATATGAAACACTTTTGTGAAATATTTTACAAATATTAGTTGTCAGACTAAAGTCTATCTATTGTGTTTACATTATATAGATCAGTGGATAACGATGGACGTATTATGTACCCAAATATAGTTTTATATTAACAATTATCACAAAAAGCATTAAACACCAACATTTTAATAATTGTTTCTGTAAAAATTAAAGTATGTAACTATTTTGTACTGGTTGTTTTACTACTGGTTTTACTTTATAAATGGAAGAATTTTATCATTTTAAGCATAGCAATAATTTATATACAGAATTTAACATGTAACATAGAAAGATATAAAAATGCAATATTTTATATAAGTAAAATCAGTAGAAAAATAATGTTTTTCCGTTTTTGTTGTAATTTAAGTTGAATGTCTAGCTTATAAGGTATAACAAAGACCGTGTCGATGTACTATCGCATGGTAGTAGGACCAACCTAAGACTCGCCTTAATAAGAATTTGATTTAATGTTAAATTATTTTTATTAGTGCCAGCTGTCTGTCAGGAAAACATAACATTTTCACACGTCATTTTCACGTCTCACCGAATCTTATTCGAGTTTTTTTTTTTGGAAATAGCCGGCAAATGAGCTGACGATCCACCTGATAGTAAATGGCTATCGTCGCCCATAAACACCAAAGGCATCACTGATGCGTTGCCGGCCAAGAAAGAGAAAAGAAAAAGAAAGAACTGGCTCTCAAGCCAAAGTTTATTTTTTATTTATTTTAATAGTCGTTAACTGAAAGGACAGACCATGTTAAAGTGGTTTATCGAACGCTAACTGAAACAGCACATAGCACGCTTTTAGATACGTACCTAGCTAGGCTGACTAGTGACGTAAAAATGAATGGGTACGAGACAACCCTGCGACCTAGTCATTGGCTCGTACAGTCGAGAAAAGAATTAGGTATGCAGGGCCGACTATACATGTACATACTACAAATAGATGAAGTAAAATTAGAGCATTTTATATCAAGTAACAGCTTAAACGTAAGATCATGAAGTCTGGATAAATGGCAATGGTATTTGTTTCTGCCTACTAGCTTTTGAATTTTTCTCGGGAGCTACCATTATAATAAAAATCTATTAATGTTATTTACATTGTAAATACCACGCTGACAGGCGGTTGGAGAATGTTGGCATTAAAACTAACAAACATTATATTTAATTGCAATGCGTTATCAAAACAAGGGGTATAAAAAGTGGTCGTCAAAATGTTTAGCTAGAAAACTTCTGAAGTATAATTAACTTCTTTATCGTTACGTTTGGGCCCTCAAGAGATGTTTGATAACTCCTTGTAATCAGTTAATCTTGCCAACATTGTCTTGTTTATAATTTGAAACAATTTAAATTGGTCTCGACAACATGAACGTTAAACTATACTATGAACACGTAGTGAATAAGTAAAGGTGCTCAGAATCATACTTTTGCAACAATTAACGGTATTACCAAATAGGTGAATTAATATGAAAGCTAAAAGTTTCATAATAATTTGTAACATGAACTAAATCATAATTATATGCCGGTTAGGACAATTGCTAGATCTACCAATAATTAGAATAATGTACTTTAATATACTTTCCATTTTTATATGTGAATAGATAAAATTAAATCACTTTAAATAAAATCATGATAATTTTGCAATTAGTGAGATATACGCACTCACATTACCTGAACTGTTCGGATAGATCGACAGTATAAGTTAGACTTGTTCAATGGTAAAACTATTTTTTGGCTATGAAATTTCCGTAGATTAATGATCGACGACTGTCAAGTAAGTAATCGCGTATTTACTACAAGTGTATCTGTGATATCATCACTGATTATTTGAAGGTATCGTGTACAGTATAGACTATTGCTTTAATATTCGGAAGTGAATGTTTGGCGCAGGCCAACGAAACGCACTCAAGTACAAATAAAGTTATATAGAATACTTAGGTACTCCGTATGTGAAAAATTTAAATATTGAAAAGATTCTTTGCTTTACCGTCATTGTCTTAACTATTTAGGTGAATGAAATAAATCAAGATATTTTTGTTATACAAAGACTTTTATTTTTATCTCTCAACAATCAAATTATTTTAAATGAAATTACACTTTATAAACCCTCAAAATGTACCTACCTAAATTGTCATAATTATTTCGTTTCCGGGACAGAGTTCCAAATCCGTTCAAATTCACGCCGCATCGTGGAGACAACGGTTGGCTCGGATGTGATCACAGTGGTGTCTCTGTTACAATTCACACGAGTTACCTCGTAGTCTACTGAACCTATGATAGCTACAGCATCAGTAGAAGCGTCAATCAATATGAATTCGTGCTGCAACTGTACGGCTGAACTAATGACTTTCACTTCTATCCCGTATTTAGCTATAGTTTTCAAGTTCTCATAATCAACACTGTGGTAAATAGCTATTCTTATCTTCATACCTCCTTTCTGTTTGACGCTGATAAGAGACTTGACTATCGTGTCACTGGTCAAACTCGGCACACACAAGTCAATGGAATCACTGGCGTGTATCAAAACATAATAAATGCATAATAGATTGTTCAGGCCCACTTTTCGCCTTTGCTCTTCGTCTTCAGCGCCGTAAAACAAAACTTCGTTCAAAGTTTCGTTTCTACTACAAAACATATCTTTAATTTTTCTAGGTAGCCCGGTAAACATGTTCATTACTACGCTGGATTTTTATACGTAAGACGCTTTAAAGTAAAATTAATGTTAACGAAGATAATAAACTAATAAATTTCTATTAGGTACAATAACTATCTGCCTAAACTATCTGCTTTCTGCACTTGAAAAGTTGAAACATTGATAAAAAATGTAAGAATGTGGGTAGGTGAATGACTACTTAAATTTTACTACTACAAGTACAATTAGTTTCATTTCTTTAACGTATGATATTTAATATGTGAGCCATTATTGCAGGTAGCAGTTTCATAATAATTCAGAATCCTTTTTAAAAAATATGCCTTATTTTTAAGTTTCCATGAGAAATAAAACCTTATACATACCTAACAAGTCTAAAAAAGTAAAACGACTTGGCAGACGCAGTTTTCAAAGTCACATTGATATGGGTATGTACTTCAAAATATTGACATTTCATTTCAACATTTTAGGATTTTTTACATTGGTCTTCGCTCATTCGGGTTTTATACTTATATTATTTGTAATGCTCGCAGAATGACTCAACAACAGAATACCCGTAAGGCACTTCCCCCAATGACCAGGGAGCGAGCTCCGTTGGCGCAAACTAAGGGTTCAGGAGATTCTACTAACCAGAAACCTAGAAACAGAAGTAAAAGCAAAAACAAGATACCCAAAAGTGTACGGTATGATTTGGAAAATGCGCTAGTTAGTGTAAGTATACGTTTTTAAAGCGCCTTACCAAAGCAAATAGCGAATTAAGCTTCAACGGATAATGATGTCTAGAAACTGCACATTGAACCAACTGAGAAAATGATAAGTGATAACAACCTTTTTTCACAGTGTGACGACAGGATCACCATGCCAAGGGCTAAATTTTGAAGGGGAAATTTGAATGATGGGTTTTAATAATTTCTGTTTCTCAGTCTGGGTGTGTTGTCCATGGTACCCAGAATACGGAATCCTAGTGTGCGGAGTGTGTGTGTAGCGTTATTTAATATATTTTATACCTACTTGTATTTCAGTTATGTGACGTATGGTTCGAAGAGATCAAACCGTACTTGGTGCGCAACAACGTGAAGGTCCACGTGCACGCGACAGACGCGACAGAGGCGCAGGTGGCGGGTGGCGACCGCGACAGTCGCCCGACAGTCGCGCACGCCTGCTCACATCTCGACCCAGGTGCTGCTTCCGATGTACGAGCTTCAGCTCTGACGTCACTATGCGACTCATTTGCAAGGCCCAATAAAACCTCCCCAAAATCTTTACGTACAAAATCACAAAAATCACGAGTTTTAAATAAAATTGAAAGGTAATTTCATCACCAGCCTGGTTCAAACAGTGCCGGCCTTACTCCTTGGACATGTAGTGGTGTAACAGACCATACCCTGTGATCTCATTGGAATGGAAGAGTTATGGATTTTGATGATTAATAGTAAGATTGGTTTATAACAGCATCGTCGGCTTCCGAGTGCGAGCTGTGCCAGTTGCTGTTCAACGCAGCCAACAGCATTGAGAGCGCCATGTCGCAAGCCTCGGGCGCTGCCTGCACGTCGCTCGTGCTCGCCGTGCCAGATAACTTTCCCTACAATACAGGTATCTGCAGATTTGCACTGGAGCAGCGTGGTCGAGGATGCTCTGGGCCTCCTATAGAGGAGAGAACTGTGCTCACCATTAGTGGGCCAATAGTTGGCCAGCGAGTGTTAGAAAATCTACTTTAATAAGTATGTTCGTGTCCGGTAGGTTTTGTGGAGGTGGGGTTATTTTTAACCGACTTCAAAAAAAAAGGAGGATGTTCTCAATTCGACTGTATTTTTTTTATGTTCGTTTCCTCAGAACTTTGGACTGGGTGAACCGATTTTGATGATTCTTTTTTTAATCGAAAGCAGGTGCTTGTCATGTAATCCCACATAAATTTGAACGAGATCTGACAAGTAGCTTTTGAGTAATTGAAGTCGGTTATTTTTAGATTATTGGCTAAGATATGTCAGGTAACGTAAAAATTGTCACAACCCTCCTAGGTCTCCCCTACTATGGTTTTTACAGTAAATAAAAGTAGGATATAAAGTGTGACTTACGCCCCAATCCAGACTCGCTAACAGTTACTTTACCTAATCGCTCCTTAGTAAAGAATCTCCAAACAAATTCTCTACTAAGGACCGATTTAAGTAACCATTAGTGACTCTGAGTTGGGGCGTTAGATTTTGCGATTTGCTTAGTTTAAGCGGAGTCAGGCCAAAAGTTGGAAGATTTCGCTGTGAAAGTTACGCAGATGTTCGACTCGTAAGTTCGAAGCCTCCCGTCGCGTAGTAGGTAGGCGTTTGTGTTCCGTAGCTTCCGCAGAGAGATATCGAACAAGATAGTGCTTTACTCCCGCGGCTATAATAATGACCATAGTGTAACATAACACAAAGTTTACCTGACAAACTTTACAATATTATTACAGAATCCATGTCATAATTGTAATGAAACCTTGGAGCCAAAGCCTCGCAAACATCGGCGTCGTAAACCCAAAATCTATTCACACCCTGCACCAAAATCGGCTCCAGTACCACGTCTGTGTCGGACGTACAGTATTCAACCTGACATATCACATGAAAATAGCAGTAAAAGATATCAGGCGTCAAAGGAAAGTGAATCCAAGAAGCATGCTACGGACAAAAAATATGTAAGGTCTTTTTGCATCATCAGATAAAAAAAATGCTTGAATTAAAATTTACTTATCGGCAGTGACCACTATACTCGTTTGGAATATTTGTATAGAACAGTAGCAGATTATAATTCCACGCTGAATATTTTATTTCAGAATTATTCAACTAAAAACGATACAAAAATGAAAAATAAAATCACTCAGACAGAGAAGAAACTAAATAATGAACAAAAAATTGAATCCAAGACTAAATCCATACGCCGTCATGCCGCTACCACATTCTTACCAGAACCAATCATATCAATGAAAAAAGGATACGGTGAAACATTTCCACTATTTAAAAATGTAATTTCTTAACATGCTTAGGTTGCTTAAAATATAAGGTGCCTGATAATGAATTTGTAGTCGAGCCGATATATCTAATCTATTCTTCGATTCCCGATTGAGGCAGAACCTTATGTGACTAATAAATGATGGTCCTTATTACGTTACGATGGTACGTAACTACGTAGGTAATTGGTAGTCTTCAAGAAAAGAGTGAAGAGGGCTTTTACTAAGTACCCTTACCCTCGGGCTTGACTATCAGGTGGGACTGGTGGGACAAAGGTTACAACTAGATATGATTTTAGAAGCAGGTTGATACCTACCTTTAGTTGGGTAAAATACCTTACCACGAGAACCATTATTTGTACGAGAAGTCCTCCTCAAAGTACCTTTTTCAGTAGAAGGGACCTGGCACCATAGCCTCGTCCGTTGTTCAACAGGGTGTACCACGATTGGCCCCTAACACCCAATGCGTTTGTTAATAGTGTGAGCTATATTAATATTTTGTTTTAACTTCAGGATCTAATAGACATCATAGTTGAGAAAAATGACAAACGACTACAGGTTTTGTTCACGAATCCTAACAAGGAAGAAAATCCATCTTTGATGAATTTGATGCCGTCACCAAAAACCATACGAAATGAACATTTGCAAAAGAAGCCGTGGAGATAGAAGCTGTAAAAGTATTTTTATTTACAAAACGGATACTTAACGTGAAGATTATTGCGTGTTTTATACTAATGTATTAAGTGTTACCTAATTACGTGGTACAATCACGCCTAGACAATGTTGGCGGAAAAAAAAATTACAGGTTGACACTAATGACAGATGGGCTCGGCTTGTCTAAGATACGTCATGTTCATTATGTTTTGATGTCATTTGATGTTCATGTTCACGTACTGATTTTTTTACTGTAATGTGAGGATTTTCAACAGAGAACTAAGGATTTAAATTCAATTTTATTGTTTAACACGTGAAGATGTCTGACACAAACTTCATAATGTCATAGTTGTTTAACGTTTTTCCATAGATTACCTCCAAAAGATACCGCATACAAGGCAACTGACGCGCGCCAACATGTACTTGCATTTGCAAGTCGACGACAATAGTGTCGACCAATACTGACGCGTCCTTGGCGTCCAAGTCCAAGTATGAAATAGAAATAGCCAATCACAGCGCATATTTTTGTCCCCCGCAACCCGCGCCTTCCGCCAAATTTTGTGAGTTCAAACTCTAAGAAAAATTAACTTATGCGGAATCTATTGGGGGTAATCTATGCGTTTTTCGCAAGTTAGACGCAAGATTTATTTGTCATTACACTTGTTAAGAGTTTCTTTCTACCTGTCAATTACTTATTAATTATTAAATAATATTGTTTTACATATATAGAAGCCATATTATATGCAAAGTTTAGGCTATTTATTTATTTAAATAAAGTTATACCTAATTCAACGAGTGTTACTCGAAATACCATAACAATCATGGCATATGGATATAATACGTATTTATTATAATTAGAAATCTCTTTGCAGAAAATATTTTTAATTAGATGTAGTCACAGACGTGAAAAAAAGACGGACGTAACCTCGTATAATCGAGAGTGAAGCATAGCAATGGCCGACCGCTTACCTGTGTGCGTAATTTTGTAATTTTTGATTCGCGATAGTGTCAATGTCAAAGGAGTATGGTGGCAATGTGTGGGTGTGACTTTTCTTAGGTCGGTGGGTGTAGTTTATTTTTTTCGACGGAGCTACAAGTTCCGTAGCGCAAAGCTACACGTGCTACGTCGTAGCTACGTGATCGTCAACTATATGTATAACAAAAAAAATGGAGAACTCTATTAGATTATTTTAGATCCTTTTTTAGCTTATACAATGTTTAGACTGATATAATAATAAAATTACTCCTAAAATGCATAAGTTTCAAGCTTTTACTGATAATATTATCACTTACAAAAATTTGTTAACATTATTAGGACCTGAAGATCAGGTAACCTGTATTTAACGTATTTTACTTATGACACTCTTTTACACACTTATTTCAGAATATTATTAGCAATTTCTCCAATTACATTTAAAGACCGGCATTATTCTGAAGAAGATAAGTGAGCCATCCAAACCCGAGCGTGAGAGCTTTACGATTAGTCTTACAATGAATAATTATGCGAAATTCTCACACTTGAAACTTGCTAGAAAAACCAACATCTGTCTCTATGAGAATGTAATGATTGTTCTATGTGTAGCTTAGGGTGGATTGCACCGTAGGCTCTGTTATAGTTTTCGTCAAAGTTAACTTTAGCGGTAACAATAACGGTGACAATAATATTTAACAATTGTGTGTTGCACCGTGAAATTGTTCGTGATTGTCAAAGTTAATAGGGTTGCAAATTTAAGGTTCCATATTTTTCCTTAAAAATGTATGGGTAAAATATTTTGATATGGCAACACAAAATACTAGCTGTCAGCAGTGTCAGCCTTTCTGGCGTTTCGGCTCTACGACATAAAGATTGTGATGTTGGCCGCGTTCCACTAGACGCTCACAACGCTCACAACGATCAAAGTATGATATTTTGATCGTTGTGAGCGTCTAGTGGAACGCGCCCGTTAAGTTGTGATTGTGGCCATCAGCCAACAAAAATAACTTCACGAGCAGCTTATGAGACACAGTGAAGAAAAACATTAGCTTTGAATTAATGAAACTTCAACTACAAATTGATATTCTTCAAGACAAAAAAATGGGACAAGTGCAAATAAGGATTTTTTATATTAGGGTTTTGTAGAAAAGTTTGCAAATAAAAGATTTATTTTTTACAAAATTGTGTTTATTAAATAATATTCATACTAAATACATCTGGCCCGCTGGTGGTTGGGCCCCTCGAGGGATTATATTGGTAATATTGATTTTAATTGTTAATTAATACCATTATTATTATTATTATTTCTCCATGTATTATCTTCATGTATTATCCGACACACACTCGATTTATGGACACCTGCAGCATCCCCGATGTAACGTTGGAATGAGCCACATGCATAGAATTCTAGGGCCATTACTATTTGTTGCTCAGGAGTAATTGTGAAATTCCTGAAAAAAATAAATATTATTATTATTATAATAGGCCAATAAGCAGCAGCAATTGTACAACTAATATCTATATTAAGTTTTCACACATCACAATAGGTTAGTTATTATTATAAGATTGAGTACTGTATTAGTAATTACATATAATAGATGGGTACTTACTTCATGGTCCTACTTTTCAGCAAGGGTCCTAAATGAGCAGCCAGCGCCCTAGTAAAGCCCTTGGAAATCCGAAATCTGACCAAAAATTCAAGATCATCCCATTTTCGAAATCGATCAATTCGAAGTTGATATACTTTTTTTCTCTTGAAATTCGGGTACGTTGTTATCACTGTCGTCATCAGAAGAACTGGATTCCTACAGAATATCACGAATTAAAGCCATAATAAGGTTTTAGACTAAATATAATAATATTTTCCAAACAATTTGTAGCTGAATGTGAAGTTGACAGTTCATTTGACAATAACAATAGCAATAACCGGCCAAAATCGATCAGTTAAAGTTAGCGTTAAGTTATGACGTCATTACAACCGTGGCTAAAATGGTGCAACGCAAATGTTGCTTAACCGGGGATTTGACGGCATGGTTATTGTTATAGTTACATGGTGCAACACACCCTTAAGGTGTCACTTTGAATGATTTAGTTTTATTTACTTATTTACTAGCTGCCCGGACAGACTTCGTTCTGTCAAAAGTTTTTTTTGAAATGTAAGCTATCCTATCTTTCAAATTGGATCAAACTGCAAACGGTGTGCAAATTTGATTAAAATCGGTTAAGTAGTTTAGGAGTCCATCGCGGACAAACAACGTGACACGTAATTTATATATATTAAGATATAACGTATGTTTTGATATTATAAGTTTATGCACGGTACATGACGGTACATTATTTTGTTGCTATTTTAGAAAAAAATGGGCTCCAAATCCTACCCGACTACTAGAAAATCACATTTTGAATTTTGAATGTATGAAACAAGGTAATATTCATATCAGGAGTTGTTAGCTATTCATTATTTATCGTCTATAAACAAATAGCTTACAAGTGATATAATTTCAATGTATTTACCAATACATATTCATATTCTCAGATGAATCCTTCATCTGAGTTCATATTGATGTTCAGAGAATAGCCGTGGTCATATGCCACTTTACCCTGAACTGTATGATCACTTATTTCAGTTAAGTCTGTTATATGCCTTCTAGCTCCATATTCTATTTAATGTGAAATTATATTTTATAACATCAAAATGTAGCTCTCCTTCTTATTTCGCCGTAGTCTGGTAAAAAGGTCAAATAATTTTACTTCATTCTCACACGACACATTTTATTGGTATACAACTTAGACTACTTTCTTACTTACGACTCTTTACAAAATTACAACAGACGTATCGACTAAATAGGGCAGTACAGGGAGTGCTTTTCACACGAATAAAATAATTTACAAAAAGCAGTCGAACTTATACATCACACTCATTTAAATAACTTAATAAATAACTCACACTTGACCGCGCTTCGATCGCGACCGCGACAGCTGCCGCCGCCCGGCCGGGGCCGAAGCGCGCACGCTCTTTGGATCCGAGAAGAGTTTATGGAACGTCCACGCGTCACATTCGCACCGCTTTGTATTTTGCCATTAGTTCGTATGTTTCACGTAATCCGTTTCAAAGTAGGCTGTCGCACCATGGGCACCCTTCCTATCGAGCGCTCGGACGCGCACGAAAAGAAACGCGGCCACCAGCGACGCCACCACAAGTACTAGCAACAACATCACCAAACCGGCTACAAACGACGGTACCGACATGCATATCGTCTCGGGATCGGTAGCCGGGGACTGAATCACCACAGTCTCATTGGAAGCAGCGTTGTTCAAAGCGAAGTTGACGTCTCCTGGCGCCACCACCTGAATGATTCTACTCGTGTTCACGTCTGTCATTTCTTGTGCGTCGCGTTTGTAAATTCGCGTAGGCGTTGATGTTTCACGTCTTCTTCTAATACCGACTAATCTTTCCGGTAAGTCTTCAACGGATCGTGGTCGTCCTCCTAGTGTCGCAAGGTTACCGTGACCTTCGTCTTTCCTTTTAACCGTATTGTAAACACCTCTACGACCAGGAGGTGGAGGAGGAGGAAGGTTGACTTCGTCATCGTCCCGGGAAGGTGCTGGGGAAGTGGGGCTCGGTGCGTGCGACGTCGAAGATACTTGCGTTGGAGGTGGTATTGCGTCATCACGTTTATCTGAGAATGCTCCTGCAGAATCAGCTGGATGGCGTGGATCTGGGAAGGCTGGCGGCACCCCATATTCAGAGTGTGGAGCAGGTGGTGGGGGACCGTACTCGGCATGAGGCGAGTTAGGTAACCCGTATTCTCCAGCACTTAAAGAATTACCGCCTAACAGTGGAACTCCGTAATCGGCAGTGAGGCCGCCACATTTTGGCTCAGGACAGTTGTATCTGCAAACTTGAATTACGCACTGGAAGTGAACGTTCATCGAGTCTGGGAACTTGAACGCCTGGAAGTATGCAAATGATACAACAGAGGCAGACGGTCCGAAGTTCTTTATCTTTTGAAATTTACTCATAATTTTAGGTCTAACAACGCAACCATACTGATCGACAAGTTGAATGGGTGCTCGTTTACCGTCGTGTGCTACACAGTTTCGAACAAGCATATCGAATTTGTTTTCGTCATCTTTAATCGCCAGCACCATCGTCATCGTTTGTCCGATCTTCACAATTCCTGAGACTTCTGATGCCCAAGGGCCTTTTCCGACTTGAATTTGCATCCAGCACTGCAGGTTGTCTCCGAGAAAGTTAGCTGTTACAGCGTGTAACATGTCCACTTGGAATGGTCTAAAGGTAACTGCTTTTTCGTAAAAGTCATACCAGGTACATCTCAATTTTCTCGCCTGATCCCACACTTCCTGTACATAAGGATCATATTGGACAATAATTGTGTTCTCGACATATGAGCCGCTAGGAGTGGGGCTGCCGTAAGTTGCAACATTATGATTTGCAGAGCTAGACATCCCGCAGCTATTTAGGAATATTTCAAATGTTGCACTAAGATGGCCAGTACCCGGTTTCATATGCATACAGTGAGGGTCGCTGTAGAATCCTTTGGAGAAGATCATTCCGTAAAACGGTCGGTCAAATTCAATATTGACTCGCATGTGTGTTTTTTCACATTGCACTTGGAGATGTTTAATCTTCGGACTGTCTGGTGTCGCCAGTGGCCAGGGGTCGTCTGTGTGTGCAGCAGGGAGGGGCGGACCGTAGCCAGTCCCTGCTCGGTGCTCCAGTGGTAGCGATGCAGAATCTACCGGTGGCTCGCATGTTGCTTCCTGGAAATAGAGAAAAATATCTTTATTATTTACCTCTTGTAATTAATTATTTTTACTACATTACACCACATTAATGGACATCAATGCTTTCTCATTTTTGATTTGATTTTGTCTACTGTATCACCAATTTCTTAACTTAGGGAAGCGTCAAAGTAACAAAAAAAAACAGCTGACCACATTGATGTGCTACGTGATCCACATAGGCTTACAAAACCTTACATTATCAGTCTGGTCTTGGGGTTTTTATTTCAGTGTTTTTATTTATTTCTAGTATACAAGGAATAGCTATACCATCAAACATTTGGGACCTGCGGAGTTAGACACAATCCGTTATTATCAGAATTTCAAGAAGAGCGTTGATATTAAGCATAATTCTCTAGTAAATTGTAGTAATTTTAATTGATCGCAAAAACGAATTGGCAAATATGAATCGAGAAATATTTTTTTTGGCTTAAAGTCGATGGATTTGTGAGTTGTTAGTGGTGTGGTACTATAGACTACAGTAGTAATGAATGCATGGTTGGCCACAGAGGAACATTCCTCGGCGCGTCTCACTCTACTTCACTACACGCGAGCGCGTGCGCCTGCATCTCGCTGAGAGTTCTTTCCGACTTTCTATACTGATGGATAGCGCGCGCAACCAATTATAATATTAATCAGCACAATCATACCGCCTCAGATGTGTTCCAATGCTGCTTTCACGCTATTTAGTAGGTTCTGCTTTGTATTAACTCAACTATTCCGGTCGGTTATTTACGGAAATACAATCGTTTTATTTATTTTACGTTTTAGATTATATTATTAGGTATTCGTCTCAATAAACTTTTATATTATATTTGTCTTAATTGAGTAATAGAGTAAACTAAAATATGAGTGTAACATGGCCTTGCACCTATTACAAAATGCAAGGATTAAAATCCTTGACTGTACTGTACTTAAAGGTGTTGTTGAAAGAATTAACTATTCATGTACCTAGATACGTAATCGCGACAAAGGAAGTCTACTGTGGATAAGATAATAATAGGATAGAATAAAGAAGAGGTATCCCTAATGATGGAGTGTGCTGACATATTTCTCTGAATTGTCTGCTATGAATGGCAGATTCTTCTCCATCTTTCTCCATCCTTCTACATGTTTCTTCGATTCAACTTTGCTGCTGTACGGTGAAGTTCTTATGTATGCCATTTGTGGTAGCTTCTTTAGCAAACGAATCTTATCATTAATAGTCTTTAATCTCTGTCCTATGTCGTTCGATCTACTATGTAACACTGGAATATTTTCCTTTTTATCGAAACTGATCGTCGATTAGAGCTTACATATAAGAGTTAAAAGGTGGACATAAATTCGGGTTAAGTCATGTACATAAAATTGACAAGAATTATTTTCGAATTTAAAAACTTTGTGTATTTTTACTAGTGCACCGCGGATTGAGTGCCATTATGTGCGGCAATTTCTACGGCTTTGCTTTTTGCACTCCTTAAGTACTAGATCGCAAACTTGATTCATTTGAAGTTTAAGATTCGCAGAATATGGAGCGAGAGTAGATACTAGGCAAAACCTCGTCTTGTTCTCGTAGTATGTAAGGTGCAGCAAAAGCGGTGGCACTGCCCATTGGTAAACGCACGGGGAGGTGCGTACGATCGCGTTTTCTAAACCGGTTAGAAATTACCCATTGCTCGAGATTGTCAGTTGCGGAAGACAACATAGAATCCATAGACGGTAACTCAGACCAGAACTTTCTATAAAAAGTACGTGAATGTATCAATTTAGCAAATAACTAAGGGCTTGTGACATAAATAAAGCTGTTCGTGATAATTTCATTGCAATTTAATTGTGTAGTTGAATGTTAAGTCAATTAAGACACTAAACTTAATAGCTCCATTAATATTTCATATCTCATATGGTTGTAAAACACTCACATGACACGATGAGCATTATCATAATCTCAGACCGCGCAAACGGAACTATTTTATTCTAGACGCGAGTCGCGAAGATAAAAAAAAACAGTTGTATAGTTGCCAGGTGCAATATTAGTTCTAAATTTCCGAAATTATAGTGCAAAAAAAAGCTGTAATAATGCCAAAATTCAAGTTGCTGATTTCTTCAATCGGTAACCGCAACGCGTCAAACGACATCACATGTAAGTTAATCAAATATTTAAATATTGCTTAAAGTTTTCATTATTAAATATACGTACTTTTGGAACATATTAACATTTATCACAAAAGGGTGAATCCAAAATAGTCGGTTTATACAAAAAAAATAGTTGTTCGCAACACTGTCGGCGGCAATTTAATTAGGTAAAGTAATACAACAGACTCTTATTAGTCACCGTTAATTTATGGCCACGAATTTCCAAAGTTTTTTTTAAACAGCAATAATTGTAAATTTTACCGTTTTGTTGCTGAAATTGGAATAGTTTACTCAAAACTTGTAAAGAGTTTACAGTTGCGTCTACTAAAGTTTCTGTGTGCGTAGTGTTTTTATAGTAACACGAGTAACCGCCCTCGCTTTGCTTCGGTTTTCCTATTTTTTACACCTTGGGTTACATTATTGGAGTTTTATTAAGGATCCCTATTTTTTTTTAAATATAGCCTATGTTCACCGGGGATAGTGTAGCTTTCTAACAGTAAAATAATTTTTCAAATCGGTTCAGTAGTTTCGGAGCCTATTCAATGCAAACAAAAAATCTAATTTTTCCTCTTTATATATTAGTATAGATAAAATGTTTCGTTATCAGATAAAACTCTTTCTCTTCTTTTATTTAGATTTAAGCATGTAACCAAGCTTAATAATATGGTAATTATATGGTAGGTACCCGTAAAAGACTGATAAAATGAATGATTAATGGAGAAATCCGTACCTACATAAAATCCGGGTGGTCTATGAATTATCTTCAATTTATGACCACGGCTTAATTTGGATTTACAATGGAAATTGGAACTTTAATTACAAGAAATAATATGGTAATAAACTCTATAGACTTCATGATTCAATCTGATGAATTGAACAAAGAATTTGTCACGACATAATTGTATTGTAATGACATAATTGATGACTAGTGAATGCGCCCGCGCAGCGACAGGTGCTGGTCAGCCACCGGCGCGGCGGCGCGGGCGCGGCGGTGAAAGTATTGCGATAGCTTACCGCATCCGTTTCCTCAGAAAGCTTACCCTCCACTGTAGCCCTTCTTCCGTTACGTTTTCGGGGATCTACCCTAAAATATTGGGTTATTTAATCGGTAAGTGGTCTATACATAAGTATTTTACAAAAAAAAATAATTTGGTACTTAATACTTAATGACGACCCTGTAGCCTAGTTGGTAGCGGCCCCGCCTGCGAAGCGAGGGGACTCAGGTTCGTTTCCCAGCCGGAGCAAATATTTATGTGACAGATATATATACTATATAAATGTACTCGGGTCATGGGTTTTATTGTGATGTATTATATGTGTCGTCCATGCATGTCCATGACACCCGCGACACAGGTAAAATGAGTATAAGTGTGTAAGGGTATAAAAAAAATAGCGTTGATGATACAATATCCCATCCCATATCGCCATTGCATGTGATTAAATCTTTATTTCGAAATTATTTTGGATTATCTTAAATGTGTAGTTTTTGACGACCCGTGTGGCGCTATGGTTACCATGCCGGATCGCCGCACTAAGAGTCCTGGGTTCGATTCCCAGCGAAGCGAAAATTTGAATGATAAGTTTGAATTTCTGTTCTCGGTCTGGGTGTAAATGTCCTTGTGTATGTTGTGTGTTGTCCATGGCACCCACGATACAGGGAATCCTAGTGTGGGGCTATGAGTGTGAAGCGTTTTTTTTTAAATATGTATATTACTTAGGTAAAGAAAACGTACATAGGTTTCGATAACGTATTACCTGTACATAGTCATAGCTCAAACGTAAATAAAAATGTTATTAGTTACCTGCCTAGAGCGGAATCCACCACGACGCTATTGTGAATTATTTAACTACATAAACTTTACCAAATAAGGCATTAGGATACAAGCTTTTTTTATGAAAATAGCCGGCAAACGAGCTGACGTTCCACCTGATGGTAAGTGGCTATCGTCGCCCATGGACATCAGCAACACCAAAGGCATCATTGACGCGTTGCCGACCACGAAAGAAAGAACTGGCTCTCAAGCCAATTATTATGTTATATATTACGTATATTTAGCTTATTTTAGATATATTATGTGTTAACGGAAACGTGTCCAATGCGTGGCCAATTCGAGTTTAACCGGTTTTTTATGGTTTAACTAACGCTATAAAAATATACAAGTGTTTTTTTATCATCAAAAGCTATATCGAAAGTAAACAAATCTTATTTGAAACCGCCCTTACTTTGCTTCAGTTTTCTTATTTTTTTACACCTTGGGTTACATTATTGGAGTTTTACTAAGGATCACTATTTTTTTTTTGAAAATATAGTATAGACTTGTCACCCAGGGATAGTGTAGCTTCCCAACAGTGAAAGAATTTTTCAAATCGGTTCAGTAGTTTCGGAGCCTATTCAATGCAAACAAACAATCAAATATTTGCTCTTTAAAATATTAATATAGATTATTTTGCTTATTTTAGATGCATATTATGTGATAACGGAAACGTGTCCGACGCGTGTCCAATTCGAGTTTAACCGGTTTTTATGGTTTAATTAAAGCTATGAAAATATAAAAGTGTTTTTTTATGATCACAAGTTAAATCGAAAGTAAATAAATCTTACTTGTCATAAAACCAGAACCAGGATTCTATTATTATTTAAATGTGTATCTAATAAAATAAATCTATTTATATAAAAAACATGTTTTCAACGTTTAATTTGATAGGCAAAAATGCGACACCACTAAAACAATGCATTAGGCACATTTTACTTTTTTTTTTGATTTTAACTTTCCCATACAATTTTTTTTTTTTGCATAGTAACACACTCCGGCTATCCACTAGTAAAGTATAAATAAGTAAATGGACTCCAAAAATGGGCTTTCACAGCCGCTACATGATTCTATTAGCTACTTAAATTACCATCGCAATCTTCAAGTATTAACTTGGTCTCGTGTTGTCGTTAAGACAGTGTCGTACTAAAAATTGAATTGGTAAAGGTTTTAGATTAGCATCTTTACGTGCAAGTGCACATTCCAAAAGTGTGCTCAAGAGATGAAAGTTGTCGAGAACATTTATTACAACCGGATTTCTGTATAACTACTGTTTACACTTTGGGAGTCTAAACAAAGTTCGTTTTAATTAGTAAAACTAACAGCTATCGAAAACATTCACAACCAAGCTGGAAACTTATTATCCTTTAGTGTAGGTATAATATGCAGTAACAAACACAAAATCTTTTTTAAATAATACATGGAACACTATCCAGAACTATACAAAACAATAGAAACTACTGTATTGTAAAGAAGTTTGAAATATGAAATTGAAACTGGTAAGAAATGCCAATGGGGATTGATCGTCTACTGTAATAATTAATTAGTTTTAGGTCATGCAAATATACTGTATAAATAACTGGCAATAATAATTTATTTTCCACTTATGATTTTGTATGAAAATCAGGCCTGAGAACTTCTTTCATTTTTATAGCAGTTACGTCGTCATTTTACGCGCCGGGTACTACCATTTTGCTGTCATAACTAAAGATTAGTTAAACCTTTTCTTATTAAAACGAGTGCGTATTAAAACACCCGTAAATTTTTATGGTCAATTTTGCTTTATGGCAACTGGTTAGAGCAACAACAGTAACTAAGTCTTGTTAGGAAAGTGAGCGCTTTCGATTCCATTAGCTTGCAGCTTTTCCTAGCAACAATATCGAGAATTATTGGTTACAAATTGATGACCTTATAAGAAACTCACCGAAGACGGTGTTCATTCGAAAACTATAATTTTATAGTTCAGCGTAAAATATTGCACTCAATAAAGTGCTAGATCCGCTTGTAAATTATTGGAATACAAGCCTCAGGCTTATAACGAACAACTGAGGATACTGTACATCGTTTGAACTAATACTTATAAAGTTAAGTCAACATAATAATATGTCTTATACGAAAATTATTACGAAACATCACGCTTTGAGCACCTAAACGAAAGTGATTGTGAATTTGCACTTTCTATAACACTTTCTTCCCAGCATAAACATGTGAGATTATGAAAATATAATGTTCAATAAAGTTGTTTTATTTTTGTTCTTTTCATAATTTTATTATTTGATTTGGAAACGTTTAAGTACCGTTCTTTTGCGTTAGTAAATAATTAACTCACCAAGGGGGGAGGGAGATACAACAAATTTAAAAAAACACCTCACGTAATTTATGGACGCCCCCAATGTTGTACGTACGTCTTTTATCTCCAGTTTAAAAATATGTTTTATACCTACTCATACGTCCTGTAATTAAAGAATGATTACACTACTTTTAATCATTATTTTAAAATGTATTTTTATAAATAAAATCATAAAAAATAGAACGTACTCGTATTAAAGAAGCTTTCCATGCGTCATGAAGATAAATGATCAATTGTGATATTCAAAACACTTTAAAGTTCAATGTTGTTGCCGAAGCGTAACAATAAATCACATCACTTGTTTGTAAGAAAGTTATTTGTTAAAGATCAAATTAGGAAGACAAACGGATTGGTAGATTGATTAATGATTACTAACTATAGTAGCTGAGAAAAATTTAATTTGTCATTGTGGTACGGATTTGACCGCGCGCTGCAATATCACCGCGGCACCGATACCAAAAAGGAGAGAGAAAAAGTGGTTGGTATAAATAAACAAACAAACAAAACAAATATTTCGTTAGTTCTCCCGTAAAGAAAATAGGAGATGCAATTTATAGAGATTTTGGATATGACGTGTGATAATGATAAACGAATATTTGAATTCCAAATTATAATTTTTGTTTAAATTTGGACGACAGCTCTACACCTACACTTTTACTTTACTTTACTATACCTACTTTTACTTTAGACGAAAACGAGACGAAATGTTCGTGTAAAACAGTTTTACATACCTACCTATCTTGTTAGTTCTGTAGTTTAGCAAAATAAAATTAGGCGTATCTGTAAACCAATTTGCCGTCCATTCACACTTCTAACTTTTTGTACAATAAACGAAATTAACAACAACGGCCATTAGTGATGTTATTGTACGTACACAATACACGGAATTATTACAATGTGGTACAAAGGATAGTAGAATTTAATAGTACATTTTATGCATGCTTTACCATCCGATTGTACCCCTTACACCAATATTTACGGCACTAACACGCGTATTCCAATCAATTTGCAACTGACATGTTTTACACACTGATTTCTCCATTCAATACGCAGATCGGCGAATGCAGTTAGATCCGATCGTCCGCTGTTTTGTGGATGTGTTAACGGAATCATTAGCCTACTTGTGGCGAATGCAAGCGGAAAAATTGAATAATGCAGGAATTACTCGCAAACGTAAGACAGTGTGCACGAATCGGGTTAAGTTATGCCGAAAACATTATGCATCCAAACTTATGACTATGTAATAAATCATTGACTAATCATCTGTTCTTATATAATCCAATGTTAAGTCGTCAGATATATCTGAGTCCTAGCTGGTAAGTGGTAACAATAAAATATTAAAAGGTTATCCATTGTGTCGCAACAGCTCAAACAGTCAATTAATTCAAGTAGGTAAAGTCTTATATAACATAGAGCTGGTTTCAGTAACAATGTAGATCACTGACGTCGATATTATTATCAGATTAAGAAACTTAATAATTGATGACTTCTACAGAAAATCTGTTCATTAATCATTACGAAGTAATTTGTTTAATACAAAATAATTTTTATCTTCATATTTTATTTAGGTAGTTTTACTTTACGTACACGTTATTTTTTATTATTGTTTATTATTATTGCTATTTTTGTTTATTTTTCGTCCCGTAACCGTTTCGTAAACCATTTTCCTATCTAATAATAGAATATTCCGGTATTATCTATGGATATTATATTTACATTTTATTAGCTTAAGTGTTGATTTCATATATTTTCTGAATTCATAAAAAAATAATTAATAAAAAGATGAAAAAACATAGTTTGGAATGTACAAAAACGCTCAATAATCGGTATAATTTGTTATCTAACATTTTATAGATCCTATCTATTGAATTTGTCTCCTATAGAAGGCAATATTCAATGGAATTCCGCAGAGGGCGTCTATAGAGATACGCATACGCACGTGCCAGCTAGTGTCGCGCCGCGATATTCATTTGTCAATTTAATGTAGACTGTTATTGTAAGCGCATTGTCCGTTAATGATTGTTGTACTGTACACTGCTGAACGGTTAGCTTGCTGTATCGTCCGCGCTGCTCAACGGTATCAACATTATGTGCTTCGGTGATTGATCTGATCTTAACCGGAGGCGAACTTTTTAAACATGTTTGTTTTGCCGTACAATATTTGCTGTGTGCTACTTTAATAATTTAATTTCTAACTCTATGTAGAGTGATTAATTTAGTTCTAAAAAAGTTATGTGAAATAAAGCTTGTTATGTAAATGTACACAATTTTTACTGTAGTCAAATTATGCACTTTTGTTCAATTTAATGTTAAAGAAATATAAATGATCGTTTATCCCAAAGATCGATAAGGGAAATTGTTCTTAGTATAAAAAGGGTGGGTGGACCATTGAAATAAAAAAAGTAAAAACTATAGCTTACCTTTAAAAGGAGCGTCGCGATCGCCAGCAGGAGCCTGGTCCTCCTCATGTTTCAGCCCAGCGTCAGTCGATCACCTGCAATCAAACAGCTGGGGTGAACCGGTGAACGATGAACTGGTGAACTGGTGAACGGGTATCGGTAGCCGCACGCGCGGGTAGCGGGCGCTAGTACCGCGGCGGCGCGGACCCCGCGAGCATGGCTGCGACTGTTTACCACGCGCGCTGATCCCCCACGCATCCCTCCCCGACCCCCCGGTGGGGCTGACCCACTGACCGACTGCAATGTGCACGGAACTGCAGCCGGTGCATGATGCATCTTTCACTGGCACTAGTGGCGCGCACTCCCGCTCGGACGAGAGGAAGCACGCGGCCTTCACCTTGCCCGCCAAGGTCGCCTCATCTCATTAACTACGCAAACGTTGGCTTTTTTAGACTACGAACGAGCAACTAAAATGATAATTACCTATACCGAATTGACAAACTTAAACGTTCATATTTCCGTTTCAATAATTATAATTCCGTTACGTAATCAGTATTCCGTTTCGTAATTATATTTCCGTTTCAAAACTTTACAATAGCGGAAGCTTACTTGTAATAGTCACACTTTCATTTTTCTTTCTAAAATTTCCCCTTATATTTTTGGAGTTGTAATTGCAGTGGAGGCGTATCTCAGTACGATACGTATCGCACGCCACGCGTCGCACGACTGCTTGCTAGTCGGAAAGTGCAACAGAACAGAGAGCTCAGAGCAGGCGACGCCGCATCTTCCCCCGTGAGAGCACTAACGTGTAGTGGATATGTTGAGATCATTCCACACATGACTTTTTCTAATCGTCGATAAAGCTAACTATAGTCAACGTAAGTCGTAAACGTAAACGTCATCTTATCGTTTTTAACCCGTGTTTTTAACATTACATAAAAACAACAAAACATACTGTTGTTTCAACTGCTAAAATATATCTTTGAGTTAGAAAATCATATAAAAATATGTCAGCTATTAGATTAGATTATATAAATTAAGTTGTATTAAGCTCGCGATTTGTGCACTGGTCATTTTACTAGTGAAATGAACATTAAATAATTTAATAGAAACATATTTTATATATTTTATACTATGCATAGATCTACATATGGTACTTAAACAGGTTTTAAAATCTTTATACTATGCAATGTACACCTAACCATTTTTAATGCTTTTATGAATGTTACATTGTCGGATTACAAAGCATAGCATGTGTGGCCCCGACTTAACAGCTGTAAGGCGGTGCTCGCGATTTCACTCCAGACGTTTTATCGCTCGCTGGTTAGAAAGTCTCATCTCTCGATTCAAGATGCAGTAAATGACTGGCCGCTGATGTTAGACAAGTGGATTCCTTTTATAGATGTTATTGTAATCGTGTACTAACTTGTGATTCGTAAGCCGACATGTGGCGACGGATGTAAGAACATAGCAGATTAGTTAATTTCTTTTTTATACGGATTTTTCCTTTTGAGGATGCTCAGAGCATTCATCACGCTGTTCCAGTACGGAGGGATTAGTACCCAATACAAGACAAGTGTCAGAAGTTTTCATGCCGTCCGAAAGCCTCCCACATGGTGATATGGTAAGACAAATACTGTACTTGCAACAAGAGTCTATTTAGCTAATGATTACAATTTAAATTTTCCCCTGAACAACAGCAACACAAGGCTTAATTTCCTACCAAATCACGAACCTGCTTTACAGAACGACAACTGGGTTGTCTAGTTAATTTCTAAGAAAGCAGGCCCTGCCTGAGGTATTTTCTATTTCCATATAATCAGCCGGAATTATAATAATAGATGTACCTGGCCGGCCGCGCTCAATTAACCATGCTCAAGAAACGCGACAAATGTGGGCCATGGGTAGCGCAATCTGCGCAATAAGTGCAATCAAACCGAATCCTATCCATAAATATCTCATCGTACGGAAACCGCAATGCGCAAGCGCAGGCGCTGCGGTTTCATGTCCGCCTCAACCTGCGCTACCTGTCCTGCGCGGGATACTTTCGTACCTATCGAGACTATCGAGTAATGCCACAAATAGATCGCACAAATCTCTTTTCTTACACTATCGACGACATTAATTCAAACTAACGAGAAACAGCATTTCGATCTATGTAAATTAAGTTTTCCGTCAGAAATTGATCGGTTGATTAGTGTGGTCAGTATTTCATACATAATTATATGATGATGATTATAAAACTAGTTGTTTATATTCATTATTTTGGATACTGATGAAAGCAATTGTATGGTTTATATTACCTAATTCCCTTTCCCTTAAATATGTTTTTTATAATATAAATTTTGTTATTCAACAAAGCTTTAAAAAGATAGTGTGATCATGTTATTAGTGTCAATCCAAAAAATTCCAAAAATTATGCAGTTGGTACTATATAAACGGACTCTAATATAATAATCAATCTTTACTATAATTATCCTCTGGGGTTCCCTATTGTGGTGTTACAGATGTAATTAGTAGGCGAATGTGTGTTGGCAGTGGCGCCCCGGGCGGCTCGGAGATCGGGTCGCGTGAACATTGTAAATGTGCGTTAACTGTCTATGATTGCTGTGTCAAAATACTTATTAGCCTGTAAGACGGACGGATGGTGTTATCCAATTTTACCGGCCATTGATCAACGTCCAACAACTAGTGAAAGCTGCTCCAAATTTCCACAACACTACTGCCTAAATTGATTCGGTTATTAAAGATCTCTAGTCAATCCTCTACTCCACACCCACCTTAATCCAAAAATGTTATTTTAATATTGCCCGTCAAGTTGCGAGCTTACTCAGTCATCTTGTCACAAAATCTTTTTTTAATAAAGAAGGTTTAATCTATGCATCAGCTATTAGTTTGTGACGGCTGTAGTTCATTTCATCTTTATCAGTTTTATGTTTCAATTAAAGTAATCAAATTATTTGACTGGGGACTTAAGTACTACCAGGGATACATTTAAAATACGCTTGATTATTTTAACGTATGGATATGTTTATTAAACGCCTGAAAAGATTGTTAAAGCTTCAAGTTCAATTGATGGTTATAATAGGTCATAGAAAAGGAAACTGCACACTTACTATTTTTTAATGATGACCACGTGAAACTTAAATAATTTTCAGAAAATTCAACTAATCGGTTTTAAGTTACAACAACTTTTAAATCTCAAAAAGCTGCCATTAAGTTATTAAAAACATTTTACGATGATATGACGCATGAGGTAACAAACGGTTGCCAAAAGTGTTACTTACATACTTACAATAACAAAACACGTAGTTTCGTTCATGACGGCATTGTGTAATTTAAAAGTCCACAAAAACTCTTGTCTAAATTTCACACGGAATGATCAACAAAAAGTAACATGACTCGTTAGTTTACAAAGAACTTTCATTTTCTATGTATGACTAATTTAAGAATTATTGCAATAAATATACGTAAGAAGATGACGTTTTTCCATAATCAATTGAATCGTTTTCCATCGTTTATGCTTGTCCAATAATTACTTGCAAATATTATAAATAACCTAATTTTAAATGTACTGTAAGTTTATTCCCTTGCAATTTTTCGTATGTATCAATACGATTTGCAACAACAAAAAGCCGCACTTATAATCTTTTTTAACTTCCCAAAGTTTTTCATTGTACTTATTCTTTACTTCATAGTACTTCATAGTATGAACAAACGGGTCTGATGGTAGGTAAGCGATCATCATCGTTTCGAGACTTCAATAACACATAGAGATATCACCGACGTGCTGGCGATCAAAAAGAAAAGTATAGGTATAAGGGGATATTCCGAAGAGAATAAAAATAGAATATAAAAGAGAATTAGTGGATACAAAAAAATGCCGCATTTGTTCGAGAGACAGCAAATGTAACTATTTTCTAATTTACGACGATATTATCTCTCAAGAAGCATGATAAATAGGTACATAGTTTCAGATAGGCTGGATTGACGTCACGCGTTTGTAAAATATATTATTTAGTCATTTCCTATGGTCATATCATTATAATCTTGCAGTGCACATACACAATTAACTAAAAAAATTAAACATTAAAATTTTATTTATGAAAAAAACATGAAATAAATAAACAACAGCAAAATAAAAAGTTAAAAGAATGTAACTTTCTCATTTTAATTAATAGCAAAGAATTTACTATCATCCGTATCTATCAATCATTATAAAAGGTAGTTTTGGCGGCATCGATCTATCTGAAGATAAGATATGAAGTGTTTGCAAACGGTATTTGATCGGCAAATTCGGTCTGAAGTACTGGATATATTTTTTGACATTTTTTATAAAATTATGTTCCAAAATTAGTAATAGCAAAGGATATTAATCATCTGAAAGAAAAAAAAAAACTCCATTAGACCCTTTCAAAAATGATATCCTTCACGATTATCTCTGCGGTACTCGTGAGTTGGTGAAAAAGTCACCAATAATTTTATATTATTTTTACGTCACAAGACTCACAAGCCGACAAACAAGCTGACGATCCACCTGACAGTGTGAGCCCAGTCGCCAATGGGCATCAGCTACACCAAAGGCATAACCGATGTCGACCAAGAAAGTAGAGAGAGAAAGAGAGAAAGACTTGGCTATTTGGCTTATTCGGGAACTAGATCCAATTAAAGCAACATAATTTTTAAATGGTTGCTTATTTCTCTTTTTAGGGTTCCGTAGCCAAATGGCAAAAAACGGAACCCTTATAGATTCGTCATGTCTGTCTGTCTGTCTGTCTGTCCGTCCGTATGTCACAGCCACTTTTTTCCGAAACTATTGGAACTATACTGTTGAAACTTGGTGAGTATATGTATTCTGTGAACCGCATTAAGATTTTTACACAAAAATAGAAAAAAAACAATAAATTTTGGGGGTTCCCCATACTTTTTTCATCAAACCCATACGTGTGGGGTATCTATGTATAGGTCTTTAAAAATGATATTGAGGTTTCTAATATCATTTTTTTCTAAACTGAATAGTTTGCGCGAGAGACACTTCCAAAGTGGTAAAATGTGTGTCCCCCCCCCCCCCCCCCCGTAACTTCTAAAATAAGAGAATGATAAAACTAAAAAAAATATATGATGTACATTACCATGCAAACTTCCAACGAAAATTGGTTTGAACGAGATCTAGTAAGTAGTTTTTTTTTAATACGTCATAAATCGTAAACCGCAATTTACCTCGATCAAAGTTACAAGTTACAACGAACTTCAAGAACTTTTATATTATGTTACTTGCTGCTACGGAACCCTTCATGGGCGAGTCCGACTTGCACATGGCCGCTTTTATTTATAATTATCAAATTGAACTATCTACAACATTCTATCAACCCTTTCCAAAACATTTTCAAATTTTGAAGCTTCGCCTGTCTATGACGGGCCTCAGTATACGAAGAGAAGTACCTTATTTATTTATTATGTTTAATCTATCCAATTAGAGTAAAAGTAATTCTAAATAATATACCCGTCATAATTAGCAGTATTCAAGGGCATAATGGCATACAAACTACAGCCCGTTACCGGTGCACCCACTGGTTTCACCCACCGGTGGGTGCACGGGTCATTCGTGCACCCACTGCATCGACGTTGGAATTTTAAAAATATCAATAACATTGTCGATAATTTTGAAATGAAAAATAACTACAGAGAGGCTTTATATCCTTAGTTGATTAGCAGAGTCACTTTCAGCTCTGATAAACAGGCGTGAGTGCTGCGACTTTTAATTGGCTGTTAACGAGCTGAAAGTTTTTCTTAATTAATGAATGAGAATGGACCGAAAGCAAAGCGAAGGCTTCTCTTTTCTCTTCTTCTCCATTGAGGAATAATGTGACTTAGAAAGTGAATCAGGTGGATTATAAACGGTTTTGTTACATTCATTTCTAAGCGATCCATATTCTCCAATGATTAAGCACTCATAATTAAATAACTCTAGTAAAGATTTCTCTAAAAACGCAGTCGGATTTTAACGCAAAAAGGAAAATAATTGAGCTCAATTGAAGCGTTTCGAAGAACAATATAATCTAATAACGTGCGTCGCAGCGACTCGAGGAGAATTGAATTAATAAGTGGATGAGACAACACATCGCAAGCCATTGTTAGCCAGCTTTCTTTCTTTGTAAAAAAGTCAATGCTCACTTTTATTACCATTATTCTTGTTACTTAATTGCTGAAATTCCATTTTCACTTTTGTGGGCCAATAGTCGACACCGAGAGAAATACGAAAGACACTGGTAATTATTGAAGACTACTACTACGACTACATACTACCATGACTTTACTATTATGACTTATTAGTAAATACATAGTTTGTACAAGTGCACGGTAGGTACGATAAAATAGCCTAATATTAATAACAATTAATAATGCACTTTGAATATTTGATGTTTCTACATTACATATATGTTTATTATCGATTAAATGATGATAAATAAATTAAAAGCAATGTAGGCACACGTATTTTTCGCTCTACTACAGTCGGGAAAATTAATTTAATGCTCATTGTGATGATAATTAGCTTGGTAACCAGAAGTTCTTCAACAGAACTAAGCGTAAACTTTAATTTAAAAATATCATCATTATAATTTTATATTTTAATATTTTTAATTATAGACCAGTTATGTCTTTTCTTCCGTCCGCATCTTAGTGACCCCAGCGTAAAGTCATGTAATAATTATTATGTGACGTATTTAATTCGGTGTTATTGCGAGTGGAATTTAAAAAGTAACTGAGTGAGATGGAATGAAAAATTTATACTTATTTTACTTTTAAAGGTAGGTAGGTATAGGTAGGTAGGTAGGTTTATGTACAAAGGTAGGCATACCTTTAAAATGTATGGTATAATTATCTAATCTACCTACTGTTCATAATGATTTTAAAAGGAAAACTAGTTAAGCTTAACAGAGCCGGCGTTAGGGGGAGCGAAATGAGGAAATGAGCAAATTTGGAGGGGCGTCACATTTGGGGTGAGGAGCGAAAAAAAGGAAAAATAAAATTCTTAATAAACGTTCCCATTGCTTCAGTAAAAAATTATTCGAGCAAAAAAAGCTCGATTTTTATTTTCTTATGTGGGCTCCACAATAAGCAAGAAGCCTAGGGCGTCAGTGGCACTAACGCCGGCACTGAAGCTTAAAAATAGTCGATAACTTACAACTACGGAACTTTACACTGAGCATCCCGAGCCCGAAACGCACTTGGCAGCTTTTTTCCTATTAATAGAGGTCACTAATTAAAATTCCGACCGCGCCTGACATCGCTCAAACGAATTGATCATTTATCTAATAAATTTAATAAGTGAGTGGAAAATCTAGTAGCTAGTAGCCGCTCTTCATAATAGTAATACACACTGTCATGTACCTACCTAAATACATAGGTCCTATGAACTTGGAAAAGCCAAAACACGACTTTTCAAACGTACCTACTTATAGTTAGGTACTAGGCATCGTGTCCAAAATCCAAATACGTAAATTGGGTTCAGCACTTTATTTGTTATTTTTTCAATATTTAAATGTTTTTGTACCTATAATCCAGTTAGACACAATCAGTTCATAAATCTAGACGGGAATAAGTAGGTACAAAACGCGAGTTCCCGCACGTATTTTTCAGCCCAGGTACAAGATTAGTCGATTAGTATTTGAGATGCAGATGCAAGTGGCGCTGGATTTACAACCGCTGAAAATCCGACCGATGTACTTACCTGTTACACACAGATATATAAATATATTGGAAGGTATATTTTTACTTATTAATGAGAAAATCATTATGACACAATTTATAAGAAATTAAAAAGTGGTAAAGATGTTACCATCAAAACCTAATGGATGTTATTTTAATATTTGAAGCAGTCGACTTCCTATAATGTATTTTAAATCAGGACGTCTTATCAAAGATCCGCAGAACCAGGGCGCCATACCATTGCAAAAAATCGAGTTCCCACATTAGTGCACCTGCATGTCACATTCTAAATTGACGTATCTATTATATGATGCGATGAAGAGCGGCGGTCCACGCGGCCCACGCGCCCACGCCTCAAGGTTACGCTACGCAACACTTTCTCCGCTCGCAGTTCGTTGCTCTCCGAATTTTGCATCTCCGTATCAATGGCAAACAACCCCAACGAACCCAACACCATGAAACTTTTACACAAAAACAGCCAAAATTCAACATAATACCCTAGTAATAGAGTCGAATTCATAATACGGTGTACTCCCCGTTGACGTATACGTTCAATGCCCGTGTTAATGGCACTGAGAAACGTAACGTGGCCCACTTTCTCTTTTAAGCACACGTGGTCTCTTTCTTACGAGCTAGCTCCATAGCGGTTGGAGCGAGATGACGGTATTTAAAAGGCTTTATCATGGAGGCTAGGTAGCTCGCTTTCTTCGGCGCACTTGGCATTGGCGGTGCACTAAGTCCGGTAACTTTCGTTAGAACGATTGTGTGGATTCCGAGAGCTGTATTGTGCTAATCGTGTAATATTTCAATTACTTATAATACTTTCATTGGTTACATAGTATGAAATAATGGCGGGAAAATTTTGACAGTCGCCAATAGAATGCTGCAAAGATTACATAAGGTATCATGAAAAAACGTTGAAGTCACAACCCAAGTCACAAAAACCAGTTTATATCACTTAATATTACATTATAAATAGGAAAATAATATTTTGGTAGAGTTTTTAAATGGATCATTTGAAAAAAAAAACAAAACATAACAATAATTAAGTCTAAACTTAAGGAAATTTTAAGTTTTCTGTGAAAATTAAGGAATAAGGATTTTTTGTATAAAGTAGACATATGTATCTGTAAAAAGTGTGGAACTCGTACATTTTGTATGATTTTTCATATTTCTGAGCTCTGCTGTTATTGTAGAGCTAACATAGAGCGCAGTATTGAAACTCTTAAAAAAATATGTCTAATGCGTGTATGTCATAATTACTTAAAACCACATTAATAAATTGAAATAAAAATTTTCAAATTTCAAATAAATTTCTTTATTGCCTATAGCAAAAAACATTTTATTCCTTACTTTTTTAGATACTTCATATCATAAGTTTAATTATTTTTACTGCAAGATAAAAAATACTAGTTGCCTTTTCAATCCAACGAATCCGTGCAACCTAAAAAATGCACATCTTATTCATACTTTCACACATACATATTTTCAATGTTCAATCATTGAGGTAGACCATAGAGACGCTATCTCAAACAAAATGTGTGTTCCACCGCCGGCTTGCCCTCCGTTCTCTTTTCAAACTAGAAGCCTCGTTTGCACACTTGCCATAGAGTAACTTTGTGTATGACACTTGTCGAACCAAGACAAGCAGTCACCGACTCCAAATCTTTACAAGCTCTTACTCCAACTTTATTTAACGTGCAAAAGCGTTTAAACGATTTCAAACGTAATTACCATTGATTCGTGTCAAAAAATCCAACACTTTAAATTGGTCACAAGCGTTGCGTCGGCAAGCTTATTTAGTCTATTAACACGCTAGTGGCTTGCCAAGTTCAAACGCTCCTTATGATTTTTTCATTCAAAATGGCGGGAACATTGCTCAATAATTTAATTAAATTCGTTTTAGTTGATTTAAGATTTTGTTTTCTTACTGATGATAAAGTGATAACATTATCTTTTTTGTTTTTTGTCGTGCAATTGTGACACATTCTTATTATGCACGACGGCATTTTTTCAGTTTTTTCGTAAACAATTTTGACTTGCGGCCGCAATGAGCGCAGCCGAGTGACAGCTGAGTGACAGAATGAAATGCAGCCGGCCGGCTGCAATGCACACCCCCGAACCCGATGTTCGCGGTGTCCCTTCTATACGCTAGTAATAGTAATTCTATGTGTTCAATTAATGTTATTTAAATAAACATTTATTTAAAACTTACGTACATCGTTTATGGAAAGCTAAACACTATTTCTTGGCGGATTTATAGACTAGTTACAAAATAACGAGCTAATAAATTATATGTAAACAGAACTAACTTCGCTTCGATTAACATTTCTTATGGGCGCCATTGACATGCGATCGATCGGTGCGATCGATCGGTGCGATCGATCGCATCGGTGATCGCAAAGGTCCACACACTGTCGATTCATCGGTGCGATCTGAGGGTGCGATATTCAAGATTGCATGGATTTTTGTTGCGATCGCCGATATCGTCTGCGATCAAGCAAATCGTTCACGATCACAACATACACTACCGATCCGTCGTTGCGATCGGTCGGCAACGACGGATCGCACCGATCGATCGCATCGTCAATGGGGCCCATTAGGAGAGACCAGTACATACACGTACATTCTTCAATGGGCAAATAAAGTCAGCCACTAAACCCTATATTGCAGTCCGCATTATAAAAGAGGGCTATTAATATTCCAGTTTCAGCGTAAGAACATAATAAAACATTTATTACGAGAGACTAGTCCATTATCAATACACTTTTATAAAGTCAGCATTATCTGTAAACCCTAATTTGCAGCCTGCGTCAGAAAAGTGGGTGATAATTTTCCGGTTTCAGCGTAAAAACTGTATTTAACATTTATTAGGAAAGACTAGTAGGTACATTCATCAATTCGCATTTAAAGTTGAATTACCACTAACCCTAAATTGCAGCCTGCATTAGAAAAGTGGGCGATAAATATTCCGGTTTAACCCTCCCAATATTTCCGTTCTCGTGGAGCCGGAACTTCCGACGGAGAAACGCGCCTCGATCCGACATCACTCTACACTTCGTAATTTCGCGTCAACCGATACCCGCTATCGTGTAACCAATGCTTGGCTCTCGCTGTTTAGTTACTTACTTGAATAACCACTCTTTTAATAAAACATCGTGTTTATATTTGATACTTAAAATACTTGAAATGATTTAATATGAACCTTACATAGGTTTGATTTAGATTTCGTTTCTTGAAATAACAGAGTTAGGACCATTGAAGTATAATGTCAAGAAGAGACATCTCGAACAAAATGAGTGTTCCCGCCGGGAAGTTCTATTTTCAAAATTGAGCCCCCGTTCTCCTTTCAAACTCGAACGAATCCATTGGAAATGCAGCCGCGCGGCTTCAATTCATTGGAACATACATTGTGTTCGCGGTGTCTGTTCTATACGCTAGTAATAATACTTCAATGGTTAGGACCTACATAACAAACTTCAAATCTCACGTAATGACGTCTCAGGCTAAAGTAGCACACTTAATTCTAAGAATTAGGCTGGATTTTTAATACTTATCATTTATTTTAAAGTGGCTGCTATATTTCTTACTAAATATAAAATTTTAGAAACATCTTATCACCGCGAGAAATCTTAAATAGCTTGCAGTTACAAATAGGCCTCAGATATTACGTGTCGGTAGGATACTAAAGAGAAAGTCAGGTCAAGGATGACCGTGCCGGTCCCATTATTGCGTCACGAGTTAAATTATTATACTCATCACTCATCATTCCTCGAAATTAATTCCCACAGGTTTTTTAAGTATAGATAATATAACTAATGAGGTCAGCGACATGGGGTTCCAACATTTTTGTATGAAACCTGGCATACCTACAAGCTCGCCATTTTGAGAAAACCTCGTTTGGGCGGCCAGTGATAAAACATGTGCCAGTAGATGGAGTAAGTGTTTACAATCAAAAAGTATTCAGTGATGAAGTGTCATAAATAATATAATACTTTCTGAGATAGGTATTTAAGTTCTAAAATAAAAATAATGATCAAAAACTCAATTATCTCGGAAAGTATATCACTTACGACATTTCATCACTGAATAGTTACTTTTTGATTTACTTCGTCGATTGACACATGTTTCATTACTGGCCGCCAAAATGAAAAAATTTCAAAATGGCGGTACCTACTTGTAGGTATGCCAACTAGGTTCAATGCCCTTTATTAGGCGTTTCATGATTCTCCTAAATGTAAGGTAAATGGTAATTCCTTACATTTGCTGAAAGGTAATTCCTTACATTTACGTTTTTTATTCAATCCCAACAGCTAGTTTTATTTTCTTAATTTTATGAGCCAATAGATTTTTGTATCAGCTTAATAAACAATAATACCTACTTTATTGATTTGAACGTTTCGATACCACACATTACAACACATCACGTGAAAAGCATCAAAAATTTCATGATCATGTTCAATTACTCATACTAATCTTATCCCATTACAACGCCGAAACCTTACTTATTATCCCCATTATTATCCCCTCTTACGTCACGCACGAAGCGTAGCAGCTGATAGTTGATACATATTTTCATATCCCAGATCCGTAATCATAATCAGTAGGATGCGGCGAAGAGAAAGTCAAGTCAAGGACGAGGGCATCGCTCCCGTTATTGCGTAACTATGTGAGATAATCGACGCCGGACCAACTTCGCCGTCACCATTGTGTTGAAATCACAATGCGGATGCCGATTTAAGGACAAAGACCTCGATCCGCTTTCTGAGCCATCACCGAATTTCTTAGATACTATGCTTTCACTCAGATTCTTTCGATTGCATAAACCTACTACGCATGGTAATACGCGTTAAGTAGAGCAATATACCGTGGTGACCTACTAAGTACTACCTACTAAGTTACTTAGGTACATATGTTTGAGGTTTTTTGTGTTTTATTTTTGGGACAGTTGAATGATATTATTGGTAGTAAAAGTTTTACACTGTCCTTAATTGTATAGTCATCACTGTAGGTTTATTAGATTGCTTCATTTTTTAATAATTGTGATCCATTCGTAACACTCTATTATAATATGTCCCACGATATAACACAGGCATACCTAGGTACATGAATGAATGAATACCTGTTGTTAAATAAGAATAGACTATTTCCATTTTATGTTATGAAATCTCCGACAACTTTATGAAATCAAAAGTCATCTCTACATTCGAACTAATAATAAAATTTTATTTTAACACAAATACTTACGTATTAATTTTAATTAGCTAAACATAAGACTATAAAACTGCGTATCGATGTTTACAAACAACAATGAGTGTCCTGTATTACAACCGGCCGCCATAATCCTTCAGCGAGCACTTTCACCGGCACGCGTGCTCCAAACGGACTTACAGATGCATTACATAATCTGAACGACCCACGGACTACGGACTACGGACCACGGTCGATCTTAACACTGAGGTAATTATAGGAGAGAAAGTTTGATATTTTGGCAAAGAAATGATCGAGTGAACATGATATATAGCAGCTGTTTCCGTCTTTTAATGTACGAGTGGACCGTTTTATTGCGTAATCGTATTTGAGATCGAGTTGCGTAACGACGCTTTTTAACGTCTACACACTATTTTGAATAACTTAAGAGTTACTATGAGCAATGTCAGTGTCATTATACTTTTAAGTAGCTTTTACTTTTAGTGGTTAATAGACTAATATAATCGTACGTAGCTAACGGCTTTCGTTTCGTCTGATATAATTTGCGTGGATGATTGGGGAAGAATTTAAATTGGAATGACTCTATAATACCTAACATTTACACATAGCCTACCTACGTAATAATTTTTATTCGCTTATACTAATTAATTTTCAGTCAATAGAATTTCAGTAAATAATCATCAATCAGAAGACAGATTCAAGAGAAATACTTACAAAGTTTTTTCTCCGTGTCATAAATTGTTGTGTGATGAGAGCGTAGAAAACCTGTAACAATTACAATTATATTATTATTGAGTTTATTGCTCATGCTCACCTTATACACAAATCTTACATTGTATTGAATATCTTAAATATTTAGACTGTTTAGACTTTGAAAGTAATAGCTTAAAACAGAACAAAAATTCGTTGTAAAAACTTTCCATAATGTGGTCAGCCTACAAGTCAGAGATAAGCTTCTAACCAATATAATAATATTTTCATATTGGAAATCTAAAATTGGAATGGTCCTTTTATCATCCATGGCAAATACCAAATATTTAATTACCAAATTAAATATTGCCTCATATTGTATCGTATTACTTAATACGGGGTATCTACTCTACAATCAAGTCACATCGTAGCTATTAACCACTAAACTAGCGGTGGTTCCATTGTGGGTGTAATGTGGCATCGTCGACGACGCGCTATATATATATATTTTTTTATTATATATGATATATTTTTATTATGTATTATATCCATTTTTAGTATGGCGACAGCAGTCAAACAAGCAAACGAGCCACGTGGTAGTCAAGGCCGCCAAAGTGTATGAAGGCCAAAAAATAAGCCTTAAATCAGGTATGTAAAATCCGCACCGTGAAAGTACCGTCAGAATAAAACTATGATAAGAGCTGAAAAACAAGAGATAAACGAGAAAATGTAAGGTGTATGTTTGAATAGAATTAATTGGATATCTACAAGCAATATTGTAGCATAATACTATTGATAGTCCTGTTGAATGTTTGGGTTCATTTAACATTTCAAATATACAGTACAGAATAGCTATGACGTATTAATGATGCCTCGTATCACATTATAAATTCGCAAACCATGAATAATGTATATTTTGAAAGAGTTGACAGATTGAAACGACCATTTATCATCCTAGTATTGTACATTCTTCAGTAAAGTACACGAACCGTTCGTTCTTGTTCAAAGAGAGTGAAATCGTCCTTGCCAACAATACACGGGACACAATGGTATATTTTCGCGATAAGCCCACTTCCTGTGTCGCAACCGCTACTTTAATGCGAAAGTGAAAGCATTTTACATCATTATCTTTCGACTTAACAACGGTTAATGTTTTGCTTCGGAATTTGTAAAGCTATTTATCTACTTATATTGTTTTAAATAATGAGATTTCAACTACTAATTACTTTATGTAGGTACTATGTACACTGCAATTGAGCACTATAAAACTCGTATGTTTTTAGACATGACCTTATCTTATTAAAATCACACGTCTTTTATAAATCTATTTTAAGATCAATAAAATGTAAAACGAAACTTATACAAAATGTTATCTTTTTCTTACTGGATAGTTCTCGTATGAATTCTCTTATGAAATCTATTATCAGTGTTCATATAAAATGGAAAATTCATTACATACAAGCAAGATCGTGTATAATATCCAATCAATCCAATAGTAAATACGCATTGATAGGTTATACACATACTTGTACCCATACCCGTACACAAGATGAAAGTGGTGAAATCTTTAGCTGGTCGAGAAATCGCCGCCATAATAAATAATGCACTAGTTGAAGACTTGCAGACAGCCCTTCGCTTACTATCTTACTAGACGACTATTTGACAAGATATACTGACAGAAACACTAGTAAATATCATATCATTTACCTAATAACTTATTAAAACTCTTCTATAAACGCGGCTATAATAAATTAAGAAATACTAAAAATTGTTTTAAAACGTCTCGGAATTCGACCACATTGTAATTACATTTCGCAACGATGAAAGTGAATAATTGAATTTTAATAAATGGTAATAAGATGAGCCAGCATCCAGATCATTCTTGCTGTATGCAGTCGAGAGAGAGGCTGTTAAATCAAAGCGTGTCGGACCATAACAGCCGTGGTCGTACGTCGTATGTCCAACGAGCAGATTTCTAATCCACATGCAATCACTTATTTCGACGTGTTCATTGATTACACCATAAATGTAATCGGTGTAATAATGTTAAATGAAATTATGAATGTTTACACGATTAATATCTCTATTGACTTTATTTTTCTAGACAAGGGGATTTATATAAACTACTTGTACCTATTGCTTGTTATAATTAAAAACTGTGTCCGATTTATCATTTAACACATTAGATTATAGAGATCAGATACATACTTTATAAACAACAGAAATTTTGATCTACACCGGTAAAAGTAACTTTTTGAACGCATTTGCTACACATTTCCTTTTAACCCAAAAAGCGAAAACGTTAATGTATTCTGGTACATCATGAAACACTTCATAAACATTAAAATAATGAATTGCAATTAAGTAAAGAACATTTTCACAATAATTAAAATTAATTATCACTTAACGTTAAATATTATTTGTATACGTAATTAAATCACAGCATCCATCCATAAATTAGATGTTTCGTCTACTGCAATTGATGGAAACTGTCATTTACCTGCCCTGAAAACGATACATTATTTCGTGAATAGTAAACTTTGTACCCCTCTAAAGAATAATAATAATAATAAGCCAGAGTGGAGTCGCTAGAGCTATATCCTCGGAGGTGGAAGTGTCTAATGTAATAACGAGGAAACCCGCTCATAGGGGTTCAATCCCCCCTAGATAGTGAAATCTCTGCAGCACCTCTCTACACCTCTCTAGCTGCTCACGCCAATGTTGCCCCCAGGCATGCGCCGCTTTACGGGGGCACATCTAGTGAGCAGCAAGTCACCACCTGCCATTTTTTCAGTTGTTATACAGTCTGAATGGCAGGTGTTCATAGCTTAATATCTACATAATAATAATAAATAATAAATAAACGCTTACACACTCACACCCCCGCAGTAGGTTTTTACCTGTGTCGCGGTTTGCATGGATGACAGACACTTATCACATCACAATAACACCCATGACCCGAGTACCAATATTTATTTTCTGTCACATAAATATCTGCCCCGGCCGGGAAACGAACCCGGGACCCCTCGCTTCGCAGACAGGATCGCTACCAACTAGGCTACAGGGTCGACACGCACGTAATAATAAATAATGCAAGCACGTAGCGAGAGTGAGATTTGGCATATTTAAAGTAGCCAAGTCAGTACATTTATGACATGGAGATGAAGTGCAGCTCAAAATTTTATGAATAATATTGTTACAAATTGCATTTATTAAAGGTATTAGAACATTAATAATTAATTAGCGCTTATGTGAAACAACTTTATAAAAATGAAATAAAGTTGAATTTCGATCGTAGTGCGGGATGCATTAGAATCATTATTTAAAAGGCTGGACAATTCGCAAATTGCGACTGACATAACTCATTTTAATTTAATAACTATTGTTTAACTGAGTAGAAAAGTGAAAACAGATTTTACCATACAAAAATGCACATAAAAAAACACATAGGGGTGCTATCATCTTGTAACAAGCGATATTTCATACGGGCCCGGCTTGTTAGCTCGTCTATTACGAATATTAAACGGTTTGCCTGCATTGACATTCGAAAGCACTTTTCAAAATTACGAAATCTGTATAACACATGTCATATAATTCACCCACATCTTGTCACGCTCTAAAACTATCCAGTTCATGAAAGAACTTCCTTTTTCTATAACAATGCTAGGAAGTCTTCAAAAAATATTTTTTACTTATACAAGTATCTACACTAAAAGATCTTCCTGACAGGTATTATAAAGCAGTAAATTAATTAGCAACCAACAAGCGAAAATAACGCTCAGTTTCGCAATAAAAAACTCTCCTAAACAAAAATCGAACACGCCAACCTAATCTAGAACGTTAAATGTAAACAACTCAAGAGTCACCGATACCGCCGAGAGATGAATGCTGTTGACCGTGTTTATTGGAATAACAACAGCTCGTGGCTTATTTCCCAAGCAAAAGAAAAGAGTCCCACTTCCAAACGGTGTCTTGAAACAATACCGACTCCCGCGATGTGTATGGATCGCACCCACCGCGGAACAATAAAAGGTTTTCCGCAAGATAACTTACTTCCACTAATGTTTTTATCTGAAGACTGTGTAATTAAGATATCTTGTTCACGATTTCTTTATTTACTTATAATTTATTTAAACTAAATAATTTTAACAAAAAAGTAAACTATGATACGAATGTGCTGGAATGCTTTTAAATTAAGCTATAAATTTTTGAAGTAGATCGCTTACTCAATTAACGCACATACCCAAATTCTTTTCGATTACATATATAAAATAACTAGCTGCCCGGACAGACTTCGTTCTGTCAACAGTTTTTTTTTTTAATTTTGAGATGTAAGCTATCCTTGTGTGCAAATTTGATTAAAATCGGTTAAGTAGTTTAGGAGTCCATCGCGGACAAACAACGTGACACGTAATTTATATATATTAAGATAGCCTTTTACAGATTTTAAGGAGTTGTAAGGTAGCCTACCGTACAACTATTAACATATGTATGTATTTTACCCATTGTACAACTAACGAGGCTTTAACGGCGGTTCCTCATGTTAAAAGTCGTTCGATCCTTTCTATCAACAATTTTTGATCTAAGCTGGGTCCTAAGTGTCCTGTGTACGGTCCTCGTGCTTGTGGTAGGTACTTTACCACCCTCACTGCTCTTATATAGAATTAATCTTAAAAATCTGATACTCCATCCGAACTTGTTAGTTAGTTACTTATTGTTAGATAAAAAAAAACTTTAAATTTCCACTTTCTTTAACACTATTACTAAAAAATAAAATTAGTTGTTTCGTAATAACAACATAATTCATTTCAATTATATCTAATTATCTGGTAGGTACCAATGAAAACGTCATGAATGTTCTTTTTATTTTTATGGAATTTCGATGTATTGACATTTTAATTAATTAAATTTAAAATTATTTATGATATGACATGACAAATTAAAAATTATTCATGATATATTTGGAGAAATAAAAAAAGAGATAGCTTCTTTAATCCACAACTAATTGAAGATTAGTGAAATTATAAGTCTTTTAAACCTTTAATATAGGTAGGTAACCATAACTTTCAGTTTCGTTTAAGGCAGGCACTCCCTTAACATTGTTGCACGAAACGAAGCCAAGATAGGAGGTAGAAATTGCGATAAAATTAAAATTATTTCCACGTAAACACCATAAACATGTCAGTGCGGGATAAAAATCTGGTTCAGTGGATGCAATATTTTTCACCGTCCCCAATGCAAGCGCAATTACCCGCGGTTTATGTGACAGATGTCGTTGGAACCGGCCTGCGCTCGCCTGTTACTTAAATCTATACAATCCCACCCCTACAACGCCCTTCTAGTTTACATTTATCAGCTTAATTGATACGTAGGCGATCTAGTTGCGCTCCTAACTAAGCGTTTCCGAAGAGCCTAGTTAGCGAAGGCGATAATGTTGAGATAAGGATCACGGTCACGAGTACAATCAGTGGATTCTCGTTTTGACATTCACGCAATTGACTTATTCGGAGCAAGCGGATGTGTGCGGTTGCGAGAATTCGGTATCCAAATCGACAGTCAACGCTCGGCTTTACACGAAGCAGATAACAAGTGCGTTAGTTAAATACGAATCATGTGTTATAGAGATGGTGAGATAGGCGAGGAGCGCTTCTTGTGTCTGACACACTGACTCGCTTTCCACAACGCCGCGCCGACGCTCCAGTGACGCATAGGGTGCCTGTCCATCGGAGCATAGCAGACTTGAGTCGACCAGCGTTGCCTGCTATTGATTTTTAAATTTTACCAATTGTCTACCGAACGGCGGAAAAGGAACTGGTGCAAAGTTAATTTTCAGCCGAAATTTCGTTTGAAATTATTCCGCTGTAATATAGAGACACCTTTAGGTGTGTAAGTAGTTAGAGAGCAACTCTTAAGTAGTTATTAAAATTAATTACTAAGTTCAAACCTTCAACGTTCACAAAATATTGGACCAGTTATAACATGAATTAATGTAATAAGTAAGATTGTAGGTACCTAACTGATAATATTCAAGTTTAAGATATGGTCAGAAAAAAGATTCGTCTTAGTTGACAGATTAATTAATTAAACTAATGAAATGAAGAAATATTTTGACTAATCAATAACTTTTACATACGACTAGCCACAATAAGAGCCACGCGTTAAAATAGCGGTATTTATATCTATCAATCCATCAGCCATAAGAGGTCCACTGCTGTGAAACATTCCAAAATATTTATACTGTCATTTAATTTAAGATGAACCTAACTTCACTCAACATGGAACGTACAAGACTTCTTGACGAAAATTAAAACTGAACATGCTCATTAACGCTTTCACCGTGTCGTTTCCGTTACATTCGAAAATTATCTCGCAAACATGAAATCTATAAACAGAACGAGAAAGTGAGAATTAAGTGCATTGAAATAAATACTGTAGAGGCTTGTATTACAACCGTCTTTCCTTTGTTCAAAAATATGTTCTTTCTCTGTTCAGCTACAGGTTTGTTAATTTATACATATTTGATAATCGATTAAATTCAGCTTCAAAGTAGGTAATTAATACAAGTACACGATACATAAGGAATTCTCGTAAATGAATGAGAAATGATTGACATGATACACGAAATTAGTCAAAACTAATAATTATTTGTGGTTCTAAAGGTAATTATGGTTAATTAAACAATTTAGTCGATTTGATAAATCCCCTTACTTAGAATTTAATCGTAATAACTAAATACACATTACTGGCACATCACATTACCTACTTAGTACTTACTCAAAACTAAAAAATATCAAAATTCGAATGTTTTTATTCAAAATTAATTATTTTATATATTATACTAGCTGCCCGGACAGACTTCGTTCTCACAAAAGTTTTTTTATTTTGAGATGTTAGCTATCCTATCTTTCAAGTTGGATCAAACTGCACACGGTGTACAAATTCGATTAAAATCGGTGAAGTAGTTTAGGAGTCCATCGCGGACAAACAACGTGACACGTAATTTATATTTAAGAGAAGATATTTTAAAACAAAAGTTTTTATTAATTATAAAAACACTTTTTGAACACTTGCTTTTTGCTTTTTACCCGACCGCCAAGGTATGGTTATGTTTTTCATGCGTATCTTATATGTATGCGTGTATACTTATATATATGTATATTTATTACCTCATATCTTCCGAACGGCTGGACCAATTTATATACCTAATTAAGATATCATATATAAGTGAAATTAAAAAAAACAAATGTGGTGACTGTGAGATGCTATTCTTTGAAGTATCAAAAAATAAAAATAAGTTAAATAATGCAATATATGGGTATTAAATTAAAGAGCTCATCATAAGGATTTCAAAAAGGTATGCCATGATAGACAATGATACCATTTTTTAATTATACTAGTTTATTTGCTTGATTACTACTTTATTGTTACCGACGACGTAGTAATCGACGATTACCACCAAAATAAGTGGCATCCAGATAAATCTAAATACTTGTATAATAAACAAAACATTTTTCCAATCATCACCGTTCACAATGAATACTTTTGATAACACTTCATTAACATTAAAGAATTAAATAGACAGCCGTCACATAAATTTTGGTAACCTAGATCTCAATCAACTTGTTCTAAATCTGCCTATATCTTTTATTTCTTGTGTCTGTCGTTGTTAAGATACCGTGTTACCAAATAGCCTTGGAGAAGGGAGACACGCGTGACGCATTATGGTTACAAAATTTGAGTGCATCTTAACAATAGAATGGGAAGCCCCATGTTGAGGCTGTATAACCAAATTTCACAACGCATATGAACATAAACCACTTAAGACTTCTGCAATGCTTGTAGAAACATCCGCTTCGAGATAAACGCAAGCGCAATTTGACGTGCGACTAATTTCTTCGGTCGGTTATGTTTCCGCACTTAAAGCATGCTAATGTAGAAAATGATTTACATATTCTTTTCAGGTTACTAGATAAGTAAACATATTAACTGTCTAACTTTTACAAATAGTAAACAGAAACAAAGACAGTCATGTTAATTGTAATACGATAAGGATTTTAAGAGCCTTATATTTCCGGTAAGAGACTCTCTTAATGTAGCGCCACACTGGCCGAACTTACGACACATTTTTTTTTAATGGCCAAAAAACTGTAAGTCACCAAAAGGCGAAATTTAATTGGTGTGAAGTGTCGCTGGTAATTTAAAAAACATTACAAGAGTAAACACGATATCTTTCGGTGCGTATTACTTCACTATCGTCCTTTTGAGCCCTCCTTTTTTTATATCTTTGTATGTACGTACTTACACCAAATTTTTTTTGTGTTAATTTTATCATTATAGGTACAATAAAATGTTTTAACATTATGTTCATTGGCATAAATTAAGTAACTTTGATATTTTATGAGAATAAAATGAAAACTAATTAAAATCCTTGAAACAGGACAAAATATCAGGCTACACCCATTATTCATAATTAATTCACGTGTTAACATAAACAAGAAGCCCCACGGTATACCTATAAAATGCGAGGTGTGTGACGCCTGGCCTACTTTCCACATGCCGGCTTCACCACATGTCATTACAAGACCATCTCTACATCTTTGAACTTATCACCATAATCGTAAGGTGCACAATCGCATACACGTTACACTTACAAACATAAAAACATACTACTGTTCGTGGCAAAAAGTATTAAAACATGCAAATACGGTTTTCAAACGGCCACGATGCGCGAAAGATGATTTTGGCTCGCGTAAGTGAAAGTAAAATTATGCAACTTTCTACCGTCAAGGGAATTGCTGTAGAAGTTGTAAATGTACAAATATAGTAAACGTGCCCTTCAAACGATTAATCAACTTAATTCAAGGTTTTTTCTATATTATTAATTTGTTACATTAGGCTTGTGGTCATTTGTAATTACGTCTACATGTGTCCTTCCCTTAAAATCCCTAGATTATAACCTTAAAACACTATCCTAAAAATTTCAAAGATTACTCTTGATTATTAATTGAATTTAAGTCCGACGAATAGTTAACTCTTAAGCATAGGGATTGGTATGTTTTTCCTTAATTCCGTGGTACTGAATTAATTAGTATCAATTCAGGATTTCGAGTTATCTACTATTTTTCCTCGCTCGTTAATTCAAAAGTCCATGACCTTATGTAAATTAAAAAGTGCATTATATTATCATCTTTAACATTCCAACTATTTTCATCATCCTTGTGACTTAATCTTGGAAATCCTGCTAGTCACTTTGAGAAAGCGAATATGTTTTATCCGCGGTACTCTTGGTCACCATGCAAGCCACCAGGGTTTACCTTCTCATAGACGTAATTAGAGGCCTCCCAAGCCCAGCAGTGGGAGAGTTATAGCTTGTGATGTAGGTATAGATTAATTATTAATATTTAAACATTTTTGCAAAAATGATACTTTCTAATTAACAGTCGATGAAACGCAAAACACTTCACTCTTCAATGGATCATCGATACATTTAAATCTAAACATTTTTCTGTAACTTTTCATAACAACAAAATCAACAACGCTTTCACACACTTCAAACACATTAAAGCGACACAAAATCCAAGTACGAGTACCTTTTCAGGTGAGATTTCTTGAGAAGAGATCGAAGAAACAGTTTCAGGATAACACAGCGAGCTACCGATCACTGTTCCAGTGTTCACACAATCACTGTCTGATGATCTGATCCTATGTCACAGTCAGTGCGACGTCACTTTCGTTTTCGCGGGAGGGAGGTGCGCGGACGCACGCGCAATATCTCCGATGTCGAGCGCACTGGTCGCGCCCGCCGGCGTCTCGTCCGTTTTATACGCGTGAAAGTTTCCTCCGCACCTGCACTTCCACTAAGCCTCTATCCCGGATCGGAGCGGATTTGGATTTTGAAATTGGATGACGCCATGACACCGTGGTGAGTAAGGAGTTGCGTAGGACAGGGCTTTTTAGGATGTGGGTAAGTAAGGCATACTTGTCATAGGGAGAAAATGTGCGATTGTTGAAATTGTTATCGTGTTTGTAAAGCTTAGCTTAGCGTACCAACTTTGCATTTAAATTAACGTTAATTTTAATGTATTAAAAAAAAATTATGTCAGAAATTTTACGTATTTTAAAATATCCAAAATTGAGGACTTCTCCTTGATCATTTGGCCAAATTTATTAAAAGTAGGGTAAAAACATTATATTTGAAGAATGGCCAACATTCTTATATACCCTAGATATCCCTTAAATTATGGGAATTTTATGTCTGCGTTGTTATCTGTTAAGAAGTTCCCTCGTCTGGAGCAAACCCGTAGTTTCAGGTCATGCTTATCATGCATTTTCATCGACCTCATCTTCAACTGTTTAGAGGAAATAGTTCTAATTTAGAACAAACAAACAATCAACTAAAAAACATATTAACTAACAAAGTAAACTAAAGCTTGTAGAAACATAATGAGCCGGGAAATCCGGGAATCTATTTAAATGAATACTGATTAAAATGAATCCGAAACTAGCTTATAATTTACATTCTTCAAACAAATAAAGAAACTGACCTTTCCAATACCGAAAAAAGTCAAACAACCAGTTACGTAATTTATTTAATGCTAATTGACGTTCAGCTATAGTATTCGAATGCAATAACTTTCTTCAAACTTAACTCGTTTTCGGTTTCCGTATTTTATAGTTATTCCAATTCAATTGAAAAGATTAAAAGGGCTGAAATATGGTAAATTCGACCGTGAAATGTTTTATGCATGTTTCTATCGCAGTGTCAAAGAGCCGGCAACGCATTGGCGATGCCCTTGTATTACCATCAGGTGGATCGTCTGCGTTTTCCGACTAATTACACAAAAAAGAACAATATAGCCATCCTGGCCTATAATATAATCAATAACACCGAATTGTTGAAGATAACTGTGACATGTATTGACTGTCTCTGTAATAAGATGCTATACAGTTAACCTAGCATCTTAAAACAAACTAGAGTATTCTGCCGGGACGCGTTCGCCGTCAAATTATTATCCCACAGAAATGTAACGCTTAAACTGTCATTACTTTTACTTTTGTTTCCTAAAAGTTGAGATATAAAATAAAGAAATCAAAATAATAACGCCTCAGATACACATGTTTGAAACTATGTTATACTCGTATGATATATGCTAAACTAGCATGAATATTTGAATAATACACATGTACTGGCTTAGAAATTCCCAAAGGCATTGTTGCATTGTAGATGGTGTCTACGAGCGACTGTGGCCACTTACTATCAGGTAGCTCGTTTGCCCGTTCGCGGCTATTTACATAAAAGATACTTCATAGTATCAAAAATAAATATTAAAATAAGTTTTTGCACAAAATAGATAACAAAGTCTTGTAAAGTACACAGTTAGTAGTGAGTATGTAATAAAGACTCTTAATAACCTAATACTCAAATTATTTATCGTTATTATCAATAAAAAACCAAGATTACGATTGAATAATAATTAAGTTTGAAAAGAAAACTTTTATGTTATTGAAAACAAATAAAAACAGATTATAAAAGATAAAAATGAAAGTACTTTTCAGGTTTGAATCAAGAATGCATGAATTTTAATTATAGCGCCGTACAAAAGATTTCAACGAACTCATCGCTTGCTCTACATGACGTAGAAGAAATTTATTTTATCTACAGCTTAGATTTGTTAGCGTCATGTACTTGTTTAAGAATATTATATTCAAAGTGTATTTTAAAAGGATTTTAAATGATGAAATACAGTATTAAAAATTAGGATACGTAATGTAATGATACTTGTATTATGGACGTAAATGACTATAACAAGGACGTAAATGGCTATAATAAGAAAACGTGAATTAGGCACATAATGTAAGTGAATTACAAAATTTTCAATTTAAACTTGTGCTTACGCCCCAACTCAATGTCACTAAAGGTTACTTAAATCGCTCCTTACTACAAAATTTGTATGGCAATTCTTTACTAAGGGGCGATTAAAGTAACCGTTAGTAACTCTGAGTTGGGGCGTTAGTATGTAATCGATGTTTGTTCATAGATGATTGTTCATACTTGTACAATAGATGTTGATGTGATTAAACATGACTTAAGGAATATAAGTATACAGAAAAGCTGATGAATTTAGATTCATACGCTTGACTACTGGTGTACCTGTATAAATTTTATAATTAACGCCCCTAACGGTTACATTAATCGTTCCTTAGTAAAGAATCATCATACAAATTGTGTACTAACGAGCGATTTAAGTAACCGTTAGTGACTCTGAGTTGGGCCGTAAGACTACTTACATTTAGTCCCTATATTTAAACGATGTTATGTATAATTGTATATATTTAAATGATGTAATAATATGAGTTTTGTTGATTAACATGACTAAATAAATAAATAAATTCAACAATGCCCTCACCTATTCGAACAATGACTACATGACTTTCAATCATTTATAATAATCGCGATTACATAATAAAAGTAGTGGATAAAGTAAGTGGCCGAAATAAAAAGCGGCACTAATCATACTTAATGTGGTGCGTATTATCTCGGATCGTTCACCCGTACGCCGCTGCACAACGTATGTCGAGATTAACTGAAATAAAGACCCTTGCCCATCAAACGCGTATAAGTTGTTAAGAGTGTTCTGCTAAAAAGTACAAAACCCAAACTGGTTCAATCCTAGATTCCTCCAATACAATATATGAAACTTAACATCCACTCTGAGGGCCAGCCAGGCACATCACACGCTGAAAAGGTTTGTTACAGCTTATATAGTCCGTAATTTCCATATCTATTTATTATGTTCAAAGGTGTAACTTTTTGGTGGGATAGGGTCTTCTACGGCCTAATATAAGTTAGTTATATTCGATCAGATTTCCCAAAAGCAAAATCTATCATCCTTACTATCAATAACTAATTGTAAGTATTTTTCTAATACTCATCAAAGTGATAAGGGACAAGTGCAAAATTATGTTTCATTCATCCTACTGGTTAAAGCCTGATGTCTTACAATAATATAAGAGACTTATTGGGTTTTATGTATTACGGTCTTGTTAGTATGCCCTTGTCTGATCACCACCATTCTGGTCGTTCGAAGTGAGACAAGAGGTTAAAACAGAAAGTAATACTTGCCAAATTCGTGCACCTTACAATGGGCAATTTATTCGATTTCACCTCTTTCCGTCAGTTTCATATAACACGACCGTGGCAAGGTATCAGCTACGCAGCCACCCTGGAAGGTGAACCGTATAAGACGTGTGTCTACCGAGAATGTGATTTTAAATGTTTTTCAGCAAAGGGGGATCTTCCACCAGGCAAGGTTCCGTTCTCAGTTGGAACAGTTGGTTTGTATATGATGTACATGATCCATGCCAAATTACTGCTTTCTAGCATTTTAAGGGTCTTTGCGCAATGCTTTGGAGGAATGAACATGACAAAGCTATAAGGGTTCCGTTTTGACTACAGAACATAAAAAAATGTAATGTAATGAAGATTTTAAAATATCAAACTGCAAACAAACCTCTTCAGTGTCATGTCCAATAGATATTAATTCAAAAGAAAAGTTTTCAAAGGACTTAAAAGACTATTTAGTTTTCACTTGCGGTATTATAATTACCTACAGGCAGCCAATAGTTCCGTCAGATACGTACAGATCCGCTTTGCATAACAATAGTGTGTCACAACTAACAATCGTCTCGAACGGAATACGATTTGAAATCAGGTTACATTAGTCACCGTTCTAGACCAAATGTGCCATTTACATAAGAGGCTTGTAATAATATTATGAAGAATTATATTGTTATCGTTTTTATTACGTATCTCTTCAGCTTAAAGTTTAATGGGTCCCCGTAAGTGGACTCGGTAACTTAAAAGTCTCCTGTCTCAAAATGTACTTGCCTCTTTATGGCCATTAAATTAATGATAGTAAACAGGGCGGAAACAGATTACAATTACGCAACATAGATACGTATAAAGTATATCATGATGATAAGATCACAGTATAAGGAGATATATTTACTGTGCTTGGCTTCAACCCATTAATGGCCCACTACTGGGCACGGGTCTCTCCTCTTGTGGAGGCCTAGAGCATACTCCACCACGCTGCTCCAGTGCGGATTGGTGGAGGATATTTACTGTGATATACTGTGATATGATCATTGAAGATTGCAAAGTAGACTAATACTAATTTAATACCTGAAGATTTTCAGAATTATTTGAAATTATTTCTGCGAGTCATCCGAGAGACTCTGTAGAGTCACAAAGGGATCACTACGAGACTGTACCGCTCAGAGCTGCTTGGACTTGTTCGGTGGTCGGTCTCAACCAACATCACTATCAGTCTTATCAGGTTCATGCGCTGACTACATAAAAAAGGAAACGATAATACAATGTATTTTTATAAAATCGAATATGACATGCTACAAAAAGATTCTTTATTTAAAACTTTGTCGAGTTTTTAAATCGTAAAGTCACTTTACTTTTACTTTGATTTCAAATACTTACGAAAGCGACGACTATTAAAAACAACTTACAATAAGTTTTCTGCGCATGGATCATCATGACAAGAATGACTAGAAAATTATAGATAGATACTATTTGTATTGTTTGATATTATTTAATAAAACTGTATCTGTAGTATATGAGTATGATGAAGTTCTCATTAGATATTAGCTACGCGTAGGGAGACTTTACTTTTACATAATTATAGAACTACGAGTATATCGGTAACATTTAACTATTTTTAATTTTTTATAAGACCATGACATTTTTATATGATTTCATCAACGATATTGTATGTATAATCAGAGGGATTTCATGAAAGTTGATAAATACATGTATGAAAATATCAAACTGTATCCAGACTAACAAACACTTTATTTTACACTATAAATGTATGTAATAAATTACATATAAATAATAATGAGACACAGTTACCTACGTATCATAAAGTTTAATTATGTGATTTCTTACAATTAGTTTATCTTACCAAACATCACGGAAAATAATTAAAACGCCTTTCATCACCTGAAAGCAATCTTAATTATTTTTTATTCTGACTCATATGGGATCAGCTAGCAAAACCAGCTGGCCCCTAAGGTGCTGATAAATGGCTTCATCAGCTACCACACTAAAGTGTTAGAATAAAAGACGCGTCTCTTGGTTAGGCATCACAATTTTCTGGACGTGCAGTCGGTAGACACAAGAATAATATAGGAATTTGTCAATTCCTGTCTCCATTAAGACGATCATAGCCCGGCGGCTTGCGTCGATCCTATGTGATCGACAAAGTTAAGCAACAGCGGGCGCGGTCGGTAGTTGGATGGGTGACCGCTAGTGGCAAAAATTTCTTGAGCGTTTCCGTGCTTCAGAGGGCACGTAAAGCCGTCGGTCCCGGTTGTTATCATAAGATAACAGTCGTTAAGCCATGTTGGAGGCCCTCGGGCGGTTTGAAAAACTTCCGACACTCGGGTTGGCCACTAACCCCTCCACCAATCCGCACTGGAGCAGCGTGGTGAAGTATGCTCTAGGCCTCCTCAAGAGGAGAGACCCGTGCCCAGTAGTGGGCCATTAATGGGTTGAAGCCATTAAGACGATGGGGTTTTCAAGGCGACTACGGCACATCCGTCACAGTAGATAGCACGAAAAAAAACTGCAGCGTTGCATAGCCGCATCCACTTTAAATGCATGACATATCTTACGTAAAATTTTTACGTTAATAACGATTGAAGAGTAATTCAAGAGATTATTCAAATTACATTACAAACTACACGACATGTTTGCCTTTGGAGCCAGTTCCTTCTTTCTTTTCTCTTCATTGATGTTATTGATATTCATTTGTAACGGTCACCGTTACTTACCAGCAAGTGACTCGTGTAATAATAATGTTAGGTGAAATTTTAATTCCTTGCAATGTTTTACATAATTAACCGTAACGGCGTCGGGTCAGACATGGATGGTTAATAATATGATTAGTGTTCAGCGTCCGGGTAAAACATAAACAGGGTTAATAGGCTGTATAGTGAAAACCTGGTCACAGTGTTATCGTCACTGGAAAAACATTTGGCAAGTACTGTAAAGGACTCTTATCACAATGGAACTACAAACCCATGTGGCTTCAACTTTCAATAACAGTCGATGCAACCTCAATACTAAGTAGCTAGCGTATGGTGTAGTGTGCCATTGACCCTTAATCGAGTTATTAATAAAATCGTTGTGTAATGTATTAAGTCAAACAATTCATTAGAATGAGTCAGGTGGACTCAATTATATAACACTTATGGTGCGACTTCACATCAAGGCGACAATATCGCCCAGACTGAATGAGTATTCCATTTCTACTTAATGATTTTAATTTTGTGTTTTATTAAAATTGTTTCACCTGTTGTTTCACCGCGAGCCATAAATGATCCTATGGCCAATAACAAATGTATAAATATTACCAATGTAGGCAAAATATTCAGCAATATTGGAGAAAAAGTTAACGTCTATACATTTCGCACATGATAACAAATGCAATTTTTTATGCAAATATTACAAAGTTTACTACTCAAATATTTCAAGTCGGTAAATGACCTGGTAGTATAATACTTCAATGCCTGGTAGTCAGTAATTTAGTTCTTAGTATTTTTTATTTTATTTTTACAGTGTTAGTACTTTTGTTATATTTTTAAGTATACTCAATTATTTAATAGGTAGGTCCTATACACAAATAGTGTTTGATATTGAGTATTGAATTTGTAATATTTTGATAATAGAAAATGTAAAATTAACCGTGAAATGTTTCAATGAGTTTTGGTTGCAGTGTTGAGCATTTTTTGTGGGTTCTGTCGCGCTGCCGTATTAGTATTCTAAACGTAGGTACGTAGTTGACGCAGACATTGAGAATGGGGGCGGATCTCAGTATTTCATAACTTGAGCCCGGAGATAGAGCGTCGCGCCTCGAGGAAAGTGAGAGCGCGCAGCCAAACGGATATACCTTAATAGAAAATGGAAATTGTCTCAGTCGACCCTAACGCAGTAATTTACTTTCGTATGTTGAAAAAAAATCAGAGTATTATCTATATGTCTTATACTGGAGCAGTGAATTATAGTGTGTAGATTACTTCCATTTGATACCTTATATTACCTTTTCTGAAGGAACAGTAAGTAAATATTACAATGCATTATTACTAAATAATAAATATTACAATATATAGTAACTTTCATAAGACTGTATTGTAGCGATTAATATCCAATTGATTAATATATAATTAATGTAGAAGAAAAGCGATATCAGTAATAGGGACGATGAGAATGATTTAATATTGTTAAAAAGGCTTAAAATTCGACAAAAACTAACATAAAAAGAATTGGTGCCATTCATCTTGGCAGAGGCATTCCTTTGCCTCTAGTCTAGATAACTCCTTCATCACATAGTCATAGTCATGTCATAGTCATTCAACAGTTGAAAATATTCCCCTTCTCAGGAAAGTTAAGGTTAGGGATTATTCAGTCTGCAATCTACAAGATTTGTTACAAATTATGTTTATTATCATTGTTACCGGAATCCGGATGCTATTAATGTGAGTGTGGATCATTCAAAATTTTAAAAATAAATCTTTCCTCAATTACGAATCAGTCATTCAATTCCATGAGACTGCATTTTACGTATATTTTGTATGTACTCGTAACTCTAACTTTCGCCAGTAAAATAGCTGTAAGAAGTATGTAGCTGTACGAAGCATGTACGAGTAGTCGCGTATGGGCTATGATACGTTGTTATTGTGTGCAGATTATTTTATGATAAGGCCGGCTCATGCCCCATTGTTCATGGCTATCCTCGATAGGATTGGGACTGTGGGGTTATTGTAGTCATTGTTTACAAGCCTGTAGGGCTAATTATACATGCAGTAGGTATTTACACCTGTAAATAGTTAAGTAATTGATGCTCAGTATAATAAATTAATTAAAAGCTAAAAAGCTAGTGCAGTAGACAGGTAGTTTTGTACATACGTAAATGATAATCACTTCGGTTACAAGTTACCTTTCATAACTATGAAACATCATTCCAACAAAAATTTAACTTAATAATAAAATTTCCATAAAAAAATTAACAGGTGTGTATTTTTCTTGAATCGGTCGAGGTGGTCAAATATTACACTACCGCATAACCAGACACATTAATCGTTAAAAGATTTTAATTTCATAAAGTTGCTGGCAGTTAATTTACAAAGAAAATCATACAAACGATAAGAATAAAGCCAGATTTAGAAGACAATTTTTTTTACGATATAACTGCCTGCACAGAAGACATAATAGTAGGTACATAAATGTACATTTAGTTAAGTATATTATTACCAACTTAGTGTAACTATGCCTTATACTCACTTGTATGAATCAATATATTGGTGTTGATGCATATGGCGTTGATCAATGAACAAATAGCTTTCAATGGATACCAAATCGATTTCGTATAAGATTTTTTCATTGCAACACTTAAAATCCGCTTGAATCATTGTTTATTATTGAGACAATAACACGGACATAATATTGCTCAATACAAGCGTGCGTGTCTGACCTATACACGACATATTACGTGGGGAGGTCCTTCCGACGTAATGTTGACTCACTGAAAGTGAAAGTAGCACATTTCCAGTGGGCTATCTCCGCTAACTGAATAGGTAGTACGTTAATGTTGGTATTAACTTGTTATTAACGCTAATATTTATGCCAATTTACAATCGACATCTAACGGGTAATTTATTGAATAGAAATAAATCGCAGAGTTGATTTAAACAGCTAATATATTAGTTTTATTGATTATTGATAGGGATAGATAATTACTAAAACAATGTGCTTAAATATATAATATCACAGGACCCCGAGTTCAAATCCTGGCACGCACCTCTAATTTTCAAATATTATGTGCGTATTACAAGTTAATTATCACTTGCTTCGGTGAAGGAAAACATTGTGAGGAAACCTGCACACCGGAGAGTTTTGCATAAAGTTCTCAAAGGTGTGTGAAGTTTATCAATTCGCACTTGGCCAGCGTTGTAGAGTGAGTGTGGTGTAGCGTGAGTAGTAAAGATATGAATAGTTCGTTAATACAATTATTACTATTATTATTTCATCATGGGGTCTGGGGACCGCCTGGCTACCACTCTCTTGGTTGAGTCAGCCGCCTAACGACTCATTGCGTTCCGGTTGAGGACTTGAGAGCCAGTTCTTTTTTCTTTTTCTTCTCTCATTTTTAGGCCTGCAACGCATCGGTGGTGCCTTTGGTGTTGCTGATGTCCATGGGCAACAATAGCCATGTATCTTTAGGGGGATCGTCAGCATGGTGGCCGGCTATTTCCGTAAAAAAAGACTTACGAGTTGATTCGTTTGTTGGCTATTTTTAAGTTCATAAAAAGGAAATTATCGATAAATAAATAACAGATAGGTAGGTATATGAATTGTTTTTGCTTTAACACTCTGGTTGGTGATGAATTGATTGTGCTTGGTAATGTCACCCGCGACACAATTCATTTATTTCTAGAGCTAAACCTATCATAAGTACTATTATGTCTTCTGTTGCTAAACTAAAGTAATGTATTTAACATAACCTACTTACTTTTCAATTCACTAACTAAGCATGAATAAAAGCATACCAAAAACAAACCAAAAAATATCAATAATATTTTATTCTAAGTACATGAAATGTAATGCAATACGTAAAATTGAACCCAAATCAATACAAATGTTATCTGTAGCTTTCGCTGAGGAAATCTCAATGGAATCCGAGAGTCTCACGTAATATAGAACAGGGAGTCTCGCCCACTATCTTACATCTTAGGCTCCGTTCAGACAAATACGAGTTTAATAGGTGTAACTATTATCATTTTACCGCACAAAAAAATTTTAAGTGAGCAAAATTCCAAAGGATGAATTAATTTTTGATACACGCTGTCATTACATCATCATAACATCTACATACCTACCTATACCTAAATGCTATAATGCATATACCTAGTGCTAAAGCCCACAGAATGTCAGAAGTTAAAGCTAGGAACTGGGTTCATTAAATTAATAAAAAAATAAAAAACAAATTATGTGGACTTTGAAATATTATTATGAATTTTGACTTGGAATATTATGAAGATATTATGCTTGCTAAATGATTATATGATTTCGGCCACGCTGTTCTGGCACAAGCCTTCAATTAACGCTAAATTAAAGTTAAGAATCAGCCCATTGAATAGCAAATTTTCTAACCAGTTTTCCTAGTTGGTATTCTATCTTACATGTGAACCAAGCCTAACACATACACGACTTTACAAGTTGCCGCTGGTTGCTTACACTTTCACTAGTGGAGTAGGCAGGCTTTGTTGCGATTGTTTACTTCTAATGTGCCTTTATGTCACAAGATGTATCCGGCTGATGTAGCGGCGTAGCGGTCGTTGGCTTAATTATAATTATAATTGCATTTGTTACTTGATATAATTTCGCCGCTGTGTTAGAAAATTTAATTGGGAGAAATTATACGTAGGTTACGTACTCTTTCTTAATCTGTACTTAGAACAAATGTAATGTCACTGAATGTTTCAACATAAATTTTAATTGGTTGCATACTCGTAATAGTGTAAAAGCTATACAGTGGAATTTTTAACGCCACCATGAGATTTTCCATGTTTGTAAAATAAATTTGATGTTAGTTTCGAATTTTAGCCGGATTCCCGGGTTTGGCAAGCATATTTTCAAAAATCTTTGAATGCAGTTTTCTTTCTTTTCAAAAATAAATGAATGTTTCCTTTCAGTGAAACCTATCTCCAGTATTTAGAGTACTTCAAGAGTACCTACCTCCAGGTTAAGAAATTCCACCCTGTATACAATTTAGTTAGTGTATATGTAGGTGTGTTTTTTTATTTACTTTATTAAAAAAATAAAAAACCAAGTAGTTAATTGAATTAATTTATTTTCAGATACCGAAGCACAGCAAGTAATTGCTTCGGTATAAGCATTTTTTTTTATAAAAACATAGATTGGTTTACCTATTTATTTACGTGACGGTAAGTGGTAGTAATTGTTCACTATAGGTACTCGCCTAGCCTCAAATACGAAAACTAATTGTAAGAAAAGACAAAATGCTAGAAAATAACTTAGTAACTTAATCTAATTTTTATGGCATAAACAATTAATTGTTTTCGAGACAATACACTGAATTGAATTTATTCAATTCTAGCAGCAATATTTAAATTTTCTTAGTTTAACCTTGCTTCACGGCTTGGCTGTAGCTGTAAGGGCGGATAGGACTCGCTTTGCCCTGGCTGTCGTAGAAGTTAATGAGTTGCTTGACGCTACCGGGTCCAGGGGTTGTGATAGGGTTGGCCACGGGAGCAGGGTACACCGGCTTGGGCTGAATCTGAGCAGGTTGTACCACTGGTTTCACCGGTGTGGGTGATGGAGTCACCGGTGTAGGCGATGGATACACCGGTGCAGTTATGGGCTTTTGTGCTGGAATTGGTGAAGGAGGTGCTGGCTTGGTTGGTGATGCTGGAACTGGTTTAACGGCTGCTAGGGTCACAGCTGCTGGGGCCACGGATGGCTGCCCAGGGGAAGCCTTCCCTGGTGGAGTTGCCGCTCTCACTCCACCGGCCTCCATGTTGATAAATGCAAGGTTTGCATTTTTGTCGATTGGCGCGTATGTCTTACGACCTGAAACGGTTAAATTACTTTTAGTATTAATCATCGCTATAATTCTGCCAATCGCTATCCCTGGGTTGGGATTGAGCTCGGTTCATGTCCTTAAAAGACTATATCTCAATACTGGCCATTTCAGATCTGCTTTGACAGATTTCATAGAGCGTCAAAATTATCTAAGATGCCCATAATGATAGCTGCCATTTATTAATATGAACTAACATTGTATGGGCGTCTTTGAGCGAAATGGAATATTAATTTACTTGACATGAATAGTTGAACACTTACGGAGAAAGGATTTTTCCAAAATTTGTTAAAAATCCTTACTCATTTGCATTGGCGTTGATTACAAATCATAGTACCTAAACGTTATAATCTAGTAAAAATCCCATCACATCATAATTTATGCAAAATTTATTAAAAATATTTGACGTCGAAACAATGATAGATGAAGAGGCCTAAAACAAAACTGACGCAAAGTGATGTGACGGCCTGAAACCGTCTCTAAAACCAATCATAATCGATGCATTACTATAATCGGAATTTAAAAATGAAAATTGATTAATTTAATTACTTTGTTAAAAATAATTTACTTGCATTTGAATTTAAAATTAGGTACCTAAGAATACCACGACGAATTGGATGCTAACAAAGGACATTTTCCATTATGTATGGGCACTTCGCCATCCATGGACAGTAAACTACAGATAATATATTATATGTAATTATGTAGCTAAGCTTTTTGCGGTATTCTTTTTTTTTTTCAACAAAATAATAATTATTTATACATGAATGTGTGTTACGAAATCAACAAGAATTTATTCACTGTAGTTTTTTCCCTGACGCTCATAATATTATTCAAAATATTATTATGAAACTGAGCGGATGAGTTCTTTCTATCATGATCAATCTTTCTTTCTTTTTCTACTCTTTCTTAGCCGGCAACGCATCAGTGATGCTTTTTGTTTTGCTGATGTTCATGGGCGATGACAGCCATTTACCATCAGGTGGATCGTCAGGTTGTTTGCCGGCTCGGCTATTTCCATGCATATCTAGCAGCATGAGTTGTTGGAAGAAACAAAAGAATATTTTATTGGAGTCGTAAATACATAATATTGAGAATACGTGGTACTAGATATGTAGCTCAATCGAGGTAGTTGGTTACGGTTTTTAGTTTACAATTTAATTATCGAATCGATTAGAAGGTCTCACAATTTTGAATCGATTTGTTGCAAAAATTGGTTTCTTTCGTGAACCGATTTTTTTGTACATCTCTAGTGTCATTGTGATTGCAAACGACAAATTGGGCATCTTAGTTCGCGGGGACTTATACGTAGGTACGTTACAGATTAGCATTCTGTTTACTCTGTCTCTCGACTCTTGAGTCACGATGCTTTCTTGTACGGATATACTTAAATGATAATATTTATTTTATTACGCATATAAATTTTAAATATACCTAGGTGCATTTGGATGATTCGACAAGCCTTGCGAATACCCAAATCACTGGGTTATAAAATAGTACTTCAATGGTTATAAACGCATTATTATATTTGGTATAAACTAAAAAAATAAAAAAATAAAAAATCCACCTGCTATGAAAAAAATATCATGATCTTTTTGAAATCATTAAGATGAGTTCTTTAATTTGATACCCATATAGTATTATTTATTTCTTTTTATTTTTTGATACTTCAAACAATGGCATCTCATAGCCACCATATTTGTTTTTTAATTTCATTTATCTAAGAAAATCTGGGTTGTCGAGACGAATATAACAATAACTTAATTATATAAATCCGTTCAGCGGTTAGGAAGATACGAGTTACGTACGAGGTAATAAAGAATATTACACGCATATATACCTACATACAACATACGCGCGAAAAACATAACCCTTCTTAGCAGTCGGGTAAAAATAGAAATAGAATAAAAAATAAAAATATTAAAACGGGGAACCATTGATGAGGGTAGTACCTATGTCAAGCGAACGAAGTCATTGGAGAAATCTTTAATGCAATAGATTATAATAGTATAATGAGTATCAATAATATGATGCATTATAAATTAAATTATGTCAATATTAGAATCTGGACAAAAGACAGTCTACTTGGCACTAAACTCCCTGGCAACCATTGTGCGTAAACTGAGGCCCACTGGCCTTCTCTGCGGAATGCCCAGTGGCTTGTTACCAATTTTCACCGTAATAAATTCTTTGTTATCGTAAAATACGATAACATGTAAAAATGATAGTGTTTATTCGGCATGCATTTCTAATAAAATTTCCATAAGCTATTGTATTTATATTTACAATACGGATATTTCGTGAAGAGAGTTTCAAACGTTAATGAACCAAGCGAAATTCCAACGTAACAGGTAAGATTGATTACAGAACAATTTTAGTATAAAGAAGCAGTCGAGATATCATGAGAAAAATACCAGCCCGTGCTTAATTTGCGCACAAGATGTTATCTGCGGTGCGACTAAGCCCAAGTATGAAAGTTAGTTCTCTAAGAATACTCACATTCAGCGTAACAAAAGACGAACAAGAAAACAACTGCGCAAGCCTTCATTGTGCTCTCACTGAGTAATTTACTGCCGCACGCCACCTGCCGTCGACTTGAACCAACTGGCTTACGTTTTCGACAAACGATGATAGCATACACTGATCTCTACAATAAACTGGATAAGCTGTCGTCAATCACAGTGTTATTGTTTGACTGCTGAATACCGCCACCTCGCGGAGTTTTCGAGGAACTAAAGTTTTTCCTTCTATTACTTTGGTTAGTTTTCCGAGCTTTAAAAGCCGATGCAGTCACCGCCAAAATGACACAAACTTAATAATAGCTTATCCAGTATATTTATAATATAGAGATCGGTGGCACATATCATCCAGCGGGGTCAAATCAAAGATCTCAGAACACTAAACTGACGCGTTGACGGTCTGCATATTGAGTTGGCGAGTCGGCGACCTTTGCCAAACGTGACCTTATGATAACGTGTTTCTCGGTACGTTAAGATAATGTTTAAAGAAACAGATAATGTATTTACGAGTATTATTCTCAGATGGTAAATGCTTAAGATGGCGCTGTTTTACTTGTTATTTCAATGGACATAGAATGATAATATAGCTAATAATTTAATTATAAATTATAGTAAAAAATTAATTTAATACTAAGCTGTTAGACAGTCATAGATATACTCGCAAAAGGATTTCCAATATCGTGAGTTACATGGATATTATAAACAACAATCTCAGAAAAATCACTTATCTGTCACCTAAATGTCCCAGCCGTGAATCGAACCCGAGACTCAAACGTTGCATTACACCAACTAGGCTGTACTCTACTACTTTGCTGACTCTACTCGGCTTTTTGCTTGTAAGTAGGAATGTTACGTAAAATTTGCTACAGGAATATTATAGCGACAGTTTTTAAGTAAATCACAGCTATATCAACAAAGAATACAAGAACAATGGTAGGTACAGATAATAATGCCAGTTATTTAAGAATGTTATGCACTGTAGCTCCTTATTAAATCTACATATTAAGGAAGGTGGTACATTTTTTAACTGGAATAGCTTCTACCCTCCCTTTAAAAATCAGTCCCGGAATGTTATTAAAATGTAGCGTCTTTACAAAAGGATAAACGGCATTTATCGTTGGACAAAGATTTGTTGTTGACATCCACTGTAATATTATACATATAACATAGACACACGCTGGCTGATTAAAAACCAACCATCAACTTCTTTAATTTCGCTGACATACCTACCTACCAGCAGTGGCGGGCACAGGTCTTGGCTTGAGGGTAGGCACAAAAAAATCAAAAAAATTAAAAAAATCAAAAGAATACCAACGGTCTCAAGCGTCGCGCCCAATCGCGGAAGCCGTTGTCATAATCAGTGAGTTACCTAACACCACCCGCCGCAGCTTATCTGACGGACTTATCGGTGAACAAGACTGGACCTCGTGTAGAATACCTAACGGGTTGAGTACCTACTCGAGAGTGTGATCTGTATAAATGAAAATGAGAATGATTTTATACCTACTAACTTTATTACTAGAAATCTTAAGTAAGTAACCTAAGTTACCTTCACAATACCTACCTAAATTAATTACGTATGTTGTGTTTGCCTGTTATTGGTTTTTTATGTAGCTGAAGACATTATGACTGTTTACTTAAGTTTAGTGTATTTTACCCATTGAGGTACAACTTTACATAGAGAAGCTATCTCAAACAAAATGTGTGTTCCACCGCCGGCTTGCCCTCCGTTCTCTTTTCAAACTAGGAGCCTCGTTTGCACACTTGCCATAGAGTAACTTTAATTCTAACGGTAGCTCACATAAGTCACATATAAATGTTCAAATTTCTATGTTTGAAAATTACAAAATAATTATGATTTTTCATTTTTCCACCTTCAAAAATGACGATGATTATCTTCGTTTATTATTGGCTTCCAACACCTATTTTTACCCTGATGGGGATGCATTTAAACAAATCCGTTCTTAGCTGACGTTTCCTAAGCATAAAATCTCCCTGTATAATAATATTAAATAATAATAATTTCATGTTCATCGGTTCAATAGTTTTTTTTTATTAATTCAGATCTCTGACACAGACCGTAATCATTATGAATTCTGTTATTTCAATTTGCTATTATATGATACAGATATCTTCAACACAGTCAGACAGTGTAGGAAAAAGTATTAGTAAAAAGTAAGAAATAATCATAAGTCTATGCAGTGCTGCCAGGAAATCCAGGTCCAAACTCTGGGTTTAGATATTTTCTTTCATGAATTGCGATAAATTCTGATAAATTTCAGTAGATTCTATTAGATTTGGGGTTTATTCATGAAAATATTAAACGGTTGGTCGAAGCGAAATACCTTGAACCGTCGTGAATAAGAGTAAAATTAAACAAACTATACAATTTAATTTCATCAAGCTTTGGTTTTTATTGTAATTCAATAGAAACACAAAAGTAAAATTGTATTTTTTATAGGTACATAGAGACTATTAGAAGTATTGGAACATTTTACAAAGCCGGTTTTCTTCTAATATCAATTTAATTAATACCGGTATTTCTATAACCGGTATTTCTATTATTTTTAAATGGTAATAATTGAACGAAAATTTATTAAAAGCAACCTAATTTATCACAAATCATTCACTGCAAATCGACACATAAGTCTGTCTGCCGTAATTACTACGTACCTATGTATATTTACCGTGAAAAACAAAATTAAAAAAAAACCTGCCTTTTTGCACGTTTTTGAATTATTTTCAATCGTTTACCATTGATTCGTGTCGAAAAACCAACACCATAATACATATAATTGGTCACATCACAAGCAAGCTTATTTAGTCCATTAACATGCAAGTGGCTTGCCAAGTTCAAACGCTCCTTATGATTTTTTCATTCAAAATGGCGGGAACATTGCACAATAATTTAATTAAATTCATTTTAGTTGATTTATGTTATTATTTTGTTTTCTTACCGATGATAAGTGATTCCATTAACTTTTTTGTTTTTTGTCGTGCAATTGTGACACGTTCTTATTACGCACGACGGCATTTTTTCAGTTTTTTCGTAAACAATTTTGACATGCGGCCGCAATGAGCGCAGCCGAGTGACAGCCGAGTGACAGAATGTAATGCAGCCGGCCGGCTGCAATGCACACCCCCGTGCCCGATGTTCGCGGTGTCCCTTCTATACGCTAGTAATATTAATTCTATGATTTTACCATGTGAAAAACTGTTGGTGAACCTATTAAATAAAATAAATAAATAAATGCGTCATATGAATCTGATGCTATAGTAATACTATTATACATCCCTAATATTGTAATTGTTGTATAACATTTGTTGGGTTAGTTAGCCCATGGACTAAAATATAAATATAAAATTTCACCTGTATTGCTTTGACTTGCATTGACCGTCTTGATCGCCGCCCGCGCCGCGCCGCGGCGCCGTGTTGTTTTCGTCTGACCACGTCAAAATATCCAGTAATTGATTGATAGAAGACAAGTCAATTAAAGGATATCCAAAGTGGCCTTCAGTCTAATTAAGTCTAATTTTGGTACACACCTTTACTCCTCAGATGAAAGAATTTCATCTGAGCTTTACTAATAATTTTCATTCATTCAAAAGACGCTTTTGAAAATGTATCATGTAAATTCACTAAACACACAGAGTCTTTACAAACTTCACAAGAATCCGTAATCACAATATTGCTCACAATTACTCATTAATCTATTTAATTTATATAAAACACGAATTTTAATGAGATGAGACTCGTGCAAGATTCTCACAATAGTCTACTCGATAAGTTCAAAATGGTTGAAATTAGATATACTGCTCTTAAAAATACGTGCGATAGCTCATTCTGTTCGGAATGATGTCTAGAAAAATGTTTCGGAAGCGTTTACCAGCACGTAAAAAATTGCAAAAGTTATTGACAAAATAAAGTTGAAAAAAAAAAGTATTTTGTTTTTGGTAATCACTTCGAAACTATTAATATTTAAGAAATTTTAAAACAAGATTCTTAAAGTAGAGGAAATTTCCAAACAATGACTCGCGACTCTCGGAACTCTATCTCCATTATTTATAACTTTAATTTAACGCTGAAAATGGGTCTCCACGCTGCATTTTTAGGTTGCGCGTGCGGCGTCAAAACCGAGTTCGTCACACTCAATAATTTTTTAAGGTATTAATTATTAATTTAAAAAAATAAAAAAAATATGGTGTATTCGAAACACTTCAAAGAATTTGCTCCCGTAGGAAATTTTGCTTAAAGTTAATTTTTCAACAAGTTAGACGATTGTTAATTAACTAAATTTTCTCGAACTTCCATTTGTATTGTACATTAAAAAAAATGTTTAAGTAATTGTCCTATAAATTTTTCGCTTCGTGGAGCCCTTCTTATATACATGCTTAACGAGATCACGTCATAAAAGTTTAAAAAGTTTTAATACTTTGTGTATAATAATTTTATAAGTTGAACAAACAATTTTTTCGTTTTTTTATCGAATCGAAATTAAAAAATTTAAAAATGTTTTTATCTGTACTTTGTTATACATCGTTGTTTTTTTTATTTTTAGGTGTTTCAGAAAAAATATATAAAAAAGTTGAGAATTTGTTTATAAAAAATTGTTAAGTTAAAAAACAATGAAATTGTTGATAAAAAAAATATTTTTTTACATTTCTATTAAAGATGGTTAATTATAATTTTTAAGAAAAAAAAATTATTAACTAATTATTCAAACAATAGAAATATTAAAAAACAATTATAAACAATTAAATATCATTATTAAGAAAAAAATTTTTTTTTCAAAAATCATAATGTTTTGTAAAGAATAAGATATTAAGAAATTTTTTCTTGAAAGCATTGAAATAGTCTATTTGTTTATAAAAAAAAAATTATAAAAAAATGAGGGATTTTTTTTTTCAAGTCATTAAATGTCTTTTATGAATGCCAAAACGATTATGTAATAATAAATTGAGAAAAAAATATTTTCAATAATATTATTTGGATTTTTCATTTTTTGTTCAACTTATAAAATTATTATACACAAAGTATTAAAACTTTTTAAACTTTTATGACGTGATCTCGTTAAGCATGTATATAAGAAAGGCTCCACGAAGCGAAAAATTTATAGGACAATTACTTAAACATTTTTTTTAATGTACAATGAAAATGGAAGTTCGAGAAAATTTAGTTAATTAACAATCGTCTAACTTGTTGAAAAATTAACTTTAAGCAAAATTTCCTACGGGAGCAAATTCTTTGAAGTGTTTCGAATACACCATATTTTTTTTATTTTTTTAAATTAATAATTAATACCTTAAAAAATTATTGAGTGTGACGAACTCGGTTTTGACGCCGCACGCGCAACCTAAAAATGCAGCGTGGAGACCCATTTTCAGCGTTAAATTAAAGTTATAAATAATGGAGATAGAGTTCCGAGAGTCGCGAGTCATTGTTTGGAAATTTCCTCTACTTTAAGAATCTTGTTTTAAAATTTCTTAAATATTAATAGTTTCGAAGTGATTACCAAAAACAAAATACTTTTTTTTTTCAACTTTATTTTGTCAATAACTTTTGCAATTTTTTACGTGCTGGTAAACGCTTCCGAAACATTTTTCTAGACATCATTCCGAACAGAATGAGCTATCGCACGTATTTTTAAGAGCAGTATCTCTAATTTCAACCATTTTGAACATATCGAGTAGACTACAAAACAAAACAAACATCGCGTGTTTCGTGAACTTTCGTGAAGTTTCGTGTTCCGAACTTGTTCGGCCTCCAACGTACGTAAATTTTGCAAGGTGTGAGCGAGTCAGCGAGCAAACTGCAAGTAGATCGTCGGCTGCTAATATTGCCAGAGCGCATTATTGAAATAAGTATGTAAATCGAGTAATTTAATTCAATTTTAAAGAAAATCTATACAATATTACTTAATTTAAAATTGTTTTCATATAATAAATTGTAAAACTTTTATTAAAGAAGTTTGGAAGAATATTTTAACTTTTTTATTTAACTGGCCACCCTAAGCAATGCCTGTATAGCCAGATTAGCCAGCCTGTTACACTGAATGAAATTCCGTTGCGTCGAGAGATAATTCTTATTATTACCAAAGCCCCAATCCGTGGCCCTATAGCCACGTTTAGTTCCTGCTTTCACCGCACCGCAGCATGGCGGCGCTGTGTGTATGATCAATTATAAATGAATTTTATTATTAATTAGTGCATACGATTTGTGTAGTGTACGAGTATAATAATATAATAGTGTGTTGTTATTACGTAATGATATTCACATATTAGATATTTTAAGAGGATTATATACTTTTACTACCTAATTCTAATGTAATGTTGTAAGCATAAAGAATTTCGGACTGGGTCCTGGACCTCGAGACCAGGGTAGGCAGTGCCTATGTGCCTATATTGAAAAACCGCCCCTGCCTACCAGTACCTACCGCGTTGAAAGTAGACAACTCTACATTCGCTCTACCTATTTTATTCTACGTGTTGTGTAAGTTGGTACATCTAAATTACAATCTAGATCATTACTAAATAAGTAGACGGAGTATCCGAGTATAGAGCTTAAAAAATTCTAACTAGAATTATTATATTATAGTTAATATAATGTTTCTTTTTTCTGAAAATGTTAATAGTATTGATGGCGTGAGAACCCGTCGAATTTTAAAGTAAACTCAGTATTATGGACTATGTACTTAGTACCTACTATGTATTTAATCATATAGTCGGTAAAATGAAAGAACTTGTCCGAGTGATTTCCGATCCTAATAATGTTGTTGATAATGGACATGTTGCGTATGTTGGTGCGAATGTAAAATAATTGCAACATCCGGAATCTTAATATACATTATTATGTCCAACTCAGATGGATTCATTAAACGATGCATTTATAAAAGTAGGGTGTGATCATCAATAGGCTAATGGCAAATATTATGACAATATTAATCAAAGTAGGTATAAGTGGCTAATACGTATGAAGTTCTAAGATTGAGATTTCAAAATTGAGGGATGATTTTTATTTCTAATCAAATTAATTTTCCATTTATCAGTGTAATAAATGTATTGATAGATTCAGTATTTAAAAACTAAACTACGTAAAATTTATATACGTATAGGCATAAAGTTTTCCAAATCAAATTTTAACTAACGAAAATAACATTGTGTTAAAAGTGAAAATAACACCATAACACCAAATTTAGATTTAGTAGGTAGGTAACTAATTTCCTAATACACAAAAGCAACATTAATAATGCAGTTTTCATTTGTAATTTTATGTATAGGTACAATAAATATCAGAGGCAGACATGTACACTTATACAGCAGCGACTACTTAAATGACGAATAAAATAATTACAGGTATGCAATTCTAACAATGAACATGCTAATAGCAGATTGTATACGGTTAACGTGTACAGTTCTATAAACAGCATCCCAGTGACGGTCCGGCTCCATGCATAATACATGTAAGATACGATTTTCCCGCTCCGGCATGGCACATGGCACGCAACGATTGCATTGCAGGTGCGCATTCGCCTGCGACCGTATATTTCTGATGATGTCTCCTTTCGACGACTTTCTTTTAGAACTTTGCAACATTTCTCGAAATGCGAATCTAATAAGAACTTGTTTGCGTATGTCGGTAGAAACTTTGTACTAGTTTACTCGTGTCGGAGAAGTGCTGCAAGTGCTGACAGGATATATGAATAAATTAGCCAAATTAGTATTAAATGCCTACTCCGTCAGTAGAATTTCTGGAGTCGATAGTGAACATACTTACTCGTGTATAATTAGACAGATATCGAACTCGAACATCAATTATTGGTCAGTAAGATTGTGAGTGGAGAACGACGAGTGTTAAAAAAGGTAGAGTTTGGCGATCCAAAAATTTTGATTTAAAGCTTAAATGTAAAAGAGGAGACAATTTATTTAAAATAATAATTTGAAAAGGTAAATAGTTAATTTTATATTAAAGAAAACACATAATTTTATTATTATTCCCCATACTCGCATTACTTACCTTTTTGTAATACGCAAACAATGAGACACCTATAGGCTTACCGTACCTCTTCTTGAGTATACCTACTTCTATGTCTAGAATGTCTGGAATGTCTATCTTAGTTTACGTTTAGTTTTAGAAAAAATATCCATACGTGGGTACTACGTGGATACGACGAGTCCGATTCGGTTTTTGTTTCAAATGTAAACTTGTATAGATGATCTAATCCAGTACTGTCGTCTAGCAGGTAGGTATTTCATATGTCATCTTCCTGCTTTGTAAATTGTAATGGATATGTAGGGGCTGTGTCATCGTTACAACAAATGAACCTAATACCTATTCTGGGTATTAGTTCTCATAACGAAACATGAAGGTCAATTTTGTTTACCACGTTACAAATCAGCAGTTTGCATTCGGAACCATCGCTATTGCTAAAACTGGATATCCGCAGATTGAATCTCAATAACATGCCGTATCTCCACACCCCACACATACTGGGAGCTGACGTCACCCAGAGGTCATGCATATCGCCTACTCGCTGGCCCACACATCACTAGTGCGCCGCAATCGCGCTAGACTCAACGTACTACACCGGTCAATATGAAGATTACATTAGTATTTGTAATTTGTCTAGCCGCCTGTCGCGCTGACGACATAGCTCACGCAGCGGGTCAGATATTCAACAGCATTCTTCCCAATCTGATCGGCAACTCAGTGACCGGTCAACAAGGGAACACCGCTACGAACACTCTTCAGCAAATCGGCACCGTAGTTGGCGGAGTCGTGGACTACGCGAAGAAGAAGAGCTACGAAGACCTACTTAAGCAAGTCCAAGACTCCACCACCGATGATGACCTGCTTCGTATTAGTGAGGAAATGTTCAACGCGGATGTCAACAATGCATTTAACTACATTCAAGTCAATTTGCAAGGCAAAACCAGCCCTATGTCGAAGAACGACGAAGCGCAATCTAAGTAAGTACCCATGAATATTTAAAGGATATCTAACTAGATCTTTGTAGTTTAATGTTGCTGTTTGCCGTTAGACTAAGTAATCCTACTTAATTGCACTGCAACCTGCACTTTCACTTTTAAAGGATAGGTTTAAATTGCTGTCTTCACTATACAGATCAAAAAGAAACATTCAGTTGTTAGGTACCTAAAGTTACATACTCGTATACGGTTGATTCTGTGCCTATAAAATAAAGTTTGTGTGAAAGGTTTCTATTTAGATATTCCTGATAGAGGATTAAGGATAGGTAGGTACCTACTACTACTGACCGTCTGACGTGAAACTAGAAACTGTAGACTCTACATTTGAAAACACAGTTGAAAGACTTTACGGTTGAAAAACTAATTATTATTCTATATAACAGGATACATACAAATATTCTAAGAGTCCTTCATACAAGTTTATCAACCTGCATTGATATAAGAATGACGTAAGTTTGTACCTGATCCATTGGGTTACAACTTCTAGACGCGTAACATCGTCGGAATATGACTCAGAAGAACCTTAATAGTAGGTATATGTTGAGTTCATCATGTTTGCATAGGTTTTTGCTAATATTATTTTTAAATAACAAACAAAATAGGACATTGTTCTATTCAGGTGTGCGAGCATAGCTGTGGATTCCATATTTCACACTTAATAACATGATTGGCTGTTACGACATTACACAAAGTACCATTCCTGAATTAGGTAATCAACAGATCATTTAATCTAAAGGATTCATGTTCTGTGTAGTTCGGGGTAGTGGGTACCCTACTTTTTCAGTCATAATCGTGATTGGTAACCCCAAAAAGATGCAAAAAGAGGGGTGTAATAAATTTGACATGTCTGTGTGGGTATCTGTCTGTGGCACTGTAGCTCCCAAACGAACGGACCTATTATGATGCGGTTTTTTTATTTAAAAGTTGATGTGAGCGAGATGGTTCTTACTTGTGTTTAGTGTAAATAAAAATGAAAGCTATCCTATCTTTCAAGTTGGATCAAACTGCACATGGTGTGCAAATTTGATTGAAATCGGTTAAGTAGTTTAGGAGTCTATCGTGGACAAACAACGTGACACGTAATTTATATATATTAAGATTAAGATAACATTAAGATATTTTGTATTATTTTCAGCCTCTTAAACATACCCGAGGCTGTGTGGAACGGTCCGACGATAAGGCCATTTGTGGCACTCTTTGACAATTATCACAAAAACGTAATTAGGCCAGAGTTCCAGACCCCAAGCGTGAGTTAATTAAGTTACGTAATTTTCTAAGGTTTTCAAAAAATGACTATTATTCAATGATGTTGTATGTATAGGGAGGCTATTATTCTAAAAAGAAAAAATAGTATTATGACTTCAAAAAGTTCTAGCAGACTAAACATTATTATTGAAATTGCAGTTAGTTGAGTTGCAGTTAAAATGTTTTATAGATATCTATCTATCATTAACACTATAATCATACCAACTCTTAGTAAATAAGTACCTATTAATTACTTATAATAGTAGGTAATTCTACCAGACAAGTCTTCAAGATAACCCATTGAATACTTATTTTAATAGGTATCTATAAGATAGTCCTTTAGCATGACTATTATGCAAATTTGTTTTTGCAGGAAGAATCGGAGCAAGTCACGTACATCAATACCATTTTGGCTACCGGCCCAATCAGGAGTCTTATGAATTTCCTAGTCAGCAAAGGTAAGACGCAAGAAAAACAATGATAGGTACTCGGGAAGTTTTATTATGTGAGGGACGAAAATAAAAATGAATGGCCTACAGGACCAAGAGATTTCCAACAGAAGGATACGGACATGAGACATTTCGTATTTTAAAAACATTTTAAATTAAACTACCAGTGATGCAATCTGTAAGAAAGAACGAGAATGCATTGCATCCATATAAGATCAAAACGTCTTCAAATTCTCTGGTAGTTTATGGAAGGAAATTATATGGGCGACATAATTACCTAAGTACTATGTCATAAATAAAACGCTTAAATACTCATAACCCCGGACAAATCATAGTGGGTGTGATGACGACCCTGTAGCCTAGTTGATAGGGACCCTGCCTACGAAGCGAGGGGTCCCAGGTTTGATTCCCGGCCGGGGCAGATATTTATGGTATAGTTTTGATAACTTAAAATGAATGATGTCAATAAATCCTTCCCCAGGTCTAGCCCAGCTGAACGAATACAACGAGCAGGTGGAGCTGCTGAAGAAGATCTGGTTCACGAAGTACGCTCGCCACTGGACGGGGCTCTGCAAGTGCAGCTGTGCCTTCGAAAACATCTTCATGGCTGAACTCAAATCTGACACTGTTTTGGGTGAGACCTTTAGTTTGAATACACGAAAGTATAATAGAATAATATGAGGTAATGTATTTTTAATACAATACTAGATAACTAAATTGTGATAAATAATAATAAATAGTGAAGCTTTTACAAAGTTATTGCACTCACTATCTTGGACCACATCTCCACTTACCATCAGGTGGGATTGTGGTCAAAAAAAACATTTGACTTAAAAAACATAAGATTTTACTTATCACTAAACCAGTGACCTGTACCTAGCAGACAACCTTTAACCAATCATTCTCTCACACAGGTCTTCACAGCTGGCTTTTCTTCGCGAAACGTGAATTGGATAAAAAAGCTAACTATCTAGGCTACATCGATAAACTGGACCTTTCTGGGGTAAGCATTTTTCTCCAAGTCAGGTATTAAATTGCCCTACCGCTACAAGACATTTCACTTATTGAAAGGTGCCTTGCCCAGTTACATGTGTAGCACGTGCCTTATTATAGTTATTATAGAAAGGAATACATCTTATAAGTAAGCCGATTTAATACGCCTATACGCCGGCTTTATAGAATCGACTAAAGGAAGTATGTACCTAAATTAAAAAGATGCAGATCTTTCTTTCTTTCTTTCAAAAATCAACAATATAATCTAGCTCAAAAAAAATCGTTCAATTATATTTTTAGTCTAACAATCGAATTCATGATCGTATTCATGTCCGGAAGTAAATAGTGCTTCATGTTTTTAAAAATAAGTACCTACACAGGTACCCACATTTAATATTTTTTATCTTTCCACTTCCACAGAAAGGACTAATTCTCAAACAGCACTCAATCCTGAGTGACACGAAGGACGCCCCCGAGATCACTATGTTCGTGGGTACCTCTCCTGAGCTGGAGACTGCCCTGTACACACTGTGCTTCATGGCGCGCCCCGACCGGCCCTGCAGACTCCACGTGAACAACGTGCCCTTCACCATACAGACTAAGACGCTCAAGGCGGATAATGTTCTCCTTATTGATACTGCTTCTCCCGTTTTTTAAATGAAGAGAAGCGCTTAGTTTACGGGTATTCATTATATATTGTAATACCGATTTTCAACTCTATTACAAGAATTAGACGAGTCTCGGTAGGTAAAATAATACTCGATTATGGTTTCTGGCACCGGTTCAACTTCGACATCACTTGCCATCGTGGATACCCGTAGTAATTTCAAAAATTAAAAACGACAATCATAAAATTTGTGTAAATTGTTACACACAAAAATTGCCAATTAAACTTTACACGCAAGTGTAATCCATCTTTTGTTATTATGTTACCTCTTATTTTTAAATAAATATACATATTTATACGCCGACATAAACTTTGTAATTATTATGCTACGTCAATAAAGCTAATAGCAGATTTTCATAAGATGGCTGACCGCTAGTGGTTAATTTCATAAACGATTCCGTGCTTCAGAGAGCAGGTTAAGGTTCCTTCACGTGACATAAAAACCTCCGAAACTTGGGATAGCACTTCTGCACCAGGATTGGACCAGCGTGGTTATGTATGCTCTATATATCTAGACCTCCTCAATATGAGGAGTCTAGCGCTCTGTAATGGTTATTAGTTTTAATAAGGAACCAATACATTTTTTTAAGCCTGTATGTATAATAAAAATAATTCAAATTGAACAAATTAAAGTCCTTCGCCCATAACATCAACTCGGACAGACTCGGTAAGATCCATAAGGTCGCATATCCTTTGGTGTCCAATCAAGGTGATTATTATTTTATCAGTGCTGCAATGCAAAAGAGATGGATATACGTAACATAGGATACTGGTATCTGTAACCTAAATACTAAGATAACGAATAATGTCAGTATCACTAGATAATTAGACAGTAATAAATAATAATACTATTTCTGTATCGCAATTATTTATTGTATAACGCTATGGCACAATAAGGTTATCTAAAGTCACACACTGAGAACTACACAACGTTATTAAATAACTTGAGAATCCGAGGAGTACAATTATTATTAAAAATACTGGGAACATGCCTACAAGGAACAAATAATGCTGTAGTTTAGTTTAGATTACACCTTACACTATCAACTACTAGGTATGCTAAAATGAGTATGTAAATATCTATGAAGGAAGGCTTTAAAACATTATAATTCCTAAAAAAAAACTTAAAAGAATTGTAGAAAACATGTAAAACATCTTAAAGGTTTTTAGAAAAGTAGATTTAAGATAAATAATAATCTTAAAAGTTGTCTCATAAATTCTTACAATAATCCTTGACAATAATCTGACAATAATCTTGTCTCATAAATTCTTACAGAATCTATAAAAATAATACAAATTTTAAACTGATCGTGAATATGATTCAATTTTAAAACCAATAACCAAAAGTTGTAGAAGTGTAAACATCTTATTTTCTAAAGCGATTTGATTATATTGACAAAAGAAACCTTTTCATAAAATATTTTACATTAAATGTATACAAGAAAAGGAGTATTGTCATTATTTTGTCATTCCACGTGTAAAGATAATGATAAAGCGATTAGGGCGTACGCTAAAACCATCACAAAAACACACTCGAGTGTTTTAATTTAAAACGCATGAGCAACGCAGTTTAAGCGAACACCCTTATTTGTATTAACAATATTTTTTGAATAACAAAAATATTAAGACCACAGACAATGTTAATAAATTAAAATAGTTGAAAATATTTCGAATGAAAAACGTCTCCAATTAACTATTATAATATAATCTCATTGTTACGCCGACGAAATAACTATCGGAGGGAGATACTTGTAAACCAATAACGTTCTTTTAAAATTATTTTCTGGAGTATTACTGATATGTTTATAATTTACCAAACGTATTTTATAACCGTAGGTTAACATTTCTAACTATTATCTTTAATACCTTTTAATATCAATGAATAAGCTTGACTAGAAAATCTTGGGTTAAATTATATTACAAATTGCAGATTTCTCAAGTACGTTAATGTCATTTGTAGTTTTAATATCGATCGTTCAAAAAATCTACTTGATTAAAATGCATGACAAATATTTGTCTGAACTATTTTATAAATATCAGTTTTGTCATAATAATATTATAAACTTAAAATCGAATTTAAACTACAACTGTTAATTCATTCATTTAAGGAAACTAAAGCCAATCAAAATATACAGATCTAACAGGCTATACTATATAATACAATTATTTAGCTATTCCATTAGAAATATTCGTAAATAATACAAAACAACTTGTCGGCGACCTATAAGATATTATTCTTATAAATTTACAACTTACATTCATGATATACATTTTACTAGAAAATATATGGCTGAATCTAGAATGCCTGTAAAAAGACTCAGTTCAGTCGACCCGTGTGGCGCAATGGTTACCATGCCGGATCGCCGCACCAAGGGTCCTGGGTTCGATTCCCAGCGAGGCGGAAGTTTGAATGATGAGTTTGAATTTCTGTTCTCGGTCTGGGTGTGAAGGTCCTTGTCTAGTGTGTTGTCCATGGCACTCACGACACAGGGAATCCTAGTGTGGGGCTATGAGTGTGAAGCGTTATTATTATTATTATTATAGTTAAATTCAGTATTCTATCTCGTAATTACTAATTAGAATAATCATTTACAGCCACACTCAAGAGTCACTTAACGGTTACTTAAATCGCTCCTTAGTACAGAATTACGATACAAATTCTGTACTTAGGAGCGATTTAAGTAATCGTTAAGTGACTCTGCACTAAGGAGCAATTTAAGTAACCGTTAAGGGACTCGTGAGTGCGGCCTTCAATCAAATTAAAATCATAATTATTCATTTTTGTTATAATATGAGAATCGTGCATAAACTTCGACCTCCGGCTCCGATCATCTCTAGCATTCATTTCTAGTTTCATTTCTAGAAGAGGTTCGGTATACGATTCAATGATTGAATCGTCATTTTAAAATTCATTTTTATCTTACATTCAGTTATGGTAAAATCACAAAATATTTTAATATATTCCTGTGATCAAACATTTATTTACATATTGTACTTAAGTAACTTTTTAACACTTATGACCAGAAAAATACAGTTTCGTAAATATCTAGTAAACTCAATTACTGGCTGTAAATTAAAATTATATTATAATATACTGGTGTTGAGAACATATCAAATTCATAAATAATTCCCTAAATTCAATATCTCCCATGATACAAAATAAAAATAATATATCTCAAAATGTAGGTACGGTCTTACCAGATTTAAAATACTTGTCGATCTGATTTAAACACTATGATTCTTATTCATCTAATACATTTAAACGAGTAATTCTTGTATATAAATTATCTGAGTCTGGAAACGCCTTCAACGATTTTCATGAAATTTAGTATACATGAGGTTTCGGAGGCGATAAATCGTTTTCAGTCAATGAAACAATACTCTTCCTGACATCTTTGAACGAGTAGCAACACTAAAGCTACTTCAGTAAATGGCATCGTTAAGCAACTCTAAGCCAATGAGTGTTTGGTTTGAAGTTAGACCAAGAAAATAATAAAAAAAAACCGAGCAAAGCTCGGACATCTAGATATTAAAAACTAAAATATGTTTTGTCTCATATCTATCCATTCGAAACCACGTAATGTGTTATAGCACATTAGCTCCAAAAGGTTTAACATACCGTTCATTATGATTAAGTCCGTATACATAAACACTATAATAATAATGCTGTTGTAAATACTTTCAGAATCAACATAATAAATAGTGCGCGTTTGATTGTAACGCTTGTAACCGATTGTAACTTAAATACAAAACATACTAAAATCTGATAAATTGTACTATAGTTACACGAAATAAGATCCATATTCGTGCGGCATTACACCTCGTCGGGGGTAGAAGGTGTGTGTTAAAGAATAGTTTAATAAATTCCTTATATTGGAGGTGTAGATGTCTGCGAAACGAAACAGCCGCCGCGAGAAGTACGTGGGGTTGTGATATGTCCGAAATACGCTACCGAATTGACGGTTGAATACTGATTTCGTCTCATTCCTGAAAGCATAATGTTGTTATAAATAAATTATAGGTTAAAGAATATGTGCTCATCACAATACATTTTACCAAAAAATAAATTCAAAATTTTTGTTTTCAAGATAATGAGACGAATGTAAAATTTCGGGAAGATGATAAATGTAGGTTTCACTAATCTACTTCACTCCGCTCCGCCCCGCTCCGCCCCGCCCCGCCCCGCCTCGCTCCGCTCCCCTACCCCTCACTCCCCTACCCTACCCCTGTACAATGCTTCCTATCTCACTTTAGAATTTATGTGTTTGTCTCTTTTTACTGGACAGTTTTGTTTCATCAAATTTCAAGTCACCCCCGTACTAAAGAAGTTTTCACTTCAAAAAATATAACAGACTTAAAACATCACATTTACAACAATAGTAGGATTACTATCCTAGAAGTAGAATGTGAAAGTTTGTAGATGTATAAACGTTTACTCTTTCACACAAAAATTACTGAACGGAATTTCATGAAATTTAGCACACAGATAGACCATGATCTGGAAAACATATTATAGGTTTAGGTGTGTGTGTGCTTGTCTTTGTGTCTATTTAAGGGCACCTACGACACAAGGAATCCTAGTGTGGGGCTATGAGTGTGTAGCATTATTTATTTGTTATTGTTGACCTGAGTCGATCCCGTTCAGCCATCCACTCCTGCCTCACTTCCAGAGCGTCAGGTTCATTGTAGTCCTGGTGGTCCTCGATGATCTGCGTCAACATCTGCAGCCAGTTGGCGTTCTCCTTGAATGCCTGCGTGTTCAGCGTGTTTATCTCGTGCTGGAACGATTACATTACTACATAATAATTATGAGTCAATAAGTCTTAACTCAACTGCATAATGAAGCAATGAAAAGATAGTAATTATGTAATGAAATGAAAACACTTTAGTGCACTTCTTAAGAAGGTAACAATAGGCGAGCAACGCAGTAGTGGAGGGATTAGTGGAATACCCTGGTATCTGAAGTTTTCATGCCACCCAAAGGCCTCCGACATAACTTAACCACTATTATCTTACGCTGTTGCTAAGCTCTTAATAAGTATATATATAAGTTAATAAGTATAATATAGATAATAACGATCTACCGTCAATTCATTGATAATAGCGCCAGTCCGCCAGCCGTGCTCGAGCGTGACGTCAGCGAGGTCGCTGTAGGGATGGTCCCCGAAGTACAGCACCTGGTGCCCGCTCCACCCCGTCAGGTCTTGCAGCTGCTTCACTGTACCCTGGAGGTACGGTTAAACATATTGTCATTGTCAATAATTAAGGGAATAAAACAGAGGAAGTGAGTTAGTGAAAGAAAGATTCGGATTCGGTCTTAGTCCATTGAAATGTTACATTTTTTAGGCCTTACCTTGCGTTTTTTAGAGGACGCAATTTTATTTTTTTGATGTGTAGGGGGGGTCAGTGTAAAGCTAAAACCAAGTTTGTGGGGTCGCCACCCTTGTCCCACGGCCGCCATCTTGAAAATAGGGTTTGAAATGGTTTTTACGATATATCTCTTAAACCATTTATTTGATAAAAAAAATTGTTAACATTTTCTGTTGCAAATTAAATTCTCTACAACTTTGGTCCAGTAACTTTTTGTCTTAAAACTATAAATAAAAAAGTTATAAGCGAAAATGTTCAGAAAAAAAATGTATCCTTCTATGCATTATTTCAAGTTCTTGCCTGCTTTTGATGTCATTTAAATGTATAGAACTATTGTTGGATCTTACAGTTCGTACACTTTGGTGGAAATAAATTTAAGTATTGCCATACAAAAAACAATAATTTTCATACAAATGTATCCTTCTATGCATAAATTCAAGCACTAGCCTGCTTTTGATATCATTTAAATGTACAGGACTATTGTTGGATCTTATAGATCGCACACTTTGGTGGAAATAAATTTCAGTATTGCCATACAAAAAATAATAATTTTCATACAAATGTATCCTTCTATGCATAATTTCAAGGTCTAGTCTGCTTTTGATGTCATTTAAATGTACAGGACTATTGTTGGATCTTACAGATCGCACACTTTGGTGGAAATAAATTTCAGTATTGCCATACAAAAATAATAATTTTCATACAAATGTATCCTTCTATGCATAAATTCAAGCACTAGCCTGCTTTTGATGTCATTTAAATGTACAGGACTATTGTTGGATCTTATAGATCGCACACTTTGGTGGAAATAAATTTCAGTATTGCCATACAAAAAATAAAAATTTTCATAAAAATGTATCCTTCTATGCATAATTTCAAGGTCTAGTCTGCTTTTGATGTCATTTAAATATACAGGACTATTGTTGGATCTTACAGATTGCACACTTTGGTGGAAATAAATTTCAGTATTGCCATACAAAAAATAATAATTTTCATTTATAACTTTTCTGAACATTTTCGCTTGTAACTTTTTTATTTATAGTTTTACGACAAAACGTTACTGGACCAAAGTAGTATAGAATTTAATTTGCAACAAAAAATGTTAACAATTTTTTTTATCAAATAAATAGTTTAAGAGATATATCGTAAAAACCATTTCAACCCCTATTTTCAAGATGGCGGCCGTGGGACAAGGGTGGCGACCCCACAAACTTGGTTTTAGCTTTACACTGACCCCCCTACACATCAAAAAAATAAAATTGCGTCCTCTAAAAAACGCAACCCCAAATGTAACTTTTCAATGGACTATATTGGCAGTAGTACGGTTGCTAGTCCGGTTAACTGTACTAATGCAACTTTTTAGTGGCAGTAGTTTGGTTAATATAATATATTAGTACATCTTTTCTTTTGAACATCTCGCTAGCACAGACATAAACAGATAAACACACAAACTCTTATTAATATTAATCAGTAGTCTTTAGTTTAGATAACACTTAAGTCGAATTATTAGGTAATGCGATTACAAGATATTATGTATATTAGAGAGTACTATAACATTAGTTCAGAGGGATTAAAATTAATACCATTCCTAGATCTCTCACAGAACGACACTAGTAAAGCCATTAACCCTAAATAAAATAACGCAATACATATACCTACATGGCCCTACACTAGTCTCCCCGTGCCATGTACAACACATAAAAGCAAGCACATAAACACACAGACAGAGAACAGAAAAAGCTCATAAGTCAAAATTATTTCGAAGGGCAGTCCAACATGGTAACCATTGTACCACACGGGACATCGAATAAAGTAGACACCTGAGACACATTAAAAACATCCTCACCTCATAATAGATGGTCCCTTTCTCCAAAGAGGTGACTTTCTCCCAGATGTGTGTGTTAGCGGTCTTGTCGAACACGCGGATGGGGCGCGAGACCTCCATGAAGAAGGTAGGCTTGTTCGCGTTCACTATCACCACGTCGAAGTAGTCTCGCCAGTCGTGTCCGACCAGCATCTCCATACCAGCGTTACTGGAAGTGATAAGAATTTTTTTTTTTAACCTACTCAATGAAACGCTAGATGTTACTGGCTGATAGATATCGATATCGTAATAAAATTGGAAAGATGACTGATGAAGAGAGTAGAAGGACCTTGAGAGTTTGCACAGAGGTTGTTTATACAGGGTGTCCCGTAAGTAGTGGATCAACCGAAGGTGGCAGATAGCTTGAAGGTTGACCTATCATAATTATGTCAAAAAATTACCTTTGTAAAAGTGTTACCGTTTTCGAGATATTGAACATTATATAAAATTTAGAAAATTCGGGTCCCTTACCCTACTTTTTCCTGTTGAGTCCATAAATGAGCAGATATTTTGATAATTTTTTTTCCTAGAGCTCTCAGATAGTTGCTTTATAATTATCAGTATGTAATGTTGTTGAAGTTATTAGGAAACGCTGAGAAAATAGCGTCTACTTTGGATATTTTTGTTTTTGATTTTCTTCGATACAACTTTGATGCGAGTTGGTTGAAAAAAAATGTACTGGGCAAGTATGCCCCGGTATTTTAAAAACTTGTCTGTTTAATGCAGATTTTAAAAAGGTACAATACAGGCTACTTTGATAGGGAACATTTTCAAGTAAAAGCCATTTCAGTGTCAAAGGGGTGAATTTGAATCAAAAGTTATTTTATTGTTTACTCTTATGGGATGCAGTTTTTCAATAGTTTTTGCTTAATATTACGTTACGTTAAATTAATACTCTAATAAATATTTAAAATGATGATGATTTTCCGATATTCCAACCATAAAAAGAAATTACAAATTACTTGAAAAATATTGATTATTTCAAAATATTGCTGTGATTTACTGTTTTTTTTAATACTAGATTATCAGGAAGCCTTGTAAATTATTGTTTTAAGATTATTTTTTTATGAATATTCAACAAAAAAAAGAATGAGAAAAAATGTAAGTAAAATATTTATTTTTGTGTATTTTATCATACAAAAATTATCTTAAAACAATAATTGACAAGGTTTGCTGATCATCTAGTATTAAAAAACAGTAAATAATAGCATTATTTTTTGAAGAAACAATAATTTTCAAGTATTTCTTAGGTAATTTGAAATTTATTTTAAAGGTAGAGATATCGCAAAAAAATCATTATTTTAAATATTTATTAGAGCATTAATTTAACGTAACGTAATATTTAGCAAAAACTATTGAAAAACTTCATCCCATAAGAGTAAACAATAAAATAACTTTTGATTCAAATTCACCCCTTTGACACTGAAATGGCTTTTACTTGAAAATGTTCCCTATCAAAGTAGCCTGTATTGTACCTTTTTAAAATCTGCATTAAACAGACAAGTTTTTAAAATACCGGGGCATACTTGCCCAGTACATTTTTTTTCAACCAACTCGCATCAAAGTTATATCGAAGAAAATCAAAAACAAAAATATCCAAAGTAGACGCTATTTTCTCAGCGTTTCCTAATAATTTCAACAACATTACATACTGATAATTATAAAGCAACTATCTGAGAGCTCTAGGAAAAAAAAATATCAAAATATTTGCTCATTTATGGACTCAACAGGAAAAAGTAGGGTAAGGGAGCCGAATTTTCTAAATTTTATAAAATGGTCAATATCTCGAAAACGGTGACACTTTTACTAAGGTAATTTTTTGACATATTATGATAGGTCAACCTTCAAGCTATCTGCCACCTTCGGTTGATCTACTACTTACGGGACACCCTGTATAGTGCGGGGGAGCAATAAGGATTTATTAAAAGGCTGAAGTCTACTTTTACATGTTTTTTTCGTTAAAAGTACTTTTCATTAAATAAAAGTGTTGACTGTGCTGCTACATGCTATTGCTACATATCGCCAAAATGAATATAAATTATTTTGAGAAGTCTCGAAATCCCCGAACGTCCCAGCACTTTGAACATGTATTAATCTCGAGACCTTGAGAGAAACTCTAAATAGGACACAAATATAACAGCTTATCATTTCTAATAATTTCAATAAAATTGTATTAAATACACGAATATACCTGTTCAAAGACAGGCTATAAAAGATTCGCAAAAAAGAAACAGATTTTCAGTTTTCTTTTAGGCTAATAAGGCGTCGTCACGTCGATGATGGCTTTAATTAAGATCTATTCAGTCGTCCGATTTTTTTTTTCTTCAATTATTATATATAGCTATCGAGTATTCCCGGCCACAGCTACTAGCGGCGCGGATTGCGGCGCGGTGAGTGGCGCGGCAAGCGGTGAGCGGCGAGAACAAATGGTAGACAATGTATGGAGTATGCCATAGCTACAGCGGCGCGTTTTGCGGCGCGGTGCGAGTCGCGGCGGCGGCGGACTGCGCGGTGCGCGAGTGAAACAAATGCCGCGCGCGGCCGTATCGGTGGACGAACTCAGCATGTATTATATTTTTCTTATTATTTTTTATTCTTGATGTATTATATTTATCTTTATTTCATGAACAATAGTAAAAAAATCGCGCCGCCCGCCGCGCCGCTCGCCGCGCCGCAATCCGCGCCGCCAGTAGCTGTGGCCGGGCGGTAACAATATTTATATTGAGTTGTGGTTGCCTATAATTGGGAAGGCACTTGTATAAGTTTATACAATTGCTATCTAGATTTAAGGTGCAGTGTACTTTCCATTGGCAATCCTTAAAAAAAGAGACGTAATTATGCTGCTTATTATTTCATTTATGTACCTAATATAAAACTCATGATGAGTAGTAAACCTTAACAGCTTTTTAAAAACACTGTGAACGTTACCAGTATGTTTTTATTATGAACAGGTTTCGCATATATATTTCGCATATATACATATATGTACATATAATAGTTATTTTATTCATAGGGTTACTAAGGCCTTCGGTGATTTCGACAGCAGGTCAGAGAATGGGAACATTTTAAATATGTTGTCATCATACGAGCCGTAGAAACAGTATATTTTAATTGAGCAATCAAAAAACAAACTTACACAAAATGATAAGGACTATTTGTCACAAGAAACAATTTCTTATCGCCCTCTTGTAACATTTGGAAATACTTTTTCAAGTCCGCATTTGGCCTTATATACTCCTCTACATTCTGGGCGACAATTTTATGCATTATCGGATGACAACTTTGTACTGAATTCTGTAAAATAAAGATAATAATAACAAGATAATAGTAACAACGCCATCTAATGATAGTAATAATCTTGTTATTGATTTGACGGTAACGTCATGTATTTTATAATGGTTCCTAAGGAGTAAACTCAAGTCGTGCGTCGGAGCTGACACACACATTTCTTTTGTAAAAAAAAAAATCAAAAATTAATAAATTTTTAATCAAGTAGAGTTTCATCTCAATTTTCAATAAAGGGTTAATCGCGGTAAGGCCGGTTAAGTGTTTACGATACAGGAGACATAAGTCGACCCCCCCGGGGGTTGCCCGCCTTGTCGTGGCGGGGGGGCTTAGTAACCGTGGACTGGTCACCCACGGTGAAGCTAAGAGGCAACCAGGGCCGGCCTGTTTGGGTCGCCGGCTGGCCCGAGGAGGGCGCTCCCGGCGGACTGAACAAGTCCGCTGCGGATGCGCTTGGAGGAGGGACCGCAGAAGAAGAGGAGGTTCTCCCTATCTTCTGCGGCCGTGGAGGGATCGCAGGGGGAGAGGCGTGTTGGTATTACGGTGCGCCACTCTCCCTACCCCCTGCGAGCTGGCGGGGCCGTTCCGTTGAAACGGCACTGGTGGGGCCGCAGAGGAAGAGGCATGTCGGTATTGCGGTGCGCCGCTTGCCCTATCCTCTGCGGCCGAGGTGTGGTCGGTGGAAGAACCACAGACCTGATCTTCCACCGGGTACCAGTTATCTGGTACCCATGGCCTCCTAGTAGCAGACTCGGGGGGAGTCTGCTACGGTACTGGTGGAGGCCGAGGAGGGAGGCGCACCTTACCATCTGGTGCGCCCATCGTGGAGGGCCTCCGGGCTGTCGCGATGGAGCCGCTTGTGGGCGGCTGCCGCCGGCGGGGTCGCGGATGTGTGCGTAAGCGTTCCCGTAACCCCGTCACAAGGCGGCGAGGTGGAAGATGGGGGGGTTTTTAGTGGGTATACCGTGGGTCTCATTAGCCTATACGGGAGTCCCACATAACCACTCGGGTGCCCCCTGTGCCCGGGTGGTATGCGTAATGCATTTTCCCCCCCGAAACAAAAAAAAAAAAAGGAGACATAAGTCGAGTCTGCTACGGTACTGGTGGAGGCCGAGGAGGAAGGCGCACCTTACCATCTGGTGCGCCCATCGTGGAGGGCCTTCGGGCTTTCGCGATGGAGCCGCTTGTGGGCGGCTGCCGCCGGCGGGGTCGCGGATGTGTGCGAAAGCGTTCCCGTAACCCCGTCATAAGGCGGCGAGGTGGAAGATGGGGGGGGTTTTTAGTGGGTATACCGTGGGTCTCATTAGCCTATACGGGAGTCCCACATAACCACTCGGGTGCCCCCTGCGCCCGGGTGGTATGCGTAATGCATTTTCCCCCCCGAAAAAAAAAAAAAAAAAAAAAAAAAAAAAAAAAAAAAAAAAAAAAAAAAAAAAAAAAAAAAAAAGGAGACATAAGTCGAGGTACCCTACGGAAAGTCGGAACCGCAAAAGCTTATATTAGGCTTCGATTGATCCTATTATGCCCCTGCTCCACTTGCGTCAACGTTATTTTGTGTTATTTTGACGCGGGTAGAGCAGGGACATTTGGAACATTCTGCTTATTAGACATTGATCATTTCCTTCAAGGGCCTCTATTCGTCTTATGATTACGCAAACTTGTTTTGATAATCTCTATTGTAATCGTAACAGAGGCCAAGTGACTGATTAATGAAGTTTTATACAAACCTTAACGTCCAAAAATAGAATTTCCGGATGATAGTCTATGTGGTTCTTGTTGAAATATTCCGCTACATTACATAACAAACCCATTTCTGGAACTGAGAATAGATCAGCCAAGTGTACCATTTTTGCTCGATTTGCCTAAAATACAAATTAAGGTTAAAAATGACACAATAAAAAGTTATATTTGAAGGAATAACAAATTACCAAGCTCTACTGAAATAATATTTACCACACAGTCTGAACAATATTTATCTACGTTTATGAATTAGATAACTAAATGAACAAACTTTTCCTTAATCTGCTACTTTTTACGAAACAAACGATTGATATTAAGCGTTGTGACTTGTGGTCTAAAACACCAATCATGTTAGACATGCAATTTGTATGCCTGAAGATTGATTTATCATTTGCTTCAGTGCAGGAAAGTGTGTAAAATGAACACATTGCAACGGAATGTAAAAAGTTTTCACGTACCTACCTAGGCTATATTATATCTATGTAATTAGCTTCGTCAAATCTGTTAGGTTGATGGCTTATGACACTCTTCTCTAATTTGGTTTGTTGGTTGCTAACTAAAGAAAACTAGCCAAGTCAAATGTAAAGCTTGAATTACATGTTCTTGTGACTAAAATTTTAGGCTTTTCTACACAGAAATTGGCACCCATTTAGATCGCAATTCTTTTTTTTTTTTTGAAATTGACTCTCACTTTACATTTATGTTTTTGATGGGATATCATTACTTTTTCTATAGAAATTATTAGTAAGTACTTATTCATAACGTTACTGATTAATTTTAATACATGAACTGTTATAGTGCTCTTCAACTAAATCTGTAGTTAGTGCGCCGTGGTCTGAAATACGGTACCTATTATTTCATTATTTATAAGTAATGATCTACCACTATTGATGTCCGCTAAATATTGAAATAATAATTAATACTAAATCCCAATTATAATTTTCTTTTTACACCATGGGTTACGTTATTGGAGTTTTATTAAGGATCCCTAATTTATTGAAAATATAATATAGCCTATGTCACCCGGGGATAGTGTAGCTTTCCAACAGTGAAGGAATTTTTCAAATCGGTTTAGTAGTTTCGGAGCCTATTCAATGCAAACAAACAATCAAATCTTTCCTCTATATACTATTAGTACAGATAAGTTGTTTATGTTCGATGACATCGTGCAACAATAAATTTTGAAACAATACTCCGAATTACTTTAAACTGGTATAATTACGGAAATAATACAAAATTTTGTGGTGTAATCTTGTAGATTAGAGAAAAATAATTTTCCACACATTAAAAATAAAACAACGTAATACACTGGAAATAACGTCTCCTGACGAACCACTAATCTTCACGTAAATGTATATGTGCTGTGCACTTCTCACAGGCACTTGGGACACTGAACATCTTCCTCCCGTTGAAAGCTTCAGAAAGTACTAAAACTGATATGTTTCGTTATATATTCACCTTGGAATCCACATAATGACCAGATGTCATCAATTTTGATTGCTACTCTTAAATTTCAGGCATTTTAAGTAAGTGTTCCTAATAGAATCAATTTTTTGAAAAATTATCATAAATTGATAAAAATTTACTACTTTCAGATTTATTCCTTTGTATTCACCCGACTACCTATCTGCATGCCAAATTTTAACTTTCTAGGTTACCTGGAAGTTGGATATAGTTTTGATCTATAGGTCAGTCAGTGTTAAATTTCTCGATTTTTGGACGTTAATATCTGAATAACCGTTTGAGATGTGTTTATGAAATTTGGAAGACGTATGTATTTTGCAAGTCATAATAAATGAGCCAAATTTGACAGGTTTATGTTGAATAGTTTTTGAGTTATGAGGTGGTCAAAAGTGGCTCCAAATGATTCGTGTAATATTACACACGGTGCTGCTCGTCAATTCTGTTAGCTAAGAAATTGACTTGACACGCTCCGCGTGTCTAGATATACCTAATAGCTATATATTCGATATAACACTATATCGGATATATTTTAATTAGAATGATCGATGAAATGTTATATTTATGCAAATATTGTTCATTCAAATCTGAAACAGATGAACAAGCAGGAGGCGGGGTGCCCTGAAAGGCTACTGACTTTCTGATAATGCGAAAGAAATACATTTGTATATGAGTAAAAGGTGGGTTGCGTGTGTTGTGAATAAGTTTGTCAAATAGTAATGTGTGTTAAATAATAAAAGAATTTTGTAATACATAACAAAAGATGGTTTTGCGATATATGTAAAAAGAAAAAATATGTAAGTGCCTACTCATTTGTGCGCCACACTAAATAATTATTGCGACACAAAAGTTTTCTACTAAACAATAGCTCTATTCTGCCAATCTACATATTTAAACTACCCTTGATGCAGCTACCACAACCTCTACTTAGATTTTAACATTTAATAATTTTTGAAACAGTTGCAACATATAATATTATTATATTAATTGTTGCATACATACATCCTTTTTACTTTTTGGTTTATTCCATTCCACGTTTGTGAATATCTTAAAAAACAAAAGAAAGCTGCGAATTAGCTTGTTTTTTATTTAAATAATTTTAACACCACAGGTTAAGCTAAGTAACAAGTAAATCCATGATTATGATTATAACTTCGGACCAATTGATTGATGAATAACCTACTATAGATAGTTAGGATACAAACAACACAATCGGATTAAAACTGACTGATAGGTACCTATCTAACGTGCTAAAATAGTGGTATGGTTCCTTGTAAGACATCAGCTGACATGTGATGAGAAAATTACATAATTTGCCAGATAGGTCTCAGTGGAAGCATGCTAGGTTTACTGTTTACAGAAGATGCGTTATTAATAACATGAAATTTCATAAAAAAACCATTCTAATATTTTGTCAGTCTGTTCGTTTGCCAAGTTTCTACCTACACAGAGCACGTTTGCTAACTATGATCATAGCAAAGCAACAATTTCATCGTATGCACAATGCATGAATGTCATACAATGGATCGTATTTATACATTACATATTTATACGAGTATCGTGTAGTACGTACTCGTAACTACGTACAAACTACAAGCTTACAAGGTATCTTGTAACGACGAGCGCAGCGTAGGGAGCGCGCAAATGAAAATGAATGATTGCTTACAAGTGCCACTGATTACTTCCACATTGTGTGCAGATTGTATGTAGCATATACAAAGCCAATCCTTCGCGTTTAACGAGCCGGTTATATTTCATACAAGTACATTCACAAGCAAATTCTTAAGGCTTTACTGGTGATTTTATGATAGAAAGGATGTTCCCTGCTACCGGTGCTTAATTATGTGGGAATTTTAATTATATGGACCCACAATCACACATATTACACACGATGAGGGCACCTATTTGATCATTAGTTTAATACTTGTTTAATATTCTTTTGATTATTAAATTTTTAAACCAAGATTCCCCCATGTTAGTATTTTAAACAGTGTCTATGCTTCTTAAGTGGGAAGTATGATCTCGCAGGGGATCGTGGTACTGGGTTTTTTAACGTAACATACTAACAGAGCTAGAAAACACCCACGATACAGCCCATTTTAAACCAAAACGATAAAAAACACATATTTTAAAGTAGTGATGATTACCCATGGAAGGATAATGTTCTAAACATTTCATTGGATGCAACTATAAAAAGGTTGAGAAACACTGCAACAACGTTAGAATGATGGAGTACTAATCTGGAATGTATCTGCTTGTTATTCATGACACCAAAATACAAATTGAGCTGATATATAAACCTCATATATTTAAAGTATGCCTGAGTGAGTTAGAATTTGCAGTTGATTAAAAAATCTAAAATACTAATTAGAAATAAATAATTTTATTGGCTCCTTGGTTTGGGTTCAATATCTGCATCTTCATAGTCGAGAATCGAGATACATCATCACTACTTGGGATCCCTGTTACTACTAACATGAGATATTGAGATTAATTCTTATGGTTTGTATTACTCCCCTACTCAGGGCGGCAGCCATGATGCTGTATAATGCATGAATTATAATAATAATGCAGCATAAAATTTTTTATAACATCCAATATCTTTCTAAATATGTATATTTTTACTTTTTACTACTGCATAGATAATGAGTATTTTTTATAAACACCATGGCTAGTCTTTTTTTATGAATTGGAGTTTGAAACCTTTTGATTATGAAAAGCAGGAATTTTTCGTTGATAGCAAGACGTCATAGAAAATATAATAATAAGTTTTTTAAATTTCTTTGCATTGCTTTCAAAGTAATAGATAGATACAATACATACATATTTTTTTAGATAAGTCAAGTAATACATGAAAAGCGGAAATGAATTCATCTCATACCATGTCCCATGGGATATTTAATATGGTGGTTAAAAATTGGCTTTTCTGGCTGAAATTTCCGGCATATGGCAACGCTGTTTGAAAACATTTGCAAGTAGGATGTGAATCAATACATTTAATTTTACTAAAAGTAAACATAAAAATCATTTAATCATTAAACACTTACCCTATGAGCTCTTGTATCACCCTCCACATAAGCAATGGGTATTATCCTGTTCTTGTATAGCTTAAGAACCTCTTCAGTTGATACTTGTGTAAGGCCTCTATATACGGCCCCAAATTGAATTTGCAAGAATGAGTCCAGTTTTAGAAGCAGCCCTTTTTCAATGTCATAGTGTAATCCGCGAACAGCAAAATGAGGCTTGTACTCTAATTTTGATATTTCTGGAGGGTACTGAAAATATGATAAAAGTAGGTATAGTATTTTCATAGCTACAAATAAATTGACATCTTGTGAAGGGCTTTGTGAATTCCTAGGCTGTAACTTACGTCACCCAGTTGTAACTAACCACTAAAAAACAAAAAACATTCAATAATGTAAACATTTATATATCTCTGTTACTATGTATAATATATTATAAATACTATTTCACAAATTACCACCTCCGTAACATTCAAATACAAACTTGATTCACATTGTTGAGGAGTTTCTTTCGCTTCTTCTTTCTTCTCTAAAGTCCGGTTTACATATATTAAGTAATTAAGTAGAAAACTAAATTTTAACTAAATTTTACGTATGTAAATTAATACGTGTAAACAGACAATTTAATAACTTTTTACTTAAAATTTAGTTATCTACTTAATTACATAATACGTGTAAACCAAACATAAGATAAAACACCAAAACAGAGGTATGTAGTATTAAAAAATGATATGCATAAGTGAATTATCAAAATAGCCATTTTATTATAGTGAAATTATTATGAATTTGATATAATATAACTACGGACCTAAAAAAAATACGGACATAACCTTGTGTAACCGAGAGTGAAGCATAGAAATGGCCGACCGCTTACTACGTGTGCGTAATTTTGGGGTTACCAGTTATCACAATATGAATGTACATTTATCTATCTTTCAGCTACTCTTATGAACTCTCAAAACGTCTATGAAATTAGAATTTTATATATAAAAAAGTCAAATCTACATTCAATAAATGCATATTATTATATTTGATAAGATTAATGAATTTTATTAATTGACGACAGATTAAATACACTGGTTTAACCACTTCACTTATAGGGGAGGTACCTAAAATTTCTCCAATTTTGTTCTACCATTATCTTAACGTAATTAATATGACATACTTACATTGATCGATACCAAATTTCAGCTTTCTAATATTGTTAGTTTGTAAGCAATGCCGCGGACAGACGGACAGACATGGCAAACATATAGGTAAGGGTTCCTTGTTATTTAGTACGGAACCCCAAAAATATATACTTTTAAACTAAAGTAAGAAACTCGAACATTATACATACTATAATTTTCCCACACATTCTGGTTATTTGCTTAAGCAATATTGTTGGCAACATTGGCTGATTTTGTGGTTACAAATTTTTCTGGTTTGTTTTGTTAATAACTTTAGGAAAAAAGTGATTAAATTACAAGCTTACTTGTGAACGGTGATCCCTTTATGTTTTTTAACTGAATTACAATTGTTCTTGCAACTTTTAATAGCACACAAAGGCATTTTTATTATTCTTTATCAACTCCCGTTGTCCGTATGACTCGAGTGCGGTCCGGCGCCGGAATGAAACCGATTGTGTCAATGTGTGGGTGTTTACTTGTACGAATAGAGAGTTGGAATTCCGATGGGTGCTTCACTGAATTTGTTCTTGAGATTACGTCTGTATTTTTTTTAGGTCCGTGAATATAACCTATGAGTTTAATATTACCGACCTACCCTCAGAAATGTTATAATGTACGGTACTCACCTTATATTTTTCCAAAAGCATGTCACGCCCCAAATTATAGAGCAAATGCTCCAATTTTGATTTGTAATGAGCCAGGGTATAGTCATAATCAAATCCATACACTTTGACTTCGGACAGGTCCAGCTCGTTACAAGCAAACACTCCTCGGGGATTCACATCTTGAGGCAATTTTTTTGCTAAAAATTAATAAATCAATATGAATTCACGTATGATTATATAAAAGGTAGATTTTTGAATAAGTAAACAAACATCACATACACCGGTATTTTAATTTTGTTCTGCAATACGCTTCTTTCAAAAGTTCTCGTGTCGAAAAATACTTGCTCAAAAATAACACATTACTCTTTGTTTTATTTCGACATAAGTTATTGTTAATATTTAATAATCCACCCACGATAGTATTACATAAAGACATTTTCTAATTATTTCACTATTTTTATGTTCAAACAGTATCAATGCATTTATTGCATAAATTATTTATTTTAATAGCCTTTCAAAACATTCGCGATCGAGAAATTAGGCAAATACTCTAATAAACTGCAAGATCTCAAAATTTGATTTTATTCGTTGCATAATTTAGACAGAACGCCTACGGTAAATATTACACACATCGGTCACACGTTATGCACGATTTCACGAAATCAAGAACAAAACCTAAATCTCAACTACGCACAAGCAAACTGACTGAACCAGGGGCTACTCACTTTTGTTTCAACGTCAAATATGACTTATGTAAAATTTTTAGCCAATATCTGTCATATTAGGTCATAAATGTTGGTAGTAATTTTTGACATGACAAAAGACAAACAAATGTAATGATGTCAAATTTCCGTGTCAAATTCTTCTAAAATAAAAATTTTGTTATGGGGAAAAATACCAAAAATTAATTAAACACCCCTACTATCAACACCAAATTTATTTCTCGCGGCCCTTCCCTGTAGACCCTGATTGGTAAGTTTCATGACTATTAATGATATGAATAAGCATAGGTACTATGTTAAAGTAATGTATGAAGCTTACAATTATTGAATTTATACTTTATTCATTAGAACTTTACATTGCTATATTCTTTTCATATTCTTTTAGATGTCGACAATGGGTTAAAGCCATTGGAGACGAAGATTTGGTATATTTGCCTATTGAAAAGTTACACCAATTATTTGTGGGCGGACGTCACTTCAGCATTTAATACCCAAGGAAGCAGATTATTTAAAAATGACCTCCTATATAGGTAGGTGTTAACAAATACTTGGAATTGTTAAATAAAATTATAATATTATTCAAGTGTGGCTTTTATTTTAATCTATAATTAAGGATAAAAAGGTATTAAAGCCTAACAGCCATGAACAGAATAAAAGTACAACACTAGTTATCGATAATATTAAGCCCATCACTAGTTGTCGGCCTTGTCGGTATGTTGGCGGCCTTGTTTCCGGTTTACCACAGATGGTATTAAATTAAATTCGCACAGAGTATTTAAAACACTATGGCTCATCGTTTATCCTGTAATGTTGGTATCGTTTATACTGAAATGTTTACCTGAATTTTTAGCTATAGACAATGTTCTATGTGGCGTCTCTTAAAACGTAGTGATTAAGTACTCTGTGGACTGAACTGAAACGTCTTCTTAAACTATACTGAGGCCGCGTTCCACTAGATGCTCAAAACGCTCACAATGATCAAATTAGTATGAGATTTTGATCGTTGTGAGCGTTGTGAGCGTCTAGTGGAACGTGCCCTAAACCAACTGTCATGTCAATTGATTATGACAAGCAGTGTTACCAGAATATTTTTAACGAATCGCCTCGCCGGAGCACGCGTGTAGCCCCGAGATAGCCCCATCGTGGCGCACAGATAATTATGTAGTTAAGGAGGGAAAGTTGAAATAAATTCATGAGCTCATTGTGGCTCATTATTGCTTTTATAGTTAACGTTTATGTTGGGCTATATTGGGCGCGTTCCACTAGACGCTCACAACGCTCACAACGATCAAAATCTCATACAAATTTAATCGTTGTGAGCGTTTTGAGCGTCTAGTGGAACGCGGCCTTAGTTCTCTGTGTTAGTGTTGTCATATGAGAGAACAAATACACCTATTTTAATTAATCAAATACAATTTATTATGTTTCCATTAAAAAACGTTGAAGAATATTTATTTATTATCCCAATAATGATTTTTGTGAAACTTTTTGTAAAAAAAGTAATGATTTGTGCTTCAATTCACAAAAAAAACGTCATAATTATGTTACCTCAATATGGCAGAATGAAGCTCTTTGCTTTGCCTCGCAATGCAATTAGTAATAAAAAAGTGTCATAACAAAATATGCGCCAAAGTTCGAGCCGACTGCGACTGCTTATTTTCTTTTTGTTTAAAAAATTTGATTTGGAAAGATTTGGAGAACTTAAAAAATCAAACCAAAGACTTACTCAGTCGGTGTGTTTTTATAAACTCCCGATCCGTTAAGGCGTATGGATTCGCCGTTAGCCTACGTGTTCGCGCTTTAGCTTGGCGATCTCGTTCATCTGTTTCGTTAGCTAAGGCTAACATCCTCCATCCAAAGCGCAAACTCATTTTCACTAGAAAAAATGGTTGTCTGTTAAGACGGTTTACGGACGGTACTTTAACGTGACAACGTCATGACAAAGCTCCGCTCCGCCCCGCTCCGCTCCACTGCGATCGCTTACGGCTCGCCTACGGCATCGGTTACGATACACCGATCGTAGCCGATAGTGCCTCTCTCTCGCTTTTGCCGCTCACTCGCTCGGGGAACGCTACATTTTTCATAGATGCCTGGTGCTCATCGTTTTAATAGACGTTATCGTCGTCGTTTTAATAGACGTCAAAAATTAAATTAATTAGGTTAGAGGTATTGTATTCAAAAACACGGTAATTAATATTTACAAATGATAAAATCTATTAAATAATTAATTTATAATTTACTTACGAAATATAATTTTACTTTCACTGACTTCTATGTCTAATTGACAAAAGTAAGCAATGAGTAACTTCTAACTCTAAGAAAGCGTCAACAAAACTGCTTAAAAACCGTACCGAGATGTTATTTCAAAGATGTTTATGAGAATACTCTCAAACTGCGATCGGAAACACGCTATCTTGACGTGCATCAACAGAATACCTATTTGTGACGTGAGCGTGTTTGACTAGCGCTCGCGTGACGCGAGCATGTTTGACAGCGCTCGCGAAAGCTACGAGAATACCGAAAGTGTTATTTTGATCGGAACGTCACTGCAACTACACTGCAATCGAACTTCTTAAATTACGTGAATTAGGGTGGCTCGCGCAATCACCACCAGTGTGATCATCTCATAAATAGCGAATCTGCCACAGACTGGGCCAAACATCTGCCTCACTTGGCGCCAAAAATGCCAAAAATATCCTTAAAAATACCTTCATGGAAACGAAAAAATACACAACGAATTCAATGAAATTTCTTTAAAGCTCGGTCAGTTAATCCCAAAAAATAGGGGTAAGGTTACATAAATTCCGGGACGGCTGAAAATACGTACGAATTTTCGGAACACCATTATAAATGCACCCATGTGGTGCAATGGTTACCATTTATTTATTTTATTTATTTATTTATTTATTTTGAATATTTATAACTAAATAAACATTACAGATTATATATCCAATTTGTTTACTTAGCTTAAGACTTACAGACTAGAGAATGAATAAATCCTCTGACCGTCATACGAAATTCAGCTGGCGTCGAATAAAATAGGTCTAGACTGGAATCCCAAGTCAGCATACCATTCAGCAAGGTCAATGCACGCACCAGAGGAGATTGTCTGACCAAAACTAATCTGCAGGTTGGAACTGCGAACAACTTTCTTCGACGAGTTATAATATATCTTTCCGGGACGTTAAACGATATTAAGTCTAGCACTGATGGATTGAATATATCACCCCTGATTAAATGATAAAAATACTCCATCAGCGCCACCTCTCTTCTTAGTTCAAGGGAGTCATATCCTAACATTCCCAAAAGAAATAAACTAGGATAGATATGTGGGAAACCTACGTAATAGCCATACTGCTTAAAATATAGCCATCTAAGAAATTTCTTTTGGAGTTTCTCCAACATGAGCTTATATTTTACTTCATGTGGACTCCAGATAACTGCGTTGGTTTCTAACGTGCTTTTTACGAAGCTGTTATATAAAGTTTTAATTACAGCGACACTATCAAAGTCCTTACATTGCCTCAACACAAAGCCTAACGATTTATAAGCTTTTGTTGTTGTAACACGAATATGATCATTAAAGCTCAGATTTGAATCAATTAAAACTCCCAGGTCTTTAACAATTGGTTATGTCTTATTAACAAATTATCGTAAAGCTTATAGTCGTACCTGATTGGATTGTTCGATAGGGTAAATGAGACTACAGAGCATTTTGTTACATTAAACATAAGCTTATTACGTAAACTCCATTCGGAGACCATGTCTATGTCATTCTGAAGCATTTTACAGTCTGATGATGTCCTGATTTTTAAGAACAATTTCAGGTCATCTGCAAATAAGAGACAGCGTGCTGTACTAACCATATTGGGCAAATCATTGATAAAAATTAAAAATAACAAAGGTCCAAGATTAGATCCCTGACTTATTCCGGAAAGCGTGTAATAAGGCTTAGAGACGTATCCTTTATACTGCACATACTGCCTCCGATGGCGGAGGTAGCAGGAGAAGAACCGTATCAGGGCGGGAGAGAATCCGGCAGCAGCAAACTTATGGAGAAGTAGGTCATTATCCACTGTGTCAAATGCTTTCCGGAAGTCAAAGTACGCTGTGTCAACCTGACAACCATCATCTATCGCTCCAGCAGTATATGTGTAAAAAGAAAGTAAATTACTAGTAGTTGAGCGCCCACCTCTAAATCCATGCTGTGCGTCTGAGAGCTGGTTCTCAAGTTGAACACTTATTAACCGATATAACACACATTCGAACAATTTACCAAATACTGATAATACCGCTACCGGTCTGAAGTTACTTACATCTAAGCCGAAATTGTTCTTTGGAACCGGGACTACCCGAGTGATCTTCCACACCTCTGGATATGTAAAATTTGTAAGGCATAAGTTAAAAATGTAATGCAGTGGTTCAGCAAATACGGCACTACAATCTTTAATAATGTACGGTGGAATACCATCAGGACCGACAGATTTTTTCGGTTTAAGTTTTTTAAGAGCCTGCTTTATGTCTTCGATACTCAGGGAACCAATATGAATGTACCTACTACAGGATCCTATAGATAAAGGTGTATTCGGATCAAGTATTGGTGGTGTTTCTGAATATACTGAATAAAAATATTCAGCAAGTTTCTCCGCACTCTGACTATCAGCCAGTGGCTTCCCATTATGTACGAGTGGTTTATAATTTTTATTCTTATTACGCTTAGAGGCTACATAGCCCCAGAACGTTGAAGGATTACTTTTTATATCACCTTGCATTCTTGCTTTATATAGCTGGTAATCAGCTTTAATGCTTAATTTAACAACCGCTCTATAGTAAGAAAACTTTATACGATATTTACTAACAGACGTCTTTTTGTGCAGACGATGATAGTGTGCTTTAAATTGAATGTAGCGTTTTGTTAAAGACGTGTACCACACAGGGTAAATATACCGAGGTTGTACCGCCGCACGCAGTTTACTTGGAACGCAGTTATCGATACAAGTGTTTAACATACGATAGAATTCTAAAACGGCTTCCTCCGGATCACAGATGGATGTTAATGATTTCCAGTTAACATTTAAAAAACTTTTATACAAGTTGTGATAATTAGCCTTTCGAAAATCCCATTCTTTGTTAGCGTTAACAGCTGGGTCCTTGTTGTCTACTTTATTTACCTCGTCTTTAAATAGCTCGCCTTCAATTAGTACTTCAAGAGGTGGGTGATATGCATCTGGTAATATCAGCGAATCAATCGCCTTGCGTACAGATACCCTGCCCAATGATGAACTAACCAAGACCAAGTCAAGACTGCTACCATAATCATTCAAAATTCCATTTACCTGCTGTAAGTCGCAAAACGATAGAAAATTATCCATATTAAAAGTACTTGCCACATTAGCAGAGTTTAAATTAAAATCTCCACATAACAACACTCTATCATACTTCAAACACTGTTTCTAAGATTTTAAACAACGATAAATATTTATTCTCGTCCGTGTTCGGTGGTACGTAAATACACACCACAACTAATATACAACTACTATTTCTAAATAAACTCGCACCAATCACATCGGCCCCGGTACACGTATAATTCGGTATATCTATTGGTCGTAAATTATATTGTGAGCTGGTAATAATGGCAACACCACCTCCACGTCTTGAGCCTGGTCTATCTGCTCGGAGAATATTGTATCCTTGCATGACTACTTCCGAATCACCAATCCCCGACGTCAGCCAAGTTTCGGACAGTAGTATAATATCGGCTTGCGATGCAGTGATTTCTGTAGATAAGCTATGTAGTTTAGTTTGTAATCCACGTACATTTTGATAGTAGATTAATAGATTATCATGTCTGTTATGATAAGTTATTCTATTGATTTCGGCGCTCCCCTGCCTGCCTCCTCCGAAACCACTCATTGAAACGAGTATTAGGCGGCCAATTTGTTGGTGTCATAAAAAATGTAAATACACTTTCTGGAACTGACACCACAAATGAAGCATAATTAGAATGACTTAAATTTAGTTTTTCCACAACATACGGAGTTTCATTCGCCTTTTTCTTCATCCTATACGCCTGCACGCTATCCGCTGTAGTATCACTACGTAAAGACCACAAATGAATCATGCGCGTCTTCTCGACGGCTGTTAGTCCCTTATCAATTTCGCCTACTCCTCGAATAACTGGGCGAGATTTTTACGGCGCACAACTGTTGTCCATTGCTCCTTACTTGAATCATCGCCGAGTACTTGTTGGACAAAACCCAACGATGGACGTGCAACGTCGGAAACTTTCGTCGCTTCATTTGTCTCAGTAGTAGCGGGAACCTGTGCGCTCGCGTTATCATCGGTTGCCGTCGCATCTTTGACGTCGTCGTTGCCAGTCGTCATAGCACGGGCACGGCGGCGGCGGGTCATTATCGGCTCGCTCTTTTTCTCGCATTGAAATGACTGCTGCGCTGCGGTTGACGTCTCGCTCTTTTTTAGAGGTCTTGCTGCGGTTGCTTCGATGCGTTCTAACGTTGTACCCACTGTTGGTACATTTTTTTGTTCGTTGTTTTGAATGCATCTAATTTTCCTTGTAATGATCGAACCATTTCAGTTAGTGCATTTATTTTCAATTCCATTGGAAGCACTATACTTTGGAATAACTTTAATACTTCATCGGACACAGGCTTGTCCATTTTACACTACTTATTAAAATAATTTTACGGAGCGTAAACAAACACATGAACACTGTCAAACGTACCCGCAGAATAGAAGAACCATGCCAGATCGCCGCACCAAGGGTCCTGGGTTCGATTTCCAGCGAGGCGGAAATTTGAATGATGAGTTTGAATTTCTGTTCTAGGTCTGGGTGTGAATGTACCTGTCTATGTTGTGTGTTTTCCATGGCACCCACGACACAGGGAATCCTAGTGTGGGGCTATGAGTGTGAGGCGTTATTATTATTAAACTAGCTGTTGTCCGCAGCTTCGCATACGGAAATTATGTTTTACCATATTTATACCTCTTGCAGAAGAAAATTTAAAAAACGGTGAATATAATATAAGTAGGTACTTATATTCATTAACTTAATACTAAACCCCACCATAAAATCACAAAGGATTCCTCCAGGAGCGGGTTTTGAAAAATAAGCAATATTCACATTAATTTGTATTTTTTTTCTTTTTTTTGCAAAATTTGGGAAAAACTGAAAAAGATGTGTTCCATAAATTTAAGCAAGGAACATTTGTTGCAAATTTGAAGCAAATCGGTTGATGTTTTAAAAATATTCCATACAAACTTTCATCCCGTTTTCCAGGGAAACCTTTTAATTTTCCGGGATAAAAAGTATCCTAAAATATGACCCGGAGTATTAGTAACAACTTTACCAATTTTCATCTAAATCCGTTCAAGGGTTTTCATGTGATGCCCGGACAGACAAACAGACAGACAGACAGACAATAATTCAAAAAAAAAATTTTTTTTTGCTCTAACACGTTATTGAAGTGTCCCCTAATCAAAATTTTTAAAAAATATTCAATGTACAGAAAATTTGCCCTTTGAGTTTTATTATAGTATATAGATAAAATATGAAAAGTCCCTATCGATCCACCATTATCAAAAAAAAAATTCAAGGTCATAATTCACAAATATGGATTTTTTGCGTTTTTCAGACAAACGGTAATTTTTATAAAATAAAATTATGTAAACAGAAATTGTAGCTCATGCATTATCTATAAAAAAATCACTTATTCTAACAATCACCATTATTGAGATAATATAGCGATTTGAAAAGTTAAAAAATCATCCTCACGTTACTTGTACTGTAGGGGAGCTACCCTGAATTTTTTAAAATATTTTCTTCTACAATTTTGAAGTTTTGATGAATATGTAGATCTGAGATGTAGATGCCTGCCAAATCACTGCTTTCTAGTAATAAGGTTCTCGTCGCCATGCTGCAGTCAAAGGTCAAAGTTCGCAACTGTAAGTCTTTTGCGATTGTTCAACCAAACAATAAGTTTTATTATGAAAATAGAGGAGACTAAAATTAAAGATTATGCAATTACCTATAAAAAATATTTTAGCACTTTTTATCTTAAGAGTCACCGTTTCTGAGATATAAGGCATAAAAAATTGTTGTTGAATTTATGTAACTCCTTATACAAATAATTTTTATTTAATTATACAACGTTATTCTTTATATATACAAAAAACGACATACGTGTCAAATATTTCCGTCTAAGCAATGTACCTTAAACATTTTCAAAGGTGTATCTTGAAAACTCTAAGTTACAAGCTAGCTGTGTTGTTCCGTTGTTCCCGCATAAACATGGTCACCGAGCGTGCGGCCCGCATCGATACACGCCCGCCGCGGTGCCATGTTGGCATTTCAAAAATGTACCGTCGCACTGCCCTTACACATTATTACCGCACACTGCTAACATTCGCTTCATTTCTGTGTACTGCACATTACTGTATCAAAAACTTAGTACCCAAATTTTTTATGACACGATAATAATAATATTATGAGAGGCGCAAGCAAAACGCCCGGCTTGACAATCTTAACATTGACAACCGAGTAAAAGTTTATGTATAAGTTAACAAAATTAAGACTGTTAGTAGTAGTTCTCCCATTCCATACGTCTATGTGAAATCTGATTTTGTTGTTATTATAACCAACTAAGTTGAAACTAACTATCAAGACTTTAGATGGCTGGTAATAACTATGTTTGGCATTGATGTCCAATTTGTAACATTTTTAGGACAAAATATAATATGGTGTAATAATTATTGCAATCATTATTAACAAACTACTTTTACGATTATGAACGACTATGAATAAACTACTTTCAGGTTTCATATATAATACTAACGATGTACATTAAAGCTAATATAATTACTATAAAAAAGATGAATTCTCTTGGAATCTCATAAATATGCCAAAATCTGCCACTTTTGTAAATCGTCAGCATGATCTGCCATGTATACAAAATGTAGGTGCGAGATTTGCCAAAATAACAGAAATCTGCCACACTGGTCACACTGGCGAGCGCTCGCTTGGGGGTCGTCGTCGTCGCCCACTCACGCGCGCGCTTCACTTCATTCGACAACGGCTACTGCTAAAAAAAGTAGTAGTGCCGTACGTACGTAATATTAATGAATCTAAAACTACTAGTAACAAAAATTCGTATATTCAAAGTAATATTAAAGAATAAAATTTTGATGTTCTGTTTGTTTGTTTTTAATTATTAAACTCAAAAACTACTGGAACGATTTCAAAAATTTCTAATAACTCCTGAAACATGTGTCAAAAAATTGTACCCCTAGTGTATGCCCCTAAAAAAATATGGCCCTTAATAATCTAAATTTTACTAACAAAAAATAACCGACTTCAAAGTCTCAAAAACTACATAGTTGTCAAATCTCGTTCAAATTTATGTGAGACCACATGACAAGCGCCTGCTTTCGATTAAAAAAAAATATCATCGAAATCGGTTGGCGTGATATTGAGTTATTCGTCAATTTGTTGCGCACATCTTAACACAAATTTACGACTTATGTGGTTTTCTCATGGATGCCATTGTCAGATCTCAATAAAATTTATGTGGGACCACATGACAGCCATCAGCTTTCGATTAAAAAAAGAATCATCAAAATCGGTTCGCCCAGTCCAAAGTTCTGAGGTAACAAACATAAAAAAAAATACAGTCGAATTGAGAACCTCCTCCTTTTTTGAAGTCGGTTAAAAATACCCCTTTTCATCTAACTTACCCCCAAATTTATAAGGGAAACCCCCAATTTGGCAACACTGGCTTACAAGTACATGCCGCCACAGTACACATATTATAAACAGTAAAGTGACTCGGCCCGATTCTCGAAAAACTTGCCTACGCGTCGCCGCGCGCTAGGGCTGTCCGCCGACAGTATTTTAATTTTATAAAACGACTTGAGTTTCTTTGTAGTTTTGTATTTATAAATGTTATATTTTCTATTTTAATAAATGCAATTCATTGTGAATAAAAAGGAAGTGTTCCATAAAAATCTATGTTGTGTTTTTATTAGTACTGTGAAGGTTCGTAAGCCTTCAGTATTGTATTAGAGACATAGACTATTAGGGTATGGTAAGTTCTTCTTGCAGGTTAAGGTAAATAAAAAAGGTACAACTGTCCGATTCTATAAACTTTATACCTATTGCTAAATTAATTTATAACATTGAAATCAAAGTTACAGTAGCAAGTAGCAATAACGTTTTAATGACAAATTAGACGCAAATATTCAAATTACAATTATTACAAATTACAATATTAGGTACAATTATTAAAGTACCATTACGGAGGTCGCCTATCCAATCCATTCAATGTCCATTTTCTGCAAACGTTGCATTTATTAGTTTTTTTTTAATGTAAATAGCCGGCAAACGAGCTGACGATCCACCTGATGGTAAGTGGATATCGTCGCCCATGGACACCAGCAACACCAAAGGCATCACTGATGCGTTGCCGGCCAAAAAAGAGAGAAGAAGAAGAAAGAAAGAACTGGCTCTCAAGCCCCCAGCCGGAACACGAAGAGTCGTTTGGTGGCTGACTCATCATACTCAAGGGTGGTAACTATCCAGGCGAACCCCATGGAGATATAATAATAGTACCTAATAATGGCATTAATTAACAATTAAAATCAATATTACCAATATAATCCGTCGAGGGGCCCTACCACCAGCGGGCCGGATTTAGTCGCCTTTTACGACACCCATCCGGCGTGGGATTGGGGTTAGTATTCTAAGCCGCCCCAATACGACAAAAGAAATAATAATCAACCATTAGATTTTTTTATCTATCTTTTATCTTATCTATTTTTTAGCTATCACTGCTACTTATTATATAGTATTATATATACTATATAATACGTACTTGTAGGTAGGTGTATAAAAATAGTGTCTTACCTTTCGGAGTCTCCAGGTAACGTAAACAATGATATTCCTGGGTGACTTAATGTCGAATTAAAGCACCCAAAAACAGCACAATAATGTCTACTATTTCTGTTGCCCTTTTCTACTGCCATTTTAAATTAAAATCTAAATCCACAGCCGCACACGACCATACAGCTCAACCAGAGTAGAAAAACTAAAAAAATTGTTATTTGTACCGACCGGACCGTGTTACAAGCTCCGCTCGTTCGCCTGTCGGCAATCGCCACGCAGCGGCCGCTGTCGCCCTCGTATCGCACGCGTATTCGGATGTGGGTAGGTCTAACGCGCTTTTCGGCCGTTTGTATGAAGAGCGACTACTGTATGTACTGTGATGCCGCGTTCGGCGTGCCGGGGCTGGCGGCAGGGTGACCATATGTGGCAGGATCCTGCCATTTTGGCAGGATTTGCCCCTTATTTTAGCCTATGGCAGGATCAGTTGACGTTTTATAAAACTTGGCAGTATTTGGCAGATTTGAGGTGCTGAAAAAAAATTCACTATCGCAACTTAAAATTCCGAAAATGGCAACCCCATAGACTAAATAAAATACATTATAAAATTATAGACGGATATTTATAATTATAGACGGATAATTCAAAACAAAATGTCGCTGGAATATGGTCCCAAACAGGTAGATGTAGTACCTAGATCTATGGTCCCAAACTTGCGGACGTTGTGTGAGTGCGCTCCTCTATGCGTGTGTGACATCGCGTATACCAGCCCTGGGAGATTTTCCCTATAATTTAGGGATTTCTTTTTGATTTTACCTAAGTTTCTATTAGAATTTTACATAAAGCATTTTTTTCAGCATGCTGTGCAAAAATTCCCTATATTTGTTTATATTCCCTATATATTTATATTTGACCTATATATTTATATATATCTGACGACCCGTGTGGCGCAATGGTTACCATGTCGGATCGCCGCACCGAGGGTCCTGGGTTTGATTCCCAGCAAGGCGGAAATTTGAATAATGAGTTTGAATTTCTGTTCTCGGTCTGGGTGTGAATGTCCTTGTCTATGTTGTGTATTGTCCATGGCACCCACGACACAGGGAATCCTAGTGTGGGGCTAAAAAAAAATATACTGTATACCGTATTTATGTTATTATAGGTATTTATGTATGCATGTATATTTGTTATAAAATTACTTATTCTGCAAATTTTAGTAATTATTCTAGAGTATTATATATATTTCGTGTTGACACCTGCCATCAGCTATTTCCACATCCACCGGGTTGACTGGTGGACAATGCCATTAGGCATTAAGTTTACCCTTTGTTTCTTCTTTTTAAGAGGTGACATAAACATGTAAATAAATAAATAAATAAACCTGGCGTATGTATCGTAAAACTTTAACACAAATATTAAGGTTGATGCGAAAACCTTTTGAAAATTTTATTTTCATTAAAAATAAACAATAAAAAATTATAAAATTTTAGAAAAAATCACGTGACTACGTACCTACGCGCCACTATAATTAAAGGAGTCACTTTAGTATGGTGTCAACGACTTTTACACGTGAAGTTTTGTAATTTTAATAAGTATTAAATGATTAATTCTACATTAAAACCAAACAAAGATATGCTAAATCGTATGAATCAAGTTATGTATAGAGACGAAAAATGATATGATGCTAACTCCAGTGTATAATAAAAATATATATATAAGTACATTTATATAGTTTTTTTTTGTATAATACAACGGTAAACAAAGTTGGCAGTATTTGGGCATTTTTCATTAATCAGACCGGCAGGATTTGGCAGGTTTTTAAGCAATGTGTGGCAGGATCTGTAATTTAAATATGGTCACACTGGCTGGCGCCTGGCACATTACACACTTCATTGGTTATATCACTCGATATATATTTAATAATTCACGTGCCATATCAACTACATGCATCGAAACCGTCTTTTACAGTCTGTTACATATTATAATTTATTGTGAGCGCGTTTATGATAAGTTCATGGTTCACGCGGGCCACCGGGTGCCACCGGCCAAGCTACAAATAATAATTCGAATTCCATCGTGCGAAAGAGAGAAAGCAACATTTGTGATTTGAGCGACACAGTGCCACCAGCTAGAAGAGAGAATTTGTTTATGTGAAATTGCATCTTATTTTCATCGACATTAGACTTTAGTTTGTCTGATTTTTTTAACTTGCTTAGGTAATCGCTACATTACAAAAACGTTGAATGAAAATAAGTCTTATTTTAAGCTAAGTAAGGTTTTGATTGAACTATGTAGGTACATGAAATTGTTTGTAATGCTAAATTCACGTCGCGCCGTGACTCGATACGGTGCGATTTCATTCACTTCACAGTTCACGCCCGGCCGGTCTCTCGCACGGTTTCGTTGCAATTTTAAGTGTTTTAAACATACCTAGTGATTTATAACTACTTTGGTTCTTGTTTAGCTGATTAGTATCGTGTGTAAATGATTCTTTTGTAAATACATTCGTTCTAAAAATATATATTAGATAAAGTGAAATTAATAGTGTACTCCAGTGACTTTTGTTACGTTACGTACCTACCTACTACGCGTTCACTTCAAGCACAGAAGAAATTGCTTCAAGTTTGCCCTCGTTGACCGTTATTTACGATTTCATAGTTCGGTACTGTAGACAAAAAAGTAATCAAATAATTTCACTAACTTAATTAACAAATTACGTTTACCACTGTGTAAAACATTTTCTATTTTAGTCGTTGTAGCGACAAAAAATTAACGAAAGTAAAATAAATCAATAGAAAAATAGGCTCAGCTTTAGAACAGGGAATGTCGAAAAGATGGTTCAAATAATTTTTTTTACGTAGATTATATTATTAAAAGACGATTACGAAAGTTTCACTTTACGCAAATTAATAGTTTATGAGATATGAATTTTTAAAATATCGAATTATTCCCAATTATTTGCTTAGATTTATGACATATTACGTCAAAACGCGACAGCCATCTTGAATTTCGTGTCAATTTAACAGGTTATCCGTCAATTTAGCTTCAATTTCTGATAGTAGCTGTCATAAATCAGCCATGACAGTCGTCCAATATGTCAATCTCATCATTCATTGTCTATACCACAGAGTACATATTTTCGTGTCCATTCTCGCGTGTGAGAACATTATTGTTATCGCGCTTGAGAATTTTCGTTGAATACAACCACTATTGAATTGAAAATAACAAATTGAATAGCACAAATATTTTTAGTTATTATACAACTATGTTAAAGTCAAATCAAATCAAATGAAAAAACAACTGAACTCAAATCGAAAGAAGGATAGGTTAGGTTATGGTTGTCTGATTTTATTAATGAAAAAATAGGAACCCCGCGAAGCGGGGTTCCGTCGACATCTGTGGCGAAGCCCCCGCCATGGAAAAACAACTGAACTCAAATCGAAAGAAGGATAGGTTAGGTTATGGTTGTCTGATTTTATTTACGAAAAAATAGGAACCCCGCGAAGCGGGGTTCCGTCGACATCTGTGGCAAAGCCCCCGCTATGAAAAAACAACTGAACTCAAATCGAAAGAAAGATAGGTTAGGTTATGGTTGTCTGATTTTATTTACGAAAAAAATAGGAACCCCGCGAAGCGGGGTTCCGTCGACATCTGTAACATAGTCTTATTACGGCGTTACTAGAGTAGATTAAATCACATAGTATCTGTGACTGATACAACAGTTTGATGTACCTTTGTCATTTCTGGCGTTTAATTTTGAATATAGAGCCTTAATTTAGTACTGCGGTTAGAAAAGTTATTTTCCATTTTCTCGGAAATGGTGCGTCGCTGAGAGTTGCGAAAGGTATCGTTGTAATCAGGAGCGAATCCTTTATAACTGTATGATTAATAAACACCGAAATAGCTTGATAAACTTACACCCAATTTTTATTTTCAAAATTTTTTTTTCTCGAAAACTAAAAGTTTGCGTAAATTGCGGTATTCAAAAACGTGTTGTACACCCCCTCCTCCCCCCCCCAAAAAAATTTTCATCGAAATTGGCGTAATTCCCTGTTCTAAAGTGCTTCCGAAAAATAATTTAACGAAAGTAACATTAAAAACCAAGAACAAATTCACAAACGCACGCGCCGCGCCGCGCCGCACGGGACCTCAAAAGTACGCTGGTAGCGTTGCTGTCCGTACTAAATAAGGTGCGGTACGAGGATTGGGACGGGAGGTAAGGGCAAACTTGAAGTGAACGTGTAATAGTAGGTAATAAAATCAATCACAATGTCATCAATAATATGGGATTATTACGAAAAAATCCCAGATAAAGAAGCAAGTGCGAGATGTATTCTTTGTAAAAAAGAATATTCTTATAAAACTAATACGGGCAATTTAAAGAAACATTTTATGTATAAACATTTGAGTGCCTACCACAATTTAGTGAATCCTATGAATAACCGTGCAAGTATTGTAAATAGTGAAAATACACCATCAAGCACAATGTCATCAACAATATGGAATCATTACGAAAAAATCCCAAATAAAAAAGCAAGTGCGAGATGTATCCTTTGTAAAAAAGAATATTCTTATAAAACTACTACAAGCAATTTAAAGAAACATTTGATGCATAAACATTTGAGTGCCTACTACAATTATTTGAATTCTATGAATAACCGTGCAAGTGCAAGTATTGTAAAAAGTGAAAATACACCATCAATCACAACGTCATCAATAATATGGAATTATTACGAAAAAATCCCAGATAAACAAGGAAGTGCAAGATGTATCCTTTGTAACAAAGAATATTCTTATAGAACTACTACGAGCAATTTAAGGAAACATTTGATGTATAAACATTTGACTGCCTACCACAATTTATTGAATTCTACGAATAACCTTGAAAGTATTGAAAATAGTGAAAATACACCCGAAAATCCGCAGCTTTCAGCTGTTGAACAGGTGCCAGAAAGACCCAGTTCGTCGCAGCTAGATTCAGTTCATTCATCAGATGAATCAGAACTCCAAACCATAGCACCAGGTTTGGGACCAACGGGACCACAGAAACGCAAACAGGAAGAAAACAATATTACTGTATATATTCCACTTATGTTAGATCTCCAACAAGAGAAGAAGATAGATGAAAAATTACTAGAGATGATCACAAAAGAATATCAACCGTTTTCAATCGTCGAAGATCAAGGATTTCGAAGTTTTGTTAAAACATTAAACCCCAATTACGAATTACCAAACCGAAAATTAATTTCTGGAACATTAATACCCGGACAATTCATAGAATGTAAAACACGCATTATGGAATTGGTCCAGAAGGCAAAAAAATTGTGTATTACCGCAGACTGCTGGACATCTCTGGTAATGGATTCATATATTTCTGTAACTGCTCATTTTATACTGGACTTTGAACTTCATACTGTCTTGCTGCATTGTGAGCATTTTAGTGGTTCGCACACTGCTGCCGCTTTGGCTACATCTCTAAAAAACATAGCACGAGAATTCAAAATCGAAGATAAAATTACACTGGCAGTGTCTGATAACGCTCACAACATCAAAAACGCTATCGAAATAACACAGTGGCCATTCTTCGGTTGTTTTCTTCACAAATTAAACTTAGTTATCGAAAAGGCGATTGGGGTCATTGACTTCATACTAGAAATAGTGAAGAAAGTGGTCGTCCACTTTAAAAAGAGCAATCTCGCTACAGAAGCTCTTCTAGAATATCAAACCGATTTTGAAAAGATAATACAAGTTCTTCGATTAATTGAATCTGTTCCTACACGATGGAATTCTGTATTTTATATACTGCAGAGATTCTTAAAACTACAGGGCGCTCTTCAAGCAGTTATACCTATATATTTAGTTGACTTTTCAATCATATCCGTTGAAGTCTGGGAAGCGATAAAACAAGTTTGCATGATTTTACAACCCTTTGAAGAAGCAACTAGAGTTATGAGTGGCACACAATACCTGACAGCGAGCTTGGCTATTGTTATAGTAGATGGCCTAAAAAATGTAATAAAATTAATGAAAGATAAGCCAATATTCGGCGTGGCAAAAACCTTTCTTGGAAAGCTAGAAGACGGTATCACAACATATTTTCCGGCAACAGAAATCGAGGATAATATGCTTCTAGGTGTATGTACGTTTCTGGACCCCCGATTCAAAATCCACGCATTTTTGGATCACGCTGTGGCAGGATCCGCACCTGTTGAAGAAACGTGTGAGCGTACAAGACGTGCATATTTAATTAAAGAGCATGTTTTGGAACTTATCAGAATTAAAATCAGTGAAAAACAGCAAATAATGGCAAGCACTGTTGGGATTACGCAGAATATGCAACACACTTCAACTTCAACATTATTAGAATCAGAGTCAATCTCGATATGGGGCAAAATTGACAAAAATATAGCTGCAGTTACTCCTTCCTTTGATGACGTATTCAAAAAAGCCAAAAATGAAATGGAGATGTTTTTGAACGAAGAAGTTATACGGAGAGATTCTTGTCCCTTATCCTGGTGGAAAAATCATGCGTTGGTGTATCCGAATCTGGCAGACATTTTTATCGAGCATTGTCATATGGTTGTTACTTCCGTACAATGCGAAAGAGTTTTTTCTAAGGCAGGAAAAAAATTGACGGAGAAAAGAGCACGTCTTAGCAGAAAATGCACGGGAGAATTAGTGTTTCTTAACACAAATAGTGCCTATTTTAAATAGATTTCACAGTAAATAATTACTGTACTGTAAATAATGTACATACTTATATGGATAATGCATACACTTAAATATATAGATGGGCTGTTCCGAACAAAATTCATGTCACATTTTTCATACTCTGTGTCAGTTCGTTCAAGTTCGGTTCAAGATGGCGGGGCGGTATCAAGTATTTTGCACGAAATAATTTTTAAAAATGTAAGTACAAATCATTGAAGTATTATTACTAGTATAGAACAGACACCGCAAAAATCGGGTTCGGGGTGTGCATTGCAGTCGGCCGGCTTCATTCCATTGTCACTCGGCTTCGCTCATGGTGGCCACATGTCAAAATTGTGACAAAATAACATTTCAAAAATGCCGTAGTACGATAAATTAAGCTGTAAAAATCAGTCAACTACGAAAAAAAAATAGTTGTGTTACTATCATTGGCAAGGAAACAAAACATTAACTTAATGATTTAAGGTTAACAAGGTGTCAGAGTGGCAGTGAAGGATTTGTTCTATCACTGTCGCTCTTCCGCATATTGATTGGCATGACGTGACGGGAGAAATGGCAATAATAGCTTAATGTGCATGATGATCGTGATATGGACGTCCCTGTTGTGTTTATGCTAAATACTGAAGAGTGAATAAGATAGTTACATACTGTGGCATGTACGGTATCATTGATGTCGCAACATCGAAGACTTCTGGTCGCCTAGTACCTACTGGCTTTAATTAATTGCTACTAGGTGAACAAAGCCGATGAGAAATTTAATACCCCAGATTTGTTTTGGCACACTCGCTTGCATGTTTTTGCTATCCTAGTCTATACTAATATTATAAAGAGGAAAGCTTTGTATTTTTGTATGTTTGCAACAAATAAACTAAAAAACTCCTGAACCGATTTTAAAAATTCTTTCACCATTAGAATGCTACATTATTCAGAAGTAACATAGGCTATATTTATTACTAGAAAAAATTAGGGATCCTTGCTAAAACATCAGTAACGTGAACCAAGGTGAGAAAAAATTTGCTTAAAAATTTCTTTCATCGCATACGCTGCGAAAACTATTGACGATAGAACAAAAAAATGTTCTACAATATTAGAGAACATATCAATATCTACAAAAAACCTCGCGATACTATATGTCCAACTATTGTCGTTATGCCACTATAACCAATTTTACATTTTAAAAGTTAATAACAAAGATGACCAAAATCAGAGCATGAAAACCATACCTTCGTATTAATCCTTATCCAAATAAATCATTTCATATTCAAAACTGTTTCAGTACCTGTAGATAACTTTTTGAATTACTCAAATCGGACATTCCATTCAGAAGATAATACGAATTAAGGAAAATAAACACCGTCGCCGCGGCCGCGCAATGACCAGTGTGGCCCCACGCAAAGCAGCTTAGCGTAGGCCTTTATATACTAAAGCAATAAAATTTAAATAGAGGAATGTAAAAAAATTTGTTCAAGTAAAAAAATAAACACATTACGAATAAATTACTTGAGTACATAAAACTTAAAAAACAATTTTGATAAAAATGTATAGTATGTTATAAAAAAATAAAAATGGGTTGGCAAGTACAAATTTAAAGAAAAAAAACACATAAGTAAGTATGTCCTATAAAAAGATAATAAAAAAACCAACAATAAATTACTTGAGTACATAAAACTTAAAAAACAATTTTGATAAAAATGTATAGTATGTTATAAAAAATAAAAATGGGTTGGCAAGTACAAATTTAAAGAAAAAAAAACACATAAGTAAGTATGTCTTAAAAAGATAATAAAAAAACCAACAATAAATTACTTGAGTACATAAAACTTAAAAAACAATTTTGATAAAAATGTATAGTATGTTATAAAAAATAAAAATGGGTTGGCAAGTACAAATTTAAAGAAAAAAAAACACATAAGTAAGTATGTCTTAAAAAGATAATAAAAAAACCAACAATAAATAATACGTTTCACACTCATAGCCCCCACACTAGGATTCCCTGTGTCGTGGGTGCCACGGACAACACACTAGACAATGACATTCACACCCAGACAGAGAACAGAAATTCAAACTCATCATTCAAATTTCCGCTTCGCTGGGAATCGAACCCAAGCCCCTTGGCGCGGCGATCCGGCATGGTAACCATTGCGCCACACGGGTCGTCAAAACATAAAATCTATGTATAAATTACGTGTCACGTTGTTTGTCCGCGATGGACTCCTAAACTACTTAACCGATTTTAATTAAATTTGCACACCATGTGCAGTTTGATCCAACTTGAAAGATAGGGGGATAGCTTACATCTCAAAATAAATAAAAAACTTTTGACAGAACGAAGTCTGTCCGGGCAGTACTTAATAAGTGTTATAACGACGGCAAAGTGTCGTTACAACTTTTCCTCTTAATTTTTTCCGTCTAGCCACCTTTCGCAACGCGCGATAAGGAACTTCGTTCCAAAACTTACCAAATTGTCTCTGATTTGTTGTACCTTGATCTCTCACCAGCTGGCGCTACTGTACTTAAATATTGGCGTGTTAAAATCGTTTGAATTTCGAACTCCATACGATGATACCACAGAGTACTTTGTTATATACTGAAAAGTGATACGTAAAACGTAGTGATTAAGTACTCTGTGATACGGGGTATACGAGGTACCGAATACCTTTATCGTGTAATTATTTATGTACTTCAATGGTGGAGAGTTTTATTTTTTTAATTGTTATTCAAGTTCTGTTTATAACATCTAGTTCCACACTCCACAGGCTTGAAATATACTTGAAATATTGTCTGTACTTGAGATATAAAATAAAACATAAATTTTGTCAACAGATTTAATTACTACATAATGAGTATTACGTCTTATTCGATGTATTAAAATATTATGCTACAGGCTATAGTACTAAAGGCTGAGACTAAAGGATTGAAAAGTATTTACTACCTATACCAAGAAAACACTAAAATTGGCAAACACTTGACAAAATCTATATTACTATAATAAAACTCAACGGGCAAATTTTCTGTCCATTGAATATTTTTTTTAAATTTTGATTAGGGGGCACTTCAATAACGTGTTAGAGCACAAAAATATTTTTTTTAGAATTATTGTCTGTCTGTCTGTTTGTCTGTCCGGGCATCACATGAAAACCTTTGAACGGATTTCGATGAAAATTGGTAAAGTTGTTACTAATTCTCCGGGTCATATTTTAGGATACTTTTTATCCCGGAAAGTTAAGAGGTTTCCCCGGGGAACGGGATGAAAGTTTGTATGGAATATTTTTAAAAAATCAACCGATTTGCTTCAAATTTGCCACAAAAGTTCCTTGCTTAAATTGATTAAGCATATATTTTCATATATATATTTCAGTTTTTCAAAATTTTGCAAAAACAAAGAAAAAAATACAAATTAATGTGAATATTGCTTATTTTTCAAAACCCGCTCCTGGAGGAATCCTTTGTGATTTTATCGTGGGTTTCAGTATATAAATTACTAAATATAAGTACTTCAATATGAATTCACCGTTTTTTAAATTTCCTTCTGCAAGAGGTACAAATAAGGTAAAACATAATTTCCGTATGCGAAGCTGCGGGCAACAGCTAGTAATTATTATTATAACACATGTAGCTGTACCAATCACATAAGTAAGAAATTAAATTTGGGGAAAAGCACTGCCTATATAGTTTTTGCTACGATATCGGAAGTTGTGCGTTACAATATCAACTTCTTGATTTCCTAACTTGAGTTTGCATTCGGCACCAGGGCGTATGACGTAGCATAAGGTGTACACTGCCATTTCCAACTCCGGGGATGTCCCAATGAACATACTATCAACAGGTTTGTCAACGCCTTGGTGAATAAAATGTAGTTTTAAAACTGCACCTTTCTGAAATGGTTTTAATAATTTGAATTAGTCAAATATAAACTTTTATGTAAAGTCCTATTTTAAATTATTATGGATTAGATCTATCTGCATATTGGTAGAGTACCTATTTAAAGTATTAGATATCATATTTTTTTAGCTGACGATACCAATTGTTAGTATATAGTCACCGTCGCCCAAGAACATCAGTAAGAAAGAGAAGGGTGAAAGAAAGAGAACTGGTTCCCAAGCCTTCAGCCTGGTCACGACCAGTCGTTGGATGACTTGGGTGGCTGACTCAAGCAAGCAATAATAATGAACGCCCTGCTTCCTTTATAATCGACCACGTATCAATGATAACTTGGTGTTACTGATGTTTATGGGATATGGTAATCACTTTCTATCAGACTGATGGTCAGTTCGTCTGTCGAATTGTTAGTTACAGAAAAAAATAGGTCTTTTTAACCGACTTCAAAAAAAGGAGGAGGTTCTCAATTCGACTGTATTTTTTTAATGTTCGTTACCTCAGAACTTTGGACTGGGCGAACCTATTTTGATAATTCTTTTTTTAATCGAAAGCTGGTGGCTGTCATGTGATCCCATATAAATTTTATTGAGATCTGACAATGGCATCCATGATAAAACCATATAAGTCTTAAATTTGTATTAAGTAAGTGCGACAAATGGACGAATAACTCAATATCACGCCAACCGATTTCGATGATTCTTTTTTTAATCGAAAGCAGGTGCTTGTCATGTAATCCCACATAAATTTGAACGAGATCTGACAAGTAGCTTTTGAGTAACTTTGAAGTCAGTTATTTTTTGTTAGTAAAATTTAGATTATACAACTTAATACAATTCCATGGAGTTGGTAACTTAGAAAGGTATGGCAAAATGAAAATATAGGAATATTTACTAAATTATGATGTACCTATAGTTGTAAAAAAACCAGTTCAAAACTGAAACGCACCGTTTAAAACCCGAAAGCCACCGTCTTAAACGGTGTAATACCCGACTGCGGAGACAAAAGAGAGTTATGTATTTTATGTATTTAGAATTGTAAAGGCATAAAATAACGTGCAACATTTTACAAGCTAGTTACTTTGGTTTTATTTGTTGAAATAAAATATTTACAAGTAAAAAAGAATATTACTACGATTACTACTATATTATTGTCCGACTCAGCGCGTGTCATGTCGGCTGTCGCTGCAGCGACATGACAACTATGCGACGTTGCCAGCTTGCACGCAGAGGCAGACCGGTCAGTTTGTGCGTGCAAGCTGGCAACGTTGCATAGATGAACTCGAATCGGTAATGAAATAATAATATGTTTTTTGGCTTCAACCCATTAATGGCCCACTACTGGGCACGGGTCTCTCCTCTTGAGGAGGCCTAGAGCATACTCCACCACGCTGCTCCAGTGCGGCTTGGTGGAGGGGTTAGTGGCCAACCCGAGTGTCGGAAGTTTTCAAACCGCCCGAGGGCCTCCGACATGGCTTAACGACTGTTATCTTATGATAACAACCGGGACCGACGGCTTTACGTGCCCTCCGAAGCACGGAAACGCTCAAGAAATTTTTGCCACTAGCGGTCACCCATCCAACTACCGACCGCGCCCGCTGTTGCTTAACTTTGTCGATCACATAGGATCGACGCAAGCCGCAATATGTTTTTTATAAAGAAGTTATTAAATTAGAGTTAATATGTATAATCATTATTATTTTTTGAAGTTTTTTAACTTTTTGCGTTTTGAGCGCTAATTCTTAAGTAAAAAGTGAAAAAGGCATTTTATCATTGCTTTTCACTAATATTAATTATTAGTAAAAATCTAACAAACATGAAAATACACAGTTTGGTACTCCGTTGCATGGCGAATTCGATAATCTAATGCATTCTGAGTTCATATTAAAAAAAACACTGTTTCTAACCATAAAAACCGTAAAACACCGTTTTAAACGGTTTTAAGCCAATGGTTTTAAACGGCATGGTTTGATGCGTTTTAAACCGACCTTACAACTATAGATGTACCTCCATACATTATTACATACAATACATAATTTCAATATCTCATAGGTCAACTTACATCACTTAATGGAGCTTTTTTTAAATATCCCAAGTAGTTGACGCGATTGGCCGTTTCTTCTTTCGAAAAATAAATCCAATTGTGTAATCCTAAAAAAATCACATAAATTTTATTGTACTTTTCTACGGATGCGGATTGCTTTACAACAAAGTAATTGTGAAAAAATATTGAATACATTATCGATCAAATATGGCCTATGTTGCTTAATTCTATCAGGAATAAATGAGATGTCGATGAGATAATTTTTGAAATCGGTCCAGTATTTTTGAGTCATTGCAAAAAAATAAAAAATGTAGGTAAACTTCTTTATAATATTAATTTAAAAAAAATGGGTTACCCATCGTTATATATTTCTTACCAGAAACCTCCCCATTTTTAAGTTCCGACACAAAAATATGTTCGAAACCAGAGCTACTTATTTTTCCTTTGCCTCTAGAGTAAAGCCCAAACCACATCTGTTTTACGAAATCTCTTTGTTGTTTGGGATCTTGAGTGACGTATCCTGAGCAAAGAAAAATAAAACAATTATTGAACACTTAAAAAATGTTTTATCAGACTTTATCGAGCATACTAATGCCATTTGAGTTGTGATCTAAGTACGCTTAAACTTTCACGAAAGGAAACAGATTATGGGAAAAGGTCTGAATTATTAATCACATTTTATTCATTGTAATTGTTGTGGAAAAAGATTGTGAGTTTTTAAATCTACAATTTACAGGTTTCTAATCCTAAAAGTCGAACGGATGGACAGAAATGATGAAACCAAAAGATTTTCCACTTTAGAACCCTAAAAATAGCAAAACATCGGATTATGTAGTACCTTTCTCCCTCAGGAAATTCATCAGGTGGCGCATGACAGTTGTAGCCATTATAGCGTCCATGAAGGCATTCTCTTCATTTCTTTCCTGAAATATTACCATATGACCATCTTATAATAAAGTGAAATATTTTTCTAAATACCAGCTTTCCCTTAAGTGCACACAGGATGCGAGTGAACTGCAATTTCTATTTTTAATTCTTTCCTGATTTCTGTTTGTTTTATTAAGTAAACTAGATACAAAACCTGTGGTGTAACATGCTCGTTTACTGTGGTGTCTCTCTCATAATTATCCAATAATGGTAGGAACTTTTGTATTGTAGGAATATTCCAAGCCTCGGGTGCTATGGTGAGTAATCTGCAAACAATTAAGATATCTAGTCATAATATTATCTTAGCGTCTTGCAAAAACAGCTCTGTTGCATATAATAAGTATGTACATACATGACGTTGAATTAGTAAACTTTATTCTTTCCGCCTGATACGTATAGAGATCGTGGTCTAATTCAATAATCGACTCTATCACCTCTATCATTTATAATTTTCGGGAATTTATTACAATGCTCACACTTAACTTAATGAAGAGTTGTCATTTGACAATAACAATGTCTCACTAACAATTTTTCCAGTGATTGAGATAGGTCGCCTCTTGACCCTTACCGTATTATTGTATCGTTGTACGGATACTTTTTGTTTCTTTAATAACATTAGGAAACTTGTAAGCACTCGAATTTGCACAAAAATACGGATCTAGTAACTAGTTTGATCAGCAACGCATTACGCATCGATGATACCTTTGGTATTACCCATTAGATGTTTAGATGGCTCGACTGGTCTGCTTGTTTTATGGTTTAAAAAGATTCTTGTGCCTACTAATTTTATTAGGCCTCGGTAACAATACCGCGGTTATTCGTCACAGAAATTCTCTCGTTTTTTTCATCTTTTCATATCGTATTGTTACCCATACCTTCACACATCTCTATACCTTACAATAATAAAACTGTAGCTTACTCTCCAAATCTGTAAATGGAATTTTAACTTACGAGTATTGGTGCTAAAAAATAAATATATACACTTACGGTTGCGGAGCCTTGTCCTCTTTTGTAAACGACTTAGTTTTTTCCTGGTAATTGATAGTAACATATTTAGCTGCATTATTAACATCTTTTCTTAGTAATTCTTCACTGAGTGTCTGTAGTTCAATATCAGTGGGTCCATTTTTATTATTGTTCGTATTGGCGTTCGTAATAGAACTCGGCAAAACTGGGTTATTAGGTCGCGTCGTCGGCGCGGGATTTACTGCATTGTTCGGTACCGTTGGTTTAAGGTTGTTAGAATTTGGTAATTCCGGCTTCTGTGTAGGGTTGGAATTATGCTTATTTGAGCCAGATACAATATCACTAAAGCTTATTGGCTTTGGAGTTATATTATGTGATCCCTGAGCTGGCTTCGTTGTAAGTTGGGTAGAGGGAGTCGATATAGTTGAACCTTGCGCTACTTTGGGATCATGAAACATGGAACTATAACTCGGTTTCTGTGTGGGTGCAGTGGCTTCTTGATTTTTTCCTTTATTATCGTAGAAATTAACCAAATCTTTTACTTTCCCGCCAGCTGGTTGGTTATTTTCCACTTTAGGCTTCGGTGTTGTAAATTGAGGGGCAACATAATCTCGTTTAGGTGCTGATGGACTTTTAGGTGTGGTTACAACTTGTGTATTAGAATTGGGTGAAAGATTTGGAGGTAATGTAGAAAATGGTGGCTTTAGAGGGGGAAAGTTCGGCGCAACATAATCCCTTTTAGGCGAAGGAGGCTTATTAGTTGTTCCAACACTTGTGGACACAAAACTATACGAGTTAATGTTTTGTTGATTGTGTGGTTTGGACGGAGAATTTAATGACGGGAATTGTGCATCATAATTTCTTTTAGCTTCTGATATACCTCCAGCTTCATGTAATAAAAAGTCTGAGTTGGCTTTATATACTTCTTTACAATAAACTGAAACAAATCAAATTGTTTAGTTAACAAAAATACATACTAACTGGCTTATTAAATATGGCATAATAAAATTAGCAATGACTTCTACGAGCGATTAGGATACTTAGGATATTGAGGCAGTTATTTCTCATGACATCAACTCGCGCTTCTCAAAGTGAAGTGCGTATTACTAGTTTCAGTGAAGGAAAACGTCTATAATGAAACCTGGCGCAGAATTATCGATAATGTTCTCAAAGTTGTACAAAGTCATATAATACAATCCACACTTGGCTAGTGTGATGAACTGTAAACTATTTCTACACATGGTGAAAATAGAGCCAAGCCCAGAATTAATATGGTTGAATGTAGCTGTTAAAATTAAAATACCTCTTATAGAATATATTACTAGTAAGTGTGTTAGCATAATCTTCAATTAATAAAACCTTGACATTTTAACTTCTACAATCAAGTAGATATTGATAAAATTTGTACTCACATAAGTTAACTTCCAATGTAAACAATGTTATTATTAACACATTACTTAAAGTCATCTCGACTTTTAGATTTCTACAAATTAATAATAAATTTTATTACTTTTAAAAAGTTTTATATTCTTTAATGTTTTAACAAAATAACAGAAGATTAAAATTGACTAGTATTTACAATAATTTGCCTTCTCTATAATAATATGGTTATATTTTATAAACAATCTGAATAAAATTAGTGTTTTAGGTAGCACAACGTGTTAACGCACTGCTTTAGAAATGTAGACTAGCTAGTAGCTACTAGCTAGCTTGTTTGTCAGGCAGCAGGCGATTGAGGCGATAGGTACAATACAAGCAAGACGTGGCAACTTATTCACTTGATTTCTTTGTGTATTCGTTTCATGGAATCTCAGACACTAAGATTCTAGGCGAAAATCACATTGTGTGACTAATGACTAGTCACTAGTCTTTCCGAAATTACCAAAAAATTAAACTAGAATAACAAAAAATGTTTTCCAAGAAAAAAAATTACATATGTACCAAATTCACAAAAATAAAATATTGTATGTCTTTAATTTAATTTAGTTTAATATTTTAATCTTTTCCCGTTCTTATGTACTTTAGAAGTGGAAGATGAAAAATGAGAATAGTATTACATTACAAATTATAGAAATTACAAGAAATCTCAAGAACGTGATTCAAAAATTGGTAAAGCGCCATCTATTGACACATTTCTGAACTGTACGGTCTTCGAATAATGTAATATCATAGAGGTATTATTATTAGTATAGAGGGAGTGTAACGAAGTGGGAACAGTAGGCACGGGTGAGAACAACACGACGTTCCCGTCGCGAGCGCTTGTAGTCGTGGTTGATTGCTAGCGGTGTGCGGTTCTAGAGAGATTTTTAAATATTTACGTATCAAAATGGTCAAATGTGCAGTTCCATCTTGCAAAAACGATAGTAGGAAACACACAAAACTGAAATCCAGTATCACATTTCATCGGTAAGTTGATTTTTATATTTATTTTTAAGAAAACAAATCACGCATCGCGGGTGTGAAGGAGACGTGAGGGGCGGGCACGGAAAGACCGCCCGCGCACCGCGCTCTCCTCGCGAGACAGCAGTGATGTGATGCGACCAACGCTGTAGTCGATATTTAAAATATGTTTTGAAATGTTTGCTATGAGAACAACGTATTATATTTATGTAACTTTAATAAAAAAATCAAAATCTTATAAATATTTATTATAAATCATTGTAGTGTGTGTTTTGTATGATATACTTTGTAATATTTATAACGTTAGCTAGGAATGTAAATATAAGGGCGTATTCACGTAGAAAGCTGGCTACCGGCGCCGATCTGCCAGCGCTTATCGGGACCGGTTCGCCCAGGTAGTCGGCGCAGGTAGTCTATAGTCCATTTTTTTGGTCGAGTCTAAAGTCGTAAACAAATATGGCCGACTTCTAATGTCAATTTGCCATAGACAGTATATATATTGAAACTTGGAGTCGGTTCATATGATACAGCGACTAAATTTTATTATCTGTTATAGAAAATGACTATGGGAATTGATAAGTACCGACTTAAATATTTCTGTTTAAAATTATTTGCCATGATGCGAACGAAAAATCATTGTCATTGTAACCTTGAGTAATAGAAAAAGACAAAAATAACAATTCACAGTTTTAAAAATATGTCTCTAATTTTCAAGCGTAAAGTTAAAATATTATTATATCGATCAAGAAATCATTCAAACGATTTAGAATATCGATCTGTCTTTCAATACTTATGAATCAACGACAATCTTAAGTTCCTAGCTGTCAAATTGTCATCGATATATTGTTGCTGTGCAAAGAAGTTTTGACAATGTTTCGTGATAAATAGAAGTTTAAGTGAAATTAAATTAAAACAAGATTAATATTAAAATGGATGATTTATTTAATTGAGTCTATGTCTATATTTTCTTCGGTTGTTTGTACCATAAACATTTACTATCTAAATAACAAGAATACTCGTGTAAAACTAAAAAACTGAGTGACTTTCGTATTTTAAATAACCAACAATATAGATCACACTAACAGCTCCATCACTAGGAGAATCTGCTATTATGGGTGCCATAGGTACAATTAATGTACTGTAGTACAACAAATGGTGTAATAAGTACCTGGGCAAATGAGCTTGCTCAAGTGAAAATAGAGAAAACAAATTTTCCCAGATATGAGAACTAGCTAGATCGATTAGTCGCCCTCGTAAACCATAACATTCTAAATTTCATCGAAATCGTTAGTGCTGTTATCGAGAACGTGGTAACAAACAATTAAATAAATAAATATACATACCTATTTATATAAAAAAAATCTCGTTTAATAGTAGGAAATAAGATAAGTTATCGAAATAACTTATCGATACCTCGTTGCCGATCGGCACGTAATTGATACATCCCTATCCGTCATACACGTATCAATATACGTATCTATAGATCATCTGCCTACGATGCGTACCGTTCCATTTGTGTGATACCCGCACTCTATACTAATAATAATACCTCTATGTGTAATATGTATTAGGTTTGGGGTGAGAATAGTAAGATCTTGTTTGTTTGCAATTTAATTTTCCCATTATCTCCAAAATCGTTTGAACGATTTAGATACAGTTTTATGAACAGGGTTTTTGAGGTGATAACGTCATATAAATCGATGAACACCGGCTGCACGCACGAAAGTGTCTATATTCAAGTATATTCCGCCCGCCTGAGCCTGAGCGTGCAAACGAGAGAGAGATCGCGTGTGAATTTCTGTAGCTTGAGCACCGCCCACCGTTGTAGTTTTCGGTCATGGTGTGTGTTGTCTTTAGCACTCACGACAACACAGGGAATCCTAGTGTGGGTCTATGAGTGTGTAGCGTTTATTTATTTAATGTAATTTTTTTTTTGGGAAATCTATAGATATAATAACAATAGATACTGGCAACATTCTGCCGTTTACGTCTCTGTGCTAAAATGGTCCATAGATATATATTCTATATATATTTAAGAAATGATCTAACTAGTGGACCTTTGTGCAGTCTGTGGTCTAAACTCTATGGTCTAGCTCTAGACCTATGGCGCCTGGCGGGAATATCAAAAGTCAAATTAAATTGTCAAACTAAAAAGTTTCGGTTTGTTCATTGTTGTTTGTTTCTTCATAACTTAACTTTATTTAAATTTTTTGCAATTACCTATAAAATATGCGTCGTAATTGGCGAGGTCGATATAGAAATAATTGGAACCGCAATAAGAACTCGAGAGCGACCGCTGATAGTCACAATAACAGTATCAACAACACAAATTCAGTTTCAAACACTTCAATAGGGCCTTATACCGCAAGCTCTTCTACTTCTAGAGCTCCGGCTAACCAGGTGCCGATTGTCATTGCAGTTGGGACAGAAAAAGATTTATGGAAACTTTATTTTCCGTCTGAAGGTATGTAAACTTTTGTCAAGGTTACATTCTTTGCCTGTTGCTATCCCTCCCAGAAAAATTAAACAACTGCTTACTTAAATTTAAATTAGGATAAAAACAAGGAAGAATAAATAAACGCTTACACACTCACTTACGCCCTCTCACAGTAGGTTTTTACCTGTGTCGCGGGTCTCATGGACGACACAATTAACATCACAATAACACCCATGACCCGAGTACAAAATATAAATATATTTTGTCACATAAATATCTGCCTCGGCCGGGAATCGAACCCGGGACCCCTCGCTTTGCAGGAAGGTTCGCTACCAACTAGGCTACAGGGTCGACAAATCAAGAAAAATCTAACGTTGACTTAAATTCATTACAGATACAAATGCATCAGCTCCTGAAACATCGCAGCAAATAAAATGTTTTCAATCATTCATTAGCGCACACAGGAGTATTTTTGATTTGGAAAAAATTGACAAGACTCACAGCGTTCCAGTAGATGTGCAAAGTCTGATGAGTGATACTGATTTTGCGAATGGCTGGCCATCCTTCCACACAGATTTGTTTGAAAAACCTGATAATACCTTACGTTTGATGGAATATTGTTTACATGAGGTGAGATTGCATATTTATGTTGTTGAATATACACTGGCGAGCACGCAAATCGACTCAACGTGTAAGCGTGCATACAAATGTATTTTTTCCGAAAGACAAATACTTCCCTTCAAGCTTTAATTTGGTGGCCTCAAACGATGTACAAAAATTTAGAATAAATTACACGTTTTTGGAAAAAATCATAAATTTGTGGTAGATTACGTGTTGAGTCGATTTGCTTGCTCGCCAGTGTAGTTATACATTTTTGATTTATACATTTCAAGTATATACTGCTAAAGCTTTTGCAGCTGTCATCTCGTCCCAGTTGTAAGTTATCAATGGGATTTATATGAGATTTTTCGCATTACACTAAGCAGTGTGAACTCTTCTTTGTCTCCACGATTGTAAAAATATTTTTAAAATCACAAAACTATTTTTTATTAAATAAAATTTTATCATTTCAGGCATTGAAATGTGAATGTAGAATCAAAGTGAGAATACTGAACCACCAGCCTACAATACCTATAGCAAATTTAAAAGTCAACTATTTTGGTAAATAAATTAAATTATTTGTCTTCGTACAATTTTCTCTATGTTCTATCTAGAAATAGGAATGTTTTAGTCATGTTAATTTTTGAATACCACAGAGAATATTTTTATTTGATGGATGGATAAATGTTTGTTCTTTGGTTCTTTGTGATGAATTAATTATGTATGTATGTGCCACCTGTCATCCAAGTTACCTGCAACTCAAACTACTACTACATCTTACTATAATGTACAGTCACGTGCAGAGAAAAGTAACGACATAGGGAATCCTTTTGTGGGGCTATAAGTGTGAAGCGTTAACCGTTATTATCTGTTTACAACACAACAGGCAACGGAAATGTTAATGTTCGTATATTTATAAACAGGTGGGTTACTTTTCTCTGCAGGTGACTGTACTGATAAACAATATTCTTCTAGGCAAGTTAGTGACCATCAAAGGAACAGTCATCCGTGTTGGTAGTGTTGGTCTTATGTGCACATCAATGGCCTTTGAATGTTCCAGTTGCCATAGTATACAGGCAGTGATGCAGCCACAAGGAATTTTCACTGGTATTTGTTCCATTAACTAAAAATAATATTTATAAGCAAAATATTCCTCTCTCATCAGACTTCTTTCTCTCACCTCTGCAGAAGAGGGCTCATTTCATTTCATTTATTATCCTACTATGCACAAGTGTCCCATTGTCTAGTCTGTTCATATGTAGGGTGAAAAACAAGCAAGGAAGATTGGTCAGGGTTGGTTACAACAATTTGTATGACTACTAACACCATCTGTCAAAAAATATAAAAAAACCTTTCTAGCTCTCATAAAGCTTTGCTTTTTTGTTAGTTAATATAAAATTACATGTATTTTTTCTGTTCCTTAGCCCCCAATGTTTGTCAAAGTTGCAGAGCTGGTGTTAAGTTTGAGCCGTTACAGTCTTCACAGTTCACTCGCACCACTGACTGGCAAGTGGCGAAGATACAGGAGATACAGTCACAGGTTACTTTACATCATCATCATAATTCAGTCCACCGCTACATACTGTAAATTATTCCTTGCTTTTTGCTTGCTTTATTTTTCCCGAAACGTTTTATTTAGGTAAATAACTGACAAACGAGTAGTATTGCTTGATGGTAAGTGGCTGCCATCGCTCATGGATATCTGAAGCACCGGTGCGTTTCCAGCAAAGAAAGAAAACAGAGAAGCTCCATATAAACCTACAACACTATCTACCTTGTATAAGTTCAAAAAATAAAACCTGATTACTTTTATTTAATGGAAATAGCTGACAAACGAGCTGACGATCCACCTGATGGTAAGTGGCTATCGTTGCCCATTGACATCAGCGTCATTAAAGGCATCATTGATATGTCACCGATCAAGAAAGAGGGAAGAAAAAGAAAGAAAGAAAAACCTGACTACAAAAAAACTTTGTTGTTTATTCCAGAGTATATCAGGGACGATTCCACGAAGTGTGGAGATTGAACTGCAAGGGGATCTGGTGGGCACGGCCTGTCCCGGAGACGTGTTGTCAGTCACTGGTATAGTTCAGGTATCTACTACACATTACTGTAATGTATTGAAGGAAAATAAATGTAATAATAAATGAAGTTAAATATGTACATTATCATTAATATTATTGCCAAATTACCTCAAAATTTAAGCTTGCAATAATTTCAATAGAACTGAAAAATTTGTTTAGACTATTATTAGAATGAGAGAGTTAGAGTTTATTATTAGATAAATAATAATTGTAAGCTTGAATGCCTATTATGACTTTATAAATTCAAATTCAATTCAAAATCATTTATTCATATAGGTATCATTGATACACTTATGCTCGTCATTTTTTTAATCAACCAGCTTTTCGCAAAGGTGCTTTGTCATGGAGGAGAAGAAAAGCCGTAAAGAATCTCCTCAGCACATAAGTACTAATAATTTTCACGTCACACGACGACGTCACGCCCGACCTGAATCGCACTATCAAAGTTTTCTACAATGCTTGCATGTGCAAGTTCATGTATGTAGCATTTTTTTCGCAGGTTCGAGGCGAGAGCAAGGGAGGCGAGGATGGCAAGAGGGCAGCCAGGCTCTTGCAGCTGTATGTGGAAGCAGTGTCCATACACAGTCAGAGGAACCTTAGCAATCCCACACTCTCGTTCACGATAAAAGATTATTATGCTATACAAGTAAGCTAAAATACAGATGCTCCTACAATATGTTATAACCACTTTTTCTTTAATTGCTTAAGTAGGAACACGATTATAATGACTTAATAGCTTACTTGGTATCAATCGCCTACTGATTTATGAGTTTCTAAAGACATTCAGAATTTTTGTCTTCAGAATAAAATTTTGAAAGCTGGGAACATCATGGTAGTCGTTAATTTCAGTCGCTTTACTAGAAAAAAATATTGATTTAAATTCCGTCCAAACAATTATTTAAGTGCGAGTATGAAGGCATGCGTTTCCTTCAGGGAGGAAGGTTACAAGTCAGCTTACGTTTCTTCAAGCGAATAGAGGTTGATTAGAAGTCAATTAAACATAATATTCGTTGTAGGAAATCCACGCATGCGAAGACGTATTCCGTCTCCTAGTCCACTCGCTGTGTCCCTCTATATTCGGTCACGAGGCGGTGAAGGCGGGGCTCGTGTTGGGGCTGGTGGGGGGGACGGAGAGCGGCGCCCGGTGCAACCCCCACGTGCTGATAGTGGGTGACCCCGGGCTCGGCAAGTCGCGGCTGCTGCAGGCCGCCGCTAATGCTGCGCCGAGAGGTTTGTTTATGTTTATAGTATTCCGTCTGCTAGTACACTCGCTATGCCCCTCTATATTCGGGCACGAGGCAGTGGAGTTGTGGAGGAGCGAGATAGCTGTTAGCCCAGGTGGAGAGATGTGGAAATGATTATATCCGACACACATACCAGAATGCCTCAGCGACATCGTAGTAGGTACCTATTGTCTTATTTGGAATAAATGGAGTAACAAATTAGTTTTTATTGTGTCTTACAGGGGTATATGTGTGTGGAGCCTCGGCGTCAGCGGGCGGGCTGACGGTGGCGCTGGGTCGCGAGGCGGGCGGGGACTTCGCCCTCGAGGCCGGCGCGCTAGTGCTGGCGGACCAAGGCGTGTGCTGCGTTGACGAACTCGATAAGGTTATACTCACACTTTAGTTAACCATAGAGTACCTAACACGTTCAGTACCATTTACATTGCATCAATGTTTTTAGTATTTCTCAGTATTTTTTGTGTATTCGGTTGGCGGTTTTGAAACCTAGCTGGGATTAAAACTGCTTGATGCAAAACGGTCCCGGTGTTCGATTTCCGGCTGATGCAGATGTTTATATGACAGATGATAAATATTTATATTCGGGTCATGGGTGTTATACTGATGTGTTATTTATGCTGTTTATGCCACCTGCTACAAATGTAATTCTACTACTTGGGTATAATATAATTGTGTGTTTTTTTTTTAATTGCAGATGTCATCCCACCACAGCAGCCTGCTAGAGGCGATGGAGCAGCGCCGCGTGAGTGTGGCGAAGGGCGGCGTGGTGTGCAGCCTGGCCGCGCGCGCCACCGTGCTGGCCGCCGCCAACCCCGCCGCCGGCTGCTATAACAGGTGACAGGTGACGTCAATACTATGATACATACATAGATTACCCCCAATAGATACCGCATAAGTTAATTTTTCTTAGAGTTTGAATTCACAAAATTTGGCGGAAGGCGCGGGTTGCGGAGGACAAAAATATGCGCTGTGATTGGCTACTTTATTGTTTCTCACGACGTATGTAGTGTCATCTATATTAGTTTAGTCAAAAAGTTCAAAAACGTGTTTAATAGAAATAAAGCTCCTAAAAATATGTGCGATAGCTCATTCGATTCGGAATAACGTCTAGAAAAATGTTTTTAAGGGTTTATTAGCACATAAAAATGTCAGTCCTTAACTTTTCGGGGGGGTTTGAACCCCCGAAACCCCCCCCCCTGGCTACGCCCATGTTGACGGGTCAGTATTGGTCGACACTATTGTCGTCGACTTGCAAATGCAAGTACATGTTGGCGCGCGTCAGTTGCCTTGCCTTTTATGCGGTACCTATCTTTTGGGGGTAATCTATGGATACATAGGACAGATGTCGGTGTTTCGTCACGTCACTACCACACTGAACAGAGGGGAATTAATTATTAGGGCCTGTGACGATTAGGTACGGTATGCCTAAGTTTTTTAGAATTTAAGGCGACGAAAAGAAATATACCGCTCACCCAGTAATACAACGGCACATCTACGTTTGTCATATTTTACAGAAACGAGGATAAAAAAATTTTAATGTTTATAAAAATGTTTAAAATTAATTTATGGGTTCTTTTTAGGTTTTTTGCAGATTGTATGGGTTTGGTTACTAGTATAGACATTAATACATATTTACCACTGTGTAGATTATGCACTTTTAAACACGTATACAATATAAACTCTATTTCGCATTTTTTTGCAGTTGTACCATTATATTACTAGGTGGGCGATATGTACCTACAGTAGGTAGGTATACATATAACGATGTACTATGTGATGAATACTGCGCTGGTGACGCTCATTGGTACGGACTCTGTCACGAGGACACAACTGTCGCTAGACAGTGTCCTGTGTAGACCTTCCGTGTCAGTTATTACTTCAATGAACCGAATGCAAAATATATGAAATATGAATGCATACAGGAAAAAACACCTAATTTACATAAATGCATTACATAAAAATACATAATTTTAATGGTAGTATTATTTTTTTGTTTCTACCTACCAATAAGGTATGTTTGTTTCAGAGCAAAGACTGTTGCAGAAAACCTCAAGCTCAATTCAGCTTTGCTGTCCAGATTTGATTTGGTTTTCATTTTACTTGATCAACCGGATGAGGTATGAATAATATGATAATTAAAATATAATCAAACTGGATTTTAATATAAACAGCCAACGTAAAGGTTCCTCAATACCATCAAAAATATAAAAAGGGAAAATTATAACAATAGCAATATTGCCCAATGCGCCTAAATACGTGTTCAGTTCATGTCTTTAATAAAATATAGCTTTCCTTTTTCTCAGAAAACTGATGCAATGTTATCGGAACATGTCTTGGCCCTGCATTCTGGTTCTAAGAATAAAACTAAAACTTCGGCTGGGACGAGTGGGGTCAATGTAAACATCGATACAAGTCAAAGTGCTAGTGAAATTTCACTATGGTAAGGTTTAATGAAGAACTAATTTGTTAATTACTGACTTTTTTTATCACGGTGGTAACGAAAACTCAATCAACGTATCTTAATTCGCTATTTGAATTTACCTGTTTTTTTTTTATCAAGATTTCATACTGCATTACAGTTGCTGCCTAATTTTGTTTTACTGCATAGAATTACAAAGTCTACTACTAATTTAATTAAAATGTCTTTGATTTCTTATACTCTTTTTCTTGGTCGCAAACGCATGCCTTTGCAATGGGCGACCGTGGCCACAAACTATCAGTTGGATCGTCAGCTCGTTTATCGGCTAGTTACGTTCATAATACCTTTATTTACGTTTCTCTATAATTAGTCTGGTAGAAAATATTGTTGTTATGGTATAAAGCTATTTTATTAATCAATTAGATATGTATCCTTGTTTAAAAGTTAGTATCGACAATGTAGTTTGTTGACTAACCACAAATTTTAATGCAGATGAACTATGATGTTTATGTAAGGTACCTTTACTTGTTCTAGCCAGAGACTTCGTCTGCGTCAAGGAGAAGTTATTGACACACTACCCCTGGTATTACTTCGTAAATACATAGCTTATGCAAGGAGATATGTTCATCCGAAGCTCAGTGAGGAGGCTGCTAGCACACTCCAAGACTTCTATTTGGAGTTGCGGCACAACCATCAAGGGACGTCGTGTGATGGCACACCCATTACTACAAGGCAACTCGAAGCTTGCATAAGGCTTACTCAGGTACGTAACTAATTCATGAATAATAAGAGGTTTGTCTAGCAGTGACATATTCTAGGTTCGAATGCTGTACGTATATCCAATGTTTACCCAGGAAAAGTTGTTTTTCGCGCGTATGTATGCGTAATATTCTTTATTATTATTAGTTTGGAAGATATGCTTACAAACTGCTGAACAGATTTTTATAATTAAGATATCGTTAGATCCGTCTTGATAACCCAAGTGTTCTTAGATAAATGAGATTTATCTATGTTTAGTTAAAAATAATTATACACACTTTATTCAGTAAAGTAAAATATTGTGAGGAAACTTGTTTTAATAGTGTTCATTCCGTAATGATCTCAAAGGTGTTTGAATCCAGCCACTGTATGGTACTTTTTTTTGCAGGCTAGAGCTCGTGTCGATTTACGGGAGGTAGCGACCGTTCAAGATGCAAATGACGTGATAAGTTTAGTTAAACATAGCTTGATGGACACATTTAGTGACGAATTCGGTAATATTGAACTGTCGAGGTCTATCAATGGCTCCGGAGTTAGTTCTCGGAGCAAGGTAAGTGCGATCTTATGTTTTAATTGTAGAGTTGTCCAAATTAATAAGGAATATCCTAGAATATTTTTTGTAGCCATAATGGTTGGTAGATTGTTGTCTATACAAGTACCTACCAAGTAGGCCCGAAACAGATAGGTAGGTACATTTATTTTGCTAAATCCATAAAGTTGGTCCTAAGAGTTTGAAATGTTTTAGTACTTTAATTAGTTTTTATATTATTACTAGCTATTACCCGCGGCTTCGCCCGCGTGTTCAAAGGGAAGTAACAATGAGTTTTTTAACATGCATGATTTATTCCTAGATATAATAACATCCATACTAATATTATAAATGCGAAAGTGTGTTTGTTTGTTTGTTTGTCCGTGATTCACGTCGTAACAGAGCGATGTTATGGTAAGATTTTTTGTGTGGAGATAGGTAGGAGGCTGGAGAGTAACGTAGGCTACTAGGAAAGAGTCATGCATGTTAAACAACTCATTGTTACTTCCCTTTGAACACGCGGGCGAAGCCGCGGGTAATAGCTAGTATTAAGTATGGAAGTTTGGAAGTATGGATAGTATGGATGGATATGGAAGTATAGAAGTATGGACAAATACGCATCATAATGGATCTTTCCATGGGAATGAGTTGTTTTACTGCGGTAAAAAGTAGCCTACGTTACTCTCCAGCCTCCTACCTATCTCCACACAAAAAATCTTACCATAACATCGCTCCGTTACGACGTGAATCACGGACAAACAAACAAACACACTTTCGCATTTATAATATTAGTATGGATGTATAAAGTATGTTTTCTAAACATTTTTTTGTCTTTCAGCTAAAAAAAATTTTAAATGTGTTAACTCGTCGATCTCAACAGTTGAATAAGGATACATTCACAAGGAAGGAGATGATTGAAATCCACAAATCTGCAGGAATAGCGGGTGATCCCAATGATTTAATAGAAGCAATGCATATTCATTCATACCTACTCCTTAAAGGATCCAACACATATCAATTGCTAGCATTGTAATTGTAAATAAAAAATATATCGAATTTTAAAAATTGTTTTGATTTAAGAAGTTTCCATAAGCAGTCATGGCTTCAACCCATTAATGGCCCACTACTGGGCACGGGTCTCTCCTCTTGAGGAGGCCTAGAGCATACTCCACCACGCTGCTCCAGTGCGGATTGGTGGAGGGGTTAGTGGCCAACCCGAGTGTCGGAAGTTTTCAAACCGCCCGAGGGCCTCCGACATGGCTTAACGACTGTTATCTTATGATAACAACCGGGACCGACGGATTTACGTGCCCTCCGAAGCACGGAAACGCTCAAGAATTTTTTGCCACTAGCGGTCACCCATCCAACTACCGACCGCGCCCGCTGTTGCTTAACTTTGTCGATCACATAGGATCGACGCAAGCCTCCGGGCTATGAGCGCTTCACGCAAGCCTCCGGGCTATGAGCGCTCCATAAGCAGTCATGCTCTAATATAATGATTAATTCCTGAAATCCCCACTACTGGGATCATGTAAATGTTATGTAAAAAATATAATAAAGCAAAAATTATTACAGCAATCTCAACACAGAATTAAATCTGCCTAATAGTTTGTCAAATATAATTATAACTTTGATATAGGATAATGATAGAGAAACACAAAATAAAATAAAATAAAATAAATATATTGTATATTTGTAAAGTATTGTGTCTTCAAAACCATAAGTGAAACATTTACCTATTAGAAGGTACTTATTTAATACAGTCTTAATAATGCAGGCAATTTCAAATCTTTAATTAGTAACTTTATTGACTTTTATTATCACATTTTTTAATACTGCCTCGAGATGGTACATCTTCTAAAGCCATTGAAACTTGACAACAACAATATAATGTTGTACATAATAAAAACGAGTTCAACAAAGACGGTTGAGAAAAACATTCAAAAAATAAATTACCTATGTCACTACCCGCAAATAAATAAAAATTAGAAACAGCTGAGAGTGCTAACAAAGGTGTACATAAAGCGGCAATAAACCTAGCCTCCATTTTGTCAGATCTTAAAATGTAAGTCTTAAACCACAGATAATGCTCATGTTTTGACACTGCCTTACCTAGGTGTTCTAATGTAATGCCCAAATAATTGAGAAATGACCAAACCAGGATATGCCATACTGTGCCGTGCCACATGAATATAAATGTGAATGTAGCCAGCGACGCAAGCAACTTCTGGGCAGTCCTCGGTAAATTAGTATGTTTAGATATTGTGCTGAATCCAGGTTTGTAGATATATCTGAAATAGACAATGGAATATTTACACATGAGAAAATATTGAAATTAAAGATAAACAACATTATTATTATACTACACCAATACCAAAGGTCACTAAGTTAACTAAGAGTTCAGATATGGGTTCTGTTTTATATTTTATAATATACTGTTTATCAGTTGGAACATGACAATTTGTTTGGGAGCTGTAAATATACTATATACTCACTTTACTAAAAACCTATACAATCCCACATCAAAATGTCTCCACATCTGAGAGTATACATGCACTCTAGCAATACATCTTGGGGTCGGTGGTGGGTCCATGTTGTCCAGTCTAGAAAATGCTGACGTGGTGCCATAAGATATCACATACTTCATGTGAAACTGCAATCCCATCCAGAGACCTCCACCGCACAGAGCTATTGATGGCAACTTCCTGATCAACTGAAAATATTGCTGTCTTACATTGTTGTACAACAAATATTATCTCAGACAATAAGGAAATAGCAGCCAGTACCTTCATATTATCTTGCATTGAGAAGAAATAAATATAATGAAATGTGACATCCAAACAAAAAGTGTAGAATAAGTAAAACATCATATTCCAAATGAATCTTCTCAATTTAGTTATGCAACTTTCTCCCTTAACATTGAAGCTTTTTTCAAATTCTTCATAAAGAATTATTGGTCCAGTATAAAGCACCGGTAAGTATAAGACGTAACTAAACATATTAATGATGTCTTGAGGTGTCAAATTATTATATTTCCTCTGATCAGTCTTTTTTTCAATAAAGTCAATACAATAACTGATACATCTGAGTTCAATCCAAGCTACACTAAATAAAATGAGGTATACTTCTTCGTCTTGCATGTCATCATGATCCAGAAAATTCCAAAAAAAATATTTGTACTTCAATGAATTATAACTTAGAAGTAGAAGCATACTTGTGAACCATATCATTAATTTGTTGCCTCCAAAATTTATTATCAGTGCGTAAATCACGGGCTGAGCTATAATAATTATCATTTGTCTCATTCCCATTCTCATTGTTATAAAAATAACAGCTGATAAAATATACCACAATTTTAGACATGACACCTGTACTTGTCGTATAATCTCGGATATAAAAAACTGAGTTATTAAGTAATACCATGATGTATGAAAAAAGTATTTCCAGCTACTCCATTCAATATCTGAAACGTCTTTATATCTCGAAATGATTGACCATCCTGGTTGCAAGTCTCTAAGGGAAAGTAAATCTTCATCCTGTAATATTTCTGCAAGGTTTTACAAGCTGTTAAATTAATTAACTAATACTGCTTCACTTACAAAAAATAACATGAGTAAATATTCATTTTATTTTATGTATTTACCTGATTGAGCTTCTATTAATTTATATATGGAGTAGATATTAGAAAATGTCCACACACAGAAACAGAAATACAATTCAAAGCTGTTAAGGTTAGATTTCATTTTTAAAACTGAAATTCAGACATGGTATTCAAATTTTTACCGGCAAACGGCAAAAAGAAACTGAAATTTCGTTAAAATTTGATTAGCGCTTCGAATCGAATTCAGTGACAACTGACAGAATGACAGAACTTGACAGAAGTGACATAAACAGCGTGACCACTTTTTAAAAAGGGAATCTACCAAAGACACTGCTAAAATCTACTGAAATCTACTAGGTCGCATTTTAAAATCTACTAATAATTTTAAGAGTAATATATTTTTGAGCCGTTTTGGGTAGATAAGATTTGAAATAAAACACATTTGTTAAGGGGCCATCCATAAATTACGCCACATGTTAAGGGGGGAGGGGGGGGGGGGGGGGGGGTCGATGTAGTATGAAAAGAGGTGGGAGGGGATCCTAAATTTCGAGACGTCACATTTCAAAATCGAATAATTGGTATGTATAGGTAAATATTAAAAAAACTGTTTTAATAGAAATAAAACTTACTTCGGAACTGCTGTTTAATTTAATAATTTCTAGGTATAAAATTGCATAATATATGACGTCACACTAGAGGGGAGGGAGGGCTCACAAATGTGACCAGCTGTGACAAGGAGGGGGGGAGGGGTCAAAAAGTCATGAAATGAGTGTGACGTAATTTATGGATGGCCCGTAATGAACACTACATTTAATCAATCATATTTTTCATATGTTTTGCTGGAGCACTATGCTCTTTGATTAACGCAATTCTTGCAAAAAATTAGAATTACAAGCTTTACAATATGCATTATTGTCATCACATTTTTTTGACGTGATAACGTCTATTAAAACTATGAACGCCGGGTGCACGCACGAAAAAGCATGACTCACTGTCGCGTTCCGCGCGAGCAAGAGCGCAGAACAAACGATAGAGAGGCATGATCGGCTACGATCGGCCGAAGCGCTCAATTTTATCTATAAAAGTATGCAATCATTTCATCAATGTTTTGTCATGACGTTGTCACGTTAAACTACCGGCCGTAAACCGACTTTACAGACAACCATTTTTAAGCCACTTTGAAAATAATGGGTTTTCCTCCCACTCCACATGATAAGTTTGATCGTATCTTCTTTTCATTTTAAATTACATAAATGTATGATTCCGCAAAAACAAATAATACAAATGAATGAAAACGACTAAATTAAACTGTGTTGTCTATCATTATAGGAGCAACTTAAAAATGATCTAAGCTATAAGACCTATTTTATAAAAATAGTATTTTTATCTATTAAAGAATTAAATTCAATTTGCTGTGGCCACAGTAACGTTCATTCAATAATAAGGGAATCCTCCAAATCACTTTCGTGCCAAGGTGTCAACTATAAAATTAAAACTTTTTGGACATGGATGCTTGATTTTATGTCTAATATTCTTTGATAGCGAATTAATACCAAAACCTACCGATATGTTTCACATTTCTACTAAATTCTACTAAGACATTTTGTCCTACTAGGTTAATCAAGACCACTTTTAAAAGACGATTTTAGCAATCAAGTCCAAGGCGCTAGGGTGTGACGATGTGAAAAGAGACATGGTAAACATGATTTTAGACGATTTGCTCCTCATAATTTTATTACGCATCTCGCACGGACCTAAAAATCGTCCGTGCCATGTCGTTAATCTTTCACTGTCCCCTGGGACAGCCATCCATCGGAAAAAAGCGTTCACCCATTTCCAAAATAGCTCAAAATCCCATCTTACCTAATCACCTTAGTCCCATCTCAATCCTCCCATCCCTTTAAAATATTCTGGAAGCCTGTGTATCTACTTATGCAAGTGTCCTCCTTTTTATCTGTTATCTGAATACGAGTAACCTTTCTCGCTTTGCTTCGGTAGCTCGAGCACGAATATTTGCGAGAAAGTATTCGTATGGTTAACGTAAGCAATTTGTCAAATTTGTATGGCATTTTAGTACCATTTACGCACGATAGGGGCGCTTTTGAAAAAATGCCATACAAATTGCTTACGTTAACCATACGAATACTTTCTCGCAAATATTCGTGCTCGAGCTACGGTTTTCTTATTTTTTTACACCTTGGGTTACATTATTGGAGTTATATAATATTAAATAATTTATAGTATTAAATAATTATCTTATCTTATTATTTTAATATTAAGGGTTTCTACCACAGGCATATTTAATAAACAGGTTTCTACATATTTTCTATGAGGTATGCATAATTAAGGTCAGTGGTACCTAAAACATTTTATAATTTTAAACAAGAAATGGTATGGCCACAATGAAAAACTTGTAAATGGAATACTTTTGGTCAAATAAAAAAGTATCCTGTAAAAGTAATGTCAAAAATGTTTTCGCATCAAAGTTGAGATATTTTACGGAACTGAAGTTTTGTTCTGTTAAATATTAAATAGGTGGATTTTATTGACTAGAAGGAGTAAATAAATAATGTCAGGTGAAGGTGGCGAAGGTCCGTCGGATGCACATCCACCTGAAGGTGCGGGTGCTGCAGACCAATCCACTGCGGAGCAGCACGCAACCGATGTTGAACATACAACTGTTAAAATCGATGAGGTCGTCAGGAAATTCTCAAAGAGGCACTCCGTGTACCCAACTGCTGATGACGATGGGGACCCGCTAGATATAGACAGGACTGCCTTGGAAGCAATACTCGATGTCGGCAGCCGTTTGCAAGACATTCAGAAGAAAAGCAAAGTCTCGATGAGCACACTGGCTTTTGCTCAAGAGTCGTACAAAGACAAACAAGTACTTTGAATTTCGTGACTTAAATTTTGTCTTGCTTACTAGTAGTAAAATATGTAATTTAACTTGGAATTTTATTTAAAAGTTAGGTATTCCCTGGTTTATTTGGTTAGGTACTACTAAGTAAAGCGAGCTAATGCTAAATGAAAAATAACTTTTCAGGCTAAGGCTAAAGAAGCTCGAAATAATCGAATGGGCGGGCTGAAAACCCAGCATCGATTTTTATTAGAAAACGCAGCGGCAATTTTGGATAAATCCCCAGAATACGTTCTGGTAAGGACGTGTGGTTCTTAACTACCTTTTATTTTACTGGGTAGCTGGCGGTGTACAATCGAAAATTTTACTGAATTTTTAAGAGACTTTTACGTTATACACAATATTCTATTTTAATCATAATCAAAATTTTACTAACAAAAAATAACCGACTTCAATTACTCAAAAACTACTTGTCAGATCTCGTTCAAATTTATGTGGGATTACATGACAAGCACCTGCTTTCGATTAAAAAAAGAATCATCGAAATCGGTTGGCGTGATATTGAGTTATTCGTCCATTTGTCGCGCACATACTTAATACAAATTTAAGACTTATATGGTTTTATCATGGATGCCATTGTCAGATCTCAATAATATTTATATGGGACAACATGACAGCTACCAGCTTTCGATTAAAAAAAGAATCATCAAAATCGGTTCGCCCAGTCCAAAGTTCTGAGGTAACGAACATAAAAAAAATATAGTCGAATTGAGAACCTCCTCCTATTTTTGAAGTCGGTTATCAAGTACTTACTCGACACAATCTTTAGAACCTAATTTGTATGGACACAATAATTATGTATTTTAATTGCTTTCATTCAGAAATGTATATAAAGTATTTTCTTAAAACAAATTCAGTTTAAACGAAAATTTCATATTGACAAGTCCAAAAATGGTGTGTCATAAATTTCAGGAAGGTGTATACGATGCTGATATTCACATCGACCTTTTGGACAGTGCGGTAGCTGAAGGGGGAAGAAATTGTATTGTGCTTTGCGATGCCCTACTGCCACCACTGAAAATGGGTTAATTTTAAATTAGCATTTCAAATTACTGTCGTATTCATAACGTTGTATGTTTTTGACACCAATTCATTGAATAAGTCAATGTAAAATTGCATTTGCAATTGCGTTTCCAGTGAAAATGATAATTTAGCTTCTCCCTAGTAGGTCTTGTAGATTTCTTTTTATTACTTTATAAAAAACCCTATCCCATACCATAGTCCATAGCCATAGTAATCTGTGATTATTTTAGAATCTGGTAGATACATTCCTAACCAAAAAGGGAGGATGGAACGGACCTACATATCTGATGCTTCTACCATTGGAACTGAGGGTCAGTGCGTGGCGATGTACCGAATCAAGAATAAAGCTATAGATACAAAAAATGTTGCCGATGTAAGTTAAGCTATAATGTCTGCTAAAGCATATTTTGGCTTTAAAAGATACTTAAAACCTAGTACCTAGTATAGGAATTCTGTGTTATAAATTTAATTAAACAAAATAGAAAACAAAATAGCTTATTTTGCCGACTATTGAGTACATTGGAAATGTACCGTACCATACCTAAGCTGTTTTTGTGCAGGGCACGCAATGGTTTTGTCAACAACTATTCTCAAAGTTACACCCACATCATTAATCTCGTCATGAAAATATGAAAATCCCCACCAATAGAGACTTCTTGGTGCGAATTTCAGGAATTAATAAAATACCAGTGTTTCCCAGTGGTCAGACTGATGGTCAGACTAGTCTGGCCATCGGGATTTTTTTTCCCGTTAGCCAGATCAGCTCGTAATTTAGACTGTTGAATACAAAAATACAAAGACGTCATATAATTTTTAAATAGGTTTACCTACTCTACCTAGAGTGACCTAAAATCAGCTTTCGTTTTTCCTATATGATTTGTAAAGCCATGTATTGATTTAATATGTGTTACACTTTTTTCTTGAAGGATTACTATCTAGTACTATTAGACATGAATCAAGAATCCGGGAATGTTGTGTCTGGTATCTTCAAGACGATGGAACGAGTGTACATTCCTGCGTTACAGGCCTGTAAGGCCTGGGGGGATCTTAATCCACCCAATCCCAGAGGCCCAGATGCCATAAAATCTTACATCTCAAAGATTATGATCTTTATTGATTATCTTGCTAGTAAGTATTACAGTAATTATTTATGCCAAAAAAAACATAAGTTATGTACCAGAGAACGAGAAAACTAGGTGTTGATGTAGAGAACGTTGTATGCTGCAACAGCAATTCCCATAGTTTATCAAGTTTCGAATCTTCGAGAAAATTTGTTGTATCCGGGCAGAAATAAGAGGGATTAAGATTTTTGCTATTGAGGTTTTTTGACTTACAGGGAGAATTAAAACAACGGCTTACATGTGAACGTAAATAACACTTACACTGAAAAGGTTTAATTTAATAAAGATGTACTTCATTTTGCTGAATAGATGCTTTGTAGTATTTTTCAGTTAAAATATTTCATATAACTTGTGATTTTTATTATAGAAACTAAGATAGACCTCGATTGTTGTACGAAGTTCAAGATCAACCTGACGCTATACGAAGAGGAGCTGTCTGACCAGGAGAAGATGAAGGCGGCTATAACGAAGACGCACGTGTTAGAGGAAATTTGTTCCTATGTGAAGCAGTGGATGAAACAAATTACAATGGTAAGATCAGAAAGAAAACCAGGAAGATTAGGGGAAAATAGATTTGTTAGCGAAGCGAAGAAGTTTTTGAATTTCGTCGTTATTTACAAAAAGTTATATTTTATAGGCTCGAAATTAGTATCACTTAGTTGTCTAACTTTTTACCATCAATCTGTAGGTCTTGGTTCAAAGTCAGCAACTTAGAAGAGAACCCTCCAACATTGGACCTTTAGCTGAGCTAGACCACTGGCGACGTCAGCTCACAACCTTCACTTCTATTATAGAGCACATCAAGAGCGATCCTTGCCAGATGTACATCCATACTCTAATACGAGCCAAATCTAAACTTATTAAGGTATTGTAAATTGTGCATTGTAAATACAGTAGGGTCAGTAGCCGCACGAGTTGAATGCAGAGCTTTTGTATCTAGCCACATACCTAAGCTCTGCATTCAACTCGCGCGGCTACTGAATCTGAAAATTAAACTGCTACAAAAATTCGTAGTCTCTAAACTCTAAAGGCTAGGTGGCATCTGAAGGGTACAGTGTCACAAAAAATTGGTTTTTGGAAAGGGTTTGAAATTTGTTTGAAAATTGGTTTTCTAATAGGTTTCCACACTATTCCACATTTTGTTATGCTCTATATGTACTTCTAAAAACTCAGTAGGTAGGTATTTTATTTACATGACTTCGCTATTTCGCGCTAATTTCACTGTTTTAGAAATGGAGGTTGTTGGATAATCAAGTAACGGATTACTACAATGAAGCATACGACAATGTTAAATATTTATATGCTTTGGAAAAGTACTGTGAACCTTTGTACAGGTATTATTGTATACTTTAAGACTCATCTTCTAATTTAGGCAAATCTTTTCTTTTTTTACTATCTTCGGGTTTGTTTTTCTAAATTCCACCTATTTGTAGAAATACAAAAGTTTAAGAAATAATTGTATTGCAGATGCGATCCCCTCACGATGCAGCAGTACATACCAGGGTTGCTATACACGGTACGAATGGTATTCGCCACCTCTAGGTACTACAATACTACTAAGCAGATATCCACACTGCTAGTCAAAGTGACCAATCAAATATTGAACATGTGTATGGATTACTTGACCAACAATGGCAAGAAAACTATTTGGAATCAAGACAAACTTAACTTCATCAAGAAAGCTAAGGTAAGTTTGTAAGATGAGAAATAACTCTACCTAACTAACTACCTATAGCCAAATAGATGATTTAACAATATTGATGTCCAGTAGTAACATGTTTTTCGTTGATTTCATAACAAGGGCAATGCAAATGTTGACTTTCTTTGACTTTGTATTTTACTAAATAAATATAGCCTGACTGCAAATGGAATTCTGACAATTGCGGAAAATAATAATTTATTTATAACATACATTGTATGCATTATATTTAGCACTGAAATGAAATTTGGTTCCAGCTATGTCTAGATTTGTACAATTTTTACCGAGAATGTTACAACGAGACGCAGGAGGAGATGAGGGAAGCCGCTGATGAGCGACCTTTCGATTGTTCTGAAATGTACATATTCGGCAAGTTTGAAACCTTTCGTAGACGGTTAACAAAGGTAAATAACACGTTATTTAAAATCGTGGAGATTTTTTTAAATAAGTAAGTCCAGTCCAGCTTCCATTTTGATGATAATTTGGACTGCGCTTCGTTAATAACAGAAATGTCAGAGATTTTAACGCTACGCAATACAGACAAATGCGCCGTGCGCGATTTCATTGCCTTTTATATTTTTCAACTTAGGTCATGTGTAATTTTTTTGATATTTCTAACAAGTCGTTTGATATTTAACAGATAATCGATCTGTTTCAAACATACATCACATACTATGTCTTAAACAAGACAACTTTAGAAGGCATTGAAGAGTACGCAGCAAACTTCAACAAGCTTTTTAAAACGATTTCATCTAAAACTTACGACGCCTTGGATCATAGGTAGGTTTTAAAATTGGAAGTAAATTCTGTTTTGTAAACTTTGAGGTTTTAGATGAAAAGGAAGCCAATAAGTTTCGTAAAAACAATTGATAATCTGCATTCGCTTCATCTTCGGCCTTAGAAAATATGATCATGTTTCCCAATTTCGCCGTCAACTAAAATGGCTCACTATTCGTCAGAGGCGTAACTCTAGAATTCTGCTATTACTATTCTCCATCTTAAACGATCCTAATTCTCCTCAGTATCTCAAGGATAACTTCCAGTATCTATACACTACTCATGATAGGATGCTTCGGTCGTGTTCTAATCTCAGAGTCCATATTCCACCACATAATAGCGGTTTTTTCCACTACTCATTCACTGTGCAAGCAATATTACTCTGGAACTCCTTGCCTGTGGAGCTGAGGAAGGCTCCCAGCAGGTTCTCCTTTAAAAAACGTCTTCGTGAGCATTTATTAAATTCGATTACTGACTGATTTCGTCTCATTTCATTTACAGCATTGTGTGCAAAGTATATATACATGGATATATGTATGTGATTTGTATGTATGTATATATGTATGTATGTATGTATATATATATATGTATATATTATAGATATTTATATTTTTGTATTATTAATTTATGTACTATTAGTGGTATAATATTTATCATACGTACATTTTTACTATATATTATTTTGTCCTTTTTTTCTGATAATCATGATTTAATACCTACTATCAGCTTTTTCCACATTCACCCAGGGTTGACTGGTGGACAATGCCATTAGGCATTAAGTTTTGCCCTTTGTTACTCTTTTTAAGAGGTGACATAAATTTAAATAAATAAAATAAATAAATAAATAATCAAATTCAAAAATTTTAAAAACAATGTTCGAAATATGGTCGAAATATATAGGCCGAATGTTGAGGCTGATATGCGACGAATCGATGTTGACCTCATACATTGTCAGTCACAGTCGATCTTAATCATTTATTACAAGGGGATTAATAAAATAACTTTATTTTATACAAATTAATTCTTTAGACGTCCTGATTTCGACAAAGATTACAAGGCATACAAAGACAGCGTTGCTACTCAAGAGTTAATGTTGGAAAATTTTATGATCACGGTAATTGTATAATTATGTATTCTGTTACTGAATTCTTTAACTTTTCTACCATTCACTTATCGCAATATGTCCTTTGCATTATTTTATTGCAGAGTAATATTTTTCTTATAAAGCGTTCAGATCTTAGGTCACCAGTCTGGACTCTTTACAATTTTATTCTCTCCTGGTCATATCTCGTATTCTTTTCTCTTCTTTCTCTTCCTCCCCTCATCTTATAACTTTCTATGCTTTTCTATTGTTTTAGCTATAAAAATTCCTTCATTACATTATTTTGAATACATTTTAATGTAACAATAATGTAACTGTATCTTAATTTTTTTTAATATTTCATACAGAGTGTGAATAAATGTCCAACGACAGAAATTGCCTTACATTTGCTGTTAAGATTCGAAAAATTGAAGTTAAATTGTTTGTATCTCGAAGACCAGTACTATGATTTGATTAGTAAATATACAGAAGAGATTGAATCAATACGCGATAGGTAAAGCCGATAACATTAATATATCTTGTATTAGGGAGTTACAAAGAAGTAGATGTAATGACAAATAAATTGTCGTTAATTAAAGATATAATGAAGAAAGAGAAAATCCGGAGCTGCCCAGAAATATGCCACCGGTATCAGGACGAGTGATGTGGATACGGTTTTATGATAAGAATATCAAAGTACCAATGGAAGAGTTTCGAAAACACAAGGAAGTAATCACTCATATGGTAAGTTAAGAATAATTAATATAGCAGCAGCACTTATGTTACAAATAAATTAACAGACAATAGAGAAAGCGGTAATATGAAGAACATAAAATGGAAACGCTACATTATATTACGCTACAATATGTATTTTCTATTCAAATTTAATTTGGTACTGTACCATTAATTAACATTAAATTAAAATACAAATTAAGATTTTGATTCACAGAATACTCAACGATGCATAAAGTTGTATAACGTTATGTATATTGTGTTTACGGAATTTGAATTGATTTATCATAGAGCTTGGATGGAAAATGTGGGACAGGTGAACTAATTACAATTAAATTTATTTTTCATTGTCTTCCGAACTACTTTTAACTTATTTTTTAAATTCAGGTGAGGCTCGGATTGATAGCCCCTCTGTTGATTCGCCACCCAGTGACCAATTTGTATATAATAAACTTCAGCGTCTTTATACCAGAGTGTATTCGCGAAGTGGAATACATGTGGCAATTGGGACTCAGTATGTTTTATTTTTATTCATTTTAGCATTTTGTTTTTGTAATTTGTTTTAATTTTGCTTACAAAATTGTCTTTATCATTCGTCATAATCAATGTCAGTCGTTATAATCAATGCGTCTAATTTAGTACGTTACCATCACTGTAGAATAAAAATGATTTTTCTGTACCACCGTGGTTTCTGAAAATATTATTTATGTTTTTAGCTGTACCTGATGCTGCACAAATTGTAGCCTATTGCAAGGAAAAGATTCTTGGAAACTATGAGCGTATAAAATCTTTAGTTGAAAGGAATGATCAAATCAGAAGGTTCTTTGATTTCTTTATCCGAGATCTTCGAACTACATAATATCACGAACACTTATTCATATTATGTTTTAAATTAACAGGAGTATGCCAAAGCTTTATTTGCCTTTGTTACGCGCGCAACTAATAAAGCTAGAAAAGGCATTCCAACCAGGTCTGTCTACGATAACATGGACCTCCCTTGAAATACCTGCATATTGTGATAATATTGAGCGGATATTAGATGAAGTGGACTTATTTGTGAAAGAGGTATTTATTCATAATATTATCATTAATCATAATATCTACTAGGTATAGTAGAAATGCCGTAAATTAATATAAAAAATACAATTTAAGAAAACGTTTCTGGCCCTTTAACTTTTAAATAGTATGGTTAAAATTTGTTCAAGGAATAGTTGACAAAATCACACGTCGAAATAAAATAGCTTCCTATTATAATTTAAAACTGATCTTATTCCTTGTAGGTGGTTGATATGAAAGAAGCGCGTATTGATGCTATATTACAATCCATAACGAAAACTTTACTAGTATATTTACCAGAACAAGCGGTTGATCCTAATGTTTTCTATGAAGAAAATTTGGTTAGACGCGATGAAATTGGTAAATTGTTTGTGATCCTAATCTACGTACATAATAATATTATAGTATGTCGATCAATTAATGTGTTAAACTGTTAACGTGTAATTTTTCACAAACTTTTTGAAATTGCACAAGGCAACACTTATCTGTAAGTAGTAGGGTAAGTTTTATGAAACTTGTTGCCGTATCCGATTTCAAAAAACTTAATTTTACCCATAATTTTATTAATCGACACCTTATAAACATTCAACCTAACCTTGAATGATAAAAATATTATTAAATTCAATTAATTACACTTTTTTTAGCTGTTGATTTACAACAGAAGTCATGGAATGCTGAAGTGGCTGTAATAGAGTTAATAAATAAATTTCTTGATAGCGTACCATCGAAACAAATTCAAGATTTAAAAGACAATTGGTATTTTGCATTCTTATTTTTTGTAGATATTTATTTTACAGGGTAGAAATAAAAGACGGTAGTTGGAGGTAAAGTACCTTGAATATTGATGATTGCAAATTTTACTGACAGGAAACATTCCTTTATTTTCAAAAATAATTAAAACTGCATTCAAAGATTATTGAAAAATCACCTGCTTGAGTCGGGAACCGAACTGGGGAAATGTGAATAATTAAACATGTTTAATATGGGGAATGGAGCAATTCTTCAAATTAGTTCCTTGTCTTATATAAAAGCAATATCTTTTACCCATGATTTCCAAAATTAGCATTTTAATCCATCGCACTAAAAAGCATAGCTTTAAACAGATATAGTATTAATGTTTATAGTATAATCTTTAACAATATTTTTAATTTTATTAAATTTAACATTGCTCTTTATTTTGCGGTAATCCAGGTTAGACATAGAAAAGGCTTTAAAACAAGTAACTTCGGCTACTAGAGTTTTCCCACCGGACGCAGGTAAACATAACAAGCTTCTTATAAGTTTTTGGTTAAATTTTTGTTACTCATGTCAAATTGTTTATTTTTAGCATTCCTGGAGATAGAGAATCCTGATCGTTTTGATCCACAGCCTGCTATTAATGAATGCAATGAGCTCTTCGCGTACTTTGCAACCAAATGTTTAGAATCGCTCATCAAATGTACTAGACAAAGTCTAGATTTACTACGCAAGCGTGCTTCTGTTTCGAGGTATATTGACGAAATTAAAAATTAATTTAAAAAGTATTTAATACTGTACTAATATTATGTCGTATTTTGTTTGTGCTTCCAAATTGTCATTAATTAAGTATTTTTTATGAGGTTTATCAATAGCGTCGTATGTATTACAATTCATTACAACGTCTTTTAGTTTTTTAACAATGACTACTGATCCAGAAGAGCAAAAGAAATTAAAACCCCTCATGTCGACAATGATGTACTTACAAATTCCGCGAGTTTTAATAAAGCCTACCCTAGAAGAAATACAGTCAGCATTCTCACAGGTTTTTTCTTGTTAAAAATCTTAATAAAATAGCCTTTATGTACTTACGAGTACATTCTCTACGTATGTGCAGATAAAATTATTTTCTTGAATGTATTGTAGCGTGGAAGTAGTTAGAAGCAAAAATTGATGTGCATGAATATGGACAGAATACCTAAATGATTTTGAATCGAATTTGAAAATTTGATTACAAATAAGTTATTTTAACAGGTTGTATTAAATTGTATTATGGACATCCACCGCAACGTGTTTATGTGGGGACAGCAAGATTTAATTAAGAAGGAACAGATGAGAGGGGTATCTTTGACGCAAGCAAGAAGCGTTAGTGGTGGGTAGTTATGAAGTTGTTTCAGATATTTGATAACACAAAAAAATTCAGTTACAATTAAATATTTGGTAAATTATTTCAACAGCTGGATCTAGATCGGGTTCCAGTATCGTGGGAGTAAGGAACTACTTTCGTATGGTCTCTGAGCATAAAGATATTGTGAGAGCTGTTATGGCATTACAGGGAATGATGTATATGTATAAACCAGATATTGAAAAGTTGCTAAATGTTAGTATATATATTTTAAAGTACACGTGAAGCTGAAAGAAAATGTTTATCCAATATTTTAAATATTTATTACACAGTAATATTTATATCTCAATTATATTTTTAGTTGTTTATCTTAACAAATACATTGTTTTATCTAATATCTTTTACTCTTTTAATTTCATTTCGCTTTGTTTAAAATTGTATCATGATATATTTTATTATGTTTAGACATACAGCAGATTTGCGCCTTTATGGGCCGAAGACAGAACTCAACAAGTACAAAGTTTTGTAGATTCGAATCCACTCAATGTTATTATCAGCGATATGCTTAAAAAATATGAAAGTCAAACAGATGAAGTAGTACATCTTCCTGACAGACATATAATTGGATCTATTCAAATTACTATGGGTATCGTATGGTTTGATTATCTTGTTTTAGCACTATTATGGGGTTTTTTAGTAGTGTCGAGAACAATAATAATACATTGAAATTGCAGACCGTATTAAGCTAGCGTTACACGTGGAGTCAGTTGAATGGAAAAGAATTCTCGGGAAATTGTTAAGCCACTCGTACAAAGAGCGTGTCTTGAAGCTGATGCAGTTCATCAATGACAGAATGAAGACTATGAGCAAGAAGATAAAGGATTTAGATGATGTTAGAGTTGCAATGATGTGCCTAGAGCTTATACGTGAAGAATTTATTGGGTACACTACTTCTTAAAATATTTTTGTGACGTATTGCTTCTGAAATATTATTCTATTGTAGAGTATCTTACATTTCTAAGAATTTCATAATTTTATTTTCTTGAAATCTTTTTAGAATGGACATGGAGTTAGATCTGATAGAAGAGACGTATGCTACTTTCGCTATATTCAATTTGGATATTCCAAAAGAAGATGCAGATATGGTCTATGGCTTACGATACGCTTTTACGAATATGCTTTTGACTGTTAGTAGTTGTACTAATTCATTTTCACATTTAAATATAAAGGAATTTATGCGTTCGTGCTTGCAAATAAAAACTTCATTCGGCCTTTGTAATTATTCGTAGGATCAACTGTAATAGAGTACCAACCACTTAGGTAACTTCATATAACTTACATCCAGCATTAAAGTTAGGGTATGTTATATTATTTGTTTAGTCGCAACAAGTACAACAAAGGATAGTAGATATGCAAGGGCCACTGCAAAAGGAATTGACCGATGGCGTAGCATCGTTCAATGCAGATGTACTGAAGTTTGATGCTGATTATGATGCATTCGGCCCGATGACACCTGGCCTGTCTGCGAGAGAAGCTAGTGACAGGTAGGATACATGGTCTACTAAAGTACGATTAATAATGAAGAATACCGAGAGCCATTATAATTGAAAATATCCCTAAAAATGTAGATGATAAAATACTTCTGTAATATATGGAGCACTGAATAATATTAATAAATATACCTATTTTTAGAGTTATCATGTTCCAATCGAGATTTGACGAATTATGGCGTCGCTTTGAAATGTATTCTAACGGTGAAAAGTTATTTGGAATGGAAGTTAAGGATTATCCAATTCTGCATCAGAAGAAGAAGGAATTCAATTTACTCAGTAAATTGTAAATATTAAGAAATTTTTAATTATATTATTAAGTTTTTTTTTTCTAAATTAAAAATAATTCATAACACATTACTCTATTACCTCTATTAAAAAAACTAACATTGTTTTACAGTGTATACAGCAATGTATAACAAATCATTTAGGATATTTGTCTACTTAAATGCTATATTTTGTTTTTAATGAAAACATATTTTGTATTATAGATACAGTTTATATTTGGCTGTCATGAATTCTATCGATGGATATTTTGAAACCCCATGGGTTGAAATAGACATTGAACAGATAGTATCGCAGTTGGCAGAGTTTGATATGAGGTAAGGTAATTTTTAGTTATTTTTGTAAACAGTTATACCTATGACTATTTCCCCTGTAGTTCTATTTATTTTTTTCGACCATCATTATTGTCACTTTTAGAGTGTTCTTTTATCTATTTTTTATTTTTGCAAGTAGTTACAACTATATCTTTATCTAGCATGTTTTAATATTCATGTGTTGTATTGCTATAATATTAGTTTAAGATGCGTGTGAAACATCGAGTAGAATTAGTACTGCTGTATTTTCAGTTTTAATAATTTTGAATCTAAATTAAATTTCTTAATTATTTCTAGATGCCGAAAGTTGCCAAGAGGTATGAAAGATTGGCCAGCTTTCATAGAGCTAAAAAATAAAATAGATGATTTCAATCAGACGTGTCCACTGTTAGAATTAATGGCTGATAAGTCCATGAAAGATCGCCATTGGAGGAGACTAGAAAAGTTAATGAGTAAGAAGACTGCTATATGCTAAAAGTAAAATATCACTCTTCAAAAACGTTTGATTGCTAAAATTAATATTAATACTTTCTTACAGATTGCGTTCTAGATGTGGAGTCGGATTCATTCACTTTAGCCAATGTTATGGAAGCTCCACTATTAAAATATAAGGAGGATGTTGAGGTAACTTTTGTTATAGCATTTTTTCACTATTAATTATAAAATAGTATGTAAAATTACTTCAGTAATGTTGTTAAATAATGTTCAGGATATTTGCATAAGTGCCGTAAAAGAAAAGGACATTGAAGCAAAACTTAAACAAGTGATAGCTGATTGGGCTGTGGTTGATCTCACATTTGCTCCGTTCAAGAATAGAGGCGAGTTGCTAATTAAGCCACAAGAAACCTTGGATATCATCACTATGTTGGAAGATTCTTTGATGATAATGAATTCTTTAGCTTCTAACAGGTAACTATCTATTTCCCAATAAGGTATATCATTATTAAACTACCCAACTATCTAATGATACAAAAGTAATGAAGTTAAATAAATAAACGACATTTTTAACAGATATAATGCACCTTTCAAGAAGGATATCGTTCTGTGGATAAACAAGCTAGTAGGAACAAGCGAGATTCTGGAGAAGTGGTTGCAAGTCCAGAATTTGTGGATGTATTTAGAGGCTGTATTTGTTGGTGGTGATATAGCGAAGCAGCTGCCTGCTGAAGCAAAACGTTTTGCGGTGAATAAGACGAATAATAATTATGGTATCTCAGTATGGACCTTCATAAGTACTTATTTTGTATCTTATTTTAGACAATTGATAAAACGTATGTAAAAATCATGTATCGCGCTCGTGACATTATTAACTGCGTGGAAACGTGTGTCTCCGACGATACATTGAAGCAATTGTTACCACATTTATTCGAACAACTGGAAGCATGTCAGAAATCTCTCACTGGCTATTTGGAAACCAAGAGACTTATCTTCCCGAGATTCTTTTTCGTATCAGATCCTGTGCTATTAGAAATCCTTGGACAAGCATCTGATCCTCATTCCATACAAGTATGCTTAATAGTTTATTAACACATCTTAGATACTAGTTTATAATAAAAAACAGGTTATCTACTGTTAAGCAAAAAGTATTTTCATTTGAATGGTTAAAAACGCTTATTTGTCAATTAGATTTTATTTGATTTTTTTTATACATTCTACTATGGTTACATTACATAATGCACATCAGATTTATTTTAACATTAACAACTATAACTTAACAGCCTCATCTACCAAGCATTTTCGATGCAATGTACACTGTGGACTTCGATGACAAGGAAAGAATTGTTAATATGAATTCTGACAACGGAGAGACTATTCCTTTCGACAGACCGGTGACTTGCATTGGCGGTGTAGAGGTAAATGTTTTCTCACAATACTCTTATTAAATAATTGTTATTAATTTTACACAATACTTTTACAAATAACCTTTTTCAGATTTGGTTAAATACATTGCTAGATACGATGAAAGATACAGTGCGCAATTTCATCGCAAATATTTCTCAAACTATGGCCGGTGATCCTGAATTTGAGTTTCTCTCTGGATTTTGGCACTTTCCAGGACAGGTTGTTTATAATTATTTTGTACAAAAGTATATGCTATTGACGGTTATATTATTCCATGATGATTATAAACAAATGTTTTGTTCAATAGGCTGGACTTTTGGGAATGCAAATTTTGTGGACAAGCGATGCTGAGTATGCATTGAAGAAAGCAAGAGTTGATCGATTCATTATGAGATTGACAAATCAGAAGAATCTTGATTTACTAAACGGCCTTATTGACCAAACAGTGACAGACTTGGTTCCATTAGACCGTACCAGAGTTGAAACTATGATCACTATCCATGTCCATCAAAGGTAAACTCATCAGATTCAACAGAAATTTAAATTCAACAATTATGGTGCTAATAACCTTTTTAACGTTTAATTTCTAGAGATATTTTCGATGATTTAGTAAGAATGAGAATCAAAACACCAGTTGATTTTGAATGGCAGAAACAAGCGCGCTTCTACTACTATGAGGATAGTGATGACTGCATCGTGTCCATCACAGACGTAGATTTCTTATACCAGGTGAATTACGTAAAAGAAATCGTATTAATAGGTGCAACAATCTCGTTGGATAATGCAAGCTTCAATTTCAAATAAATTTGTTTTTAGAACGAATACCTAGGTATAACAGAGCGGTTGGTAATCACTCCACTAACAGACAGATGCTACATTACTTTATCCCAAGCTATCGGTATGAGTATGGGTGGAGCGCCCGCTGGTCCCGCGGGTACTGGCAAAACTGAAACTACCAAGGATATGGGTCGAACACTTGGCAAGCTTGTAATTGTGTTCAACTGTTCAGATCAGATGGATTTCAGAGGTATGAAGTCACTAGATTATTTTTTTAATAAAACCACTTGTGTATAATTGATAGTAGTAGAGTACCTATAGAAATTATTATCAACTATTCACAATGTTATATGTACCTATCTCATACATATAGTTTTCTTAATTATATTTTTTTAAAATACAGTTTTTTTTCAACAATACTCTTTATTCAAGGTTTGGGACGTATTTACAAAGGATTGGCTCAGTCAGGAACTTGGGGATGCTTCGATGAGTTTAATCGTATTGAATTACCTGTGTTATCCGTAGCGGCACAACAAATTTATATATGCCTTACTGCCAGACGAGAAAAGAAAGAATTCTTCTTGTTTAGGTACTACCTGTCTCTATAAATATACCTACACTTTTTTATCGTTTTCGTTTATAATTGTTTTAAATAACAAAAAAAAATATATACATTCCAGTGATGGTGACATTGTAAGTTTGAATCCAGAGTTTGCGTTTATTATCACTATGAACCCGGGTTACGCAGGACGACAGGAATTACCAGAAAATTTGAAGATTCAGTTCCGTTCGGTAGCTATGATGGTACCAGACAGACAAATTATTATTCGAGTGAAATTGGCCAGTTGTGGATTCAAAGAAAATATATTGCTCTGTTAGTTTTTTAATACAATATTTTTATAAGTAAGCGATAACATTTATACTGTGTAAGGAGCCTTAAATATTTTTTGTTGTTTTTCCAGCTCGAAAATTCTTTACGCTATATAAATTATGCGAAGAGCAACTATCAAAACAGGTTCACTACGATTTCGGTTTACGGAACATTTTGTCGGTGTTAAGAACCATGGGTTCTCAAAAGCGAGCCAATCCTGACAGCACTGAAGAAAATATAATGATGAGAGTATTAAAGTAAGATTTTAAGTAGCTGTTTTCAACAAAATAAATGTTTTGAGAGTAGGTATTCTAAATCTAAATTCATGTTTTGTTTTAGGGAAATGAATGTGTCTAAATTAGTGGATGAAGATGAACCACTTTTTGTATCTTTAATCGAAGATTTGTTCCCTGGAATTAAGCTGAGTCAGACTGTGCATAAGTATGTTGAGCCAATGATCCATTGGCTTGTTTATTTAAAATTTGGTTCAAAACAATATTTTATGCTAAATCTGTTTATTTTAGAGAAATGCAACGAGCAATCACACTTGTGACTGAGAGAACAGGCTTAGTAAACCATCCTGATTGGAATTTGAAGATAATTCAGCTTTATGAAACTTCACTAGTACGACATGGTCTAATGACCATGGGACCAACGGGGTCTGGTAAGACAACATGTATTCATACATTGATGGCTGCACTCACTGAAGTTGGTAGACCTCATAAGGAAATGAGGATGAACCCGAAGGTAAGTTGAAACATAATTTCTGAATAATAAAATAGATAGATAGATAGATTGATTTAAGTTTTGAAGGATCCTTTTAACATATCTAGGCTATAACTGCTCCTCAAATGTTCGGACGATTGGATGTAGCTACTAATGACTGGACAGATGGTATTTTCTCCACTTTATGGAGAAGAGCTTTGAAAGTTAAAAAATCAGATACCACTTGGATTGTATTAGGTAAATTTTATTTCAATAATAAATATATTCAATTAAAATGATATCAAGGTATTTAAATTAAAATCAAAATAATAACAAATTGTAGACGGTCCTGTTGATGCAGTATGGATCGAAAATCTAAATTCCGTGCTCGATGACAACAAGACTTTAACATTAGCTAATGGTGATCGTATATCTATGGCACAGAACAGTAAACTTGTATTTGAGCCTGACAATGTAGACAATGCATCACCAGCTACTGTAAGTCGAATGGGGATGGTGTTTCTGTCATCATCTGTTTTGAAATGGCAACCTATATTAGAGGTAAGAATAACTAAGATGTCTACAAATACGAGTACATGGTAATGGTAGTTATTATGTTGGACTATAAATCTCATGTTGAGCCTGGCCACTTGATAATTATTTTGTTTTATATAGGGATGGCTTAAAAAAAGATCGCAAAAAGAAGCAGATTCCCTACGTAATGCTTTTAATAAAGTGTACGACGAAGTTCATCTTTATGTTCAACAGAAGCTACCTGCTAAAATGAAGCTCCTAGAAGCAATATACGTTAGGTAAAATTATTCTGATATAAATCATTAAACGTATTGGATATAACTAAGTTTGAGAAGTGGATTATAATTTAAAATAATTTCTACCCACAGGCAATGCATAGATGTTTTGATAGGATTACTGCAAATAGAAATTCCTGGTGGAAGTAAGTATTATAAAAAATTTGCATGTCTCAAGAATCAATTTGAAATTTAAAAATTATTTACTACAATTTGTAGACCTTCTTGACATCTCACAGAGCTTCATACTGACCGTCACTTGGAGCGGCTATTTATATTCGCCATGATGTGGTCATTGGGAGCTGTTTTAGAACTTGACGCTAGAACTCGCATGGCAGAGTTCATGACCAAATTGCCAGTCAAAATGGATTGGCCGGGAGCTAAATCGAAAGAATGGATCATGCCTTTCGAGTACATGGTTAGTGAGACAGGCGTATGGCAGCATTGGTAATAATTTATTGATACTTCTAAAAATTTTACCAATGTTTATTGTACATGCGTATTTTTTAATCGTTTTTAATATTTGTATATAGGGCTGAAAGCGTTGAAGATTACATTTATCCACCTGACAGTATACCTGAGTATGCATCTATATTGGTTCCGAATGTTGACAACGTGTGTATATCATTCCTGATTGAAACAATAGCTAAACAAAATAAGGCTGTATTGCTAATTGGAGAACAAGGTACAGCGAAAACTGTCATGTTGAAGAGTTACATGCAGAAATATGACAATGAAGTTAAACTGTTCAAAATGATAAACTTTTCTTCTGCCACCACTCCAAATATGTTTCAGGTATAAATTGACTGTGTTTTATACACATTATTTGTTGTGTTAAATTCGACGGTGCATTTAATGACTGTGAAAATGTTAAAATTACATTACATTTTCAGAGAATTATTGAATCGTACGTGGAAAAACGAGTAGGTATGACTTACGGGCCACCGGGAGGCAGAGCAATGACCGTTTTTGTTGACGACATCAATATGCCAGTAGTAAACGAATGGGGTGATCAGGTTGATATAAAAAGATTTAATAAAGTAAATTATAGTGAAAGCAAATCTATCAGATGATAAAATTATTCAGAAGGCATTGCCTTTATTTTACTTTGTTCACTGTTTCTAATTTATCCAGTATATCCAAAAAAATATCAAATAACATTCGCTAAAATGTGTATTAAGAACTGCTGGGAACCTTTGTTAATCGCAAGATACGCTGTGTGTAATCCGTGACTCTGTTTAAAGTTTAATTGTTAATAATTCCTTCGTTAAATAGTGGGAACTTTCATGGACACAAGGGTCAAATAGTTTTTGATAACTGCAATAATTTCTACATAGGTAACAAATGAAATCGTTCGACAAATGATGGAATGTGGCGGTTTTTACTCTCTGGATAAACCAGGAGATTTCATAATTATCGCTGATATTCAGATGTTCGGTGCCATGATTCATCCTGGTTTGTACAAACTTTTACATCTAGGTATTTTGATTTTAAAGAAGAAGGTCAAAAACAATTGTTTAGTCAATTTTAGTGTAGTTTATTTATTTTTTCATACAATTTATTTATTATGATGTTGTCTAGGTGGTGGTCGGAATGATATCCCTCCAAGGTTGAAGAGGCAGTTTAATATTTTCAACTGTACCTTACCGAGCAACGTGTCTATGGATAAAATTTTCGGTAACTTTCAAGATCAATCCTCACTTTCTTATTTACTTTTAAATTTAAAACATTGAACATTTCCCCATTTATTATTTTCAGAAACAATAAGCGCTGGTTACTTTTGTAAGACAAGATTCGATAAGAAAATAGTAGATTTTATGCCTCGATTAGTTCCTGTAACACGAATTATCTGGCAACAAACAAAGGTAACCTAAAGTGAACATTCAAGAATGTTTTATATTTTACAAATAAAAACCCTATTTAATTTGTTACAGGCAAAAATGTTACCTACGCCTGCAAAATTCCATTACGTGTTCAATCTTCGAGATCTTTCTCGCATCTGGGAAGGTATTCTGTTTATCAAGAAAGACGAACTGCAAACTGTTAAGACTGCCCTCAAGCTGTGGTTCCACGAATGTTTACGAGTTATCTCGGACAGGTCATATGCAATAAATGTATTTATGATAATAATGATAAGATAAATATGGAATTTAAAAAATTGTTGCATCAAAATGTAGTTTAAAAGCCCAGGAATCAAATTTAATGTTGAATAAATTTATTTGCAGGTTTACAACTTTCGATGATAAGGATTGGTTTGTTGCTAATTTCTGGAAGACAGCATCACAGGAACTCGCCGACGTAGTAGATGAATTTCCGGAACACGAAACATTTTTCGTTAATTTCTTGCGCGAACCAGTCGAGCCGACAGGGGATGAAGACGAAGACTTTAGTACAGACGCGCCAAAAATTTATGAGGAGCTGCCATCGTAAGTTTGCCATGCTAATTTATGTTACCGAATTTTATCTTAGTACGGTCGAAATTTTACTAAAAATATTGTTGAAAATTTGAGAAAATTTATGAATTTAAAGTAATATTTGATATACTTTTAATACTTTTAGAAATAAAATAAACAAAGTAGAACCTCTTTTTTGTAGATTATTTATTGTAATTAGTAGTTGATAACAACAAAATAAATACATGTATAATGGTGATTTGATTTGTTGCCAAATACTTATTTAAGATAATAAATTACGAATAAAATACAAATATGATGTCTTTTAGATGGGATTTTGTGCTGTTCAAGCTCGGGTCATTCCAAGAGCTCTTTAATGAACAAGTTCGAGGGGCACATTTGGATTTGGTATTCTTCCACGACGCTATGGTGCATCTGTTTATTATTTCCAGAATAATCAATACACCACGGTGAGCAATTGACATTAAGATTGTATTAAATTGCAACAAGTTGCTTTAAGCTATTCCTTTCTTAACAGAATTAGTGCATTACATAAAAGTTCTATCGTTTAGTGATCGAAGCTTTTAATACATATTCTAGAGGTAACGCGCTGCTTGTTGGTGTCGGTGGATCAGGAAAACAAAGTTTAACAAAACTGGCTTCATACATTGCTAACTTCTCATTCTATCAAATTACTTTGACGAGGTAATATTTAATGCACTAGAATGGTGTAACATGCAATTTAACAAATTTATGTAATATGCAATTTTATTTTTATTTTTATTATTGGAACGAAGTTCCTTATCACGCGTTGCGAAAGGGGGCTAGGCAGAAAATTTGGTAACGACACTTTTTGCCGGTAACGAAAAGTTGTAACGACACTTTTGGCCGTCGTAGTTTTTTTTAGATAGAAAGCAAGCCAGAGTACTAGGATAGCAAAAACATGCAAGCGAGTGTGCCAAAACAAATTAGATCTGTTTTGGCACACTTGCTGCATGTTTTTGTTATCCTAGTACTGACTGCAAGGAACTTCGTTCCATCCGGGTGTCCCTTGACACCTCTCAATTTTTTTATTTTTTTTATAATATTATGATTTCATATCGATCAACATTATGCGAATATTTCAGATCATACAACGTCAGTAACTTTATGGATGACATTAAAATTTTATATCGTATAGCAGGTCTACAAGGGCAAGGGATTTCATTCATTTTTACAGACAATGATATTAAAGATGAACAGTTTTTAGAATTTCTAAATAATATTCTAAGTTCAGGAGAAATTGCAAATCTTTTTGCAAAGGATGAAATGGGTAAATAATATCTTCTGAATATTCATTTCAAATTTATTTTATTACGTAACGGAATAATTTGCAAATTTCATTTAACCTATAGATGAAATCTTAAACGAGCTTACGCCGATTATGAAAAAATATGCACCGAAAAGAATTCCTGTTCCTGACGTTTTGTATGAATATTTTATCATGCGTTCGCGATCCAATTTACATGTGGTGCTTTGCTTCTCACCGGTAATTAAAATTATTTTATCACAAATTCTAATTGTGCAATTAATGTGGTGTTTATTTGACAGTTGATTTGTTTTACAGGTGGGTGAAAAGTTCAGGAGTCGAGCACTAAAGTTTCCAGGTCTTATATCTGGCTCTACTATGGACTGGTTCCAGAAGTGGCCAAGGGTGGCACTAATTGAAGTAGCACATCACTTCTTATCTGAATTTCAAGTACGTTTTATATCTCACATAATTTTTTGACAAATTGTTTATTAATAACGTAGTTTAACTACAACTCCTCATCAGGTCATAAGCTCTTTCTATTATCTATTTTTTTGATTCTATTGTTATACTTGTCAAAATATTTGAGTTTCTTCTAACAGGTAGTTTGTTCAGCCGAGACAAAACAGCAACTAATTGAAATAATGGGAATGGTTCAAGATAATGTCGCAGATACGTGTTCTATGTATTACGATAGATTTAGACGTCAAACTCACGTTACACCCAAATCGTATTTGTCTTTCTTAGAAGGCTATAAAGTACTCTATAGGGAAAAACATGTGAATATTGCTGAGATGGCTAGACGGTAAGTTAAAGTAATATTTTTTAAAACCTACATCTTGCTTAATATATGTTGAGTTAAATGAAGCGAACTACCAATACACTTAATGATATATTTTTTTTAAATTTGCTCTTCATTATTCATTAATTTTGTAATTCACCTAATTTTATTGTAGAATGACAACTGGATTAGATAAGCTTGTAGAAGCAGCAGCGAGTGTAGACATTTTGAAAAAGGAGCTGGAGTTAAAAGAACTGGAAATCAAAGAAGCTACCGCTGCAGCCGAGGAGGTATTGTTTAAATGACATAAAACAAGGGTTACTAATTTATCTAAAGTAGGCACTTAGTTTTTACGCCTAGCATGTGGAAATCAGTGATAACTCGATTTGGAACTCAGTTTGCTGTTACATATATAATTATAAATATTTGGGACACTGTAAATGAAGTCTTTTACGTTGCATTTAGGTATTAGCAGCTGTAGCGGAATCAGCAGCGGCGGCTGAAGTGGTAAAGGCTGGAGTGTTAGAGGTGAAGGATCGAGCAGTGAAGCTCGTAAACGTCATTGCAGCAGAGACAGCGGTTGCAGAAGAAAAACTTGCGGCAGCCAAACCAGCGCTTGATGCCGCTGAAGCTGCTTTATTGGTATGTTTATATTATGAAAATATGATATTACAAAATCATTTATAGTAAGTTACGATAGGAATATAATTATAAAATAATAATGAGAATAAGTGTACCAGTGAGTGAATTATAAAGATTTTTTAAGAGATAATCCCGAAATACCGTTAATTTCTAGATTCTTAGTTACTTTGACAACGTAAATTTCTGGATCACATTTTCAGACTATCAATGCAGCTGATATTGCAACGGTGAGGAAGTTGGGCAAGCCTCCATATCTCATTACACTTATTATGGATGCTGTAATACTATTGTTCAGGAAACGAATCGACCCAATTAAACCAGATCCCGAAAAACAATTTCTAATGGCTTCTTGGGCTGAGTCTCTGAAGGTTAGTTAGTTTTTGTGGTGTTTTCTTAGTATTATTATGGCCAGCAAAATTTATTATTTACAAATAAAAAAAAATATTTTTTTTAATTTTCGTTGTAGGTTATGGCAGACGCAAGATTTTTGAATAATTTGAAGTTTTATCCAAAAGACGAAATCAATGCTGAAATGGTTGATTTGCTTCAACCGTACTTTAATTTCAGGTAAAGTTATAATCTGCAAACTAAGATTTTTTGGTTAAGTAATAAAGCAAAAGTTTACATTTAATAATAATACAAATTACAGTCAATACACTTTTGAGGCAGCTAAAATTGCTTGCGGCAACGTAGCCGGTTTAATTTCGTGGACAATAGCGATGGCACAGTTCTATGCAGTAAACAAGGACGTGTTGCCTTTAAAGGCTAACCTTGCTGTGATGCAGGGCAAGTACCAAGCTGCTAAGAAAGAGCTAGAAACTGCTGAAGCGCAGTTGGAAGCAAAAGAGGTAAAGATCTAATCGTAACTAACGATATGTATATTTTATATTATTTAAGTGATATTTAATTGTTTTTAATACAATACCTTCACAGCGTGAGCTAGCAGATGTGCAAAAGAAATTTGAAGATGCAATGTCCCTGAAACAAGCAGTGTTAGATGATGCCGCCAAGTGTCAACAGAAAATGGATGCAGCTACGGCCTTAATTAATGGTCTTAGCGGAGAAAGAGTCCGATGGACGGAACAATCTGCACTCTTCAAATCGGAGATAGAAAGACTAGTTGGAGATATTTTATTGCTTACCGGGTACATTAAGAAACATTTTTTGATAAGGATTTACTAATTACATTATTCATGGTCTATTTTATTATTAGTCTCATTAATGTTCTATTTTATTACTAGAGTTTTAGTCATTTACAATCAATTTAATATTTTCAGATTCTTGTCCTATGCAGGACCCTTCAATCAAGAATTTCGATCATATTTGAATAATAGCTGGCTCAATGAGTTGTTGCGAAGGAAAATACCAGTGTCTATGAATTTGAATATAACTGAGCAGTTGACGGATACCGCTACCGTAAATATTATTTTTTTCGAACGTTAACGATTATAAATAAAAAAGGAGTTTAAAGGGGTTCCGTCAATCTTCCAATAAAGGGTCCCTTAGGGGTTGGCTAAAATACCACACAGCTTAAACCTTAGGAACTTTTGGTTTTAATTATATAATTATTACAGATCGGCGACTGGAATTTATGTGGCTTGCCAACGGATGACTTGTCCATTCAAAATGGCATTATCGTAACCAAAGCATCCCGTTTCCCGTTGCTTATCGACCCACAGACACAAGGGAAGATTTGGATCAAAAACATGGAGAAATTTAATGACCTCATCGTTACTACGTTAAATCACAAATATTTTAGGTAGAAACTACTTTGAATTTGTTATGAAAATTATAGCAGAAAAATACTATTATGATTTCAACACACTCCTTTGACGATATTTGTACATTAACAAAGAACTTTTTTCTAGGAATCATATTGAAGATTGCGTCTCGTTAGGTAGACCATTGTTAATAGAAGATGTTGCTGAAGAATTGGACCCTGCTTTAGATAATATTCTTGAAAGAAATTATATAAAAATTGGGTCTTCTTTCAAAGTACTTAATTTTTTTTAAAGTTCATAAGATTCAAATTTAGATAACAATGTTATTAATTAATGATAAAAATAACGCCCATTTAAAATCTTTTCAGGTAAAATTGGGAGATAAAGAAATAGATGTAACTGCTGGACATAAAATATATATCACAACAAAGTTGCCGAATCCTGCTTATACGCCGGAAATATCAGCGCGGACATCTATTATAGATTTTACTGTAACTATGCAAGGTAAGTGTATTGATAATTATGTAGGAAAAACATTTATAACTATTAACTAAAGCTTTTGAAAACAGATTAATTCAATCAGCTTGTTTTAAAATGTGTTATGTATATTCTCCGTTTTATTAAATGTTTGATTACTAGAATATGAAATTTACGATCTTAGCTGTTTATTTTCATCGTTTAATATAAAGAAATGTAAATAATCGATTATTTTAACTCCCAAGGTCTGGAGGACCAATTATTAGGACGTGTAATTCTTACGGAGAAGGCAGAAATGGAAGCTGAACGCACTCAGCTCATTATGGACGTGACAGCGAACAGACGCAAGATGCAAGAGCTGGAAGCAAATTTACTACACAAATTGACAACCATACAGGGATCTTTGGTCGAGGACGTGTCGCTTATACAAGTGCTAAATATCACTAAAGCTACAGCGACAGAGGTGAAAAAATTTGATTTTTTTTAACACAAAGAACTAAAAGTATAAGTATACATTTACTCGTATATTTTTAGCTAGGCCACGATTTAGCTACTATTTGATTTGTAGCCGAAAATAAATTCTACGGTTGGAATACCAAACAGTTTTTATTAAACGAGTCACGCGCTTTTTTATTGGAGGGCAACTTGTTGGAGATGCCTTCAATGTTGCGAATGTCTTTATGTGGTTGTGACTTCTTATTTCCCTGATGGTTTGCGTTTTGTTGGATATTGACATAATTGACGTAAATTGTATCTATCTTATAATTTAAGATAGATACAATTTTATATATCATATGATATTATCTATCATAGGTCCGAGAAAAACTGGACGTGGCAAAGGAGACTGAAATAAAGATCAACGCAGCTCGAGAGGAATTCAGACCAGTGGCCACTCGGGGATCTGTGTTATACTTTTTGATTTGCAACATGTCTCTAGTGTGCAACATGTATCAGACGTCATTAGCACAGTTCCTCGAAAGGTTCGATATATCAATGGAGAGATCCCCTCAGAGCCCTATCACTTCCAGAAGAATAGGATTTATTATCGATTACTTGGTAAGTTTAATTTTAAATACCTTAAAAACTTAAAATTATTATACAGTGGAATTCAGTCAGTCACTGACAACTTTTTAAACTTTTTATACCTAGATGTTATTGGGGAGATATCAAAATATTTTTTCTAAATTTTAGACATACGACGTATTTAAATATATAAGCAGAGGATTCTATGAAAAACACAAATATTTGTTCACACTTTTATTAACATTGAAGATAGATTTGCAGAAGGAATATTTAACGTACGATGAGTTTCAGACCTTTATTAAAGGTAAGATTAAGTTCCTCTCTTGTTTAAGTATCTAATACGAGTATCTATTTATTTATTTATTTATTTATGTACACACAACAGAAAATATAATTAAGACAAAACATATGGGTAATTATGTACAAAGGCACTGCTTATTTCTAAAGAAATTTCTACCAGCAGACCTGCGACTGGAGAAATAATTTCGAGAGGTAGGTATCTATCTTCTCTGTTTTAAGGTTTAGCAATAATTAGATACTCTTGTTTGTTGTTGTGTACAGGTGGGGCTGCTTTAGATTTAAATGCCTGTCCTCCGAAACCATTTAAGTGGGTAACGGACATGTCGTGGTTGAACTTAGTCCAGTTGTCGGGTCTAAGGCAATTTACCAATATCCTGAACCAAGTAACAAATAATGAAAAGGGATGGAAATCATGGTAAAAAACAATTATTTTTTAAAAAAGATAATCTTATGAAGTTAATAATAATATTGTGTGAAATAGGAGATAATTTCAAAAACCCGTTTTTTCTCTCCGTACGTAATAATGGGAATAATCAAATGATCATTCTGTTAGGATTAAACTTTGAGTTGGATTAATAAACATGTCATGTTTCATAGTAAGAAACTATTACCCATACAATGTTATTTGTGACCTGTAGGCTCATATAAAGTAAAATACATTTACTAGAAATAATAAATTTTGGAGCAAACAACCGATTAATTAACTTAATTTCCAATGTTAAGGTTTGATAAAGAAGCACCTGAAGATGAGCCTTTACCTGATGGTTATAATAGTTTGGATGTGTTCAGAAAGTTACTAGTAGTTCGGTCATGGTGTCCTGACAGAACACTGGCGCAGAGTTTGTGAGTATCATGTTACGATACCTCGTTTGAGATTTTAAAAATCATTAGTTTTATAATTACTTACTTTCATTACATATTATATTACGGAATAACAAGTTCAGAATCTAAAAATAATACTTCATTTCTCGCAAATTCCTAAACAGGAAATACGTAGTCAGCTCTATGGGTGCCAGATTCTCCGAAGCAGTTATAGTCAATTACGAGGTACATTTCAAATCCTATTTTATACCTGACGAGATGACTGGATAATTATGTTTTTGAATAGTTTTGTTTAAGGAAAATTGACCTGAAATAGATCTATGACTTGACTTTTTTTTAGTTTTAAATAAATATTACTAATGATATATTAAGCATACGTAATACGTTTTTAGCAAATGGTTATGGAATCTCGTCCTTTGGTACCGCTTATTGGGTTTTTGGCAATGGGATCAGATCCTACACCTTCTATTGAAACTACAGCCAAGCGACTCGAGTGTCTATGTTCGTCTATTTCCATGGGTCAAGGTCAAGAAGTGCACGCTAGAAAACTTATTGATAGAGCTTTGAAAGAGGTACTTATTAATAATGATATAATAATATTTTCTAAATATTCATGCAGTGTTAAAGAATTGTCCATATCCTAGACGTCCATTTAAAGATTATACGGTTTCGTTTTTGTTAATTATTTGAATATATTAAGTTTTATTGCTTGATACTACTTATATTACCAATATAATGTACAAATCGTTCAGTGTAGACTTATTTTATTCATTGTTTTAGGGAATGTGGGTATTGTTACAAAACTGTCACTTAGGGTTGGAATACATGGTCGAAATTATGGAACAGTTTGCTGAACTTGAAAAAGAACCGGAAAAAGTTCATGACATCTTTAGGTGAGCTATTTTTTAGTTTTTATGAACAGTTTTTCCTTTTAATCATGTTAATAAATCAATCAAATATAGGTTGTGGATTACGACTGAAGTTCATCCAAAGTTTCCGATTACTATGTTGCAAATGTCTATAAAATATACATGCGAGCCTCCTTCGGGTAAGTTTTTTTTTATCAAATTGCAGTGTAAATGTAAAATGCACAGTAAATTTGTAGATTAACCTACGTAACTGCTTTTGAATTTTAGGTATAAAAGCTGGGTTAATGAGAACGTACGATTCCATGAGCCAGGACTTTTTGGACTACAGCGACAGTCCCTTCTATCTCCCTCTCATATACACTGTCTCTTTTCTTCATACTGTTGTACAAGAGAGACGAAAATTCGGTCCCCTTGGTTGGAATATTCCATACGAATTCAATTCAGCAGATTGGCTGGCTTCTTGTATGTTTGTGCAAAATCATCTTGATGGTTTGGAACAGGGTCAAACAATTAGTTGGACCACTGTGCGGTAAATAATTTTTAACAATATTTCACTATTTATTTGTATCATGAATCATCATCATAATTATCGCAACTCATTACCATTAATTTGTATATGTGCAATTATTTATTCAAGGGGGCTTATTTCTATGTTGTACTTTTGTTTTTCTGTTATTTCTCCTATTATTTGTGTTTCTTCAGTTTCATTTTGTTTTAGATACATGGTATCTGCAGTGCAATATGGAGGAAGAGTGACCGACGATTATGACAATCGTCTGCTCGGAACATTTACTAGAGTATGGTTTACGGACCAGTTGTTCTCAGAAGACTTCCAGTTCTACAAGAACTATGGTATTATGAAGTTCAAGAATATTCCCGAGTACATTGAGGAAATTGAGAAGATGAAAACCGTTGATCCACCCCAAGCTTATGGTCTTCACACAAACGCTGATATCACGTAAATATTATATTCGATAGAGCAGGATGATGTAACTTATGAACGATTTCATCGACTATTGTTTGCAATAGATTTATTTTGATGAAATCATGGTATGGATAATACTATTCGATAGGCGATGTTGCAAGAACAAGGGCTGAAGTAAAACAAGTTCTTTGTTTAAGCTATGTTTGTGTAATTCGTTCATCTGGTCAATAAAATTGCAGATCCATCAGGTCAGACAAGGATCACTTCTGCAGTGTAGCTTTATAATTTTACAAACTGTACTAAACTTGTAGGTATCAACGTAATGTGACTCAGGAGTTATTGGATACAATTCTTTCAATTCAGCCGAAAGAATCTAGCTCAGGCGGTGGTGAAACGCGTGAAGCGTCTGTCTATAGACAAAGTAAAGAAATGCTTGAAAAGGTGCCACCCAACTTTGACCCTCATGAAGTTAAAGAAAGGTATTATCAATAGTTACAAATTACAATATTTATTATACCTATCTCATTGACATGTTTATTAATTGTTTAAAATATACATTTAAGGTTGAGATATTATGGGATACTCAATTCAATGGTAATATTTTTGAGACAAGAGATCGACCGTATGCAGAAAGTTATATCATTGGTTAGATCCACATTAAAGGATTTATTGCTAGCCATTGATGGTACTATTATCATGAATGAGGTAATTAACTCAATAATTCCTAAATTACTTGTCTTGTGTTAAGATTGGTTTTAGTCTTTAACAGTTTTCAACGTCGATAAAAGTGGCTTATTTAATTAAATTAGATTAGAAATAAAAATCAACATAAATTTAAATATTTAAACATTCGATGCGCCCAATTTTAATGTTAATTGCAACACAACATGTTATTTACTAGTGACAGACTTTACTAAATAAAAACACTAATAATTAAACATGCGAGTCATAATTGTTCATAATAATTATTTTTCCCTTAGGCTCTTCGTGACTCTCTTGATAATATTTATGACGCAAAGGTACCAAAAATTTGGCTGAGAAGCTCATGGTCATCATCTACACTAGGTTTTTGGTTTACTGAATTCTTAGAAAGAAACATTCAGTTCTCATTTTGGTGCTTTACCATGAGACCTTTATCTTTTTGGATGACTGGATTTTTTAATCCCCAGGGTATTATTATTTATTTATTCCCAACAATTGAAATATTTTTATGAAACCTTTTCTTGTCCTAACTTGTAAATGTACTGGTAATATCCATAGGATTCCTCACGGCCATGAGACAGGAAGTGACAAGAGCTCATAAGGGATGGGCTCTCGATATGGTTGCTCTACACAATGACGTTACTAAATCTGTTTATGAAGAAATTAAGGCACCACCTCCGGTAAAATTTTATGGATTAAAAATGTGCTAACGGTTTGATCGTAGTAATTTCGTGTAGCTATACTTACCTAACTCTAAAATTATTCCTTCCTATATGCTTCTACACGCAGTGTTCCTTTATCATAGGGTACCTAATAAATATGGAAATGTCAACTCCATATCAAATATTATGCCCTTTGTATTGTTCATAAACTACGACATCTAAAAGTATCTGAGGGTATTTATTGTAAAAAGAATCGTTCTGTTTCTTCTTCTGTGGTTGCTTCCTTCCTTCCTTTTCGACGATTACTCACTAAATTTCAACTTATCTGACATCGTATCTCACACTCAACCTTTCACCATTATCTAGGAGGGAGTGTTTATCCACGGCTTATTCTTGGACGGCGCTGGGTGGGATCGTCGCAACATTCGTCTTTGTGAATCAACGTTGAAAGTATTGTACACCGCGCTACCCGTTGTGCATGTTTATGCTATTAACTCGACGGCGCCTAAGGATCCTAAATTATATCAAGTAAATTTACTAATACTACTATAATACCTGCTTGTAAAATATGCTACATTCTCACACGTTTTAAGTATAGTGTCGGTATAATAATGCCCTTTTCTAATAGTATTTGTTAGTTTGAGTTTTTGATTGTGTCTATGCAGGAAAATAATTTCTATCTTTATGAGCAGTTTCTGTGAGACTGATTAGAATTATAGATATCTAGTTTTTTGCTTTTTTGTACCACTTAGCAGATACTAGTACAATCACATGTATCAATAATCACACTTGTTTTCTAGTGCCCAGTATATAAGAAGCCTTGCCGCACTGGATTGACATTCATTACACCTTTATGGCTGTGTACAATCAAAAATCCCGACCATTGGATCTTACGAGGTGTTGCCATATTATGTGATATCAAATAATGAAGACGCTTATCTTGATGAAATAATGTTAACAGGTTATTCGTCATTACATTCAGTTATTACGATTACGCTATTAATCTATTATGTAACTTTGAAATTATTTATTGACTTTATTTCTTTTATTAGGTTTATTTATAGATACTTTAAATAAAACACATTCGATTATTTTAAATAGATTTTTTATTTTTGAGTAAAGACATGGAAGCATCGAGAGGTATTGCGATATTTTATATACAAAACATGTTTTATCTTAGTATACTAAACAATACTGACTTTGAAAACTGTACAAATTTTTCGACCAGTTGATTTTGATATCCAAAATGTCACCTTTCGTAAGAATTTTTAAACAATTGAGCCTCCGAAACGAGTAATAAAACAGTAATTGACCGCGGTAACATCACTGGACGGAGTATTCGCTGATATTATTGACTTCATGGAATGAAGAAGAAGACGATTTCGATATCGGATATTTGTTGTCAAAAAAATCGATTTACTGTAGTTTTTTTTCTTTTTCATGGAATTATTAGGCTGCTCCTGTCATCTTTATCATCACATTGTTCATTGACCCCTTTAAGGAATTTTATTCAAAAATTATTAGGGCGTACATTAATTTCTTAATGTTTTTAATTATTAATTCTAAAACTTTGGCAGTTGCATAGGTACACAAATTAATGAAATCAAATATCAGTCTATAAATTGTCATGTTAATGATACAACTCTGTTTTTGTTAAATGATTAAGATAAGTTACAGGTGAATATCGATTTAGCACCTACACGAGTATATACATACATCATAATTTATATGAGTTACAACGCAAATAACGAGATCTAGCATTACTAACGGTATTACAACGAGTAACTATAAACGTACTACAATAACTATACAAGCCAAGTGTTATACATACAGTCTTATCGCACAGTACTAACAAGTATATATCAGCAATAAACACCTAAGTTTCTATGTAAATCTCATTAAAATTAAAATATCGGTCGTACGGCATAAAACGGTCGGTTCTGTCGCAATTTAATGCTACTAATATTATTTAATAAACACAAAGTTTAAACAGCTTTACGAGCAAGCATACGATTATTATATAGCTTAACAAATAAATTAACAATAGATTATTCGTTGTCCCTACATAGATACTATTCGAGTACTACGTACTTTCAAGTCGGTATCTATCTATAATATATTCGTGAAAAGAAATCTAAAGTTAATTAATGATCGCCTTTGGCAGTATGATATAATAAAAAAATAGTATTGCACTCGACGTAAAATGTTATCTTGCTTTCTTTGGATTTCTTGGGTTTTTTCTGATTTTAGTCTCTTTTATTGTCGCTTCGAAAATTACCAAGAGGTTCCACGGATCTTGACCTAGGTGCTCTGAAAGTAGAATTAAGTAAATGAAATATAATTATTAAATAATTAATTATGTTATTTGTCAAAATTATATTATAATGGAGTTGAGTGAAATTACCTTCTTCTTGAAAGCGTCAATTCAATTTTTCCTTCCTTTACTTGTTTGAAAAGCGATATGGCCCCAGCATGGCTCAGTCCACGTGTTGGCACGTTGTTCACTGACAAGATCTCGTCACCTAAAAATATTATTTAGTTTAATTAAATTAGCAAAATACAATGTTACGGAATGAATAAGCAAACATAGCTTGGAGTTTACCTTCAAAAACAGTTCCCTTGTCAGCCGCCTGTCCATTAGGAAAGACCGTTTTGACGAATATTCCCATGTGACCTTTCGGGGAATCTGTTCCTCCAACGATACTAAATCCAAGACTCTTATGACCAGGACCTTTCCAGAATTCAATTTTATGTAATGAGCTATGTGCATTAACATAATGTTGATTTTCTTGTTGTAAGGAAGCGTTATATTCTTGTTGTCTAGATACATGAGAAGCATAATTTTGAGAACATCTTTGTGATCCAACTCTGCTGAAAAATCTACTACGACTACTAGTTCGCAATTGTTCCGGAATGCTTTCAAATGATCTATTTTGGTAAAGCCTCGGTACGTGTTTAATGTAATGAGCTGAATTTTCTTTTACTTCATTGGATATGTTGTCGTTTGTTGCATATTGATTGACAGTTATTGGTGGTCTCGAGCTATGGATCGATATTGGCCTATAATTATTACTGTTTATGTTTCGCAGGGTCGGTGATGATCTCGTGGAAACTTCTATATTGGTGATATTATGCAGTGATGCCTGTGATTGCGAGTACCCGTGTCTTTCTAATAATTTCTCATCGTCACTTTTCTGGTTTGAATGTGAGACGTTTTTATTGACTTGAAATCCATCTTCACATTTTTGGTTATTTTCACGGGGCCGACCATTTGTATTTCTAACATTTTGTTTATAAAATTGATTTTCACTGGGGAAATGAGTTTCAATGGTAATTTGATTTGATGATATTGGTTTATGCACAGTTTGTGAAATTATATCAGGTGGTACATTAGATATTGAATGCCCTGGATGTTGTTGTTGATGTTGTTCAGTAGGTTGGCTGTTAATAATTCTGCTTAAGGTAATAGGAGTGATTTCATCATGAGCCATAACTAGATCAACTTGATATCGTTGAAATAGAGCTCCTTCTTCAAAAGTGGCTTCAGTTGAACATGAATTAACAATGTACTGAACCTCCTTTAATGAGGACAATCCCCTGAGAACTTTTCCATTTACATTAACAATTTCATCACCGATTCGAAGTCTACCATCTCTATGAGCTATACCATCAAAATCAAGTTTTACAACAATATACCGAATTTCGTAATTTGAGCCTCCACTGTCAAAGTCAACTCGATGTTGTGCTAAGTAAACACCTAGACTTTCATCTATTCTTGATTTTAGTAGTCTTATTTTCCTAAATCGTTTCATACAGGGACCTCTTCCAAGGATATCGGTTTCTGGAATTGAATGTATTTGAGGGCTCGTTTCTGTGGGCATAACATTTTCATTTAAATTAGGCGTAGAAGAATGTTCTACGGGTAAAAGCTGCGAATGCAAAAATTTTATTTTTCTTGTTTGCACACGTTCGTCTAGTGTTATCGTTTTATAGATGTAAGGGACTTTCTTATTTAATGTTTTCTTTGGTAAAGGTGGAGGCTTGGCGTCGTTGTATTCGATTAAATTGTGGTGATTAACTGTACTCGAAATTTTGATATTATCCTCTTCATTCTCGTATTCGTTACAAATACTTTTATCCAATGGAAATAACGCACAGGGCGTCGAACTTCTCCTGGCTGGGACATGCACTCTGCTTACGTTTATTTTGTGGTTTAAACTTAACTGCCTTGAAAAAGTTCCATGCGTAATTTCTTCTTTAGTACTCATATTAGATTCTCTTCGAAGAGTTCCACATGAAAAGTGACTCGAGTAACCAGGAGGTGAATGATTACTATGTTCGTCGGTTGGTCGACCATCACTATCATATCCAGATTCATTAGAGCTTACATAGTTACTTAACCTATGGGCTTGGAGAACTTCTTGGTGGATACTTTGGGTAGAAGAAGCTAATTCAGCTTTTAAGTCTTGTGCTGAACCAATAAATGAACTATATTCATAAACTGGTAAACTGTTTCTGTTTCTAGGTATCATCATTGGATCATAATCTATCGGTGCTCTTTGAGAAATCATAGATGATCTTCGGGGAACTTCATCGTTACGTCGGCAAGGGTATATGCCATTGTCAATTTCATTAATACTTCTCATGGAGTTCCTGGTAAAATCTGGTGTGTTTATTACGGTATTATTCATATTATTATGAACATTATCTCCATGGACGGATATGTTATCAGTGCTTTGGTATCGCTCTTCTGACCGACAGGCGGTCATAAAAATTCTATCCCTGCGAAATTTTGGTGACTTTCGATCTAATCTTTCTGAAAAACTCTGTCTGACGGATATTGACCTATGCTGTGATGCAATGCTATTTTCTTCAGGTAATACTGATAATTTTGATCTTAAAAATGCGTATGGGAAATTGGGTTTTTTGCAAGCATTGTTTGATTGTCCATCTAATTTCGGTATATTGTCACAACTTATAGCTTTAGTAGAGGATCCTACTAACGTATCATCAGATAACAAAATCTGATGTTTTTGTTTCAAAGAGGGGGATTTATTTTCATTATTGGCATTTTGTAAATCTATGTCATCTGACGGATCATCTGCCTTAACATACGTAGAAAGATGTGAAGTTGAACAACTTCGATAAAGAGTGGGGCCATTCGACGTTTGGTAATTTTCTGGCCCTTTTTGGTTATTGAGAGATTGTGATTTTGAGGAATTTAACATTCCTGTAGAACCCATGCGATGAAAAAATGATTTGAAAGGGCTAGGAGATCTATCCCTAGAACTGCTACGTATTGAGTCAGTGTCGTTTTCATTTTTCTTCAAAGATGCTGAATCAGATGTGCTTCGGCCCATTCTCCAATTTTGTTTCTTCTTATATTGTCCCGACCCGTTTGATAAAGATTCATCTGCTGAGGATTCATTTGCAGGGGATTCCGGCTGTTCAAGTGATTCCTTGACATCAGATTTCTTTAACATGTCTAATTTCTTTCCCATTCTTCGACCCCACGTTGCAAACACTGAAATAAGAAAATATGACCAACTTTATTATAAAAATTACATAAAGGGGATATTTACAAAAGCAATGTTTACAAAGGCAATGTTTATTGAAGCTTAACCACACTTTTTGCGCTGGACTGCATGCACATTTAATTTACATAGTTATGTTTACCTTTCTTCATCTCCTTGACGTCATCCTCCATGACCATGGCGGGGAGTGCGGTGACGAGCGTGTAGTCGTGTGGGGTGCGGGACCCAGCGGCGGCGTCTCGGCGCGGAGACGGCGTCGCGACGGCTGGCGGCCCGGTCACTTCCCTGCGCTTCGGCCCGCGGAAGAGGCGCATGATGACCGATCACACAACCATCGCGCCACACCGCATGCGCAGATTGCTCTGGAGATTACAAATAATGTATTTTATTAGTTAAATCTTCTATACTATTAAAGGAGCAATATTTGTATATGTATTTTTTTATGTAATCACGTTTTCAAAAACGATTCTAGCAATTTCGATTAAATTTGCAATATTGGGGTTTAGGGGGGCGAAACATTTATTATTTTCCTCTTCTTTCACGCGAGCAGAGTAGTCAACCATGTATTTATATATAGTAGCGTAAGAGTAGGGTTGGTTTGTTGTGCCCTGGGTTCGATTCAGATATTATTATAGTCCAGTAACAGTTTAAGGTTATAATCGCCAAAATTTGAATAAAAAAAGATTTTTTCGCGGTTTTTTCGATTTTTGACAAAGTTGCGTTCGGCGCTCGAGGTCACAAACTTTGATTATTCATTAGGCCAACATTATAAACAAGTCTGCAAAAAATCAGAACTACCGGATTTGAGGCATACTGTGATGTATAAAGTTACTGGACCATTAATATTAATGTTGATTTTGTAAATAAGTAAATAGTTATGTCATAAAATTTAGTGTAGGTAATGTAATCAAAGAATGTAATGCGTTTGAATGATTAAATTTCGTTCCTAGGTCCTTGAAGTTGAGTTGTTGAAATCTACATTAAACATATAAATGGATAAGGATAAGGTTATCGGATACTGAAAATTTAAAATAATCTAAATTTTACTAACAAAAAATAAACGACTTCAAAGTTACTCAAAAACTACTTGTCAGATCTCGTTCAGTGGGATTACATGAGAATCACCTGCTTTCGATTAAAAAAGGATCATCGAAATCGGTTGGCGTGATATTGAGTTATTCGTCCATTTGTCGCTCACATACTTAATACAAATTTAAGACTTTTAATATGGTTTTATCATGGTTGCCATTGTCAGATCTCAATTAAATTTGTATGGGACCATATGACAGCCACCAGCTTTCGATTAAAAAAAGAATCATCAAATTGGTTCGCCCAGTCCAAAGTTCTGAGGTAACGGAACATAAAAAAAAAATACAATCGAATTGAGAACCTCCTTTTTTTGAAGTTGGTTAATAAATAACGCATCACACTCATAGCCCCACACTAGGATTCCCTGTGTCATGGGTGCCATGGACAACACACACAAAGACGGAACACTTTATACCCAGACTGAGAACAGAAATTCAAACTCATCATTTAGATTTCCGCCTCGCTAGGAATCGAACCCGGGACCCTAGGCGCGGCGATCCGGCATGGTAACCATTGCGCCACACGGGCAGTCAAGACGTACAAAGTCAAACTTTGACAACGATGAATTTACTTTGTGTATGGATAGGTATCTGTTACTCCTTTTTAGGGTTCCGTAGCCAAATGGCAAAAAACGGAACCCTTATAAATTCGTCATGTCTCTGTCTGTCTGTCTGTCTGTCCGTCCGTATGTTACAGCCACTTTTCTCCGAAACTATAAGAACTATACTGTTGAAACTTGGTCAGTAGATGTATACCGTAAACCGCGTTAAGATTTTCACACAAAAATTGAAAAAAAAAACAATAAATTTTTGGGGTTACCCGTAGGTAGGTACATAGAACTGAAACTCAAATATATTTTTTTCATCAAACCATTCAAACGTATTTCATCAAAATACGTGTGGGGTATCTATGGATAGGTCTTCAAAAATGATATTGAGGTTTCTTATATAATTTTTTTCTAAATTGAATAGTTTCCGCGAGAGACACTTCCAAAGTGGGAAAATTTGTGTCCCCCCCCTGTAACTTCTAAAATAAGAGAATGATAAAACTAAAAAAAAAATATGATGTACATTACCGTACAAACTTCCAACGAAAATTGATTTGAACGAGATCTAGTGAGTAGTTTTTTTTTAACACGTCATAAATCGTAAACCGCAAAAAACATCGATCAAAGTTACAATGAAGTACAAGAACTTTTATATTATGTTACTTGCTGCTACGGAACCCTTCATGGGCGAGTCCGACTCGCACTTGGCTGCTTTATTTGTCCTTGTAATTCTACTGAGAATAAAATTCCCTAAGGAACTTTCAAGTATAAGAATTATTAAAAAGGAAATTCCCAGCGCTGTTTTTGTTAATCTATGGGAAGGAAATTCCCAGGAGTCCTACTGAAAGGACTATTAAGGAAGACAAGGGTTGTTGCACATTCATCATGACTCTGATAACCGCTTCGTTTTTATCTTGTATCTATATCTTATAAATCTCTGCATACCTCCTATAAAATTGTTTAGCAAAAACATAATCATTTTACTATAATTGGTTCTCTATTACATTTTAATCGATTGCAGTTAATGTAGGTACTTTATCACAACTATTATTCTTACTAAATACGTCTTAAATAGCTTGTGTAAATCATGTGAATAAAAAGTTAAGTATAGTTTCTGCTGAATATTGCCAATTAAAGTGCATTATCGATTATATTATGGATAGACATGTTTTTACTCATACGAAAACAAAAACCCTTGTGTGTGTCACTTTAGGTTACTGGGTTGATTAATGTAGAAAACTAATAATTTTGTAAAAAGATTAAACTTAAGTATAAAGCAAAGATCTAAAGCTTTTTTGAAGGGTTAATGACTTTTTTATAAAAAAAAATTGTCGATCGGTTTCCCGACTGCAAAAATTATGTAAGTAACACTGAATGCTATTTTTACTGAATAATAATTGCAAAACTCACTATACACTCTTCTTTAAATCTGCTTTCATAAGAATTAAGTAGAGACACAACCTAGTGCATACTACAGGCAAAGTAATGAGGCTTGTCGATAAAACTGGACAAATAACGGTGATATCCAAGGATGCTGATCGTTCGAAACTATCATTAGGCAGGTATCTCATTGATTGACACACACTTAAATAAGGAGATATAATTTAGTTTTCTTACTATGCATTTATGTTAATTTATCATAGTGTGGTGGCGTGTGAGTCATCGTAATGAGTGTCATAGTAGTGGCCGGGCGGGATCGCCGGAAATCCATGTGGTTCGGAGATAACCAGTCCTCTAATAACTGGCTAGGATCAGTCCCGAGGCTCGTTTCTCAGCAAATTTCCTATTTATACCCAACCATTCAACAACTATTATAGACACCTATAATTATTGCGGCATCCTGTTCCTGGTAAACCATTTTTATGCACTATCATTGTTCATTATCTATTTATACTTAGTGCATCTATAGTAATCTATGCCCCAGCGAGGAAGGGACAGCAGACGCAAAATTACTGGAATTAATTGATTAAAGTAAATTAAGTACGTAGAGTGAAATAATTGTAGTAATGCAATAAATCGAAAATCTATATAATTTTGACAAGCTTCAGCTTCAACTCTGTTTCCTACTACCATTTACATAACATTACATTAGAATGGAGCAACGACATGTTTGCATATTTTAATAGTTAGTATTTTAGTTAGTTAGTTTTAGTAATTAGTTAAACATTTCAGATTTAGAGTAATTAAAAAAAAATAGCAATTTAACTGCATAAATGTTCGTGTTTTATTTAAAATGTTGTAAGTAGGTATGCTTTAATTTTTTAACCAAATAATCATAGTCCGATTTAAATATTTAATTAAATTATTTATATTTTAGCTCTTTTTTAGATCATTTAGTTTTACCATCGTATTTTAAACGGTCATTTAATACTTACGGAACTCTTTTGAGTCATGGTCTAGCACAGTTCGTTTGTAATAAGAACCTATGAGCTTTAGAAGTTAATCGTACACGTAGGTATGTAGCGCATCTTTTTGACTTTTCTATTTTGTAAATTTTTCAAGATGCAATTTACATTTTTGCCATCATTTAAAAAGAAAGAATGCAAATAACGTTCAGAATAATACTTAGTTGTAAAACTAGTAACATAATATTGGTAGCGTATTTCGCATTCCGTAATAATGATAAAGGTGATTATTATCGCTTACACGGTACGTCAGTAACAGGTAAAGATATTTAAGTATAGGTAAATTACTGCAGAAATAATACTATAATGATATGTACCCACCTGCAATCTAAATAGGGTTTACGTGCAAGTGGATTTATTGAATTTAGTGAAAGGTAGCAAAATGAACGATCGTTTTGAATATTAGTTTGTATTTACACAAACACAAAGTTTTGCCATTACCTGTCACTTATTACATAAATATAATTACATGTTTATTAATGGACCAGTTATAATTAATATTACTCTCTCACAACAAAGAAAAAGGTCTCAAAATAAGGTAAAGTCAAAATATACAATTAAACCAGGCACAGCACAGTAGTTCATAGCATCAACTTCGAATGATTCCCGTTGATGGTTAGGTAGACTGGTCTGGCCAATTCGCCCTGAAGCGAACATTATCAAGATAAACGCTTCTCTATTTGGAATAAGTGGACCAGGAGTGGTTGGTACCTTCAATCACTTATAAAATAACTTTATTATTATTATTAGTAAGCAAAGAGGATATGTGATTTATCTTAGTCATATACTTCTAGATCACGGCGCCACACCGCAAAACAACTGGTGAGGATTTTTCCCCACTCACTGGACTGTTTTTATTTGGCTGATGAGGATTTCTGAAAAGAAAATCTGAAAAGCCCCTCCAGGTCTAGTTTAACTTTAAAATAATGGTTGAAGTGAAATTAGAAGTTAATAAAATCAAATAACATCTAAAATACCTATTAAAATTTTTAAACTACGATCCCACGGCGGCATTCATTGGGTTGAAAGCACGGTACGGCCACTTTTAATTATCTCTTCTGGAAATACAAATTCATTATCAGGGCTCTTACCTGTCGTTTATACCGCGATCGATTTACTAAATAGAATAAAATATATGTATTATAATTCCTTATATTATATAGCGTTCCTGTATTTTAAACACTGCAACTTTGTCCTGGCAACAGTCACATAATAATATCTTCACTATAGATAGTCACATACATGCTAACTTTTCCAAAGATTATGGATAGAAAAATATTGGGAACGGCCGATACTGTAAAAAATAAGAAAAGAAAAGACAATGGTTCATAACTTCTTCTAGGATCTATCGTATCGCATCTATCGGAGATGGAGCTTTCGTGATTTTTTTTTATAAATAATAATATATTCAAATATCTTCTACGGACCTGCAGCTCACTTGAGTTATAAGTTTTTATTTACAGTGTTTACAATGCCACTAGAGTTGTTAAAATAAGTAGACCATGTTATGCAAATTTATTGTAACTGGTTTGGTAAATGGATTTCAGCAATGTGAAGGATAAATACATAAGTACGGTAGCGCCGTGGTGGTAGTCCTAACACACGATGATAATTAACTACATATCTGGATATATTGCAGTAAGCTTTTGTCCATTATAATATGCGGGCAGGCAACATTCCATTTATGGTAGTGAAGGGTAAAAACGTTCTTTATTAGGGGAGAGTAGGGTAATGGGAGTCAGCGGGTAATGGGAGTCACCCTCATATCCACGAAACAGTACGTGCGAGCGTCACGTAAACGGCGTCCCTAGCCCCGTTCTGACCCTCCAGCACTGCCTAGAATGGCTCGCGCCAGACAGCGCCCGCGCCCTTGAGATACGCCGGTGTTTTGTTTTTATACTCCGCTGATATAATTTTACATCAATGCAAATTAGAAGGTAAGTGTCAAATATCTTACAGTATGCGACTAAGACTTTTATACGAACTTTGTTAGACATTCAAAATTGTGATGTGCAATTCAGATTATGTCAGTGTTTTAAAGTTTTTTTTTATTTTATTATTTTTCTCGTTAGTGTAATTATGGAAAATGAGAGTCAGGTGACTTCAATTATCTGCAAGTTGCACTGCACTCCGAGCACTTCAAAACAAATAGATCCACCGTTTCTTAGGATGTCTAAACAAGTTGGCCCACTTGATTCTGAACCAGACATTGTATCACCAGTACCTGGCACGTCAAACCAAAGTAGTGCTAATTTGCATGATTTAATCAAGTTGCCAGAGAAAACACCTGTTATAAATACAAAAAAGGGCCGAAAGAAGCAACACGCTACAATTTTAACTTCAACATCAATCAAAGAAAGTCTGATAGAAAAAGAAAATGAAAAACAGGGGGTAAAGAAAAAGAAAAAAGATGGAAAGGTCAGGGAAAAAGACTACAATACAGAAGAAGGGTCCTGAAAAGGCAAAGCGCCAAGTACTACAAATAAATGAAACTTCTGTATCAGATGTTGGCACTGACAACTTATGCCAGGACGATGAGGATGATGACGCAGAAGATACTGGAAACAGATGCCTGGTATGCAACGATTTTGGACAAAAACAACGAGATGTGGTTCAGATGCACCTCATGTGGGCTATAGGCTCACGCGAAATGCACTGGGTGGAACTCAGCAGAAGGTTATGTCTGCAATATTTGCTAGATTTTCTTTGACTCCGATTGACCACCATTACCCCCACGTTGGTGTAATGGGAGTCAAATCTGTTTTTTTTTTAAACTTTTATAATATCCGAAGTTGATCGCCAAAGTAACTGATAATTATTTCTAATGATAGCTAATTAAGTAAATGATGTTTAAAGGCGGTTGCAATAAATATTTTGTTTATGATTAAAATTTTATTTGAGTTCGCGCTTAAGTGACCCCCATTACCCCCTTTTCCCCTACCCTACTAACATATCTGGTAAATAATTACTAGACCGTGATTAAAAAATCTCGGTTAAAATTTCAGAAATGTACCTACAAGTTAGAGAGACAGAATTTGGTTTTAGAACTTATGTAATTAAATTTAACAAAGCCTTTTATAAATAAAGAAGGGACTGTTTTTGTAGTTTATTGCTCTGAATGCAGTCTTTTCCAGTAGCAGGAAAACAAATATAGGTACTATACTGGCTGCACGGACAGACTTCGTTCTGTCAAAAGTTTTTTTTTGAGATATAAGCTATCCTATCTTTCAAGTTGGATCAAGCTGCACACGATGTGCAAATTTGATTAAAATCGGTTAGGTAGTTTAGGAGTCCATCGCGGACAAACAACGTGACACGTAATTTATATATATTGAGATGAGATATACAGCCATGTTTTTAATTTTACGCAATGCTCCGAGTACAAGTAATCACATATGCCGTAATACCATAATTTCAAAGCATTCAGCAAAAACGCACTGTCGTGACAGCCTCCACGAATCTTGCTGGCAAGATTTCTAGATTACTCCACACTTAAGATTCCTAGCGGGTGAGTATAAGGATGCCAAGTAAACCTCCATTCCTGGCCGATTTGTTTATGTACCCAGTAATTACGTTTTTCTTAATGGCGCCAGCGAATACCCGCATTACCTCTAAGAAGGTACTTAAGCATTTTGCTACCGGAAAATACCTCTATAGCCGCTCGAAATAGGCAACGTCGCGGTGCCGTTGTGAGATAATTCAAGAGCTTTGAAGCTTTTAATTTTGGTCTCATTTACGGAGTTTTATTAATTTTTTGGCGCACATTTAAAATCAGAAGCGGAGTTGGTAGTGTAATCAGAACGTTATTATGCTGTTACATTGACAGACATTTTAAACATGTTTCACGTAAATTATACAATAAATCGGGGTTATAGCCCGGCGGCTTGTGTCGATGCAAAATGATAGAATAGATTAGAAAATATTTGATTTATATCAAACTTCTACATAAGCTATACATGCAAATAAAAAGTGTCTATGAAGACTTTCTGAAGAGGAGAAACCCATGCTTAGTAGTAGGCCATTAATGAAACCATGATGATCATAATATTACTCGTTTTTCAATACTTAGTAATATTTGCTATTTAAGAGGATGCGATTTCATGTTTTACTAACCAATAATATAATTACTTTGAATACAACTTCCGATTAAAGTTATCTTAAGGTAGTGTCCTGCAAGTGAGTCGCGTCGTGTAATAGTTTTCTAAGACAAGAAACGCATTGCAGTATGGAGTAATTGTTGTGTTTACACCGCGCATTGTTTGTGACATGTGAGTAGCGATGGAAGCGTCGGAGGCACGTTTGACGGCCATTGACATCGACTTGAGGCAGATGCTAACTAATACGAGGGACTACTCGCTAATAACACATTCGCGAACATAAACACCTACAGAACTATCCATATAAAAACAAAACAAAACCTAACTATCGGATTCGGCAAATCGACGAGAATAAACCGTACCTAGATTTCAGTTCGAAACACTCTAGCGCTTGGCACGTAACATTACCGCCCCAGATGTTACATTGTTTATGCGTTAAGGCCCTTCGCGTTTACCAGAAATCTCAATGCGGTTGTAAAGTTGCTAGTACATTAGGTTTATAAATACGGTGAATGACTCACCTCATGATAGGAATTCTCATGGAACAGAGTGAGCAGACGCTCTGCGGTGGCGCGCAGGCGACGCTTGACTGAAAATCAAATAAAAAACGTTCAGTCATGTGTATTTTTTATTATACGACTTGTACGTAATTTATTTTAACTGTTATAGTATAACAATGACTCGTTTTATGACATGTCACTGCAATGATGCTAAGGAATCCTGAATATCCTCAGTTATAAACTCGTTTGTTTAAAAATTGCGTGATGTAATTTTGAAATTGCTTATAGCATTTCAAGCGTTGAAATGTTTCCTAATTCAGTTCAATGTTAACTGCGCTTCGCAGATTTTGTTTGATACGATGTAAGGTTTCACATATCATACGAATAGTATTTTGTATGTGGTCGTTAATTTTTTAATAATTAGAAATCCAAAAAAATACTTGATGCTATAATTTTGCCACATTTTTGAAACATGCAACTTATGTCAAAAGTTGTGAAAATTTACTTAGCCAATATTTTATGCTACTTTCCTTAATAGACGGAATAAAAAATAGACGTAATGGATTCCTATACAAAATAAAAAAAAAACTATTCTCTCTGTTTTTACCCCTTATTGTAATTTTGTTACAACATTTTATTGTGTAGAAAACTTGTGTACTTTCATTCTAGAATAGATATAAATTGATGACAAAGTGCTCACAATCGCGTTATAATAACACATAATGGACATTCCGCTAAACTCCTAATGAAAAAGACATGACCGTCATGCCAGCGGCGTGAAGGGATCGGATACATAAAAATTCCATCACGTAAAGAATGTTTTATCGCCATCAATAGGACAATGGGTCGGCGTTGTAAGAGTGTCTAATGGAAACCTATGAGGCTCGGGCTTGGACCTCGGTCCGCCATGCGCCATGACAAGCAGAGTTATGCCGCTTTTACACCATGCTAAATTCAGTGCGGAAATTCTGGTTCGTTTGTAATCCGCTAACACGTACGTCGTGAGTGGCCCTTTGGATAATTTTCATAATTTTATACATGAAATCAGTGTCAGCTGTGACCACGATCTACGCAACTGGGTCGAAATATCGATATTGTACAAAATATATGTAGATACTGTATTTTGAGTAGGTACCCATATCATAGTTAAATGAATTAAATCCACGATGAGTTACGTTTAAAATCAACTAGTTTAAAAGGACTAGCTCAGTTAGGTACCCTCTTCAAAAAATAGAAAATGCGAACGACCTTAGTGGTTCGAATACTACGGATATAGTAGGTACAGTGTACTCGTAATATAAGGTAGACCATAAACAGGTGGCGTTCAACAAGTTAGAAAACCAAAAATAGTTTCAAAACTTAAGTTTTAGGGTAAATTTAAGTATTGTAGTGTGGTTATATATCATTAATTATGTGAAATACGTAAGCCTAAACAACCTAAGCAAACATTTCCGAAGTGTTGCGTTTGATGTTATTTCAATAATATATTTTAATGATAGGATTGTATAATTTTATATTCCTTTCAAACGTTTATTAGGAGTTCAGAGTGTTTTCCTAGTGGTATAAATTCGACCACAATAATTGAACATTTAAGGAAAATATTAAAATTCGTCAATGGCTACCGGCCCAGGCCAAAGGAAAAAGAGATCTGTAGACACAACAGCAGTAAAAGAGTTGTTGAATAAAGACAAAACGTCATTCAGTGTCTTAATAAAATTACACTAAGCAGGGACTTGTTAGTGGGGATTTCAGGAATGAATCAAATGAAACCAAGGGAGTCCATTAACATTCAAGTTTAAGAAGTGAAGTTGTAATTAAATAGTAAAAGGATCACGGACATGTCGTAAAAAGGATAAATCTCGGTAGGAACTACATTTTAATATGGTTAAATGTAAATTAACTGTAGTATAAACTGTAATCGGTAGATAAATAATTTCAAAATGTAATGTTATAACGATGTTACAATGTAGCTACACAAACACAAATAAAATTTACGAAAAAGATCTTATCACATAGTGATTTCTTACGAAACGACGGTAATATAGATAACTTTGACAATGTAAACAGAGGAAAGTGATCATTTTATGCCACAATATTTGTACTGTCATACTACACGATCTATAAAGTTATGATAAATTTATTTTATTCCGACACAGACGCATAGCTTACATGTCTATTATTAATTTTATTGATTTAAAAATACCTTACAAATTTATTAATACGAGTATGTAGACCTAGTTGTTGATTTTATTAGTTAGCGAGTGCACCGGACACTAGTTTCCGATGTACGACATGTTGATTAAAACTCGACCGACGACGACTGATCTACAGTTACTGCATTTCAGTTGGTAGCGAAATTCCGGATTCCATTTGAATTTTCATATCGTGGGTTTATGAACTTAGGTATGAACCTAATTAGCCGTTCGCACTCAAAATTGTTTTATTAAAGTAAATTATAATTTATATTTTTACAGTTGCATTAAGTAGCATAACATAATCTACAAATAAGTACTACATATTAACCATAACTACATAACTATACCTACTACTTATTATTCTTTTTACAAATAAGTTTTCATTTGTGTCTTTATTGGCGCTTAGTTTCGGTGTTGTATAGACGAACGTCGAACGGCTGACTACCTGAAAGCTGTGATCACCGTCTCAGGTATTCAGGTTCAAATTTATACTTCACAATCACTTCACCTAAGTCCTAATCCAATACAAATAAAATAATCTTAAATTAAAAAAACCCCGACAGTTTTATTTACACTAAACATAGCTGAAAACACTCTCTCATGCACGTGTACGACTCGGACTTGGCCGGTTTTTCTTTTTTGTAAGGAAAAAAGTTAATACTTATTTATCTTTATAGGCCTTATTTTTTCATAAATTTTATTAAAATGTTTTCTATAATTTATAATTCACTTTAAAGACACAAAGATTTTCGTCTTGCATAAGCTAAACTACGGCTACAGAGAAAGGAAATGACAAACGCATTTTATTACCCACTTAATGAACCATAATGTTTTCAAATAAAAATAGACTTGAAGATAATTTAAAACTTGGACTGTTTCTCTTCAAAAGTGTAAATAATCGGACAAATCCATATGATAAATGACGGTTACAAATGTACTTACATCAGGTATTCTCGTTAATAATATTGTTCAGTTGCGAACGATGGTCAATTGAGTATGATTAACGTCAAGCAATTTGTTATAATAGGCTACCAATGAACTGAAAATGACTGATGTAATTTAATTTAAGTATTGCAATAAATCACATGTGATAAACTATTACAACTATCATTATAAAAGATGATAAATCTTCGATACTGCGTGTTGTTTTTAATTGATCTGGAATTCTGGACATTTAACTTCTTTTAAGGTAATCTTATCTCGTAGCTATAAACTTTATAAAATGGACCAGTTCAAACGAGTTTAAAGCTTTAATTTGCCTGACAACGTGTCGGTGACGATTTTTTCGGATATACTGGCGGCGGTGACCATGAGCCCATCTGCTTTTTCGCTGGCTTTTTACATGACAAAATTGATATTATGTTTAATATTAATATTGTATGTAATTATAATTAAACAGACGTTTGACACCTATGATAATGTAAGTTTAGTGCCACAACATCGCATAAATGATTACCACTTAAATTCACGATTTGAAAGATACGACGTTTTTCAGCGTAGCCAAAAAAGAGGGTGACAGGATTTTAGTACATTAAGTCAAATATGTAGTATAATAGTAGTAATATATGAGTATGTAGGTAATCAAGATTTTCTATTGCTTTATCATGCAGTCATGCACATTCACAGAACATTGAAGTACGGAATGATAATTTCTGAGCAACAAATCATAAAACTGGGAACAAGGCAACAAACTGGTTAACATGTGGCATTCATCAAGGACTTTATAACTGTATACAGTTTTCCTAGAAAAGCTTTAGCATTCATGGTTATGAGTTGCATAGAAATTCATGTGCAGTGCATTTTAAAAATTACATTACTGGCTGTTATATTTGAACACCTGGCTATTCAAAATGGGCAAAGGAATGTTTCATCGTGAGTTTATAGTGAGAACAGGATAAGAATGCGTTAAATTGTAAGTACATATTACAAACGTAGGGAATGTAGAACCGTCACCGGTATAAAATGAACATTACCGGTAAGAAACTTCAACTGATGTTTTGAGCAGCGTGATTTATATTCATATATTAAGTGTTCTAAGTACAGAAGTTATTAAAAATAAAAACTACCTTATTCTAAAAGGGTGGTGATAAATTTTAATGTGAAGTGCAATAAAGACTTTCTTTTGTATTATTTCATAATAATACCTACATTTTCAATCATGTTCTACACGCAGTTATCAGTTGTACTTATATTTATTGTTTTTACGCTTATTTAAATATTTCTCTCACTTTAGTTAAGCATTGTCTTGAAAGAAATATCGATACAATTCGATCCGCTTACTGGATTATACAAAAAGGATTAGTAAGACGTAACAAACTGTGAGGCGATTGTCATCAGGTAAGTAATTGGATGATAAGATTACCTACACATAACCTAACTATACATATGGGCATACAATAATTGCATGCATGCATTACAATAATACTATCGAAAATGAAACACTTTTAAAGTACTTAGGTTATAATATTTTCTCTCCATGAGTTATATTTTTTAACCGACTTCAAAAAAAGGAAGTGGTTCTCAATTCGACTGTAGGTTTTTTTTTCAAATTTTATTGAGATCTGACAATGGCATCGATAATTCTTTTTTAATCGAAAGCAGGTGCTTGTCATGTAACCCCACATAAATTTGAACGAGATCTGACAAGTACTTTTTGAGTAACTTTGAAGTCGGTTATTTTTTGTTAGTAGATTATTATTCTTTACACTTAGGTACTTGTTATATTTTTACAGTCACCTATAAAAAAATGGCCAGTTATGCCTTATGTCATTGGCCACCAATCAACACTGATGGTAGGTGTTAAAATAACAAAAAAATAATTGTACTTGTGGATGTAAATTGATTAAGAACGAACGCATCGTATAAGTTTCAACCATCTTGTATTTAAATAATAAGAACTTTGTAGAGTATATTATTGAGTAGGTATGCAGATTATATTAAGAATTGCTCTATGCAATGCAACAGAACCCTTTTAAGGGTTCCGAAGTAAAATCGGAAACCTTATAGTTTCGTCATGTCCGTCGGTCTGTGCGTCTGTCCGAAGCAAAGCGCCGAGACCCTTAGTGCTAGAAAGCTGTAAGGCCTTAATATACATACATATTTATTAAAACTCTAGAATCGTAAAATAAAATATTGAAAAACATTTTTTTTCAGGTTACCTCCACTACAGGTAACGTGAGGATGATGTTGTACCCTATCACGGCTATGTTAGCATATAATAAGTAGTTAATGAGTAATAGTCGATAAACTTAACTTCGGAACTCTACATTGCGCGTGGCCCGATACGCACTTGCCTAGTTTTTCATACCTAACCGACATTATCTTTGGCAATCAATTGAACTAGTTTTCAAATTACGTAGCTGCATATAATTAAACCTGAATGATTACTTGCTTCGGTGAACAAAAACAGTGCAGTAAGTTCCTGGATATATAACTGGATATATTATGTAGTTTATATAATTGGATATAGAAAAAGTATTACATTGAATCCAAGAAAAATCTTGTTTTTGTAGGTAGACCTATCAACTGATAGGATTTCATGAAATATACTTGGTATTTTGTGAAGATAAATACTTTTTTATATCCTTCTAGTACTGTTTTATATAAAAGTATTTTTATAAATTTGAACCTGAATAACTGATACGGTGATCACAGTCCTTCACCGACACAGAAACTAAGCACCAGTAAATAAAAACGTATTTGTAAAAATAATAAAACAATTACTTCAACAATACCCTCAACATTAAGTTAATAATACAACGGTACAACTGAGTAAACTCCATTGATAAGCTGATCACTCGATTACCAGCCTCGTACGTTGTAACGGTGCTATAATCGCGAAAAGGAAAGCGTCAATATAATCACAATGAAAGGATTATCACACAGGTTCCATGGGCAATTTGTCGCTTGTACAGTTAAGCGGAGAATTTACAAGCGTGTGGGCGGGCGGAAGGCGCACGCGCACCGTGGGCGGACACCTCCATTGACGAGAAATGCCCTTCGCGAGTGCCTCCACCTACACGCCGATGTAGCTTTTATGATCTGCTACAAATATGGTGGCCACAGTTTTGAACCCTGAGGACATATTGCAAGATAAAAGGAGTTAAAGTTAGGGTGTAATTTAAAAGATGGTAATTAAAATATTTATAATTTATAGAGACCGACCGAACTTTCGGCCGAAACTGGAGCTAAGGCCAAAAGTTCGGTTTCGGTTTTCGATTTCAGCTGGAAAACCAGTTTTGGTTGGACTCTAATAATTTATTAGTTTTTTACTGAGTTTAGACTACAATTATTCTTTTGTGTATTTATTACATGAAATGAACAGAATTGTTGACAAGTTTTGAAATTTAAATCACTTTAGGTACCTACTCGTTGGCTTCAACCCATTAATGGCCCACTACTGGGCACGGGTCTCTCCTCTTGAGGAGGCCTAGAGCATACTCCACCACGCTGCTCCAGTGCGGATTGGTGGAGGGGTTAGTGGCCAACCCGAGTGTCGGAAGTTTTCAAACCGCCCGAGGGCCTCCGACATGGCTTAACGACTGTTATCTTATGATAACAACCGGGACCGACGGCTTTACGTGCCCTCCGAAGCACGGAAACGCTCAAGAAATTTTTGCCACTAGCGGTCACCCATCCAACTACCGACCGCGCCCGCTGTTGGTTAACTTTGTCGATCACATAGAATCCACGCAAGCCGCCGGGCTATGAGCGCTTCTACTAACTACTAATCTACTCGTTATTATTATATTAATCGATTTTGAATTCATATTTCACAACGTCATCATATTCATGACATCGGTAATGTCCCATCATACGGAACGAATGGCTACCCTAGCTACAAAACGTGCCTTAATAAAAACCGTAGACCTCTCAATACTACCTTAGCTTGGGTAAACAAAGAAAACAATATGGTCCTATTTGTAAATGACCGCTTTTGTTATAAAAGGACTGTTAGTTTAGAGATTTTATTTTTATTATGTTAATCCTCTTACGTCGAACGTTATTTAAAATTTTGTTTGTGTCGGTATTGTGTGAAACCTTTTTATATATGGCTGTTAAATGTTATTCAATAAAATTATTTACAGGCACCTTAAGATTTAGTGATGACTTACGATATAGGTCGTACGATATAATTATGTACGTCTGAATCATTCACCGGCGTAACATGCGTGTAAATCAAAGATGTCAGACGGGAAAACGTTAATTGTAGGCAATAAAACAAATCCGTCTTGTACCGATATCTCGAGACTATTTCCCGTCACAAAATTGGATCTTAAACAGATATGTCCCTAGATATTTACGACGTTTATAAAGATTAAATGAATTCATGATCCCACTGTGGCCGGTGGATACATTCTGGTCATGTTTGAAGAAGAAATAGTGTAGGGTATTTATGTTCATAAAACATGTTGTGTTCTCAAACGATCTAGAATGTCTTGGCAGAGCAATGGGTCTTGAATATGATAGAGCACGTACATTTCTTGAAATTTCTCTCATACATACTTTTGTATTTAAAATCTTCCAACTAGGCACTATCACGTTTGAACATCCATCCATACAACTTTTAACTGTGTATATAGTTAACGTTGCTAAATAATAAACGAGACATTTGCATTGGCCTTAATTTCAACTGCTTGGAGATATCTAGACTCAATAATGGTAATCTTATTTATGTGTCTATCTGCTACACTCCTCCTTAAATTAATCTATGAAAAATCAATGTGTGTAGTCTGCAAGCCAGCTGGCGTTGATGTCATCAATTCATTCATAGTGGTTCTGTACTTACTCTTCAATATTTACAAAGAAATTACATACCTATTTGATTCGAGCTCTCTTGTACCGGAGTGGTACTTATCAAAAAAAGAAACAATCACCGGAAGCAAATGATCTTGTGATAAGCGTGATTCGCCTGATTAGCAGTCCATACAAACCTTAGAGAATCGTTTATATAAATAAAGCAGTAAACGTAACTGACGCATAAGTGACATTTTCCGGTGCAAATCAATCGTCTTTACAAAATTATTACTCCTTGGAGGAAGTGCTCGATTTTCCTAACAAGTTTTATAGGCCTAGATAAATTATGGTACCCTCAATTTTCATTTGTTTTTCAATGTTGAAAGTTAATCAGTCAACATAGTCTACGAACTGGAAACGATAAAATTAATGGTACTTAATTTAGTATATTTTACGAAAAACACAACAGATTTCCATACTATATGTATAAAAATATACTATGTATTATATATGTATAAAAATATATTGGTTTTAAATAATATACATTAAAAAAATAGCTTTTATATCAGTTAAAACTTTACAGAATGATATTGTGCTCAATTTGTACTATGAGTATATTTAGAATTATTAACCATTTTCGTACTGGTAAAAACGAGACCATAAAAACAGTATTACTTAACCGAAAGACACAAAAGAACAATCTTAGCTGTAAATAACCTTTTTATGTACCTACATTATAACTCGTAATTAATTAATTATAAGAATTTTTTGCGTGTTAATGTTCCATGTTTCCTCTCGCGGTTTGGGACAAGATAAATTTTTAGATAACACAAGTTCTTCTTCGCAACCGAAATCCACATGACTTATATAAAATGTTGTATTCATCATCACACCTCATAGCTGTCCCATTGTTAGGCTTGGGTCAATTTAGGTCCTTTTACAATTTGAGGGATGCAGATCAAAGTCCGTCACACTGGCAACTTGGTAAAGAAACTTGATACCGTTAGAACTCCAGGGCTCGTATTAAAAAACCGATCTCGGCTCAAGACGATCTCAGATGTTATAAATGTAATTTTTACATACGATTTAACATGAATCTCAAACCGAATCTTGTAATCGCAGAGATCTTAATATCGGTTTATTAACACGGTCAGCCCTTAGTTTCAATGTTATTTCACCTACGCAAGTGAAAAATCGATTCCTAATACGCGTTTCACTTTGAACGTGCTATACAATCGTAATGAAATAAATTACATACACGAAATTCATATTCAGTTCAATTGCTCCAAATGTTCCACTTTATGTAGGGCACGAAGTGTTTTACAAGACCATCCAATACAAAACACCGCGCAGTGAAACGAAAACGCTTTTTACTTTTACGAAGCAAGTAGATCGGATCACGATACATTAGATATATCCGGAACTCACGGTTATGATTTGTTCCACGCAAGATGTGGAGAATTTACCAGGTAATTATCTTTACCCGTTCGTTATGCTTCATGGTCACGGAACCATTTGGGATTTTGGTTAATTTTTAAATTTATCTCTTAACTCTTAACCCTTGGCATGTCTGGTGGAAAATATGTAGATTAATATGGGGAAAACCGACTCTTTTTTAGGTCATAGGAGAGTTCACTGAAGGATTACTTAAATTGTAAAGTAGGCACGCACAAGACATTTTAAAAAAAGATTCTTACTCACAATACGTAATGAATAATGCAACTTTTTAAAACATTAAAGTACTTCACATCTTTACTTTACAATAATATATTTCGAGCATTTTTTCGAGGCTCATATGTGTATATCCGATTGCAATTCATAACCAGAGAAGTACATAATGTTATAAAAGTTACTTGTATAAATTAAAATTTCTCTTCTAAATATTTTCAAGCAAAAGTTCACACAAAAGTTCACATTAAAAACACTTACAAATAGTTATTTTGCTTTTTTATTGACACATATTTCATTAGTTTAAATACAATTACCTACATTCACAGGTCTACGAGTCCAACCAATCCCTTCATCAAGAAGAAAGAAAGAAGAAGGGTTAAAGATTGTCTCGGAGTTTATTGATAATTGTTTCCTGTAATTTTATTAAGCGTTTAATCAAACGTGTCGGGATTGGGATAAATAAAATACGAATAATTGAATAATTTTTATACATTACTCTAAACATCATCATAGGACATCATTCACTATTTATTCTCATTGCTTGCCATCATGTAGGATAGAAGTTAAGCTTTTAAGAAGAATGTCGTAAATATAAGTCATACTGAGAAGGTACACCTATACGCTTTAATTTTGTATTCAAATGTATCAAAAGCAAAAGTATTTTCTGACATAGATATCCCATTTTAGAGGCAGATTTCAGATAAAAGCAATTCGTACTAAGTACATAAAAAAGTGTAACAATTATTTCTTTAATTTCTCGCCTTTCTAAGTCTCGCGCATTAAAAGCTAACGACCGTGAACGATGGACGTAAAAGAAATTAAATGTAGGTACGAAACATATAATTATTTGGTACTTTTCTTCGACATGGCAATGATAAATCTATTTTTTTAATGTGGACGAATATATGAATGACAAACACGCTTTTAAAAGAACAGCCATTGTTACTTACTGCAGTGGTTTTGTATTGTTTATGTACTGTGTTCAACATATAGCTGAGGAGTTTCTTTTTCCTCGCTTTAAGGCATACTTAAAAAAAACGAAGAAGTTATAGGTATTAAATAAATATCTACACTAAATAAATTACTTTGGTTATATTAATATAATGAGAACCAGTTATACTTAAAAACTAACATCGAACATATACATCACTATCAGTTGTTTAAATCAATTAAATTACCTAACGTACCTAGTTATTATTATAACAGATAAATTGTTATACTTTTTATATAAAGAATGATTTTAATAATAAAACAGCCAAAAAGAACATCTTTAACGATACTACACAATTTATTTGTAGAAAAAGTTTCACGCCTGAGTTAAATCTAAGTTAGTTATCATCTTTCGCGTAACAATACCCCGTCGCCTATTATGTAATGCATCAATAGACAATAGGCACCTGTTATGTCAGGCACGATCGACTGTAAATAGGGTCACCATGTATTAAGTAAAATTGGAAACCCAAACTTATTATCATTACCGAAAATTATGACTTATTCATCCTATTTCCAAGTCACCAACGCACTAAAGCAATAAATATTAGTTGTAACCATAGGTTGTACCAATAAAGCATCTATAGATGATATCATATAGTTTTACATTTTCACATTAAAACTTTAAAGTAGTTTCATATGGATTTAAAAAACGAAATACCTAATACGATTAGGATCGGGGATTGGGGTGTACAGTATACAGTACAACAAATGAATCAAATGTATCTGATAACATAACCCTAATTGCAAGTGAACCGCCGTAACATGGTCAGTATCAGCGAGTGATGATTAGTTACCTAAAAACAGTTGCGTGTGCTATTGTAATAACTAGTTGCCTACAGTGAAAGCCGGTGTTACTCAATCGACGTAATCGGTTCAGAAAAACGATCCCGCCCGACGACACCGGTATCAAGAGATCTTTCATTAGTAAAAATTAAAATTCCAATTAATACGATCGTCTTGTTCGAAGAACCTGTTCGCTTCCGGAATTACGCGAAACCAGTTTAATGTTCTTGTAATTTGTTGTTTTAATAATGTTTTTGAGATGCTTAAAACATTACTCTAATCTAATCTACACAGTCTAATCAATATCTTCGTTTGGATGCAACCCAAGTGATGCTGTTACATATAATTACCCTGGGCCTGATTGTTATTTAAAAATTAAAATCAATAAATAAATTTATACCTCAAATTTATTTAGGTTGGTAACTTAAAAAAAATCAATCAACTCTGAAATTATCTTCGAAACTAACCACGTTATACAATATTACTTCCGTTGTTTTAAATATTAACGATTCATTTCTCAATTATAACTTATAGCAGTTATTATTTGTTTCCCAAGACTTCAATTAAAATTTTCTCGCGAAAATACTTCAACAAAATTAGCATTTGCAATTTTTGAAATAATCCTACTTCCTACTAATATTATAAATGCGATAATTTTTGAATCTATTTGGATAACCATCACGCGAGTTAGCCGTATTGGGGTGGCTTTAGAATACTAATTAATCTCACCCCGGGTGGGGTGTCGTAAAAGGCGACTTAGTGGGATATTTCAATAGTTCATAAATATCATTATTACTATTATTATTTCTCTGGGGGGTCCGTCTATAGTCCGTCCGATAGCTACCACCCTTTTGTTTAAGGCCCGTAATATCTATCAATAGCAGTTTAAACTAAATTCTGAGTTTAAACTGTCATTGTTGTCCGCTAAACAACTCGTCGTGTTCGGGCTGGGAGCTTGAGAGCCAGTATTTTTTTCTTTTTCTTCTCTTTTTCTTGGCCGGCAACGCATCAGTGATGCCTTTGGTGTCGCTGATTTCCATGGGCAACGATGATCGCTTACCATCAATTTCCATGAAAAGAAAGTAATTATATAATATTGCTGTGGTGTAAGTGTGTAAAAGTATAGTATTTGGCACGACTTACTTAATATCATTATTTTTTTTTTCTAGTATATTATACAGCGCGTTTAAAGTTAATCAAAATGTTTAATTAAGCGAGACAAACGTAACATATACGAGTACCTTCAGCTAGAAGAAAAACAAGTTGTATCAGTTGTTGCAACATAGTATTCTGCCGGTTGATTGAATTAATTAAATGATAAACAGTTCGATCTCAGGAACACACCTTGGGTTATACTTATTATAAATTTATTCTCAGAGCCAGCAGACAATAAGTGCAAATTTTACATTTGTTAGCATCGTTATTTAAATGCGTAATGTTTGAAGGAATCGAATACCTTCGAACGAGCAATTATTGTATATATAAATATCTATATACTATATTTTCTGAATTTCGGAAACGGCGCCTATGATTTTCATGAAATTTTGTATGCAGATGGTTTCAGGGGCGATAAATCGATCTAGCTAGGATTAATTTTTAGAAAATGTCGTTTTATCCCTGATTTCAGGCAATGAAAAACTACTACAATAGAGTCTTCCTGACATCTATTGGCGAGTAGCAACACTAAAGCTACTTCAGTAGGTACATGGCGTTGTTAAGCAACAATAAGCCAATGATTTACCAAAAACAATACCGAGAAAAGCTTCATTATCCGGGTACTTACTTTTAAATATGTAATAAAATAACTTATATATTTTTAACCAGTTTCTACCCGTGGTTTTGCAATTCTGGTTTTATGGAATGAAATCACAGACATATAAACGTCCAAATCATCTCAAGAAGCCATATAACCAAGTTAAAATCTATCCTCTTTTCTAGTTCTGAATATGATCTTCCTATGTGTGAAGATTCATGTTAATTAGTGCAATTGTAAGCGCGTAATGAAAGACAAATATCTAAAAATCTTTACAAACTTTCACATTTATAATTTTAGTAGAATAGGATATAAATAATGTTAATATTTTCTGTAACTCAATCACTCATGATCCTGCCATTCGTGAAGGTTCGGTTTCTTGTTGGGAAGACATTAACTTGACAGATAAATGATTGTTTTCGGATTGTGGGAGTTTGTAATTCTTATTTAATTTTGTTGTTCATGCAACTACCTACAAAGTCCTAGTACTAATTTATTTATCGTAATTCGCTATAGTGGTGGACGTGGATTCATTAATAGCTGTATAATATTACCGTCTAATACCGAGCCCACCTCAATCGTATTATTTGTTTAGTATAATCTGTAAGTATACCCAATTACATTTTGTACTATACGAAGTTAGTAAACGAAGACAATAATGATTCTTCGAAGATGCAAATACGAGTAGTACTATGTAACAGTCTTGTAGATAAAATTAGCATGTAAGACCGAATAAATTTGCTATCAGGTACTTATTCCAGTACCGATTAACGATTAGATGGGTAGTAAACGATACGAGGGCTTTTATTCCTGCGCAACGGGTTCCCGGGTCCATTTTTAGCTGTCATTTGCGTGTTTTGTAATTAAGCTCATTAGCGGCGTGACATTGAAGATTGAAAAGTGAATAACGCACGGAGCGCAAGAATACGCGTTTAATTATGGAAGCCTACATTGATGAATTGACCAGATTAATTCATGAGACGGTTGGGTGGCAACCAGGGCACAGATGCCCGCAATACTGGCTCGCGGCCGCTCTCAATGAGCTCTGTTCTCCGGCATTACTTTTTCTACATTAACAGATGTTCGTGCACAACAGATACAGATAAAATGAGACTAGATTAAAAACATTGGCACGTTTTTGTTTTATCTTCCGTTTCCGGTACAACAAATCGTTCAGCTATTATTGGATCGACGCGATTCGCTTATTCGCTACATGGAGAGGTAAAGGGCCGTATGGAATCTTAAGCTACGTCTAGAAAAACTTGTGTAAACAAACATTATTAGTGTAATTGCGTCAAGTGCTCATATAACGGGATAGCAAGCATCATTAAGTTCATGTAGGCAGCTATGTTTAAATAAAAAGCTTCTGTACTGAGAGGTCGCCGGGAGCTCTCTACGCCATAATCACGGTACTAGGGTACGTTTACTATAAAAGGTAATAAAGCAAGCAATCATTAGAATTTCTAACAGAAAATCACTAGTCATTGATGGCACTGATGTATATTTGATATTGATAATATAGTGACATCTTACTGTGTGTAAATGTAACACAATATTTAAACAAATGTTAAGAAGAGCCAAACTAATTCCCCTTTGAACTCTACATTTAGACGCATCTTTGTACATGTCAAAAAATGTTGAATAATTCACATTTCAATGAATAAACCCAAAAAAGAACATTTGTTTACCAAATAAAGTAGTAGCTACCTTTGTTATGATGTATTCATCTAATTGTAATATCTGTTATTAAAACATGTTTGTATTCGATACTACTGATATCGTTACATTAATTGCGACGCGTGAGAAAATTATACACAAAGCCTTTACGATAAGAATATCAAATTGATTATCTTAGCGATTAATTCTCGGTACTTAAGATAATTACATTTAAATGTACGATGAATTATTTTGAAGTAATTTGTATGTATTTATCAATTTTGTATGATTCAGTTCATAGATTTAATTACTACCTACGAGTAAATTGCTGTAATCCTTTGGGAAACTAATTTCTAGCGAATCCAAATTTATAGTAGGTACCACATAAAAGCTTTTTAGTTAATTAATATTAACATCAATTCTTAGAAAGTGAAAAACAGCAATGTAGTGTAGGTATATTAATTTGATATACGTACCTAATTAAAACTAAATGCCCAGTGTCAGAGAAAACGAACATAATCATTATAACATTTTTAGAATCTTAGCATAAAAGTAGAGGATATCTATGTACTGAAATAAACCTCGTTCGTGTTCAGTCAACAGCTGCTGTTCATTCCTTTTCAGTAACTCTTTAATGTCCGACTCGTGTGTAAAAATATACGTGTTTTTGACGTTCTAAAGACCAAAGCGGACATGTCTTTTGCTTCTTGAAATCTTGCCCAACTTAAAATTGGAGGTCACTTTTTATTAGATTTTTTGTAAGTATTGTAAAAAATTTTCCAATTCAACTTTCTGGATACGTTAACATTATTAGAGTTTTTTGGAGGACAACTTGTAATTTAAATTAAACTGATTGTGACAGGAAATTGTATCAAGGCTGCTTACATATTATCTTAGGAGCGTGTTCTAATTTAACGTAGTTAATACAAAGGTATCTCGACTTGTCCTTTGTATCTATATAAAGAGACTAATTCGCTACTCTTATTATTTACAAACAAAATCACTTACTGTCAACTTAAAGTTAGACACGATAAATATCCGATAACAGATCACAAGCCATAAGTCACACACACTGGATCGGGACACTGGAGTCACGACGTCACTGGTTTCAGCGGTCGCGAGGTCGCGTTATCACTGGAATAACGTGGAGACGAGCTGATCGATCCCTGCGGGTGATAAGGGGAGACGAGGGGAGACGCAGACACGAGGAGCGGACGGTGTGCGCGGTGCGACTGGCGTGTCGGAGAGGCTGGCGGGACGAGCGGCCCGCGAGTGACTGCGCCGAGGCTGTGGCGGGCTCGGCCCGTTCTCTACGCACTATTTTTTTATTTGTATTTTTTTTTTGTAATGAGGATATTAAACTAGATTGCAGTGACACCATCCCTTGCCTGGACATCTGTGACAACTTAAATATGGCTGTAGGAGGGTATTCAGATTTTTCGGTTGATTCCGTGGAATAAACATATTTAAACATATTATTATCTATGTATTTTTATTTTTAAAAGATGTGCTGAGGAGTTTCTTTACGGCATTTCTTTTGCTTCATGACAAAGAACCTTTAACCAGTATCAGTTTTATACCTACATGAATCAATTATTTTGAATTTTGAATATTTGAATTTTGAAACACTCATTAGTTATTTGAAAGTTCATAATTATCATATTGTCGTATTGTTGATTGAAAAATTGGATATTTTTAATAAACAATAAAAATTAAATATTCTGATACACTCAATTTCATCGTGATTCTAATTTTTCATAAAAAATATTACACTTGACGTGGTTTTCGGATTTTTTCACATGTTCTCTTAAATTTAATTATAATTCGATAAATAGTCGATGCATAAAAAAGAGCATTATTATATTTTGTGTAACTGTTGTGTTAGATGGACAAAGTCATTGGATATTATAAAAAAGGTAATAACAAAATTACCGATCATTACGATTAACACAGGTCAAAAAATACTGATATTAGTGATTGTAATGCAGACCATTAAGCATAATAATTATTATCAGCGTAGTTATTAAAGTAATTTGAAAAACATTTTTACTCTTGGTACTTGACAATGTTTAACTTAAAATAAGCATCGAACTAAGAAAATAGGACTTATATGATAGTTATTTTAAAACTTTGTTTGCTTGTATAACTCAATCAATTAATTTGAATTAGAAATTGAAGTAGATAAAATGTTACATGACAACTTTTGACAATAAATACAAAAGAGACCCCGTGGTAAAAATTTCCTAGACATCGTCCGAAATACATTTTGTAGCGAGCAAGAACAACCCATTGCGCATAGTACGCTCACTACGCTCCGAGCTCGCACGGTGCTGCATCGCCGTGATCGAGATAACCGCATGCGACAAGTGCTATTCATGATTTTAAACTTACTTAAATCATCGGACTCTTAACATTTTTAATGCAAACGGGTAGTCGATCGCCGTGACTATAATAAATGTAACTGGGTCGAAATATCGGTATAAAATACAAAAATCGTGAGTACCCGTTTGCATTCAAAGTACTATACTGAAAGATTGAACACTAGAAATTAGAAATATTAACCTGTAGTCTGTTTTTTAGTCGAGTCTTATTTAGTATGACAACTTTTAATCGTAATTTTGCAGTTTAAAAATAAGCTAAACGCAAAATAAAAATAATGAATAAATAAATAATCATATGACTTTCTCATTTCTGCCTAGTATTCATAATTTTATAAATATCTTTTTAAATTTATTTAATTAATATTTCAATCAAAAAGTATTGCACGACGTTTGTTTACCAAATACATAAGACTAGACAAAAAGCAGTCTCTAGGTGTGTTTCAAAATACATAGGTATAAGTAACTCCAATTGATGTTAAAATCAATATTAACCTTTTCGATCCCTAATAACAATGATCTAAGATTAACCTGCACATAATGTACAGCTACGGTAGTCTAATCAATAAGTTCAAAATGGTGAAAAATAGAGATACTGCTCTTAAAAATACGTGCGATAGCTCATTCTGTTCGGGATGATGTCTAAAAAAATGTTTTGGAAGCGTTTACCAGCACGTAAAAAATTGCAAAAGTTATTGACAAAATAAAGTTGAAAAAAAAAGTATTTTGTTTTTGGTAATAACTCCGAAACTATTAATATTTAAGAAATTTTAAAACAAGATTCTTAAAGAAGAGGAAATTTACAAAAAATGACTCGCGACTCTCGGAACTCTATTTAATTTTAATTTAACGCTGAAAATGGGTCTCCACGCGGCACGGTAACAAATCCGGTTATCCAGACAATATTTGTTTCTAGTAATATAAGTAATAATTTACACCTAAATAACAAAATTATAAAGTTACCCATAAACAAAAAAATATTAATTACCTTTATAAAAAATATTCTGGTTCTTCGGTTTCCTAGTAATTTTCTACGTGAACCTACATAATCTTAATTGAAAAAATAAGTGCGTAACTTTTGCAGAATTGCACCCCTTTTGTATCTTAACGGCGGGGAATCTTCATCCGACCTCTCGCTATTAGAGACTGAGTTGCGGGATCCTTGCTCATTAAAATTGTCGTAATATCTAGGCCTAGTTTTCATTTCCATTTCATTATTATCTGTCTTTCTAAAAATTAAAGAATTATACTAAAAATTAAATATCAAAAACTGTTAACTTTACTTAAAATAACTGTAAACTTTACTTAAAATATCTTAACTTTTTACTTAAGATTTTTTAACACTATTATGCCCCAACTTAGAGTTACTAACGCTTACTTTAACGCTCCTTAATAAAGAATCACCATACAAATTATCTACTAAGGAGCGATAGAGACTCTGAGTTGGGTCGTTTGACTATAAGAATAAATCTAATAGTTTATAGTTGAGGTTACAGTTGTATTAAACGCGTTCACGGTACTGCCTAATACTGTAAAATTACATTTTAAATGCCATAAATATTTAATCAGTATTCCACGGAGTAATGGACTCTATCTACCACCGATCGTAGTTTAGATTTGATAACAGTTCTAGATAAAAAGTAGGTCAATATACCATTTTACTTCAAGCGTGACGTAACACGAGTATAAATAAACGAACAACTGACAGTAAACGTGATAAATATTGGTATGTACTATGTTATGTTTTGTAGTTTACGATACAATCCTACTACTCGTATTATAAATGCAAAAGATTGTGAAGAATTTTGGATGTTTGGGTAAGCGTAACGCGCTAACAGCTGTACGTATTATGATGAAGTATGTCACATAGATAGTCCATATCCAGACTTAAAAAATAGGTAGATTTTATCGCGGGTATACATTACCATGAAATGATTTGGACGTCTATGTGTTTGTTAAATCACTCGCGGATGAAGCCGCGGGCGGAATCTAGTTGTGTCATATTTACTGTCAGGCTGATATGTTAAGTTTCAGATGTTTTAACTGTTTTTAATTTAAAAAGCCATGTTTCTATTGATTAATTTATTTCATAGTTCAAGTAGGGACACGATTTATAATGTAACAAGTAGGTTCTATATGTAATATTTTATGTTGTAAGACATTTATAAATTGTCGTCGTCGTGTCGTTATATACAATGTGTCCAGCGACCAACTAGCGATAATTTAAGGGCATGATATATACCTAATTTTATCGACAAAAATACCCACATGTGGAGGTCTAACCCTCTTGCTTTTGGAATGGCCTAGTTGGCCGCTGACACACTATATACATAGTAAACTGTATAAGATAATCCTAATCATTAAATATTATAAATAAATGTGAAAGTTTGTCAAGATGTTTGGATGTTTGTTCCTCAATCACACCTAAACTACTAAACCGATTTGGCTGAATTTTGGAATAGAGATAGCCTATACCATGGATTAACACATAGGCTACTTTTAATCCCAGAAAAGTACAGGCCTCCCGCGGGATTTGTAAAAATCGATATCCACGCGCGCGAATCCACGGACATCATCTAATATCTAATATTATGTATTCTAATCCATCATTCTACTTATAGGTGCACTTTATTTTTATGTGGTTCTATAAATCTAAATTAATTAATTAAAAATTTCGTTTCCGAACTACTGTACAGCGGGCGAAGCCGCAGGCAAAAGTTATTAGAGTCATAAAATAGTGATTGTAAAATAGTTTTTCTGTGTAAAATATAGTCATGCTTTTTTTATAATAAGGATACAGAGGTTCAGAGCAGAATAACATAAACAATAATCTAAATTTTACCAACAAAAAATAACCGACTTCAAATTCTCAAAAACTACTAGTCAGATCTCGTTCAAATTTATGTGGGACCACATGACAAGCACCAGCTTTCTATTAAAAAAAGAATCATCGAAATCGGTTGACGTGATATTGAGTTATTCGTCAATTTGTCGCGCACATCTTAACATAAATTTCGGACTTATGTAGTTTTCTCATGGATGCCATTGTCAGATCTCAATAAAATTTATGTGGGACCACATGACAGCCATCAGCTTTCGATTAAAAAAAGAATCATCAAAATCGGTTCGCCCAGTCCAAAGTTCTGAGGTAACAAACATAAAAAAAAAAAAAAAAAAAAAATACAGACGAATTGAGAACCTCCTCCTTTTTTTGAAGTCGGTTAAAAATACAACCATTTGAGGGTGATCATTGGTAAATAATAAAGATAAACTATTTTTAAACAATCATATTTTAGAATTTATTACTTTTTATTATTATTGCGATCGAAATCTTAAATATTAAGAAGTTTATTGAAATCAAATTAAGTAATGAAACGGCAGTATCACGAATCAATTAAAATGATCTTTGGTGTTTAATATGCATCTAACTACCGGAAGCTATTAATTGCATTTAACAACTGCAATAACCATTGAATATTAAGCGTTGATGGGATTAGGAATTTTACGAATGTATATTAAAATATCAATTGCTAAATCTTTCAAACCTTTTTAGGGTTCCGAAGAAAAATGCCGGTTTTTTATTTCTTGATATTTTTGACAGCATTTATTTTATAACTTGACTTGCCCCTTAATCTTCCTACCACAATTTTAATGAACTACGAGTATCATAATTTGAAATTAAGCTGTTTTTAAATATGATTAGTTTAATTACATAGAAAGTTGAGTCAATCATGAAGCGTTTTATAGCTAGAACTAAGGAATCAATCTACCATAAGAATAAAATACAATAAGATAAACATAAAATAACGAATTATCCATCACACTCGCTATTAAACAAGTATGTTGGCTCGTATCATTCGTGATCTAGAACTCTTATTAATTTGCGTCGTTAACCCATTTAATGATATCGACTTTGGCGTCTAGAGTCTAGGGGAATATGAAATTCATATAAGTTTTACGGTCACTTACCTACCAGGTAATTTTTTTATACCGAATAAGTCAGTGCTTGACCACAAAACCACCTGATGGTAAGCAGTAATGAAGCCTTGGATGGTAAAGCACACTAACTTAGTAGAAGCTTATTCACTCTTGACTTGAAGACACCCACATTATAATCAGAGGAGAACCCCCACGCAGGCAATTTATTCCAGTCCCTTGCGGTACGTATAATAAAAGACGAAGCAAAGCGCGACGTCCGCACCGGGGGGATGTTGACGACAAAGGGATGAATACCCGCCGTCAGTCTGGATGTTCGATAGTAAAAAGGAGAGGGGAGAATTTTATTACAGGTCGTCACTTTTTGTTAAAGATGCCATTTACACAAAATCAAAACTAAAATAAATTCAAAATCTTGTCTCAATAGATTGCACAAAGACCTACTGAGTGTTATCTAAGCGATCCGTACGACGTGTGATAAGGCTGGTTGTCGACTTTTCGCCACTCATAAATCTTACTACCTCCTTTCCAACACGTTTCTCCGCCGAAGTCACGTAATGTACTTATATAATATAGCGTAAATAGTTTTTTAATATGGGTAGGTATACCCTAAACCTAGACACATTAAAGTATATACGAAAGGTGGCTTCAACCCTTATTAACATTACTGAGCACAGGGAATTTTTTGCCATTAGCGGTCACCCATCCAACTACGGAAAGTGTTGCTAAACACATTAGTATGAGTACTTATTATTATATATATTACCATAATTCCATTCAATGATGGAATAGATCGACGTGGTAACATCTGGCATGAAAAGAAAGAAAAAATGATACAATAAGTATTTCAGGAAAAAAGCTAAGAAATTAGTTTTTAAACATTAAAACATGTTTCAGTATGTATTCATTTAATTAAGGCTTCAATACACATGTTCGATTATAAGTGAAAAGGCAACATTTCGCTGGTTGCTTGCAACAGCATGTAACCTCGCTCCGGTATGCCAGAGCTACTGGCAACGATGCGTTCTGGCGTTGTGGTTTGGAATAACTTGTCCTACGGTTACAATAAATATTTTACATTAATACACATTATTCAACTGTTAAATTTGAGCATGGGTTCCTTGGAACTGCTGATGTAATTCCATTATTACCTTGAAGTAGGACGCTGATACCTGATAAATCAATAATATCCGTTTCTTATCTATAGGTATATATTATAAAACTGTAACTCGATAATGTCTGTACATTGAAGATATTTAAGAAAATTTGGTATCAGGGGACTATATAGGAGCAATAGATTGCGAATCTGTCATTTTTAAAAATCTTGTCTGTCTGTATGTTTGACACCGCATCACGCCAAAACCACTGAATGAAATCGAGTGCGGTTTTGACAGTTGTATTACTGGTGGTCTAACTTAAAATCTGGTGTATGTTTTATCGTGAAACGTCGCTTAGAAGCCGAGATATCAATAAATAGGACTTTTTGATACGCCACATAACTGCAGGTAATACTGAAAGTGCCCGATATAGGGATATTAAAGATTGTTTAGTATCGGAAATATACGTTACTTCCCCAAAAAAATCAATGTGTACCAAATTTTTTTTAATTTATGATTTTGCATTGAATTAGTTCTGCTAATCAACAACAGATGTTAGTTTAGGTAACAAGAAGCCATAATTAAAAAATGTAAGTAGGTAGGTCTGAGAACGAGTCAACAAATCTTTTATTGAAATTAATGTATAACTATACATATTTGCAATATTTGAAACATTGGGGTTTTAAGAAATTAATTACCCTACTCAATCAATAACACATACTTAACATGTTAGATTGTGCTATCAGATTTATATATTCAATTCGTTGTATGATGGTGTGAGTCAGAGTTAGTGATAATAATATGACACAATTTAGGAAAATTTGATTATCAAATATTGTTTGTTCTGTAGATAAATAAAAACCTTAAATTTTGACAAAGTATTACAATTTACATTTTCTTATTGTGATGTAGGAATAGGCACATAGAAAGTAGATAATAATAAAATACAACTCACAATGACTAAGAAATTAAAATATTTGCGAATAATCGTCTACTGGTGTCACCTACTGGTCAATGCGTACGTACCTAGCTGGCCCCACATAGGCTAATTATGACCGGACGTAAGTGCAATACAAATGCTTAACTAAAATACTTTTGAATTTGCGAATAGCAACATAAAAACAGACGAGCCACCTGATGCTAAATTGTCATCATCCTCCATGGATGACTAAAAGCATCGTCCGTGATCAGACCTAAAGGCATATCCAACATTGGTTGTTATCCAAGAAAGAAAACAAGAATGAAAAAATAATAAATTATGAAGATGATTAAACTGACAAATGGCGAATCAGTTTAAATAATGAGTTTCTTTTGAAACGTTTTATAAGTATAAAATATACGTCTGGTATTTGGGCCAGGTTTTTGGACACTTAAAAATCCCAAAGTCATTCAGGAATAAACTCAGGAGAACTAGAGTCTCCCGGTTGAGAGGCGGACCCTGCTGTCGGGTAGGGGATCCTTTCATTACCGTAAATCTAGCCGGTGCCGCGGTTGCGAAACTCCCCAGATAGTCGGGAGGGCTCTTTTGACTCTTCCCGGCCCTTTTAGCTCTCAGGCAGTCAAATACGGAGGGGCGAGACGTCCCTGAACGACTCATGTAGCCCGTGGTCGGCATAATCAAACATTGACCGAGAAACCTGACATGCTAAACCACCCGATCTGATCATGGAGACAGAGCGGCGCGGCGGCGGCGGCAGTTTGCATGATCTGGTTGCTCACCAGCATGAGGACCCCCTTACAGACATTACTTGGTCAGATGAAAACAACTAATAAGTCGAAAAGAAGGAAGAAGTAGTGCCAATAAAACACAACGTAATTAAAATGGAAGAAAAATTCGATTACTTTAGGTTTTGCTGTTTATACTTACGTGGAAAAATTTGTCGACGTCTACGTACATATGAATAGGAGCAGTCCAGTATTCCAGTAGTCTGAATTAAACTGTCATTTATAATCTCCAACTCCTACAAAGTCTTGGTTAATTTCGGGGAGGTATAGTCGAATTAAAACTTTTTTTTCAGTTGTCTATATGCATCTCAGTATATCTTAATTGACCAGGGCTGAAGCCTTTGAAAATGGTAAGTGAAAAAATAATAGTAGGATGAAACTCATTGAAAAAGGAAGAGAATATAACAAAAATGGAAGGAAAAATAATTTACGGGCGATCTGAGGTCGGGAAGTTGGGGGGGTTGGTGAGTTTTTAATGCTGAAAAACGGTTTAGGTATCTTGATTTCCGGCAAAACTACAAGTCCTATGGAAAAAAGTAAAATCGCAAAGTTGTAATTGATAGAAAGATATACAACTTTTGGATTTATGTTTGTTTTTTATTTTTATCTTCTACAAAAAAAAATCACGAAATTTGGTGAACACTTAACTTTTTATGTTCCAAACACACTGTATTTTTTTTTTCACCTTATTTTGACTTAATATCGAATAAGCACTCGAATTTTCAATCGAAAATTCTCACGTCAAAATATCTGCTTTTTTAAAAAAAAATCCTTGAAATCTCTACTTTTTGATGGTATAAAAAATACATTATTATGGTAAATGTTGTGTGGTAGCTGCTACGATATAACAGGTGGTAAGGCCCAACCATAGGCCATATCATATATAGGTATAGGTATATAGGTATTAGGGTCTGGGTTGGATTGGGTCTGGTGTATCTTAGAGACAGACTATGTAACTCCAGAATGGGTGGGAATAACAGTTTTAAAAGTATTTGTTGATGGTCACGTTGACATAGCAAAACCAGTACAACATTGACCAATTCAAGATCTGATGGTGTACGTATATACAATCCCACTAATATTTCTTAGGCGTATAATAAGATATATTTTTTCACCCTCGCTAAAGCGGCTAAATGGATTTAGATGTTTGGCTCACAGATATTTCATATCCCGCATCAAAGAACAAGGTGCATGTTTGTCGGGATCAGGTCGTTCGAGGGTTGGAGATGGATCTGCTACTTCATCAGGTCAAGGGTATAATTTAGTTTTGAAGTTGGGCTTACAGGTTATTTATTGTTTTAGAGTTTTGTTCCTCAAAAGAAAAAACATAACCTTTATAGGATCACTTCGTTGTCCGTCTGTCTGTCTGTCTGTCGACCCTATTTTCTCAGGAATGCGTGGAGGTATCATTCCAAAAAAACTTAAACTTATTTGTATTTGGTTAATTGATCGCTATGTCCATGCATGGGAAGTTAAATTTGTTACTGAATCATTGAATATTGCTCTTATGTTTGCAAGCAAGCAAGCAACAACCCATAATTGTCCCACTGCTGGGCTCGGGGTCTCCCCTCAGAATGTGAGGGTTAGGTCATAGTCTACCACGCTGGCCAAGTGCGGATTGGTAGACATCACACACCTTCGAGAACTTTTATGGAGAACTCTCCGGTGTGCAGGTTTCCTCACGATGTTTTCCTTAAATTTTATATATATTATAATATTTTTGAAAATTAGAGGTGCGTGCCAGGATTTGAACTCGGGCCCCTTCGTTCGGGAGACCAACGTTCTACCGCTAGGCTATCACTGCTCTTATGTTTAATTCTGTAAATTTGTACAAAACCCTCGGTGCCAAAAAATTCGCATTTCCCGGGTTGTTTTTAATTACTTTCATTTAATTCTCAAGTCCACGCAGACGAAGTCGCGGGTAAAAGCTAGTTTACAATAAAATTACTGTTACAAATTATCATCTCAAACTTTGTGAAGAGCTAATTATAATTAGTAACACCCCTAAAAATAGAATTTAATTATATTCTTTGCTGTCCATGTCTACACTATTAAGATAATTGTATTCTAGATAATTTTGTATTTTTGTTTACCTCGCAGTTGAATGTAGGTAAACAAGTAATTAGTTAGTTACTATACCAACCAAACATTCCTTACCCTACAGACCGACCGGCGACCTAAAAAAATAAGCGAGGTCTGCGTTCGTATTTGTTTTGGGCTGTGAAATTCCTTTCGAGTACATTATACGTTCGTATTGATTGCCTTTTGTAAATCGGTTTTGACGAGCAGCGATACATTACCAGCTGAGTTTTATATTCATTGAGCAGAAGTAATTGAAGCAATCAAGTATGAGTGTTTTATATAGTTTGTTATAATACATGAATATTTATTAATTGGTGCTTATAATAATACCTACTACACAGCACAACAGGGTTCCGCACATATCTGTGACATAGCCACGTTGGTATGATATTACTTTATATACTATATGTATAACATTGTTGGTTAGTCAAATCATGAAATGAAGGTGATATAATACATAAGACATAATAAGATATTATAATGTATTTGCAACGATTTTACGAGTTTACTTTTTACTTTGCAATTACGATTTTACTTCGAAATATTTTGAAATCCATTAGAAAATAAAAATTAGCAGCTAGGTACGTCAAGAAATCACTGTTTTGTTTGAATAAATAAAGTGCTACAAGAGTGGATTAAAAGCTTTCCCAGATTACCTAAAATCGATGTTAGTTTCCGGCGTAAAGAGGGTCTATGAAAAGTTTTACACGAAGAGGGGAATGATGTATTACTCTAGTAATGATACAATCTACCCATACTATTATGTATTACCCCAGTCATTAAGAAAACGCCAAAATATAGAAACATATTGCATTAAACTATAAAGTATCTATAGGTACATTTTATTGAATTATACAGAAAAATGTATTCGAAACTCGGATATTTCAAAATTTAAAATACAAAAAATATCCAAACTTATAAATGAGATGAACTCTGTTGAAAATATTTATCTTTTTAATAAGTAAGTTAAGCTAAGCAGTATTACAGTTCAAGTAATAAAAGTTACAGCTTTTAGATTATTGTGGCCATTTAACACCAAAATATCATCTCCATCATCATAACCCGCATGTCCCACTTCTGGGCTTAGGTTTAGGTCTCACAAGTCCCAATCTGAAGGGAGACCATAGTCCATCAAGCTGATCAAGTGAGTATTTGCAGATTTTACACATCTTTAAAACTTTTAGAAAATACTAAAAGGCGCAGAATTCGTTGGAATATTTTCCTTCACTGAAGCATAATCACTTGATTATTCGTTTGCAATGCGCACGTAACTTTTTTACGTAAATTGCTACCGACCATACAGTTGATACTACATACACCATACAATTTACAAGTATTAAATAACTGGGTTTTATTAATTGCTACCCAACTATACTTGTATCAATACTATATTGTTGCGTAAATCTCCATTGTAACGAGACGTAACTATCTGCTAATATTCAATAACAACAACAAATTATGTTACAGTTACTGACAAGCGATAGTTAACATGTATTGTCACGCAAGATATAAATTAACCAGGTGCTGGGCTGCTAAAATGATTTACTTTTGCCATTAGCTATAATATGTCAAGCGATATTTATGCGAGTAATTATAATGCAGTTAGTAAGTATTTGTTATTGATAGATAATATTCTCGTACATATAGGATGTTGTAAACGCCAACTTTACCGTTTACCAGCAAATGGATCATCTTCCCGTTCGACGGTTTTAAAAAAGTATTTTGCGTCACTAAATCCTGCTAATTTATGTTAAGACAGAAATTCAATCTATATCAAGAATATCAGTTTGTTCAGGTACTCACGATATTTATTTTGTACTCCGATATTTCGACCCAGTTGCATGGATCGTGCTCACGGATCATCGCAGTTCATCCGTATTATAGTAAAATGTGTTCAATCCGCGATTCATGTATCAGTTTGTTACTTATGTACATACGATATTGTTTGTCTTAATTAACTTCTGCGCGTGTCGACAGAAAGTTTCGACTGTGGTTTCGATTTATGAATTCTTTCCTTCCGCTCATTATCTGATGCTTATATGACGTAAGAGGCATTTGATATTCTATCAGTGAAATAGTAAGTAAGAAATATGAAGGTCCAATCCCAGGTCATTTGCTGTTAGTTATTGAAGAGTTACATTGCCTATCTCTGAAGATTTTTATGTCTCATTTAATGAGTAGGGGAATGTCGGGTGACACCGGATAGTTAAGAAAAAAACACCATAAGTTCGTTAAAATGTTATATATTTAAAAAATCAACAACACTTCTCAAAGAACATAAGTAAGACATTACTTTGGCAAAAAATATCCGAAATCAATAAAGATAAAAAGAAGTAGAAATTTATTTTAATAAAAAACATAAATCCGGATTCACCCCATACCTATGGGTAAAACCGGATACGCATTTTTAGTCAACGGGGTGAATACGGATATTTTTTTTTTGCCTTATTCAGGCAAACGAGCTGACGGGTCACCTGATGGTAAGTGATCACAGCCGCTCATGGACATTAGTAATACCGGGGGCGTCACCAATGCGTTGCCGGCCTCGAAGAAAACAATAGACCTGCTTACACGTGCGTGGTAGGAAATTACATGAAAAGCGAACTGTGGACGAACACCAAGTATTATGGTGGCGTTGATGGAACCTGGTACACCGTGATGCGTGGTGACGGAAATCAATCGCAGGTATTAAACCGAACAGTTCTTCAGAACATTACCCGTTGTACAGACTGTAGAATACGCATAGGGAGCCTACGTCTCTCTTCAACTCAAGTGATACTGAGGTCCTGTAAATGTACTTATGAAAAAATAAATAAAGTAAAGGTTTAAGATTTTAGGTAAATAAACAGACATAACCTATTCAATGATTGGGGGTGACACCGGATACCCGATATCTGTGATATCACCCCGTCCGGTCGTACCCCACAGGTGCCACTTTTAAAATACTACTTGCAAAATTTTTATTTTTAGACTCACAGCAACAATTAAGGCGCTCCACCCACTGAAGACGCGTCCCGCCGCGGTGCGCAGAGCGACGGATAACACAACTGCGCGCGGGGCAATTTCCCGCGCGGTGCCGCGTCGGCAGTGTGTTGTGCTAGGCGTGATTTCTATATAAATTGACATAATTGCATACAATGGTAAAATCTGCCATCCCGCGCACCGCGGCGGGGCGCGGTGCAGTGGGTGGAGCGCCTAATGCTGTTTTTTTAACTTAAATAACCAAGATATTATGAAAAGAATGTTACATTATGATTGTACATGGCCAAAACAAATGAGAATACGTCAAAAATTACAAAATATTAGATAACTTACCAATTTTTTCTATTTTGTGGAGTACAAGCACGTGATGAAATTCTATCGTGTCCGCCTTTTGCAAGCAAACTGCCCGAGTGTTCCCAAATAACGTTTGACTATTTAGAACGAGATAGCTATATGCCTACTAGTAAAATAGCAACTATCTGTTTTCACCCCCTGTCCGGTTTCCCCCCACATTCCCCTACATACTAAAACCTTCCCTGAAAAATATGCATTTAAATAACAAAAGCCCTATCCAAATCGGTAGTGTTTGAGAATGCCTTCTTCATGAAAAGGAAGTGTTATATCTGATATTTCTCGGTCTAATTCGTACGAGACGAGCGAGTGATTTTGTTTCCCTGCCGTGTTTATACCAGGTAATGTGTAGAGACAGATATGTGGGATCTTCATACATCTTAATAAGACCCTCGTATACTATGTACGTTTAGATATGGGTACGTCAATAAATTGTATTCGGTAATGTTTCAATCTCGTTTAATCACCTGTCTGTGTTGTTTACTGAAGCGTGAGTTATTCGTTTTGTTGTTTACCGTAAAACATGATGCATGATTCAACAGATCATTTGAGGCATCTCACTGATTGGCATGTCATGTAAAAATATTGTTGTTTTACTTATTTAAACACTTTAAATAATAATTTGTTTGATTCAAACATTTTAGGGTTCCTGCAACTGAATAACTGGAAAAAAACTTTGGGTTTTTGACGTGATAACGTCTATTATATGAAAAAATGTAGCGTTCCGCGAGCAAGAGAGCGGCAAAAGCGAGAGAGAGGCACTATCGGCTACGATCGGCGTATCGTAGCCGATGCCGTAGGCGAGCCGTAGGCGATCGTAGTTGAGTGGAGCGGAGCGGGGCGGGGCGGGGCGGAGCGGAGCGGGGCGGGGCGGAGCGGAGCTTTGTCATGACGTTGTCACGTTAAATACCGTACAAACACAGACAACACAGACTTTACACACAAACATTTTTTTTAATAAAGTCTGAAGTAGACAAACTTATCATCACATTATGTTAACAGTATAGAGAGCTTATTATAAGTTCTAATTAGGCGCATGAATCCTAGAATGAATAATACATAATTACAATGTAAATAACATAAACATTCCATAGAACATTCCAAGAAATGTGTTGGAAGTTGTTATCATAGCTATGCAAACAAAGTTTCCGACGAAGCTCATCTGAAATAATTGCAAAATCATCATAGCCCTTGGTAATTTATCACAGCATTCATGAGTGTACTGAATGAATGCCTCGGAATGCGCGCCGTGCAGTGAATAGTATGAGTGCATCACGTTAGTATTTATTATATCGTTTTGAATTATAATTGTGTACGTAGATTCATTACATTAAGTAATCTCTCTTTTACGTTCAGGGATCAAATGTATGAATATATTTTTGATCTATTATTTCAAAACAGGAAGTATAATATAGGTAAATGTTTTACTTACATATTTGTTCATATTTACAAGTAGAATCGCAAAAAAATGTGTAATAATGATAAAATACCACTTACAAATATGTAACGAGGACTAAGTATTCATAAAGATAAACAGCGTTATTGTTGTAGGTATCTAGTGATACATTTTATATTAATTATGAACATTTTAATTAGTGAAGATAAGTCGACAATTGGTTACTCAAGTAAACTGCTTGAATTATTTATCTTTTTACATGAAATTTTATACTGACTTTGTAGATCTATAACTAGGTACATATAATTAATATAAAGTATTTTAAATACTTAGCTCAGCTACAATATGACAGGTGGTCGAATTATTTATCAGCGGGATTCTTGCAGTAGTCAGTCAAAAAACACAAGTTCACATGTAAAGACGTTGTTGTTAAACCGGATGAAAAATGTCACTCTGCATCCTCAGAAAATAAGAATGATCTAGACATCTGGCTTCAACTAACAAAAAATCTGAATCTGCAAGACGACTTCAACAATTTGAGATGCAATATTTCATTCAAAGATAATTTAGGTATGAAAAGTCTAGAAGGTACAACATGAACATTTATTACAGTGAATGTCTCGACACTTTCAGTTATTATTCAGTTGAGAGATGGCAACGACCCTGACTTTGATAAATCGACAGAGGGATACAATGCCACATTCGTATGAAAGCAACTGTCTGGATCTCTACAGCATGAAAATAAAATATATTATGTGGGTAGGTACTAATCTGTTTCGTAGTGATATTTTGAGAAACTTCAACGTGCTTGTAAACTATATGGCATTTGTCGTATGTCTTAATATTAAATACAGGATTCTATGAGGACGTTTTCTTTTTTGTAACAATATTTTGACATGATAAGAGTGAATAGGCTTTCATTAAGTTAGTGCGCTCACCATCCCGGACCACATCTCCACTTACCATCAGGTGGAATTATGGTCAAGCATTAACTTATTGTGAGTAAAAAAATATATATAATTGCATCATAATAATAACCCCCGACAGTTTATTCTCGATTAAGTCACCTTTCAATAAAAAAAAAACCTAGATCAAAATCGATTCATCCGTTTGAGAGCTACGATGTCTCAGACAGACATACAGATACACAGATACAGAGACACACAGATACACAAATACACAGATACACAGACATGTCAAACTTATCACACCCCACTTTTCTGTTGGGGGTTCATAATAAAAGTTTGTGACATGTTTCACCATGCATCTTGATGCATACAGCTGATGTATTCTGCACATAAATAGTTTTCGACAATCTCTATATAAATCAGATTTTTTATGTATGTTAATATGGTTTATGACTTAAATATTTAAGAATTAAAGTAGTTTCTAAAAAGGCGTGAAAATATAAAAGTGCATAAAGCTTTAGTTCACATAAATAATGCTAATTGCCTACTAGTTATTAACAGTATAATAAAAGAGTTCCACGCTCAACTCAATCCGTTTCTTATGACACCTCTATCCTCATTGAATCTTTATCGCGCTAACGAAGCGGTTCTTAGAACAATTTTATTGTAAACAGCTATTAACATTTCAAAATGATGCATTGCATGGCGTACACATGCACGCATGGTATCCGAGAGAACCTTGCTAACAAAATTAAAATTCTGCAAAAGCTAGTTCTATTTTACGTATGTACTCAAATCGTATTAAACAACTCACGTTCTCTTAAAAACATTGTGTAAATTATAATCTTCCTAATTGTTAAGAGTTAAATTACGAAAATTGCGTGGAGTAATCATACTATTATAATTTTGTTTTAAAGTCGGTGAAGGTAAAATAGCTGTCTCCATAGTTTCGGCCTTACTGCTCCGTTGGAAATGCCTTTCAAGCAAACTCGAACCCTTATCTCAAAAAGAAAACTTAGATACTGAATAAGTTTTAAAGTAAAATTTATAGGAAGATTCAACGATATCTTACCTATTATCAAGGTTAATAATTGACTAACACATGAGATGGATATCCGCATAAGCGCCTAATAACAAAAAAATATCAATCACTAGTTAGTTCAAACAAAACAAAGATGACTCGTTTTATTTGTATTGGCATGTCTCGACTCAAAACAAAAACAAAACACGGTTTCTTGTAGTCGCTAAACTAATACTCGATTCAAATCTATACATAATGCATTACGTTTATAGAGTTTAATTACGAGAATAGTTGTCGATAAACTTAGATTAAAAACTTGTCCGTCAAGTGAAAACGCCTATTTATAGCAGAATGTTGCTCTGTTTTTTGTATAACTCACAAATTCCAACCGCGTCTTCTAGTCTACAAAGTGATAAAATTAAGCATCCACCTTTTTATATGGTTGTTACCTGATACTATGTATTAACCTATTATGGTACGTTACAGGTCTTATTTCATTGCGTTGAATAAATAGTTATTGAGCCCAATATGCGTAACCGAGTTTTTCTTATGAACGTTTATGATTTTTATACTTATTTATGTAGATGCCTATTTAATGTATGGCAAACCTTACGTGGCGTGGGAGTTCAGTCACCTAGATACTACTGCCATATAGTTACTAGGGTTTGCAAAAGCAAGGTGACTGCGGGCAAAACTATAGACTTTACTAAATATAAAATCACTAACCTGATTTTTCAGAGGCTTTTGGAGCATCAGGGGCAACTTCCATACACAAATCCCGGCACACATCCCTTGCATTGCATCCCTTACATTGATCACCTTACTGAATAACGATCCAGTTTGCGGTCCGTTGGAACTTGGAAGTGTTCTTTATAACTGTTTAATCTCTACGGTAATCTTGCATAGCTCTGCATGGCTCTTTTTAGAATGATCTGTGATTTTGTTATGTTTCTACTTAATGTGTTCTTTCATTTGACCCAGCCAGGACCAGGAAAGTTAGAGGTTTATATTTGTAATAGTCAGATTACGACTTCACTAGAATGTCCGTTTTGTACAAGTGACAAATTCTTCAACACTAGAACTATGACTTTGAGGCATGCAGGTTTTTTGACGATGTTGGCCTTTAATATTTTTTCTACTTTAGTTAAGAAATATCAATATAATAAACTTTTTGTTTCGACTATTGGCTTCAGTCCTGCTCACGTACCACACCAAAAGAGAACGCAGGAAGTACTGCCATCGCTACCATGGCAATGACTACCTTTCTCGATCATGAATAGAATATGACGCAACGCCTAAGGCACCATTATGCCGATAGTGGTCCTTATTTAGCCATGACTGTGCCACGACAGGTGTGGCTGGGTAATGCATAGATCAATAGCAAATTACAAAATAATTATCGACATTACATTTACATTGCATTTTTATAATGATTATTTTAATAGGACCAAATCCGGCCCGCTAGTGGTAGGGCCCCTCAGAGGGATTATATTGACAATATTGATTTTAATAGTTCATTAATACAAAAGGATTCGTGTGGATAACTTCCAGGAAATAAGCATATTATTAGCCTACAAATTATTAAAATTTTATTGCTTCAATCAACTTGTTACAAAAACCTAGCAGTGCGCCGCTCGCATCATTTTATTCTGAAACGATTTGTTATTTGTAAGTTTTGTCATCCACGATAGAGTTTCAAAACATAAAATAAATAAAATTATATTCATTACAATAAAGTTCGACTTTACTTATTTTTTTTCAACTTTCTAAAATTAGCGACTATAAATTCGATTTGTAATCAATGTTGGAAATTAATAAATAATGTAAGTTCTTTCGTATTTTCAATTACTTGATACATAGCGTTGTGATGGTGATGAAAATGAACTAAGCTAAGAGAATAAAAATTAAACGAAATGAGATTTTAGTCGACGTTAGTTTCTTACAAACACTTCGTAATCCACGCACCACCGCTTTAATGTTTCCTGTACCTAATAGGAAATGATAATTTTACTTATTATAAGAGTACCTAATGGTAGCAAAAATATGTGAGACGTGTTTGTTAATAATGAAACACATCCCATGTCTTCCCATGTGTTTCATTATTAACAAACACGTCGGTCATTTGTGCGTGGATACCTTTAGAAAAGGAAAAAACGAGAATCGTGAACATCGATGCCTTTATTTTAGACCATAGCTTTTATTTAATGGCATCGATAAAATAAGTGTAAATTTACAGGATGACCTGAGAGTTCACCTTTCAATCCACTGTTGTCTAGTTTCATTAACCACAGCCCGTTGTCCGTTGACACAGCACTCGTTAGCCATGACTTTCTACAACGATGATTCTCTCCAATTAACGGAATGATTGCCGGCTCAGTCTTCTGCGCACGCGACACACTTTACTCTTGATACGAGTCAAGCAAATTTTAATAGCCTTGTTTACGAGTTCCGAGATCGTACGCCAATTGATTGGTCTTGGGCAATGAAGAAAGTTATTGGTACTAAAGATATTAATCGCTGTGGTTTGAGTTCTTTTAACAGTATTTCACTGACCTCCTGTGATTTATAGAGAAGGTTGAGGCAAAAAGCCCTACGAGGGCAGTGATCGACAGATGGATCCCGGATTCGATTCCCGCTCGATAATCCAACTAATATTATAAATGCGAAAGTTTGCTTTCGTGAAATTTAGCACACAGATAAAGGCAAAAGTAATTGACTGATGTATCAACGAGAAATTTAAAATTTCGCTCTTATGATATAGGCATCCACTAAGGAATGATTTTTCAAAATCCAATCCCAAGGGGGTGAAATAAGGGATAAATATGATAAGCATAATTTCCGCGTGCGAAGCTGCGGGCAACAGCTAGTATATAAATAAATCAAATAGTACTCCCGTGATTGAAGTCTATCAACACTGAAATTTGTCAGCTCACGCTTCACACATTAAAATCACATCACATATTTATTAAGACATATTTTATTACAAAGCAATGTTGCAGACGTTACGGTGCATAGTGCGCTTGCCTATTAAGTTCATTGAGCACCTCCGGAATGTATAGATCATAGATTAAGTATTATTATGTTCATTCATTACTATCACAAGTGAATATAAATGGCAGGTTCGTTGAAATCGATATTGGTTTGATACAATCAACTGCCAGAAGTATTCAAGTTACGTTCGTTGCATTTAGTTATATTGAAAATCATCGCTTTCACTCATTTGTATGCTTGATATGCATGCAGCAATGGCAAGGCCGACGAGCACATGTTGAAATGAACTTTTGTTTTACTATTTTATACCTAATTCGTAGTAATAAGTACACTGTCTCAAGAATGATTACATTCCACGTAGAAGGTATAAGACTATATTTTATGCACGTATGGTAAAGACACGTACAATTTATAAATAAATACTTACTTAACCACTCGTCAAGTTAAAACTTTGGGTGTCAACTGTATGACTAACTAAACTGCAATTAGTAGGCAAACGAGAAGACAGGTCACCTGATGGTAAGTGATCACCGCTGAACATGGACAGTAGTAACACCGGAGGCGTCACCAATACGTTGCCGGCTTCGAAGAAAACAATAGACCCGCTTCTTGAAGGACCCCATGTCATAGCTTAGTGGGAACACCGATACAGGAAGTTCGTTCCACAGTTGTAGGTAGTAAGATAAACAAATATGATTGTAATGTATAGAATGGGGTCCAACCGTCATAAATATTGTTGTGAGGGAGTCTAATATTTAAAAAAATTGCTTGTTCGATGCGATGCAAGAATACCGCCAATGTAGAGTCATCTTATGTATCTGATGATGCTCCGTATAGAGGGTGAAACACGTATTAGTGCTGGTATGTATGTTGATTGTTGGTAATACTTATTTGTATACCTAACTGTATAAATAGTAAGTACGTATGTAAAATAGAAACATACTTAATAACAAAAGATTTTTACAAAGTACCGTCATGCAAACGTCATAGTAAAGATACTACATATTAAAATGGGTATAATGGATTACTTTTCTGTAACATACAAACATTACATTTACATACACTCATATCTATGTATATGCTTTATAATGTTAGTACGGAAGCAGTAAGAGGACGCGCAGTCCTTCTGATGTTATTTGATATGTCCGTATCACCACACCTGAGGGCTAGGGAGTAATATTGAACGCTGATATGTTTCACTACATTAAAGACGATTGGTTACTTTTGTTGTTGAATGGTTAATTTAATTTCAACACGCATTAACTACAGATTTAGATGATTCATATTTTATTTCTACGCAATATAAATTGATCTGTTTGTTAATCTATATTCTGGGAATACAGAAGCATTTAATTCTGTTAAGTAGTTGATAAGATTTGAGTGACTTTTGTGGCTATATTAATAAATGATTATGGTTCCAACTCATAAGAAAACCGACCCCTGGAATGACAATATGGGGTAAAGATGAAAGGACTGGGGCAGGATAATAGGGGAGTACAAACTGCATTACATTACTATAAGTTAAATATCACTGTAATAAGAATCACAACAACAACAGCTCCCGAAAATTGCATTTCGATTTCTTGCTTCGATATCGATGAAATAACTTTTACTTGATAATAGTTTTCAAAGTAGTCAATATGTATTTTTACAATGAATTATTTTCAACATTCAAAAATAAAACAAGTTTAACTCTAGATCATCATTGAATAAACATATAACAACAATAACCCAGTAGGTACCAGTTTCGGTTTACAATGTAAAAAATATCTCCCAACAAAAAAAAAACTATACCATATCGTTATGTTATCATTTTGTTTGGTTTACGCCCGCTTTTTATGAAACTAGTTACGTGACATTCTCAACAACCGCAACACTCTCGATTAGGGTAGCCAACTGTGCGGATTTCTCTGGACAAGTCCGAACTTCTAGCTTTCTGTCCAGCTTTCGAATTTGTCCAGCATTTTTATTTGTCCGAGTAATAAAAATATTAATGAATTCAATAAGCTTTCATCTTTTTAGTACACTATAAACAAGGTTGACTGGGAGAGAATGCTTTTAGTATTAAGTCCAGCTTTTGTTCCTATACATAATGTAAGGTGCAAAAAACTCACCTTTACTCTCAACAGTAAAGGCAACTCGCCTTTACTGAGGATTTTTACAGGACACATCACCAGATTACGTCAGACCCGGTTTCTGCCGGCGTAAATCACTAATTGATTAATTAATTAATTGATTGAATAATTAATTAATTACTGATCACTAATTATTACAACATCATTAGATAATCAGTGGGCGAGTTGGGTATAAATACGCCACCTTCAGTGAACGATGTTCACTTTCCGACTAACCATCGTAGAGTTAACTTACCCTGATGATGCTCCGTTTCGGGGCGAAACACGTGTTGGTGCTGGTGGCTGGTGGCTGGTGGCTGGTGTATGTTGGTATATACGTTTAATTATTGTAGTGCATGTTTGTTTTAAAGTATATACCATCATACATGTTAAACGCGGATTGTTGCAAAGTAAACTAATACTAACATAATAACAATGGATTTCCGCAAAGTAACGCCTGATACTATTAACTATAGGTGCAAAAAAGATTAAATAAATATAAACATTACTTATTAGTCTCATCTCAAAAACAATTCTTATAACTTCTAATTCCAATACATATTAATATACTTTTAAAACAAAAAAAAAATAAGTAACCTTCCGTAAGTAAAAAAATTAATTGCCGGATTATAAATGAATCCTCTGTTCGCGTGAATCGGTTAGAATCCGATATGTCAATTTGAAAAACAAAAATACCCGAACTTTTCAAACTTTGAGATGGGAATCCTACTCGCGATGGCCGAGTGAACGATCTTTGGTTAAATTGAAAGTATTTCGCTTTACTTACAAGTTCCAAGGACACTGAATACTTGCTTTCATGTTACTTTGTGGCAATTGGAGTCTTTATGTAAATTCATATAATAAATGCGACTTAGCACACATCTTAGAAGCTATTAAGTTATGATGTAAACAATAAAAATATGTGAAAATGTAGAGCACTTTGCTCTCAACTTGATTGTATAATATTGAATTGTTGAAAATAATTTTAATTATAGAGCATTCCATACAATATTACACAATCAAGTTGAATCAATGTGTAGCAATTGTATTCACAATTCACATACATACATAATAGGTAGTCATATTGCTACCTATCGTATAGCTAACTCAATACTTTCTAACTTACCTTACTTAATAATAATAATAAGACATAAAATAAATCACAAGAAACACAGTTCGCAAAATACGTAGGTACTACTTAGGCACCATCAGGTACAATATAAAACAGTAGGTAAATATTATTACTGATTAATACCAGCACGGCACCTGACTTCTTATTTGAGGGAAATACGAATGACGTAGACACATCATATTCCCCGCTATAACACACGATATCACGTTATATGATTGCATAGAGACCGACCCTCGCCCTTCATCATCGACTAAACCTTTTTCCTTTGTCCGCAATATTCGCCCATTTCGTGTCAAATCACATGACCCTACAGCATACAAATGGTAGACTTGGAATTCTCGTCAGTTAGATTTATTGTGGTAGGAAATTGTGTTGGATTTTTGTAAAAATAAGCCTCTTTTCATGGAACGACACGACAAAGATACGGCTTTTTAAATCAAGTGGTGTTGGTACATTGCGGATATAAAATATTTTAAAAAATCCTAACACTATAACGCTTACTGCAATGCACATACATATGCACATAGATTGTGTAGTGTTTGTACTGCTATTATGGTTATAGCAGTAATCATGTTATCTCGAGAGCACGGGTAGTGGGGCAACACTGGGAGTCACGAGACAGCCGTAGACGCAGGCAGACGTGTTCCCCTACCACTGGTGACGTAACGAGCTAATGCAAGTCAACCATATCACTATATCCAAATATTACGGAGCACGTAAGTACAACAACTACTACATAATGGCGACGAGGTCAAAAGGTCAGTGCAATAAATATTTTATTTTGTGTTGATAAAGGAAGAGTTGAAGGGAAAATAACACGTCGATGCAAGAAATAATCAACAGACGAATGTTAATATTAGTGCCGAATATTTAACTCGAAAATTTGTTTAGGTGTGCTGTAACTTTAAATAACGTATTGAGCAAAATCATCATAATTATCGAAGTTCTCTCTCTAATTAGGTATAAAATTGCCGCCATTACCGCTACCTACACAATTCCCTTTGTTTTCTGAAAAATGGCATTGATTGACATTGTAAAAACAACTGTGCGGTGAGTAAAAAGTGGCATTTTGTGTTATAAGCGTAATTCACGCTACTGAAGTAATAATAACATAAATGACATTTTGGATATAGTGTCACTTATTTAGCTGAAAGTGATAGCGAGACAGGTTTTGTTTTTAAATAAGAAGTGATATTTAGTGTTTAGCTGTGTCGTTTTAAATATAATACACAGTATCATTGAAGTATTATTACTAGCGTATAGAACGGACACCGCGAGCACAATGTGTGTTCCAATGAATTGACGCCGCGCGGCTTCAATGTCCAATGGATTCGTTCGATTTTGGAAGGAAAACGGGGCTCAATTTTGAAAATAGAACCTCCCGGCGGGGACACACATTTTGTTCGAGATGTCTTCTCTATGTATACTTATACCTCAATGCACAGTATCGATCTGTTGGAGGGATTGCTACATAAATGGAGTATTGCGTGTGGTGCCGCGTGTTTGGTTAAGGTTGCGTATGTGTGCCAATGAGAAAAAGTGGCATCATGCGGAACTTTTTCTGAATATATTTTTTTGAATAACTACTTATTTACTAGAATGTTTTAGTGCCTAACTAAAAGTAGGTTGGGCGAACTGACGAGAGAGGCTAATTGCAACGATATATTTCAGTTTTCTTCATAGATAGTGATCGCAATGTTGAGTTGAAAACTTTGAATGGCTATACTGAAAAACTACTATTTTGTAAAGCGCCATTTTTTGTTTTAAATGTGCGAATGGTGTCCGGCATCCATTCTTTTGTGCGTGTGGTTTGCACAACAACACTTAGTACTAAAAAGGAGATAACATTATACAAATTATGAACTTAAATAAAGGAGTAGGGACTTTAAAATATTCAAGAATAAAAGGGTTCCCTAAATTAGTGAAATTTATTTAGGACTAGCTGTTTATTTAGCACTCTTCGGCTTTATAAAGTATAGATTTTACTACCATTATAGATGGCCGCACATGCAAGTTAAGTTTAATTGTTGAGAGTGAGTTTGCTTCTTCACGGCCATAAAACTATAACAGTAAGGGTAATTGTCAATAAAATTAGCTGTTTTTATGACTATTAGTTATATTCTACGCAGGTCCTGGGTTTCATTCAAACGTAGTTTTGCTTTAGTTACAAAGTACATGTGTAGGTATGATAAACTGAAATAATTGCAGTCGTTTTGATATGAATTCTGATAAAAAACGGAACTGAAGTTGTTTGATAAAAATTATGTTCTGTTATGAAAGTATTGCATTGGCAGTATCAAACATACATACATGCCTAGCCGCCTTGGTATACATGCAGCCATGCACTTGTATTTCTTTTGAAAATAATATACATAAACTATCACAAGCTGTTGTAATACGGTTAACGTAATTTAACGTTGCGGCGCCGGGTCCCTATTTCAGCTTGTAAGTTCTTTGTGATTCTATAGCAGTCTTTCCTTTTGGTATTTGACTATCACGGCTGCACTACACGGCTGAAAATATAATAACATAATGTGGGTAATCATAAATAAAGTCGGTTTGATGGGCGGTAGCGTAAGAAGGAAAGAAACATTTATTCCGTCATAAGAATAGCAACATCGTTAGGGTTCTATGGTGGATGTGTCACTGGCGCGCCGACGATGAGGAGCGCGGGAGCGGGTAATTGACCGTTATGGTCGTGGTCGCTCTGTTAACACATGACGCTTTTGTTGTGGTCAGAAGTGCTTGACATTTGACATACAGCGTTAGAATGCCCTCGTGTATTGTACCAATGTGATTGGTGTAGTGGAGCAAAGGATGGGCGTGTGTGTGTGTTGTGGCTCTTTTCAGAACGGAGTTCCTGGTTGGTTTATAAGGGCATAACGTATCTATATTTTGAATATCATTGCGTATTGGGAGATGATAGGAAGTTCCTATCATCGTTCCTATTAGGAACCATTATACAAGCCACGATACCGAAATTCAAATCTTCGCGATGAGACAATTTTATTTTTCTAATTTAGTTTTTGTGTTGAATTTTATAGAATCTATTGAGGCAGTGAGGGTCAAAAGCGCTTGCGAGCTAGACGCGTTCTTGTGTTGTTACTGTGATTAAACTAAGTTTTGTCACGGAAATCATATTATATATTTATTATTGAGTTATTCGTGCACAAAAGGAGTAAGTTTTTATTTTTAAATTGAGAACAATAATTGTATTTGTTCGAATGGGTGCAGCAATGTTTAAAATGTTGCTATTTATTATTGTAGCCTGAGGAAAGCGCCCTTTTGAAGACGCACGATTTGATATGCTGTAGTAAATTCATAGCCCTGGAGAAGCCGAGCCTTGGTTTTGACAGAATTCCACAAAAATCGTGAAGGAGAAACTCTCCTGACGTCCAAAAAATATTTATTAAGCTGGATGTATTTAGTTATAAATCGAGAAGTCCTCTTTAAACAGATTTGCAGATTATACCAATGCTATGACCTTAGTAATTAATAATTTTAATAGATTACAATTAAAGTTTGGTAATCTAATCTAATTAGCTATAATGGCGCTACCAATTATTGATCTACTTAGGTTGATTTCGGGGGTCATAAACTCATAATTAAGTACTTACCTGCCTGAAGGATTGTTGACGTGAGTAATTTGATGGACTTGATAGGTCATAAATTTTGGTGCATAATGTACTTATTGCAATAATTATAATGTGTGTGTTAGGTAGTACGAACCTACATGAAATTGTAAATCGTGCGTGAGTGTGTGTGTCAGGTAGTACGAACCTACATGAAATTGTAAATCGTGCATAATTGTGTGTGTCAGGTAGTACGAACCTACATGAAATTGTAAATCGTGCATAATTGTGTGTGTCAGGTAGTACGAACCTACATGAAATTGTAAATCGTGCATAATTGTGTGTGTCAGGTAGTACGAACCTACATGAAATTGTAAATCGTGCATAATTGTGTGTGTCAGGTAGTACGAACCTACATGAAATTGTAAATCGTGCATAATTGTGTGTGTCAGGTAGTACGAACCTACATGAAATTGTAAATCGTGCATAATTGTGTGTGTCAGGTAGTACGAACCTACATGAAATTGTAAATCGTGCATAATTGTGTGTGTCAGGTAGTACGAACCTACATGAAATCGTAAATCGTAAATGATTGTGTATTAGGCAGCAAATGCCTTACGATACCAATTAACGTACATACCTTTTGTGACACGGAGTACTACATGTGTGTGTATTATTATTGATGCGTGTTTTTCGGTAAGATGTTAAATAATCAAGTCCGAACTGATATATATTTAATTATCGTTTACACATATATAATAATACATGTGTAACACATAAAAATAAACTTCCAGATTAATTTTATTCTTTCAAAAAAAGGCAACCCTGACATTGCCAGAGAGGATAAGCGACAGTGTTAGAAAGGAAGGCAACTCATTACGCGTTTTGATTAGCACTGTGCGATCAGAATTACACTTTATTGCGTTGGAGCCAGAGTCACTATTTATTTAAATGATTTTTCGGAATTTTTCTTAGTGCACCTTCTATAATTATTTATAAATACTATTATTTATTCTGTGTTTTTAGTTAAATTCAGAGTTAAAGAAAAAATTGTATTCAAGCTAAAGTTACAATGAAAGTAAAATTTAAAAGGCACTCTATCTCGAAGAGTCATAGAAATCAGAGTAAAATCAACCAATAATAATGAAGTTTAGTTTTGCTTAACATAAACATACGTTACTGTGTTGTGGGCAGTATGAGCCCTCATGAAATTGAAAATCATACGTTACTGTGTTGTGGGCAGTATGAGCCCTCATGAAATTGAAAATCATACGCAACTCAGTTGTCGGCAGTATGAGCCCTCATGAAATTGAAAATCATACTTTACTGAATTGAAGTGAGCTGTCGGCAATATGAGCCCTCATGAAATTGAAATCATACATTACTGAGTTGTCGGCAGTATGAGCCCTCATGAAATTGAGATTGATACATTGACTTGATGGAAGTAGTAACCTCATGAAATTTAGAATCATACATACATTACTTGACTAGACGGCAGTATAGGTCCCATGATTTGAAATCATAGTAACTAAAGTGTGTATGGACCTCTTGAAATTGAAATCATTACTGACTAGACAGCAGTATGGGCCCTCATAACTTTGAAAACCATACAAAATGTAGTTATTTTGTGAACATATTAGTTATTTGGCGTGATGGAGTTGAGATGTAGAATAAAGATAATGAATAGACGAGGTATTTCAATGAATGACTGGTGTGTGAATGATTGGTATCGGCAGTGTCTGATTCATATGTGACACCGTTGGGTCCGTTGGGATCCGTTGGATCCGTCCATTCAGGAAGGACGCCTAAATAAAGGAAATTCCTGTTGCGAGTCTAGCCATGGTTGGCGTGTTATGGTCGTCGGTGGGACCTAGTTTATATTACGTATATAAGAGGATTGTCTCGCAAGTAAAACTTTAGTCTTTAAAAAACGAAAGCAGGTTGTAAGCTGTACGTAATCTGTTGTTGACAGTAAACCACTTTTAGTAATAATATAAATTTTCATCGAGTTTCTCATAGTTCCTGTGTTTGTTTTACCAGTAAGTTGTCTATTTAAAGACAGAAATGACGAGGTTTGTTTGAATGTTGGTATGAAACCTAATAACTTGGCAATCTTGATCAAAGAGAGAAGAAAGAGGGAAGTATGAAAAGCTAAGAGGTGATGTAAATAATTATTATTTAATAAAGATAGAAGGAGAACGGGTGCGAATGGGAAAGGTGTAAGACGAAAAAGTCTCAGGTGTTGTTTCAATGTTTAAAATAATTGCAGTGAAAGTATAATCTACATAAGTAATTCTATACGAAGCATGCATATGACAGTTTGAGTTTGTTGAGGCTAGTGAAGGCACCCAGAAGGCTCAAGTTTACAAACCGTAGCCTGCTTCATACATATAGTGCGTGTTACAAATGTGTTTGTCTAAGTAACTGGAATATTGAATGGTATAGACGTGGAGTGGCCTTTGAAGGCTTGAGTTGCGATCAACTGCAGAGTCGACTGTGGATCGGGCTCCATATTAAATAAAGATTTTAATAAGGAAGGGATGTAGTGTTTGTACTGCTATTATGGTTATAGCAGTAATCATGTTATCTCGAGAGCACGGGTAGTGGGGCAACACTGGGAGTCACGAGACAGCCGTAGACGCAGGCAGACGTGTTCCCCTACCACTGGTGACGTAACGAGCTAATGCAAGTCAACCATATCACTATATCCAAATATTACGGAGCACGTAAGTACAACAACTACTACAGATTGCATTACATTGCACGCACATAATATGGATGATTGCGTATAAACATACGATAACGTATAACATACTTAACATGTCGTTGTCGTGTCGTCCAATGAAAAAGTAGCCATCCTTTTTATTTCAATAGTTGACAAATTATAGGCCATCTGATGGTCAGTGAAACTCATGACCATCGGAAAAAACGAAACGTATAAAATAATATTTCATGGTTGTATCTATGAGGAGGTTGGTAGTCAAACATGTCGAGAACTCTAGTTGGGATTAATTAGGGTGGGTGGTATTAGTAGCAACCCGGAAGATGCCAATCTTCCGGGTTGCTACTTGGACACAAGGCAGGTGAATCTTCCACTTTTATAGACCACGTACAACCTAAGAATAGAGTACGATACGGTACAGGGCACAGTATATAAAGTTCGTGCGTGTGTACACTAATACGCGATCACTTTTTTTATCTGATGGTATGCACTTACGTATAATACATATCTGCGGGATCTTCATAATTAAGTAATCTTCCTTTATGTTTTTCATATAACGTCGGCATACTATTATTATATTACTCACACGATAGGCTTATAATGTATTACAGCAATGATAATAACTCAATTTCAAAATGTGCTCGATCATTAAATCATTTGAAGGCAGTTACGTTAACATTATCCGAGTGGTCATTTCCGATAGACGATAGTGTAAGGCACAGAACATAATATATAAAATGGCGTCTCCTGTGTATGGCGGGTCTGAGCCACTCGAGCTAGATTCTACAGTTGAAACAAGGCGACTGCTTAGTTCTGTACAATAATAATTCAATGATACATATTTGTAAGTACCAATCACCAAGGTATCAATACTTGTATGTATGTTTAGCTTTATATTTAGTTGTGTAAAACCTTTATTTTAGAAGGCAGCAGAGAAAATGTTTCTAACATTTCCATTTTACACTTTCAAAAATTTGTATTTACGATATTATTGCTTTTTTGGAAAGCACTATCGATATTACTAGTATTACCACAGAAGAAATAATAGTACTTTTATAATGTACGAGTAACCGCCCTCGCTTTGCTTCGGTTTCCTTATTTTTTTACACCTTGGGTTACATTATTGGAGTTTTACTAAGGATCCCTATTTTTTTGAAAATATATTAAAGCCTATGTTCACCGGGGATAGTGTAGCTTTCTTACAGTAAAAGAATTTTTCAAATCGGTTCAATAGTTTCGGAGGCTATTCAATGCAAACAAAAAATCAAATCTTTCCTCTTTTTATATTAGTATAGATTACTAATACCCAATTCGGTGTTCCATTAAAGAAAACTATTAAACAAATTGATTGAAACAAATGAAAAAGGTCATCAAGCATTAAAAGTATTAAGAACGAATATATTTATTTATTTATGCTTTATTGACCCTTAACAAATAAGTTTATATAGGCGTATAGAAGACTTGGCTGCATCCTCGCTAGCCTCCATGTCTGTTTTACGCCTTACAAAATTATCTTCGTTAGTCAAGTATTTGTTCAACCGGCTGTCGTGTCCGGCGTCGGACTATCGGATCGGAATGCTACAATTTCCTGAGGTCACTAACCGGTTAATTCGTATTTGGCAACACTATTAGGAAAATCAAAGGCTAAAAGGTAGCGCTGATTAATTAATATTAATAGCTATAATCGGCAAACAGTTTCATGCCAATAAATACGTACGCCCGCTTTTTAGTTTGCGTGCATTCATCGCGATGTTGTTTACTTATTTCAGTTAATGCATCAAAGAGCTTTATTTTAACTTTATCGCTTTACGTATTCAATCGGTTCTAAAGGATTCCTAAAGTTATAGTACTGCATGCCTAATATAATAAAATTAATTAATAACTTAGCTCTAATTGTAAGCTACATATGCAGGTTTAAATTGGTAATTCATTAAGTAAGTAGGTACTAGGGATTACCACTGCAAAGTAACAATATTTTAATAGATATTTTATTGTAGAGACGGTTAATAATTATTTTCCAGCTAGCAATAGTAAGTTTAAGAGAATTCAATAATTTGTTACTATGTAGTATACTATTGTTGGTTAAATTCAAAATAAATGTACTGTTTGGTTTAACTGTTAAAATACTTAATTTTGTTTGCCATTTGCCAACTATATTTTAGATTTATGATTATTGAAGTTAGTAATAATATAGTAACATAAAGTATAAATTGCAAGTTAGAAACAGTGCCTACTATTGTAGGTGTAACATAATTCATTAATTAGGTGCTTGGCCGCGGTCGCTCAAGCGCGGTATGCGGATATCGCGCAAGTCGCAACGCACAATGCGTCCTTCGAGGTCGTTCTAGTTCCACGGGGTAACAACCGCACGCGTCGCACTGACTAAAGCGCGATTTACATTTCAATAAGTACAGTAGCGAGTTAAGTAATCAGACAGTTAAGTAATAAGTAGTAAGTTGTAAGTAGCGTCCAAACGTAAGGCGAGTGAGTAATCATAAGTTGCCGTTCCAACAAGAAGACTGGTCGTGCGCGTGTGTTATTTTGTTCCAGCATGTGTTGTTTTAATCCAGAAAATGGACGTTGAATTAATTAATACCAATTTACTAGATATAATAAGAGATATAGTACCAATACTTTTACAAAACATTGAAAATGAAATATTAATAGAAATGAATTATTATACTACTACTAATTATTATACTTTTTATTTTCGAGAGAGCCTCCTTCGGTCCGAAACCACTTATTCATAACCTCACAAAATATTAATAATAGCTGCATCTCTAGCTTGTTTTATGCGGTAACTGTAGCATTTTGAATTATATAAACATTCATGTTTCAAGTACTCTTGTACAAAGATAAACGTAGTAATATCAGACCACTTCATTTTTCATTAAATTTACCTTCACGTGTCTGCGGCCGCAGTGTACAAACTTATGCACTGTACTAAACTCGCCCGTCTAGGCCCAGGCCGTCTACATGGCGGCCAGTTAAGTTAGCGGGGTGCGGGAGACGCGAGGGAGGGGCCTACTTCGCACTGGACTCGCCAAAAAATAGGATCGCGTTCTATTTGAATCAACTTAACTGAACCACTTACTACTTAACTCGCTTTTGCCGTTCAAACGACATTAACAACTTAACTCGCCGGTGTCGTAAGTTAACTCGCTACTGTACTTATTGAAATGTAAATCGCGCTTTAGACTGTGGTTAGTGTGTCAATAACAGCGAGTGGACTGGACATACTGATGTGATTGTGTTATTGCACAACATCAAACGGGAGGTCATTATTTTTGTACGGACTTCAAAAAGGGGTCAGTGTTTTTATATGGAATAGGATTCGCCTATATTCGATATACGAGTAGGTATGCCTATCATAATTACCTCTGACATAAACTCAAAAAACGTCATATTTTTAAATGATACGCCCGTCTCACTCTCAGGCGTCGCAAACCTGAGTCTCTGACGTTAACACCCTTTTTACTAGGTTGCTTGAAGCAACTAACTTCATGGCATGCTTGTCACATTTATTTCTTAGCAAAATTGTGTACTTCATTTTATAAAATGTTTCAAATCCTTGTCGTTTTATCATGTTTCCGCCACCGCTTATAACTGTAGCGTACTACAGCATCTGTAAAATAACTTCAGATGACGAAATGGTCATAAAACGATAGTAAACCAATACCGGCTTTCCAATAAGTAAAATTATTAAACTAAGAGGCACGTATGCCGTGACTCATGGCGTGGCATGGGTTTCAGTGTTTGTTTTGTTGCATTGGTTCAAGGTGCCTTACAATGAACTCTAATAAAACATGTCAAGTTCAGGACAGGTCAACTTATAGCTAAAACCTGACAACTGTGTATTTTGTATAGTGAACGCACGGAGGAGAGATAATTTAAAATGCATAAGTGCAATTTTGAATTTTTTTTACATACTTTCAAAGCAAGTGATAGATATTTATTCTGTGATGGTGTTTCATTTGGTGTGCATCTGGATTGAAGGCCCACTTTTTTTTCTTGGCGTAGCAAATTGAGATTTATAGAGAATTTGCATTTAGTTAAAATTAGTTAAAACTTGCATTTAGTAGATAAAGCCGAAAATATTGGGCCCTCAGTTCAGGCGTTAGCCGAAAATTCAAATCCGTTTTACCTTTCAGCCGTTAGTTTTTATGTCACTATATTTTTGTCACTGTTTTATTCCAATCTTCTTATCTTGACATTGCATTGCAACAATCAACTTGCATAATTTTGTTCATGCCAATTATTTCAAATATTGCTCGGCTGAAACATTTTTTAGTTTTTTCCACTAATGGATATGGATTGTAACTATGGATGGTGGATTATTTTTAATCAGCATGTGTAAAAACGGATCTACGATCACACTTGCTTAAAGCATTCTCAGTCACTTTTCTATCAGTAACATTAAAATTAAGTATAAAAAGTTAAGTTATATTGATAAGTAAATTAAAACTTTATTTTTTTATCTACAATAACCACCAAGTCTAACTAAAACAAAGTAGCGACTCATCTATCGAAGGGTGGCGATAAGGATATCTGTAAATAAAAATAACTGACTTTCTTCCTCGCGCAGACTACCTACAGCTTATCTTATGGCTCCATTGAACTTCATCATAAGAGCAAGCTTCTTTTAAGTGACAGTAACAAAGATAGTACACGGTCAATCGGTGTCAGTGTACTATTACTTTGCTACTCAAGGCTGCGGTCGCTATGAGATTTACTTTCCTCGGATATGACCGAGTTTGAACGCGTTCGCCTCATTGTTGATAGGAGGCGTTAGCAGTCGAATGCAAATATCAGTCTGTCCTTGAATGCATTTGTAACAATTTTATTAAGAAACTCAGCTCACTAAATTATTCATTTATGTCCATTTAATTTTAATGGCTGTATGAATTATTAATATTAATGTGGTCTTTCAAAAGGCTTCGAATATTTGTAAACATTTGTTTTATGAAAGTATATTAATCTTATTTTATCTAACTTAAATACGGCATTGGGTATTTTCGATACTGAGGTGAAAGGTTAAAGATAAGTGACACTTTTTTAATCACATTAGAAATTATTTTTATATATTAATACGTTTGGAAAAGCATGATATTTGATAACCGGGGCCTACACCCTTGTTACTGGGAATAATCCTAAAATTCTTACTGCTGTCTTAATAAACTTATCATAAGTTTGGTTACCGCAATTCCGATTATCCTTATCTCCTTAATTACTTATGTACAGGTGTCTAGAAACTGATCGAGGAATTTATTCAATGTTACACGGAACAGGTTGCTGAATCAATCAGTGTTCTTGCTCCAAGTTTATTAGAAATATGATAGCTATTTTAATATCACTTTCATAGAAGATAACCTCAATATTATGTATAGAATGAAATACGTCTGTCTTAATATTTTTAGTTTGAGATATGACTAATTGCTTCACCTGACAGTACCACCGAATCAGACGATTAACAGGCTTTCTTAATCGTTTTTTCAACGTCAAATTTTAAAAAGTGTAACGATACAAACTTAATTAAAGAAACATTTCTAAAATAAAGTTTAAATACATTATAAAACTATCGCTTTAACCCATTTGTTACTATCGTTCGTTATACGGATCAATGAGTATTAAAAATTATTATAGAAAATGAGGATAATTACACAAATAATTGTTAATTTCTTGTGATAGCTGAATGATTCCTCTGTAATTATAAGTGATTAGTGCTCGTGTTGTTTAAATATAGTAAATTCTATAAGCATCTATAAATTGTGCATTTTCGACATGGATGTTTCAAGGTGAGTAAATAATATAAATGGAATGTAATCAAAAATTTCCTTGTAATAATATGATAGATTAGAATGTTCTCATTATTCGCTAGTCATTTGTTTATGGATTTTATTTCATTACCTTTCATAATATTGACGATAAAAATCGTGATCCGTATATCAAACGATAGTAATATGTACTACCGTGTTTTGTCATTTCAGGCCAAAAAGTAAAATATTGACTGAATGAAATTCTTGAAGCGTTAGAAAGTAACGAACATGAAACAGTGCCCGATTTTATTACAATCCCCTCCACCCCCCCCCCCCCCCCCCCCCAATGCACCGATGAAAATATGATATGATAATAGTGTCATTGCAAAACCTGCCGGACTCTCATCTGAGGGCCGAAGCCGTGGCTACCGTTTGCGATACATCAGACGATAGCGATAGCGATGATGAGGAAGGTCTTATACCCATAACTCAGGTACCTAAGCGAGCTAGATTAGGTGTGCCTATACCTTCCAGCAGCTCAGTTAGTATTACTCAACCTCTTTCACATAGAACTGCAAAGAGGGTAGAAAAGAACAAACCTATACTTGGCGTTCTAGAGATATTCAACCAGTAAAGAAGAAATAGATTGATATGCAGGGTGTAAAAAATAAACAAACGCAAGTATTTCTTTATCTGTCTATTCTATGATGCAGTAATACAGATCTTGGTTGATCACACAAATCTGTATGTTACTCAAAAGAACAACGTAGGAAATGTGACTGTAACTGAATTTCTCTACAGCGGATATGTTCTGTTACCTAGAAGATGTATTGGGAAAATTCTCTGACTGTGGTATGCCAATAGATTCCATTCCAATGCATATTCGAGAGACCGATTTACGTGTATAATGTCTCATTTACACTGTTGCGACAATTCCGATTTGAACAAAATTGATAAATTCGCAAAAATGTGCCCATTTTTTGTTATCTTTCTTATTGAATTTGAATTATTGAAATTGATAAATATAAATAATATATAAATATATGACATAAAAAATAAACATTATAAATAAACTGTCTATGTTGTACATTATTGAATAAAATGAAACTAAAACTCACTATGAATAAATGTCGACAAACATGCAATTTACGGTAGTACATATTACTAGCGTTCCGTATATCAAACGCCATTTTCCAGGCTTTCCAGAAAAGTTAGAATTTTTTTATTATTTTTTTCTTCTTATCTTTACTAAACATATTACAAAAAATCAGCAATTTCTGTTGAAAAAAGTGATATCCGTAACAAGTGGGTTAAATATATAATTTGTAACGATTCTGTGCCTAGGATTTACAATTAAAATGAAAGCCTTACAGCAAAATGTGTGGCAATAACACCTTATAAATTCAATAAGTGAACTATAAACCTTTTAAAATTAGAAATCTCGCGATAAATCATAATAATATCCTCTCGAAGTGAAGTCGGAGTCGCGTGCTCAACGAACATGTAGATAAGTCATAAATATTATGTTTATTGACGTGTGCAAATCCTTGTTGATAACACAGTATCATCGTACCACGGAGCTCAGGTTTCATTGACGCGTTGAGGTTCCAAGAATGCGCAGGCGTTCATATCAAAAGAAACGAAGATGACTTCTCATGCAGAATGCTTCGTAAACATATTTAAATTATTTAATCAGCTCACTTAGTTTTATACTGACAACAATTAGAAATGTATTTGAAAAGTAATTACTTAGTTCAGTGTTGCCTATAATAATAATTGCCTATTAAGTTGTGTTAAAGTTGTTTTGTGTCCCTTTGCTATGTTTTCTTGTATGATCGGGGCTATGATGAAGAATCCCTTGTGTCGGAGGTAGCAAAGTCCTGTGCCTACTGATCATCTAAGTGACGGATTCCATTCCATAACAATAACATGCTAGAGTTTCTTAATCGCTTAGCTCTACTTGCCACTTTTCTTTCTACAGTAGGGTCGATATGCGGCCGATACAATAAATAAAATCGTTTTCTAGTGTTTTTCACCAACTAACATGAATTTTTATACCAAATGCGTTTGCTAAAAATTTTAAATGAATAACGACATACCAGCTCAGAAAGGTCATTCTAATTTTTTTGTGTGCATCTAATTTTTAAATCGGTGTAGAAACGATGGTGCGAGCTGGTGAATGAACAGGATGGGACAAAGGCGGCGTCTGTCAACAGTTACAGTGTATTGCGTTTATTACGTGAATTACGTTCACCTGATGAGGCAACTATGAGGCTGAGGCACGCACAGTAATCGCAGCGGTGATTACTTTTCGACTAGAATCGACTCACATCCGCCCCTTCATGTAATTGGTCATTCACTACTGAAGCTCAAACGGTCTCACGATGACGACGTATGGGAAACGTCTCAATTCATGTAACCTCTAATTTTTTGTAATGATTTCATACCTACAAAGATTTCGGTAAAAACTTGATTTGACATGACTTTGTTTGTCTTCTTAGAGGATTTTCCCACATTTAAAGCGATATCTGATAGCGTGAAATCTCTTTGATCCGTGACATAATGCATGAGTGACATAATCTTAAGTTATAGTAGGTATGGCGCAGCTTCTTAAAAATTATTAAATTAAATTATTTTGGGCAAAAGCCGGAGAGAATTGGAATTTCCTTAAAAACTTATTAAAAGTCATGTCACTAATATACCACATTTCATAATAGAAACAATTAAGTACCGACTTACTCTACACAAATCCACCTGTGACTTGACTAGTTTGGTTTTTTTTTCTATTTTATTTTATAGTAACATTGGCATAAAATCCCAAAAGCTTTTTTGTCACTTTTTTGCAACCACAAGTTTTAAATTTCTTATAAAGAACAAAACAAATTAAAATTGCTCATGAATGTCTAATGTGTTCATACGTTTCATTATACTTAGCGTTCAATGACTTAAAGAACAATGAATAATAAAAGGTTCTATAACATAACCCAACAAAGAATCATATTAAATTTATGAAAATATGATTAAGATTTTGTTTGTGTTTTTCACTGCTATTGCCATGTTTCTGTCTAAGAATATCAGTATAAAAAATTATAACAGTGTTTACTCGTTTTTACGACTACAGGAGCAATAACTTTAATTACTTGGCTAACTTTTTAAATTAATACTGGAACTCCACTGGAAATAGGTTTCTCCTAATATAATAATCCATATTTCGAAGTTTTCGGATTTTGACTTGGCTAACAACTACTTGTCTGAGAAGCTAGAACTCTTTTTTTAATTTATTTAAATTACAGAAATTTTAGATTGTAGGTAAAATCTTGTAACGTGCATCACTGAATAAATATTTCCAATAACAGAAATTACTAAGTGCTTGTTCACACTGAACTCGCGGGCGCGGGCGCGGGCGCGGGCGCGGGCGCGGTCGCGGTCGCGGTCGCGGTCGCGGTAAACGCTACATACACCGCGGTCGCGTTTTGATGTGAACACTTTCATAGTAGGTGTTTGATATTTCGCGACCGCGCCCGCGCCCGCGAGTTCAGTGTGAACAAGCACTAACACGCATGCTTGCTGATATGTACTGTATAATAACTATAGTGTAGTTAATAAGTTAATATTACAGTTAATTAGCACCGTTAATTAGTAGATATAGATGTTTTCGTTTAAAGATATCATCAATCATAAAAAGAACAACAAGAAACCACATTTAGTATAAACTATCGATCCACCTTTACGGCATGTAAATACTTTAAGATAATTTAAAGGATTTCTATGGTAGTCAGTGTGACGATAAAACACTAAGTAGTGGTGCAGCATTCATTTGTCGTAGTTAGGTTATCCGTGGAATTCCGTGTACTTTTAAAGCAGAAACAATGCGTCGTCTGAGATGGTGTAATTAAACCGTAAAACCGGATTGCCGATAGGATGGCTATTCATCGTAAATGAGGTCCTTGCAGAGACGTGTGCTATTTTGCTACCTAATGGAATCGCTGTCAATGTTGCCAGCTTCGGTAGATAAAGCTCCCTATACTATATTTAACTATATTAAAGTCACATTCTGTTTGCTGCCGTCCTCAAGCTAAAAGGCGGCTAAATGTCATCTGGTAAATTTTTACTTTATTAACAGTTTTGATATTTTTTTGACCTTTAGTAATATTTAAGTTCAAAAAAAATATATATGTTTTGAGTTTGACATAGTATGACAACATTAACAATTGTTTATAGAGAATCATTAGCACGATTTCAAAATAATCCTGCGTTTTTTGGCTCTACCTCAAAAACTGTTTTTGTCACTTAACCGCCTTTCAGTTTGAGGACGGCAGTTTGGTTTGCATTTTTGAAGAGAAAATGTCGCATTCCGCAGCGACAGTATTCCCACCAAAATCTCCAAACACATAATTATTTATTTGTACACAAATAAAGTACCTATATGACACATAGTAAAATAAATTTTGTACAAAGGTACTGCTTATTTCTATCAGAAATCTCTGCCAACAGAGAACTATCGATATGTCTTCGTATACGGAGGGACCGTCGATTTCATTTATCTTACTAACTTTATAAAATCTTTATCTTTTAATAATTAGTTTATTTTTTTCTTAATTCATGGCCGATTTTTAAGGTAATCATCATACCTGTGTTACCTGTGCCTATTACCTAGAATCAGTCTATATGGCATGGCAATACCACATCAAGAGCTGGATCCAGGACGCATTCCCGATTCGTTCCCTGTTGTTTTTGCGGCTAGGCACTCGCTAATGGGTACAGGTTTAGCTTTAGAGCCGGACCGATCGCTCCCCACTTGTCCCCGGAGGCTTTAAAAGGATCTTATAACATAAAGGATCTTATATATAATACCTAACTAAGATGGTCGAAGAAATATACAAGACAATGACAGTCCAGACATACATAAGTATTATGGAGAGATGGGCTTTAGGCGTCCATACATCTTCAATGTACCTATGTGTTATACATTTTCTATATTATCCAACTTTAAAGCTGTCAGACTCACTGCTTTTTGGCTGCAGCTATGGTGAAGCTGCTTGTAGTGTACCCTAATGACTTATTAGGATACACTCATTAGTAATGAGTAACGGTTAAGACAAGGCCATCAATTCTTCTTGTTGGAGGCTTCTATTCTCTGTACCACTCAATTCGATCCTCAAGATAAAATGTCCGATGAAAGACTTCTGCATCTATAGCTGTGAAATCTATGTGATTAGGTTGGTGTTGTGTCGGAACATTAGTTGAAAAACGCGTGCTTCTTGACAATACGTCAATTTTGCCTTTGATATTAAGAACGTGCTCATAACAGAATTTCAAAATGATAGTGTACATTGTTTTGATATTCAGTTAATATACCTTGTTCAATAAAGCGCATTTAATTTGCGTTGATGTACCTAAATACATATTGTAATTTTATCGTGATTGAGTTAAATTTCTAACTAGCTATCTACTTAGAGTTCGCATATTAATGCGAACTATATTAATAGTAATAAAACTTAATTCATACTTTGTAGTGTTACAAAACAAGTCAGCTGACATTAGTGAATTGCATAATCTTCTTTTTAGACTGGCTTACCCTGATTCCAACATTTTTAACAAAGTGGATGTCCTTTCGTAACCTTATTACAATTTCAACATTCACCAATAAAACCAAGTAATGTTTTTAACTTAAATTGACCTTTATCCTTGTAAGAATGTATGTATAATTAAATGATCAGGTATAAAGGATGTTATGTCTATTGTGTGTGACTTTGAGCGAGTTTTCGTTTTTGGCTTTTGTAACAATCCCTTCAATAGGATAGCAAAAAACTTTTTATCTAATATTTATTCGAAATTTTACAAATTCCACGATTAGGTACTGTTCCTGTTAACTTTGTAAACAAAACGGCACTTTCATAACCGAAACTAATAGTCGGTTCAATAACGGATTTTAAAATTATAAATATGTACAATATTTTTGAAAGAAATTTTAGTGAACATTTACAAAACAATAATAACTTAAGTAATATAAAAATAAAACATCTTTAATTTCACGCTTCATACTGTTCTAAACAGCGTAGCGAAGGAAGTTGAAATTCTGCCGTGCAAATATGTAAATTGCAGTGTTTCGCCCCTGATTGATTCGTTTCGCGGCCAATTTACTCGATTATATTATTTTGAATTAATTACCCTTACAGTAAACTCATACATACATATTTGATTATAACTCAGTTACTTAACGATGTCAATTTAATTTTATTACGGTTGATTATTTTTTACCGCGAATCTTAGCTATTTCAACCAATTTATCATGGTCAAGACTTTCTCCGTAATGAAAATTTAAGTAGTTATGTCATTTAAGAGGCACCTACTAGCTTAGGATTTGATTTTACGTATCTGATAATCTTTTCTCTGACAAAAGTTTACGAATTCAGCCTTCGAAATGTCATAAACGTTTCCTAAAATCGGTTATATATTTTCTCTTTTTTATTAATTTGTTAAATAAATTTACTAGTATTTCCAAAAACCAATTTAAAACCACGAATATTTGACTGAGTCTGCAGTGACATAACTTTTTTTCATTACTGTATTAGAAAGTTTTGACTGTGATAAATTGGCTGAAATAGTAGATTCGCGGTATTAGAAAAACTTTTGATTTACGACTTTATACTCGTACAACCTTTACACCTTTTTGATACAGTTAGCTATAATAAAAACTCATTCACGTTTTTGTTTGAGACATTATTTAATGCCTTTATAACGGAGTTTATGTCAAGATATTTATTACACTATTTCACAATGGATTTTCTCGGACAGCCTCCAAGCTGTATACATGATTAATTTTAAGCCTTAAGTTAGAAATTATAATTTTGAAAGCAATAAAATTTCATAAAATTAGCGTTTTTGCCATTACTCGTATATCGACAGTAAATCCTTCAAGACCCCTATTAGAAGTTTTGAAATAACTCTGTAAAAATTTTCGCTTTATTAAAGTAAAGTATTGTTTTGCAGACTTGTTATTAATGGCATTAATTCATGTTAGTAGACCTGGTTTTGGCTATGCGGCATAGTATCATCAAGGTGTTTAATGTACCAATTTATTTCCATTATTATTCTGAATTCTGTGGTCGGAGAAAGTGTATATCGCGTCTCGTATTAGATGTGCTTTGTCACAATACAATGCTCCAATTTCTCTACTCAACACAAATTACCACGATCCCTACATCAAATTGTGTTTCACGTTACATCGCCGTAATAGCCATGAAAAACAGTAAATAGAGCCTCTTTATTTGAAGACATTACAAAAAATGTAACAGCTTTCTTTCGGGCAAATCTGGCTACGAATTTACTCTCGTTTTCACGCGAGACAAATTATTTACGATAGTGAAATTTGGCCCATCGTCTGACATTTATTCTCATGAATTATGATCCTTTTATTGTTTATAGTAAATTATCTTAAAGATGCAACAAATTCGAAAGTCTTGTTTTAAAGGTAAGTAATAATTCTGGGCCGAAGGAGTCATTTTGAAAAACCAATTATATACATAGTATTATATTCGAGTCTTAACTGTTTGTGACATCTCATTATTAATATTTCAACCTACATATTTGTATGATATGTCACGACTCACGAATACCCTGGTGTGTGAATGTATAAAAGTTTTAAAAAATAACTTCCAGAAAGCAGGACAAATAACATCAACTCGTATTAATCAATCAGATATTAATTCAAGTATCGATAAATAAAGATGTCGATTCATACCAAATGTTTGGTTACTTATTTTTGAGCAATATAACACATAAATTAATACCGCATATACATATAAATACTCATAAATCGTGACAATATCGTTAAAAGCTATCTCAAATAATTATAGACTTATGTGATAACTCTACCTACAAGTAGGTACAACGCACTTGCCGTAAAGATACATCTTTGAAGCCAATCGTTTACGTCTTAAGTAAGAGCAATGAACTTCAGACCGTGACTTCCTTTTTAACAGACTGACAGTGGGAAAGACGTCAAGTAAGAATTAACAGGAGCGTGGCGAGACCTTTTGTTCCTCGGCGTCAAGAACCAAGCCTTAACGACACATTACCAAGCTCGTTGAAGCTGACGAATATATTTGTTTATGTAATTACCTGCATAAGGAGCTCATTTGATTTTAAAAGACGTCGTCGTTTACAATTAATAGGTGCTTCTTTATTATGCAGTTGTTTGGATCGCAGTGTGGAGTTGATGATAAGCGAATTACATTGAGATTCATATATTAAAAGCATGCAAACTATTTTGTAATTAAAAACATGCGACGAAGGTTTAAAATGTAAATTAAGGTGTTGTAAAAATCCGACGATGAGCAGATGAGTAAACTCTACGTGGTCATTATTTGGTAACACTATGCAAGGTATCCATAATAAATGCGTATTACTCTAAATAAAACTATTTGTATATTATCGTATTGAATATTGTATTTTTTTATGGAAATAACCGGCAAACGAGCTGACGATCCACCTGATGGTAAGTGAATATCGTCGCCCATGGACATCAGCAACACCAAAGGCATCACTGACACGTAGCCGGCCCAGAAAGAGAGAAGAGAAAGAAAGAAATTGTATGTCATCATATTGAATATTTAGGTATTTAAGTAAATAGGTTACACATACGAGAAAGTACCTATTCTTTTTAGAATTCGTTCGTTCGAATGGCATATCGAAACTCTTATACAATCACTGTAACCGTCTCGAGCTTACATTTGGTACACATACCAGAAGGTAGGTACTGTAAGTTCACTAATAATATGAGCAACGTAAAAAAACATTTTTATTATGAGGGTTTTTTGTTTCCCTAAAGCCTGTTAAAACGTACGTGGCCTTCAGCAGCGAATGGCGATGACTTTCCACAAGGATCTGTTATACTAGTACGGTAAACATATTTTCTGTGGGGTCGCATTATGCACGCCAGTGAGCCCAATAAAGCGGCAAGTCATCTGCACTAATAAGCCGAGTCCTGTTACGTCGCCGTCGCCCTGCATCGTGTCATTGTACCGCAGTGGATAGACTGTCATTACCTTTGAAAGCCAATTCGTGAATACACGTACCCGTACAATAGCGAGGGACTAATATTTTTTATGGCAGTAAGTGAGAAGCGAGCGCGGTCGTGTAATATACGCATATCAACAGATCCCTTAAGGTTCCCTTAGATTTTATAAAATCTCCATTTTCACCATTTCACTGTCACCAGGACCTCTGGTGAAAGTTCACTGGACTTTAAAACTTTATACGCTAAGTGCTTGTTCACACTAACTCGCGGGCGCGGTCGGTGTGAACAAGCACTAAGTGTTATTTCGTCTGTGCGTCTCGTCATTTCGCTTCTCTTCTACTGCCACATTATTATGGGATGTTCCCTTATGGATTTAATCAAATATCGGTTTTCATCATTTTCCTGCGACAACTCTATCCTGTAACAGGGTGCACCACAAGCCGGGCATGGACTCAAGTTTGGTTATTATCCTCTTAGTATTGAACACACTTTCTCAAAGGCTAGTACAGTTAGATTAAGCTTAAATTACAACCATTTCTACTTGGTCTACTTCTTAAAGTACGATGCAGCTGATAAGGCATAATAAGTTTGACAAGTACACAAAATTATAATAATCCATCCATAAAAACGTCACTGTTGATAAGAGTCGCATCGGTGTAAACACAGTCCACTATCATCCAACGTTATCTTAATTCATCATCCGTTGCGTAACGTGTCGTTGAACTGCAAGATATAATACCCTTCCGTAATAAGATTTAATTTCATAAGTACTGGAAGTTTTAATTGAAAATTTTAATTAGGAGAAAACTTTAATAGGTTTCACGAAAGAAATTAAATCTAAACTATTAAGTACAATATCATTATTTTCATTAAAAAAATTACCCTCCATCCATTCCTTATAAGTCCACTGCTGGACAAAGGCTTCTTCTAACTTTTGAATCCAGCAGATACACGCATTTTTGTTCAGGTCATCAGTCCACCTGGTTGAAGGACTTGCTTTGCTTCTTTAACCGAGGCGTGGTCTTAGTTTCATTCAATTCGTTTCTTTCCTTTTCCCCAACGATTATGGGCCCTTTGAACTATGTGGCCAGACCATTACCCTAAAAAAATCTATAGTCCACCATGTATAGCTTTTTCATAGCACTGCGGCAATGTGGAAATTCAAAGTAATTAATTCTACAACCTTACACTTTGTAAAGCAGAAATTTGGTGTACCTAAGTAATGAATCCCTGAAACATTCATCTATTGTAAAATAAGAGATTGTTGTGACCCAATTTCTCGTGACAGCCAGAATCAGGGGTGATCATTATTTACTCAAACATGATTCACTGCCTGCATGTGGATTGCTCGCAGGCGTTCGCTTATTTGCACTAATAGGAGGCAGTCTCGAGTTACACTGTGCTTTGGTCATACGTGAACAATATTATGTAGGATGCTTGGCGAACTGTGACAGATTTTGATTTGTGAAGGTGTGTACATTAAGATTATAATATATTTTTTATAGCCTGAAGAAATTGTGGTTACGGGAGTTGTAACTGCACGAAACGATAACAGGGTAAAAAAAAATAAGTACAAAAAATACGTAAAAAATACGACATTAAATCTACAGTCAAAATAATGACAGATACAGCTCAAGGGTTGATAGACACATAAATAGGGTACAGTAAAAAAATACATTGAAAATAAATACATTTAATGGATGTGATAATGAAATACCCGAATTTATTTGTACACGATACCTACAAACAAATATTATAGAGATATATCGTCTGAACAATACTGTTGTATAACACTGTTGTATACATGGCTATATATGTAAGTTTTTTTATTGTTATGATAATTTTAAACGGTCCATCTCTTATATGTGTCAGACACATTGCCTCTCAGTTACATTCGTCTTACATTAAACTGCAAATTGTCTAATAGAAGATGCTGGGTTGGCTGGTTGCCAGCGGGGTTAATGACCTCATCACTCCTTCATTTCCTGATTGGTAATTGGTACCAGGAAGAGGACATACCTTCTTCAGTTTGCACTTCCATTAAAGGAACGTGCCAAGTAGTCAATTGTTGAATTTAGTTCGTAGACTGCTTTCGACAGCCCTTTTATTTGTCGAAGACACTACAAAGTGCAATGTAAATTAATTACTTATCATTTACTTGATGGATGAAGAATGTCGTAAAAATTTCAGCAATTTGAATTTAGGTTTAGGTCCAAAATAATTTTGTCGGCATTAACAGGACGAGAGAAATCACTCTACCTGACTATAAGAATTATAAATATTATGTAAAAGTAAATGAACCATAATATTTCACTAACCATTTATCATACCAACACAATTATTCATATTCCCACTTCTGATGCTATGATCTTAGGTTTCTAGATGGCCAAGACCTCCAGCGAAAACCGGGACATCTGGCAAGGCTAGAGATGAGTCACGTTCCTCACGTTACCACGCACCACGCACTGCTAAACCACGCCGATTATAAAATCAATCACAGAATCAATTTAATGGCATTATAATATTACGTGGGCACTTGTGAGAATATTATAGTCTGATCGTGCAAGAAGATCGAGTTAAAGTGCAACGTATAGTCGACTCTTAAAAAAAGCATAAAATATGTAGAACTTATACTATGAATAGAGCACGAATAAATTAGTCTGATCGTGCAAGACGATCGAGTTAAAATGCAACATATAGTCGACTCTTATAAAAAGCATAACTATTAAAATATGTAGAACTTATACGAGTACCTACTTTGAATAGAGCACGAAAAAATTTTCGAAAAATACTCGTAAGTGATGTTGAATTGTTATGCGAATACTAACCGTAGAAAAATGTGAAATGTAGAAAAATCTGCAGTTTGGATTGCCTTATTCTTACACGTAAATATGTGAAAAAATTAAAAACTTCGTAGAAGTACTAATTCATCTTCCAAGATTTGACCCAAACAAACAACATTGCAAGTTGAATAAAAGCTTCAATAAGGAGACAGCATAAGATCGATAAATTACTTTTAAAATTGGACGTAGAACCAGACTAATGTAATAACCAATAAACCCTGCCAAGGTCCTATTTAGAGTAGGTGCTTGAAACGTCTGGGTTTTTCTAATCTGGCCCTGATACTTGAGACTGGGTCCTGCGCCAGATGTGGCCCTCTCGTCTTTTTATCAGGAGAGATTAGAACGCACTGGTTACGGCCGTTTCGAGTTACGCGTTTCAATAACCAACCCGTTGTGCACATGCTGCGGTTACCACGCGACCGATACGAGTGCTTTGAAGTCTTAACTTCAAATAGGGACGTAACTCATGTACGAAACACTATCAGGACTGCATTTTTACCACACTACATTTATACTTTGCTCTGGCTAGTTTGGCCTGACATTCTTGGCAAATGCGAGCGCTATTCGACATCCGGCTAACACCACTTTGTAACCACATATTTGCAAATAAATTATCATTTCATTTCATTTCTGAAATATATTACTTAGAAAAATATTATTTAGAAAAGATTTAGAATGATGGAATTAATGTAGGATGGAATCGTTTATTTATCTTCCTAACCAACTGTCTTTCTAGAACTAAACTGATATAACTTTTACATGGAATATCTAAGAATAAGTGAGTCGGAACGTAAAATGGATCAACTTTTTTCTAGTTAAATTCAATTACTCATAAATCAATGATAGTTTATAACCAATCAATCAATCAAAAATGTCACAAACACCCGTAAAAACAAAAGAACACATAAACAAACAGACTTTTACCTTACGTCCCAATAAGTCCATGTTCTGACTAATACGACTTCGATAACAAAAATACGCCTACGTTACCTTCAAACTTCCACCTACAGGGCATTTAACATGTCTAACCTTAGGATTTACGGTTAACCTTTGCCTCATAATGGCGGAGGTATGAGTAAGTGGCATACGACCATTAATAACAGAATAATGTCGCAGGACAAGCAGGTAGCCGACTAAGGTCCCCCACGAGGAAGGTAAATGAACTCCGAAACAATGATACTGAAAAAAATGAATAAAAAAATTATTCATAGCAATTATTTTTTTATTTAACTTGACGTTCATATGAAAAAAATCGTTATAAGTATGTACCTACTCATTTCTTAAAGTTTTACTAATACACAGTGAGTCAGTGAGGGTCTCATATCTTGCAAAAATGTTTTTACCAGTTGAACCATGGAATACTTATGTAACATCGATGACAATATGGCACTATTATATTATTGAGCCAACCCAGATGATGGTCATAAAACCTCTAAATAAATAAAAATCTCGTGTTTGAAGATTGGCTTTACACTGACTTTTACTGAACTTTTTTCGCAGACTCGTGACCAAAAAAAGTTGTTTGGTTTTAAAATTAGAAAAGTTTTTAATTTAAATTGCGATGTTGTTACTTGCGGCCGTTTTAATATTATTATCACGGTTTACGACCGAGTGACGTCCTTTTTGTCCTCACGGCTACGGTCGTTGGCCATTGGTCAGTTTACATTTAAGCCCCACAGGATTAAAGGGAATTGAGATCTCACGTATACCCATTAGATACTTTCCAAAATATAGAATTAGTTTCAAATTTTTTTTTTTAAATTACTATAATGATAAGTACGTAGCGCACAACTTATTCGTATTAAAATTGTGGTTGAACAGAAAAAAGCTCAATAGAATTTGATATAATTAAATAACGTTAGGAATTAATCTGTTAAATCTGTTTAAGTAGTTTTTTTTTGTCAAGCTTTCAATATATTAGATACGATTACTTAATTTATTCGTTCATAAAATTTAAATGTAGTATCAACTGTCATGTATGAGAATAAAAACCTGATTTACATTTATGAAATATGAGAACTTATAAAAATTACACAGGCTGTAAAAAATAGTTGTTTGTATAGTGAAACGATCACGCACTCCGATCTTCAATATTGACACAGCGGGTATAGGATTCATACAAAAACCTTATTTAGTATATTGTTTAAATATACAATCTAATGGCAGTATTAGTATAGGTACTCGTCCAATCATTCTTCATCAAACTGTATTTGAAAGTCTAGTGGAGCAAATAAAAAAAAATAACACTCATACCCTTACACTAAAAGTCCCAGTGTAGACATGGACACAGAAATTAAAACACAAACACAAATTCACAAACACGCACACCTACACATGCACACACGACTTAGGAACATACATCTGTACATTATGGCTGTCGGTGTCCCGAGATTCGAACCCGTGACCCCTCGCTTCGCGGGCAAGGAATCAATCAATTAATTCAGCGACCTAGTCAATTCACATGGTCAGTCCCATCTGCAGTTCCATGCCACTGCTGACCTATAGTGTTACTGTTTGTAATGGTACCTTTAGGCTCATTACCTTCGACTCCATTCCGTCTCAATGTTTGAAGGACCTTATGTGGTCCGATATGTGCTTATGTGCTTAATAAAGTCGGTTATTGTTCCCAATTAAAATATTTTTCAAAGGTTTTTATGATTTTTTCAGATAAACCATTCTTAGTTCTGTTAACTTTTTTACTTTTTTTGTTGTGCCAGTTTGAATTAAGTTGTCACAGATATAAAAAGAAAAAATACTAACAAATCATAATAATAACCGGTTTCAGATGGATGTGACATGGTTTGTTCAGAGAACAGAGATACACTACATGTAAGTACTTAAGACATGTACTCATACAATGTACCTACAGCTGCACAAAAAAGTAGTTTGAACTTTTTTATTAATTAACTTTAATTATTTGCTAGTGTTTTTATCACTAGTAAAATGTTTATAAATGTTAATACGAGTAATCCGCAAGCGACTTATTGTGATACAGTAACTAAGTAAGTTTAAGTATAGGTACATTATAGTATGATTATAGTCCACCATACGCATATAAGTATACATATTTGTCTTGGATTCATTGTAATGCACTCAACAATTACAAAAATATCCTCAAAGTAACACCCGATATTATTAACAAACTAGACCCGGGTATGAAAAAAAGTTGGGTACGCGAAAACCCTACTAGTAATATTGCTACTATTAATTAGTAACTTACATTTTACGTGTAAACACATGGCTGCAGAAAAGTTTCCATGCTGGTATTGCAGAATTCGGACAAAATAAAAGCAACGTCGAGAACATAAATTTTTCGGGCGCCATTTATTTGTCTGAACGAGCTACTGAGGGTCCTACGAAAATAGGCCACTAGCGACGAGGGCGATTTTGTTAGGATTCCATCGTCCTTTCCTCGTTTGAGGGACGTGTTCTGAAGAAAAGTTCATTGATTCCATTATTTTTCCACTTTCCTTCGGTGTTGGGTGGTGAAAATAGGTCGCGGGTTAAGGTAAGTTTACAGTAATTGTAATGATGTCGTTTGAATTTTTGTTTAAATTGTGGAGTTGGTTGGTGATATAATTAAAAAAAGCGGCCAAGTTTGTGTCAGGCCACGCGCAATGTAGGGTTCCGAAGGTGTAAGTTTATCGAATATTACTCATTAAATAATTAAGCTAATCTAGCCACAGCTAGATAGTGATAGTGATAGTTTTCCTTGTAAATTCATCGTATAACCTGTTTTTATTCATTTTTTTTTCACTAGTCTTTCTCCAACCGTTTAGCTGGCAGGGGGGCACTTTAAAGCCGAATATTCGCAAACGGGCCGCTGAATTGAAAAAACGGTTTTAACAGACCCATAATATTTTTGAAAGACCTTTTCAACGATACCGTACTCTATGGGATACGCGACGAAAAAATAATTCATCCCCATGTTATCTATATGGGAGGTACGCTGAAAAAAAAAATGTTTATCAATATTTTATTAAAGCTTTCTAGAACTAAGGGTCTCGGCGCTTCGCTTCAAACAGATGGATAGACGAACGGACAGACGGACGGACGGACGTACGGACATGACGAAACTATTAGGGTTCCGATTTTACTTCGGAACCCTAAAAACGAGTAACTATAGACACTTTTTGTGTGCACAAGAACACAACTGGAATAAGGTATACTGGTCTAGTGGTACGATTATGTCCTACTAATTACTTATACATGTTAGAGCCTAAAGTACGTTAATTTATGCGCTGTGTGAACAACATTGTAAAACAAACTCGTGAAGATATATGCGTGACTGCATTATTAAACCTCATGTTCTGTTCAGCCGATAACAGCAAGTAGGTACCTACGTACCATCGCCTGGTGCCCAATGTTTATGCAATTGTTTAAACGGAAAAAGTACCGTTTTTGTTCGACCCCAATAGGCACGCTCTCGTTCTATGTTATAGATATTTACATAAATAATATTAGGAGAAAAAGTGTGCTAAAATAATATTGGGGAATAGTGTGTGTTATGGTTGTGTATTAGGTATACAGTCCCCTTGTGGGCTTCTAATCATGATAATAATATAAAGGGTTAATGTGACCTCATCATACTATTAAATCGCAATCAAATTATCCAAGCATGACGTCTTAGAATAAATGACATAAAATATTTTGGAGACCAATAAACAATTCAGTCATGAAATTTTATTCGCGTTGTTTTCTTTTAAGGAAGCAAAGGGAAATTAATCTTTAATGTAAATAGCTGACGAGCCACCCTAAAGTGGTGACCTTTGCTTTTTCATCCTTCGTGGGTTTTTTACAATAATTTTAAATGTTATTTTTAATGGAGTAACCTTCTCATTATAATATATACCTAATAATAAAAAAGTGTTTGTGTGTAATCTTTACGCGCGAATGAAGTAAAACTTCTTTGACGTTGGTGACACGTATTACCAAAAAAATCAAACTTAATTAAAAATAAACATCATATTACACTTGTCTCATATTTATTAATTAATAAATATTAATTGTTGCAATCTGCAACAAATGTGACTGCAACAGTCCATTACGTCACTAGCAGTTCAAGAGAACTACATTTACGGACGGGGGGACAGAAAAGTCACGGACCGCGATATTTTTAACATTAATTTGTTAATTTGAATTTGTCAGTACGAGTATAGCGGAAGGACTATACTTCGTATGCAGTGGCGCACCGCCTCAAAACTTCTCGGAACGTGCGTCCGCAATCAATAAACAAACATCATACAAAGTGTTTCTACTGCTTTTGTTTGGCCAGGACTACCAGGAGTACCTGCCGAGGAGCTGTTTGTTCATTACCGACCAGTGTTTATAAATACAAGCTTAAGTAATGGCTGAAGCTTTATTTGTTACGCAGTTACGCTTGAGATACACAGTTGCTAGTTGCAGTTCTTCGTTGCATTGCGTTTAAGAGTTTAAGATTGTTTATTTCTCAGAAGATTAATATACTAACTGTGGTCCTTTTACTCTCAATTATTTATAATATATTTATTTATTATAATTATATGTTCGATTAAATAAGACTGTGATAAATATAACATCTGAAATAAGAGGTTGTGACACCTTTATGGCTTTTTATTAACTCGTGACAGATTGTTAGGAAACTACATGGAATCAAATGATATACAGTGGAACTCTTCAACCTACAAAACCTTGAATTTAGGCTCATTTTATTTTTTTACCATAAACATAGAACAAATATTGATTCTTAGAACGCGCTCATGATTAACGCTATACTGGGCACTCGTAATTATGCCAACGTAATATGTAATCTAGACACGCGGAGCGTGTCAAGTCAATTTCTTAGCTAACAGAATTGACGAGCAGCACCGTGTGTAATATTACACGAACCATTTGGAGCCACTTTTGACCACCTCATAACTCAAAAACTATTCAACATAAACCTGTCAAATTTGGCTCATTTATTAAGACTTGCGAAATACATACGTCTTCCAAATTTCATAAACACATCTCAAACGGTTATTTAGATATTAACGTCCAAAAATCGAGAAATTTAACACTGACTGACCTATAGATCAAAACTATATCCAACTTCCAGGTGACCTAGAAAGTTAAAATTTGGCATGCAGATAGGTAGTCGGGTGAATACTAAGGAATAAATCTGAAAGTAGTAAATTTTTATAATTTTATGATAATTTTTCAAAAAATTGATTCTATTAGGAACACTTACTTAAAATGCCTGAAATTTAAGAGTAGCGATCAAAATTGATGACATCTGGTCATTATGTGGATTCCAAGGTGAATATATAACGAAACATATGAGTTTTAGTACTTTCTGAAGCTTTCAACGGGAGGAAGATGTTCAGTGTCCCAAGTGCCTGTGAGAAGTGCACAGCACATATACATTTACGTGAAGATCAGTGGTTCGTCAGGAGACGTTATTTCCAGTGTATTACGTCGTTTTATTTTTAATGTGTGGAAAATTATTTTTCTCTAATCTACAAGATTACACCACTAAATTTTGTATTATTTCCGTAATTATACCAGTTTAAAGTAATTCGAAGTATTGTTTCAAAATTTATTGTTGCACGATGTCATCGAACATAAACAACTTATCTGTACTAATAGTATAAAGAGGAAAGATTTGATTGTTTGTTTGCATTGAATAGGCTCCGAAACTACTAAACCGATTTGAAAAATTCCTTCACTGTTGGAAAGCTACACTATCCCCGGGTGACATAGGCTATGTTATATTTTCAATAAATTAGGGATCCTTAATAAAACTCCAATAACGTAACCCAAGGTGTAAAAAAATAAGAAAACCAAAGCAAAGCGAGGGCAGTCACTCGTAACTAATAAGAGTATAGTCGACTTTCGTATTTATTACGATAGTATAATTGGGATCTAGTATTAATTATTATTTCAATCATCAATAGTGGAAGATCATTACTTATAAATAATGAAATAATAGGTACCGTATTTCGGACCACGGCGCACTAACTACAGATTTAGTTGAAGAGCACTATAACAGTTCATGTATTAAAATTAATCAGTAACGTTATGAATAAGTACTTACTAATAATTTCTATACAAAAAGTAATGATATCCCATCAAAAACATAAATGTAAAGTGAGAGTCAATTTCAAAAAAAAAAGAATTGAGATCTAAATGGGTGCCAATTTCTGTGTAGAAAAGCCTAAAATTTTAGTCACAAGAACATGTAATTCAAGCTTTACATTTGACTTGGCTAGTTTTCTTTAGTTAGCAACCAACAAACCAAATTAGAGAAGAGTGTCATAAGCCATCAACCTAACAGATTTGACGAAGCTAATTACATACATATAATATAGCCTAGGTAGGTACGTGAAAACTAACCAAGTTAAATGTGGAGCTTGAATTACATGTTCTTGTGACTAAAATTTTAGGCTTTTCTACACAGAAATTGGCACCCATTTAGATCTCAATTCTTTTTTTTTTGAAATTGACTCTCACTTTACATTTATGTTTTTGATGGGATACGCATAACAGTAAGTAGAACGTAAACATACCGTTATTGCACTATAACTTCCACTCATGGTATCGTGAAATCATTATGAATACTTATTTTAAATCTATTCTAGGATAGCTGATACACTTTCCCGTTATATGGACATATTATAACATACAGTTCTTTTATAAAAACCTGAAACGGGTTATTTTTCTAGTTCCGTACATTTAATAGCAATATATCTGTCAATCATTTACATGATTTCCTAATATCCGATTCCACTGAACGAAAAAAGTCGAAGTAGGTATACCATAAGTATACGAAGGTAGGTTAAGTAAGACGTAAATCGAAAATAAATGAATTGACGCTAAGATAATAAACGATAATCTGACTATATCAAAAAAGTAAGAATTTAAGAAAAGTTTATTTTATTTGCCTTTACTCATAGATTACAGGAAAGCAAGATTCTTGCTTCGTTAAAAGCAACCCTTACCAAGAAAATGTAAACAAAGAGCTCTAGTATAATGTTCCCAAAGGTATGTGAAGTCTGCCAATTTTCGCTTGGCATTGAGGTAGATCTTTGACTTACTCCGGAAAACTGAAATAAGCTTATTTGTTAGCGGCGCTGCTGCCAAGACTTCTCATTGATAAATAAGGCTTCTCAAACAGTTTACTTCTCAACTAAATTACCTAGTGTCTGAATTCAAAAGCACTAGCTTTCACCGGCTCCCTGGTTTTTATAGTACGATTTTTTCAAGAAAATTTTTAATTTATTGTTTCTTCAATTAGCGAATACTTTCTTAAGCCGACTTTCCAGATACGTGAGTTGACTTAACTCATTTACGCGTAAACTCATTCCCTTGTTTGCTGATCCACTGTTTGCTTATTTGTTTGTTGTGGTAATAAACATCTGTAATATATGTATTGCATTTATGTTTAAGGATGAATAAATACATACCGATAGTGTTTATAATTATGTTTATTTAGTAAGATTTAAGCATGTATTGCAGTGTATACGCTGTTAATAAATATAAGTAAGTAAGTCCTTTTTGTTGTTAAAAATTAGAAGTGTTAACAGCTAACTACAATAAATATTCCAACTACTATAATATAAGTATTGTATTCGAGGTTTATTCAGTTGTTATGTCATGCCCATGGGCAGGGGATGGTGACAATGTAAGCTCGTTTACCATACGTTTACCATACCTCACTACATAAAAAATTATATAATAAATTATATATATGAAACAGTGTAGATAGGAGTGCAGTACACTTACGTATGTACAGAAAATTGCATTGCTCGCACTATCGAGGACACGCTCGTACATTGACACAATTAAAATTTCCTTTTCAAATCAATGCTGTAACTTCGTCGTGCCTATCACAACTATATTGAATTCAGTTCAGTACAATGACGAAGTGCAAATTGAATATTTCGTCTAACTTTATTTAAGAGTTTTATTGTGTGTTTCCCAATTCGGTAATTAGAAATTATATTATCGCGATTCAATTCAATCTTACGAATTTTTTATTTGGGTGAATTTCCCAAGTGGGTAGGTATATATCAATTTCGGTGGATCAGATTTTAATTCCAGTGGTCCTAATTTCGGTGCCATTTGATAATGTAATTTGAAAATATCTCCGGAACAAATAATTTTTTTCTTGATCTCTACTATATGACTAATTATTACTATTATTTACATGTTATTTATGCCAAACAAAATGAAAACAGCAAGTTAATCAATTTCGGTGGCTCGGATTTTAATTCCGGTGGTCCTTTAATAATTTCGGTGGCATTTGATAATTTCAAATGGAAATATCTCATAAACTAATATTTTTTTTCGATCTCTAGTATATGATTAATTTGTACTAATAATTACCTATTATTTAGGCCAAAAATTTTTATCAGAAACAGCAAATTTAAATAAAATTCGCCACTGTAATTAGGCAAAATTCGTGTTTGTTGAAATTGACCCATTTGAAGTACCTAATATGCTAAGATACTCTTATAAAAGCCTAGAGAAATATACGTTCAAAATGACATATTAGTACAAAAAGAAAGAGCTGTAATCTATGTAATAATATATAAAAAACAAAAAATATTTCTATGGATGTACTTTCTATAAAGCGCGCTAATCTCAGGAACTACTGTTCGAATTGGAAAATTATTTTTGTGTTTGATAGTCCATTTATCAAAGATAGCTATAGGCAAACGCCTTGCCTTTATCTACATTAACAAAATTATTATAAAACTAGCTGTTTCCCGCGGTTTTAGCCGTGTTAATTTGTGGAAAAACTAACTACTAAAATATATGATGTTATATAGCCTAATAGCTATCCTTGATAAATGGACTATCAAATACAAAAATAATTTTCCAATTCGAACAAGTAGTTTCCGAGATTAGCGCGTTTAACCAAACAAACAAACTCTTCAGCTTTATAATAATAGTAGGTAGATATAGATTGTAACTAGGCTATGTCCGTACTTAAAATTAAATGTTTCCGTATAAAAATCCGTATTTTTTGTCCTTGTATTGTCGTTCAATAGAATTTATACTTTATCGCACTATTGATATGAGAAACTTTTGACGAAAAGCGTTGGTAAGACCTAAATGTTATATAACAAAATTAATTTACATTAATAAATAAAAAAATAATAGATATGCGGTCACATTAGCCAATAAACTTGTGCATATTTAATAACCATGCTTACATATTTTAACACCTGTACGTTATTTATTAGCACAAAACGAGATATGATAAATAATTATTCATCGTATGCAATCGTAGTGAATTCCAAAAATTTTGCAATTATTACCTTAAGAAATTTTTAAATCACCGAGCTAGATAAAACTTAGATAGTGATCAGTTACAATTTTATTTTACTTACAGACCTACTTATTACTTATCTGGCGAATGTTTTGCATGCGGTCCAATTATAGAGTCGTCGATTTTTATTTAAATGCAAGCCTTCAGGATTCTTATCTTTGTTGCGATTTCTAAGAAAATTTAAAAATATCTTAGATGATAGATTTATAATGCAGTATCATTTATAATAAAGTGTTGTTGAAATTTTCAAGGCCCTCGAATTCTACCACGGACATTAAATGTGGTCTTCTAATTTGTAAATAATTTTCTGGGTGTAACTAAGAGTTCAATTTTTCAATTTCAATTGAATCACTTACTGTATTTAATATACTGTTTAATATTTATAGCACAGGGTTCATTGATTGTACACAGTGATTCACAAGGCACCAGAAATCAGCATTTTTATAACCGACATCGTAACCGTAAAAGAGTTATAAAGTTTTTACGTACCTGATTCGAACAATATTTCTAATGGTACGGCGTGGCGGTCCAGCAGATATGCTCGCTCGATAACTGGCGTGATTAATGTTTCTTCATATTTCTGAGATAACGTCCAAATGAACTGTACTTCCTAACTTTGAACGTGTGCGATCTATTTCAGTTAACAGCGTTTCAAGAATCGTCTTTCAAGATCCGATCTACCATATCCTTCATATAAAGTTTAGTCTAAGCTTCCCAAGTAATCATTTAATTTATAATCATCCATTATAGATAACTGGGTGCGTAAATCTATCTTGTACAATTATCAAATAATATTTATTGTAGCTATTATAATTATCACTTAATTTATTGACTGACATTAAAATTTCATCATCAACAGTCAATTTACTAATGAATTAATCATTCTTTATCATTTTAATTGTATTATGTAATTATATAAGCATATTTGAATTACAACACAATTGATAATAAATATTCATTAGTACAATACCTGCAGCATTATTTAATGTCCGCTGGAAGCCGTTGGGGACTTCCGATCCGGTTCGCTAAAGCTCGCTCCGCGTATGTCGTTCCGGATATCACGTTTTTGTTACTTCCTCTCGACTGGTACCTCGCGTATTTGCAGTCCTAGTGACGCTTCTCTTCTCCAATTTTGTTGTGTTTCTGCACACTTCGTGGCGTTGCAGGACGTCGTAACCGCAGAGTGCTTTTTATTAGCTTTTTTGTATCAGGCAACCATAGACATCTCATTATTTCCGGAACTACTGATAGTAAAATTAAATGGAAAATGGAATACAGGAAAACCTTTTTAATGAAGTCTTCTTATTGAAAAGGAAACAGAAAGTATTTAATATTACTATCTACCGTAAGCAAATATACCTTACCTTACATTAAATCTATTCTTCACTAATCCGCGCTGGCTGCAGCGTGGTGGAGATCTATTCAGGCTTAACTGATTTTAATCCGTAGTATCCGTACATACATATATGAACCTTGTTACAATATTAGCAGAAAGCTCGAGCTAAGTCTGAGGGTTTTAACAAAGGAGTGACGTAAGTGGCGTCTAGCCGACTGAAGTTTGCTGTTGCCTGTTAGCTAGTTACATATCTCACTTGTCACGTGTAGTGTTTTGTTATGCCGCATATGGCTATAATAAATTATTTTGAAAACCAGTAACCGTACAGTTCAGACTTTATAAAAAAACTATCATCCTGATGGAACAACATCATTCTAAAATCATTCTAACGGACATGTTTATAATTAAAACCGGGCAAGTGCGTGTCAGGCCACGTGCAGTAGGTTTCCGAAGTAATAAGTTTATCGACTATTACTCATTAACTTCTTATGCAACATAGTGATAGTTTTCCTTGTTAATTCCTCAAATAACCTAATTTGAGATTTTTTCTCTTGTCCAACTCCAACCGTTTAGCCAGCAGGCGGGGACACTTGTCTCTAACCAAAATTAGCACTTTAAAGCCAAGTATTTCGCAAACGGATTCCTAATTCCAAAAATGGTCATAGAAGCCCAATAAAATTTTTGAAATTCCTTTTCAACGATACCCCACACTATAGGGTACGCGATAAATAAAGAATTCATCCTCAGGCCACGCTGTAGGGAAGGTACCCTGAAAAAATATGATTTTCAATGTTTTATTCTACGCTTCTGGAGTTTAAATTGCAGCTTTCTAGCACTAAAGGTCTCGGCGCTTTGCTTTGTACAGACGAACGGACAGACGGATAGATGGACGGACGGACGTGACGAAACTAGGTTCCGATTTTACTAAACCCTAAATACAACGAGTCTTCACAACCCGATCGAACTTCGATAGTATCTCTATAATATTACTTTTCCTTGCCTTACACTTCTTAGTCTTTGAGATTTTATCCAATCCAATTGAATCAATACATGACAAAGAGTTATTTGTTTAGGTACAGCGCCAACATTACGTCGCGAACTATTCCTCATTCGCATTACTCGAATGTAACCTCGTATACTTGTTTCCTTCCTACTAATGTTATAAATGTGAAAGTTTGTGTGGATCTTTGTTATTCTTTCACACAAAAACTACTGAACGGAATTTCATGAAAGGGCATTGAACCTAGTTGGCATACCTACAAGTACCTACCGCCATTTTGAAAAATTTTCGTTTTACAGTTTTGAACCCAAATATCTCAGAAAGTATATCATTTACGACACTTCTTCACGGAATATTTTTTGATTGTAATCACTTACTCCTTCCATCGGCACATGTTTCATCACTAGCAGAAACGAAACGAGGTAAGATAATTATAGGGTAGAGCGCTAGTATTCAATAAAGAAATATAAAATACATGACAACTATTAAGTATAGTGCTGACTAGTACAGGCGATAGTGGCCAACCCGTTTTGCAAATGTTTTTAGATCACCCAAAACGATCGCTTTAATAATTTGGTTACAGTTGTAAAGCGTAAAAGTTAACGTCAAGTAGCCTGAAAGTAAATTTCTTGTTTCACGGTATGTCCACATTTTGCTATAATTATAAAAGTGCTTTTTAGGATTTAATCAAAGTATCAACAATAGTCTCTACACATATTTACACAGCGAGGGGCGAACAAATAAAGATCAATGGGCGGGTTTTGCACACCTGCTACCGGCATCCCTATTTCAGCTTGACTCCTTGGCGTTTCACGAGACAACATTAAGTCTTATGCGTGTTTGGGAGCGATAACTTTCCGTACATTTACACTCGCTGTACTCCAGACTGTAATAATGAAATTTTATGTTGGACCAAAATTTCACCTCTCGAAAAAATTAAATTATGTACAAGCCTCCTAATAATTAAATGCATTACTTGTTTTTTTTGTAACTAAGTGTTGGAAGATATCTAGTATCATATTCTAGTGGATATAAATGTGTAAAAATTCAATAAAAATTACTATTATACTACTACTACTACTATTCAATAAAAATTGCTACTGGACATTGTACTTTCCGAAATAATTTAGGACTTCAAATATCAACATTTCTTATCCCAGCATAATTTATTCTCAATGTATCTACTTAGGCTAACAATAAGAATGAATAAATAAATATCAATGAACAAAGGAGAATGCCCATTTTGTATGGAGAAATGTACTGACATTAATATTTTTGTGTCCTGATAAAAATACCTTTATTTGAATAAGTTATCTTAATACATTACACAAACCAACTTTAGTCAATTTTAATCGTAGGAGTTATGAGATTTTCAACAAAATTATTTTGTATTTAGGTTATAGTAGACACAGTAATATGGACTCTATGCCGGCGCATTAAGTCGTATACGTTTAAGTTTAAAATTCATTTGACAGTCCCCAAACGCCATCTAACTTTTAAATGTAATAATTATCAAATTCATTTGACAGTCCACTAACACCATCTAGTTTGTTGTATCATAGTCATAATCGAATCAACGCAACCTATTGGCCCAAAGGATCTTAAAATATCCCTGATTGGCTCCAATTCCAATATAAATGGCCGAATGCTTTTGTGTTGTAAAACGGAAGTAAAGTTACTTATTAATTTAAGAAAATTAAGCCCAAAAAGATTTTTTTAGGAAATACGGTAAAATATTTAAAATATTTTAACTTAATTTTTAGTACAAAAGTCATTGTGACACAATTATTTTTTTTGAGAGTACTGGCTATGGGCATTCTCCTTTAGATGCACCTTTCGGTTTGAATAACAAGATGGACCTTTTCCCTGACCCCTATAACTTCGGCTCTCCCAGGATAAGGCAAAGGACGCCGTATGAGGTGGGTTATAGGACGCTTTGGGTATCTTTATTAAATCATAAACACCCACCTGCCTCCTTGCCACTTTGCCTCAAAATATCGATGAATTTTCTTATAGTTAACAACATGAACTTTTTTTACGTAATTTGGTCCAACAAACGTGGAAATCTTTTATGTTACATTTTGTTTCTTCTATTTTATTCAAAGAATGTATTTTTGTAAACAAAATGACTATATGAATGAATCAGTAAAAGTGCACTACCTCACTGAGACGCCATGGCGACGTCGCCGGCTACGTATCCAAACAGTTTAGGGGGCGTCCATAAATAACGTGAGGTGTTTTTTTAAATTTTCTGTCCCTACCTCCCCCCCTGGTGAGATGTCGTGAGATTTTATTCAACCCCATCCCCCATCCCCCAATCTCACGTGAGATTTTTCAAAATGTGGGTTTCTTACGTAAACGCGTTGGATTGTTATTGTAAAAAGAAAAAAAATTGCTTCGTGCTTTTATTTAGTGAATGACCTTAATCGTATTACGATTACGCTTAAGATTAAATCTTAAGCATCTATAATCTGGATTAAATGGACCAAAATAGTATATTTTTTTTTGTTTCAATCAGAATAAAAATTGCGTGATATTTGCCGTGACCCCCCCTCTCTCCAACGCAAGATTAGATGAGATTTGACTCGACCCCCTCCCCCCCTTAAACACCTCACGTAATTTATGGACGCCCCCTTATATTGAAATGTCATGTTGCCAAACCGTCGCCAAGTGAGGTAGCCGCCATACATTTCAATATTAACTGTTTGGATACGTAGCCGGCGACGTCGCCATGGCGTCTCGGTGAGGTAGTGCACTAAATTGTTATTACTAGTAATCGTTGAACTATGACAGTCACCGGGCACTCCGACTTGAGAATGCAACTACTTCAATATGTTCTGCACTAAAGCAGCGTTTCAAAGCCATTATCCATGGATGAGGACCATAACTAACCGTAATTAACTAAATAAAATAAAGCAAACTATAAATGTCACTTAAAATACAGATTATTTTAACAACACCAGTAAAAGGAAAAAATATTTTTGGTAGTTTCAGTGGTACGCCAAAAAACTTACGTCACTGCAAAGTGGGTTACAACAGATCCTGGCACTCAGCCCGGCCATATGAATAAAGCACTAAAGCATGGCTATTGTATCAGATAGACGATTTTACTATAACAAGCTGGTTTTATTTACCTATGACTGTCCTGAATACACATAGGTATGCCTAATGGGAATGTGTGCATAACGTAGAAAGCCTACAGAAAGAAAACATACCCATTTAAGGTTTTTATTTAGGTACGTGCTGTACTGTTTTCATCAACATGAAATGTTTAAAAGTGCCTCCGATGATTGATCCTTTGAGAACTATCTAAGTAACGTCGTATGGCAAAGATAAATAATTACTTGTAGAGTATTTTTGTTCATCATTTTGTTAACAATGCTGAACGGATTTTCATGAAATTTACTACACAGGTAAACAAAGATCTGGAATAATATAAAGGGTATTTATTTTTGTCAGAAAACATGGAAAATTTAACAAAAACTTCCATTAAGTTATACAATTCAACGTACCTCAAGCGTATTATAAGAGCTCTCAAAACAATCTACAATATTACATCGACCAAACCACAATCAAATAGGAATCAAAGAGGCAGTTACACTGAGCGCTATCTTTTGCTTCGTGTAAAAAAGGTGTTCAAAAACCGTTATCAATATGCCGTCTGGCACAGATATTTGGCGCTTTGTATTCAAGCCGCGCTCCCTCAATAAATTGGTGCGCGGTTCATAATATGGGTATGGAATCAGAAGTTTAGTGTTGCCACACAAGATGAGGGACAGTTGTGGGACAAAACTTTTAACGTAATAGAATGTTTCAAGCAAATTGAGAAGGACATGAATTCGAGTCACGAACCCTTGGGAATGAATTCTAACCAGTTTCAATGTCAAGTTTATGATTTATTTTATATAGTTAATCTATTTAAAATTGTAAATAATAGTATAGCTGCAAGTCCTATTCTATTCAATAATTGATTTTGATGATTGGTAACGATTTTGAACTTATATTAGACAATAAACACTTTAAACGCAAATGAATGACTCCACTGTTTCAATGTGACCATAACATATGTAACTGGGTCGAAATATCGATCTAAAATACAAAAATCGTGAGTACTCGTTTGCAAATGAAAATATAACAGTTTGTAAGAAATAGGGAACAACGAGACAAATCTAATACGTTTTAACGAGCATTTTTCGTACCTATACATATATATTTTCTGAGTCTCTGAAACGACGCCAATGATTTTCATGAAATTTAGTATACAGGGGGTTTCGGGGGCGATAAATCGATCTAGCTAGTATTCATTTTTAGAATATGTCATTTTATCCGTGTTTTCAGACAATGAAAAAGTACTTAAATATCATTGATTCCTCCTTCTTCCATTGGGGAGTAATAATACCTACTATTATTATTGGGAATAACTAACTGCTTTAACGACACAGAGCTACTTCAGTAGATGGCGTTGTTAAGGAACGCTAAAATACTGAGCAAAGCTCGGTCATGTTAATATCTGAACAAAATTATTTCAGTAAGCCCTTAAGCTTATTCATATTAAGACTCCGACAATTTTTAATTACTGTACCTTAATTTTTTGCGCTACTTTATTTTTTTAAATATTACGTTTATTTTATTAAATTTATTGACAGTTCCAAACTATTAAGTTATGATCACACTGAAGAGTTCTCACCTTAAAATATAATGTTCCAAAGAAATTATTGCCATTAATTGGGACAATTTATGTGTGGGACATTCAAATTGGGACATCTTGTCAACCCTAGAGGCAGAAACGGCTCTATCGACCCGTCTCGCGACCGAACGACGCAGACGACACTCTCTTCCTAAATATAAGGAAGTAAAAACGGAACAAACCAATCTTGAAAACAAAACACTTGTATAGTCGTAAAAAGTGCAAACAACAAACATGAACTTCAAAATATATCGTTTCGTAGTCTCAACATAATAGTATTTAACCTAATACTGAGTATAAGACGAAAGATTTGTGTTTTTGTTTGTACCGAATAGGTAATGTAATTAAAATACGTTAACGGACATACGTTTAGAACTTTAAATATTCCTTATGCATGCCATACATTATTTTCGTGTAACTTGAAGTATTTTTGCAGCGCACGCGGTGGAAGCATTTTGTCTGACATCTTCAACCATTATAGTCATATTAAACAAAACCTTAATGAATTGACACTTAAATCTTCCTCATATAGATTGAATGGTCAATCTATGGGTGAAAACTGCATGAAATTCAATTCAGTAGTTCATCCATCCATCCATCTATCCATCAGCCTTTTGAGGTCCACTGCTGGACATAGGCCTCCCCTAATCTACAGTAGTTACAAGAACGAAAATGACACGGCGGGTTTATTTCAATAATAAGTAGTATAATGTAAGAGATTCATTAAACTATAAAGCAAAAGCTTTAGAATTAGTTATTGTCTGGTCTGGTCTGTGTAAACTGAAGTCGGATAGCATACCAGACAGACAGATATTCCGTCGAACGGGTGCAAGCTCTCATCGATCTGTCTCGTTTCCAAATCGTACACTATTACATATTTGTTATACTTGTAATACCTACCAATTGAAAAGTATGCAATGATTTGTACAAAGATGGATTTGGTTATAACACTGCTATTTTATTTACTTACCATGTAAATAAATTTTCATAAAAGTCGAAAAAATATTATTTACTTATAATATTACTTATGTCGATCATTTATGACTATTAATAGTTAGAATTTAAATACTCATGTAATTTAATGACTGAAATGATTGTAATTTAAATAAATTGCAGAAAAGTATCGTCCAGAACAGTTAGTTCTAACAAAGGCATTCAGTATAATTTAAATAAACAAAGTAAAAACGCGTAATTTACACTAAACCACAAATAGTTTATAATATAATACAATATAAATACTTATTCTTTATTTGTACACCAGAAATAAATATACAGTAATAAAACAAGGTACGGTATACAAAAGGCGACCTTATCGCTAAAGCAGCGATCTCTTCCAGGCAACCTTATGCAGTAAAAAAGATTTTGTCAAAAAGCTATTTGGTAACATTTTTTATTTGTCACTCCAATTTACAGTATCATTATCATAATGTTCAACAATGAGACATATTTATGATACATGTGGGTAGTAAGAGTAACTCTAGCCGGGTTATTTAAATACACTTGACCGCAGACCGTCTTTGGTCTACATAATTTAGATAAAACGTCTCATATTACAGAGATTGGTCTGGCTCAAGTAGGTCTGATTAAATTTGAAACGATTCAATCTAAATAAGTATCTGAAGATCAGGTAGGTCGTCTCTTTGTGGTTTCACGATTTTACAGCGACAATTTTACAATAAATATATTTTTTAACTAACATCATCGCGGACACCATCGTATTTGTAATACCGATATTTCGACCCAGTTATATAAAATGTTGAATGTGATTGTTTCCTACAATTCAATAAATCAAATAAACGCCTTCACTTTTCACTAGTTTCCACTATATAGGAGTTGTCCCACAATTAAGATATCAAGAGCTCTTACATTTGCTTCATAATGTTTCGGAAATCAAATCCATGACTTGTCGTTTGGAAGAGTTTCAGAATGACAAGCACATATAAAAATTTTAGAAGTACAATTTCCAATTAATTGCATTGAAACAAAAGATCGACACGCATACATACACGCATCGTGTTCTTCATTAAACTTCTACCACATCAATACTTACTTTCATGTTCACTTTCATTGCTGGAGCTAAACCGCTTATTCATCCCGACTGAATGGCAATTAAGCTCTTACGCACCGTCGAATTATCTCGTCTATCATCGGAAAGTTGTGAATTATTTTGAATTGGACTCATCAGAGGTTGCTATCCTGTCATCAGTTGGCCAGCGGTTTATTTATTTGTTTGGCTTGGATGTAATTACACCTCGCGAAGCTGCGACCATCCCGTCCGACTGGTCTTATTCGTATTAATCTGATTAACTAGACGCCAATATAGCGGCTATAAGACATTAATGTTGATTAAAATTAGCACAAAAACAAAAGGTCGTATTGACTCGGCTTTAACTTGTGCATACATACTTTTATGGCTAATAAATAATGTGTTGATTATTGTGTGAATAAATGTATAAAGTACCTATTAATAACTTATAGAGTCTATTATTTAATATATTATAACATTAAGCTATAAAACTAATTCAAGATGAAATCAAAGTGTGTCATTATTAAAACGTGTAAAAGCGAACGAAATAGGTACATTGGTTCGCTTTGCGCTTTGTAATTATACTAGTACCTAACCGCCCTTGCTCTGTTTCGGTTTTCGCATAAATCCCTAATTTATTTATTTTTTAAATAAAGTATAGTCCATGTTACTTAATAACAATAGAGCATACCATTGGTGAAAAAATTCATGAAATCGGTCCCGCAGTTTTTGAATTTATGCATAACTAAGGAACAAAAATCAAAACTTTCCTTTTTATAATATTAGTATATTATTACATGTACCTCCTGTTTCCTAACAATTAAATGTAATTATATTTGTTACTACTAAATACGAGGAAGAGAAAATATCTAAGAAGGAAATGCATGTTGAAGGAAATGTTAACGCATTTGTCAAGACTGTTATTAGTGGTTTCCGACGATCCAACTTAAAGCATATTTTCCTTAGACGACTGAAGCAAGAAAAATACAGCTTACATTTGAGAATATTTTCAAGATTAACAGCAAATATATAACAAATGAATAAACTAAAAGAATTAAAAATCCAAATTCCCATAAATTTTAATTAAATTATTTAACTTATTATCCACAAATATTGGAATTAGAACAAAAAAAAATATTAGTGCAATACACATCAAGTACATTGATATAAATAACAATTACTTACACATTCACAATTTATTGTACTATACTATAGTAAATAGCCGCAACACTGTACGAATGTAAGTACATCTAAAACGCTAAACTTAGACATTGAAAACGACCATCTTTTTACCTACGGTACTTTCTTTGGTATACTAGAATGACCGGCGCTCAATGATCTTTATAAACAGCATGTTTTTGTCAATCTATTAAGCGATCAAACAATATGTCCTACTAAGCAGCTACTTTATACGCGTTGATAGTTGGAAACAGTAGGAATATCAGATGAAGATAGTTCTAAGAAGAGCTATTTGCAAGCACTTTATACACGTGACGCGGCACTCAGCGATAATGGAAGTTTATTGAAAGTATCTTGAACTGTAGTAGACGACAGAGGAGAGGATGCGAATGCGCAAGAGATATTACGACACACCTGCTGATTTTATGCATCCGCCTTAACAGTAAGGAAGAGCGCACATTGTATACAATTTAGGTATATCATAATTATTATTATTATTTTAACTTAACCTGTTTGTGTGGCTCAAATCTTGCTAGCTTAATAATTAGACCTACTTCTTTTTCTCTTAAGGAATACAAATTTTACACATTGATTTAGTTCAAATGTCAATGCATTTTTGTGTCGAAAATCATCGTGAACACTTGCAAACATTTGTCTCCTAAGAGGTCTCCAAAATATTCTTCTAATCCGTACTTGCCAGCGTAGTTGACCATCACTAACATTTTGTGAAAGGAAAGTAGAATTGATGATAAAAATTTATTGCAGTAGTTTTTTAAAGCAAAATTAAACCAAAACAATATTTGCTAAAACTAATCCTAGAAATTGTTAGCAATGTGCGGTGCCCACTACAGATATAAAGAAGGGACGTCGTCAACGTCGGCGATATCATAATAGGAACCCGTTGTAAGATAATAATGGACGTTTAATTTAGTGGCATGCCACTAGGTTTACAGTTTCCTCGTCCAGTGTTTACGTAGACATTATAAAAGATAACATGAGTAAATATTCAGAGCTACTGTAACGGAAGGGCTCTAGGTTCGTTATACAAACTGGTTCCGAGTGATTAAAGGTCTTAATAGTATTAAGGCACTATAGTCTTTATCTTTTTCTTCGCTTATTATTTGAAACTTAATGCACTATTATTTAAAATGTAAGGCACTTACCGTCGATCTGAGATTTCATCGTACAATTTTCGTTTATTTTAAAACTTAAATATCATCTCAGACACTAAATTATTATCTATCTGAACTGTTGTCGCAATAATTATTGTTTTTGCTATCTCATCCTTCTATAGTTTTAAATGTTCATCACTTCAACCCTCCAAATATTGTAAAAGAATAACCCACATAATGTGTATTCAATCTGGCATAAGACTAAGTAACGAGTAACATAAAATTGTGACAACTGCTGTGAATACAAGTATTAAATAATTAAATAAATAAATAAAAATTATGAATGCAAACTCACGACTTTTGTATTCTGTGCGGCTCAGTTACAGGGATCATGGCCAATGCTGGACATCTTTCAAACATGTTTCGGTGTCTGTGTCATTCTCTATTCTATTATAACTGTTGTGTCTATATATTTTAAAACTATTCATCATCATCATAGCCTATTACAAGCCATAGCTGACCTACTGCTGTTTTTGGGTCTCCTCTTACAATGTGAAGGGTAGATAATATCATGAAGACCTCGTAGGTGTGCAGAATTCTCTTACGATATTATTGCTTTTTGAAACCAACGTTCAAACCGTTTACATATCAAATCTTGATTTTCTATTTAATTCTTATTATTTATTTCAATTAAAACATGAAATTAACAGCAACGTGTAAATTCAACATAGTTTCTTACAAAATTAGCTGCAATTAAGATTTTCCTAGCGTGTCAATTAATTGAATTATTGCGATAATATTCGCGTGACCTGTAAATACATTTAATTTCGCAATTAACTTATTAGACCAGCACAAACGAGGGTATAGAAACGCACCCAAGTACCTGTTATTTATTCTGATTATCTTATCAATGCTCTTTGGAGAAATCTAGAAACCGGGAGATTTTATCTTAAGGGATAAAACTTCAAAAGGTGTACGATATTTACATGTACGGTCTTCATTGGAAAAATTGGTTACTAAAGATTTTTTATAATCTCATTAAACAGTACTGTAATATTAGCAGTACTGCAGTGGTTTTTGTTTTGGTCTTCTCTGTATATATTATAAACTAAAATAATGTAATCTGACGGATGTGTGAAAAAGGAATAAGGGAGTTTGAAATAAACGTCTAAAACGAAAAGTCGTTTTCCTATATTATATCTACAAAAACCCTGTATATAATATAGGAGCAGCCCCATTTTCCTACATTCTCTACATTTTCGAAGTCTTTCAATGTCTTCGTAGGTGATGGATTTTTTATTTTAGCAGCCGATAAATGGTAAGTGATGATAGATGGTAAGTGGCAATGAGGTTTTGGAAGGTAAAGCACAATAAGTAAAAGCCTAATTTAAGCAAGCGGGTGGTAGCTTGCCAAGCAGGCTTCAGGCTATGGCCAGAAAGACTCACACTGAGCGAAGTAGCCCATCACTGAAATATAGACAACGCTGTTACATTTATCATTTCGGTCTATGTCTATGGCAACATCAACTTGCTATTTTCAGATCTTATTTTAAAATATTATATTACTTCCACGTTAGACATCTTCCTAAACAACACAGGATATCATTTATGATTATGTAACGCGGGACATTTAAGTCACAATTCTGGGGCATTTCCTCCTGTGTATGTTTTGTAAACATTGTCTTGCAACAGCTCATACATTGGTCCACTAAAATAGAACGCAAATCGCCGCGCAGAAGTTCATCAGTCTTGGATCTATACTGACATATTTCCTGGAACTTAATTACGTACATTCATCTACGTGGCTGGAATGTTTTCGTTCCCATTATAGTATTGCTTAGTTAATCGGTATCAATTAGATACATTTATTCTTACTTCTTAATTATTATTCATTCTTCTTATATTATTCTTGTGTATACTGGGTTCCAATTCCTGTAAAGAAGAACAATTTTAGAGATATTCCTGAAATAATCCTTATTAGGTATATCCTAATACTTATCCTTAGTATTTTTGTGGTATGAGTATGTACCTACTTACATAATTTTCAAATATATCAATCAAGTAATAAAAAATTATAAAGAAAAGTGATTCACAACAAAAGCTTGTCGTTCAAACTCAAACAATTTATTTTGAAAACATCGTTACTTCGTGAAAAGCTCCGAAAGATAACCAAAAATTCAATAAAAACAAAATTTGGGTTCGGAGCGACGTCGCTACGGTACAATTTGGAATTTAAATGATTATTTGGTAAAATTCTCAAAGCTCCACGTCCCTAACTCTACGCCCTACAATAACAAGCTCGTTTGCTTACACAAACCTAATGCGGAAAAGCTACGTTAAGCACTCTCACCATCATCAACTAATATAATCGAGAAACGATGTATACTTGTAGCATGAAAATTATACACAATAATATTTATAATTCTACCCTCTTTTCGAGTCAGAGTAGTCACTTCATTAAAATGGGTTTCAACCCATTAATGGCCCACTATCTAGCACGGTCTCTCCTCATGAGGAGGCCTAGCAAGAGTATGGAGTATACTCTAGGTAGGACCACTCCAGTACAGTGCATTGGTGGAGGGAAAGACATGAAATCCACCTTTATGCATGAATCTAGTACAAAATATTAATGTCATAAATATAGGTAGGTATATACACAATATTTTCTGCTATAAGGTTTTTCCGTCATTACGACCAAGACTAGCATATTGTCCAATACTGCGACAAGCACCTTATCAGACACACTCATTTTGACAAGAGGCTGCGTAGACTTCCTTTTTGTATACCAAAGTAACATAAGGATGAAGTAATTTCGGCGGATAGCATTAGAAAGAATTGTCGTATGCGCGAGGGAACCCTCTCTGTGTTTTTCTTTATTACTCTCTGAAATAATTACAAGCGCCTCTCAGGTGACTTACCTACATGTTTAATACATTCAAGTTATCTTTCTTTCTCTCTCTTCGATATTGGGTGGTAATTTATTGGATGCCTTTAGTGTTGCTGATCAGCTCATTAATCGGTTACTTATAAAAAAATCTACCTCGTGAAACGCTCTATCTATTTGTGAAAACCACAGAAATGTGAAAAAAACCTTATGGAAATCAATGCAGTAGTTCTTGAAATTAGAAATTCGCACTAAGACTTTGTCTTATGACTATAGCAATAAAATAGTAATGAGAATAAGTAATTTCGAATTGTTTTGACCGCAAACTCATGTACGGGAAGCAATAAGCTGTTATTGCAACCACTGGACCGTTTTATCCCAACTCTAGTTAACGAGCATTTAACATCACCGTGGGAAACAATAAATGAACAACCTGATCGTTTCTCCAAAGCCACGAACTACGATGAATCGTCCGAAAATTATGCAATCATAATTTATTAGGTACATACTTTCTTTTACTTTACTTTTACTCTAATTTAATTTAGCTTAAGCATTTCCTCTTCGTTCGAAACATGCACTAAAGTAGATTATTTGGCCCATAACGTAAATACATTTAAATAAGGTTAGAGCCGCTTAGCTCATAAAAGAATAGAGGTGAACTAGTAACCCGGGCTCCTACTTTATTTCCTGAATTATAATTTGTGCTTTTGCAAAAAGTACCTTTAAAAATAAAGTTCTTCTAAATATAGGAAAACAGAACAAATTAACAATGAAAGCGTTACTTTATTACCTTTTCACGACAGAGTTTTACTATCGACATCGATAGCCTGGGAGGATCTATCGAATATGACCTTTAGCCACGAGACACGACCAAGGAAAAATAGGAGTTCTACATTCGACAAGTAAAAAGGGTGTTATAAATAAGTGGCTATCGAGGGCACAGTCAGATGGCATTTCACGACCAAAGAACATTCCGTTTAAACAGATTGTTAAGTATGTACCTACAGCGGTAGTTAGTTTAATTCTCAAAGACCTACAGCGAGAAATAAATATCCAGTTATCTCCGTAATCCTACGCCCTCAAACAAACACGGAATACGTATATAGTACCAATTACTCTATGATGTTTTTCAAACTGTTGAAGTACTCTGTCGGTCATTCAGTAGCGACGAGTAACGGTAAGGCGAACAAAAAAGCTTTATTAGCCGCCAATTAATAGATACCGTTTGTAGCGAGCCGACTCTTATGAAGTTATGAGGTTATAAAGTTATAAACAGAAAAAGTTCAAACGTTACAGATTAATCCAACGCTTGATAACTTACATAGTTACTTTGTATTGATGGTGATGTTACTACCACGTTTCTTTTATAGGAGTATTAATTCACGTAGAATGTAAAGTGACTTAGAAGAATTTACACCTGTATGTGTAAATGTAGTTAAAAATAATGCAGAATATTTCGGCCCAAGAATGATTTGGGGAATTTTCAATTGTTCAAAATTCTTCACTTTCAGATATCCAAAATGTCGGAGACACTAAAGCCAATGTATTCATAGAGGCAGAATTGTTAATAGCACGTTTTCCTCTAATAATCTTATTCCATGTAAAGGTTTGACCAATTTTTCATTCTGTTCAAGTACTGTCCTTCGTTGCATCCTCTATAGTTATAAATATAATAATTCTTCCTATTGGTTCATTTTTCATATTTTTTTTACCGTTAACTTTGTAATTAACCGTCTGTTGTTCCGAAATTACACACAACAATGTAATGGGTACCTAAGAAACCAAAACGTTTAACTGCAGCTATTACAACAACTTTAAAGAGTGTTAAGATGCCTGAATCTAAAAGAAGCTGAAGAATACAATAAAATTACAAAGTTAAATTGCTCAATAAATACTGCAGAACTTCAAGTTACAAATTCTGCAGAACTTGCAATCAAGTACCTACTTAGGTACAAGTGCTGTCGATACAATGTTCGTGAAACATGTATGGCTAATAATAAAACGAGAGCAGTGATCAAAGTTGGAAACCATACATATTATGTACATATGCAAGGAATGCATGATAAGCTACTGTATAGCTAGACACGAGTATCCTTAGGGCGGCGAGACGGCAACAGGTCGTGGGCAAAATATAAATAGAGTTGCTAAAATAACCAACTCAAAGTCATCTTGACGGGAACGTGAAGGGATCCGTGCATGAGAATACACAATTATATCACTTAAAAGGACAGTACCAGTTGGAAAATATTGCTCGATAATAGAATCACATGGATTCCTGACTTTTTATGCTCGGTCTTGTATATTATTAAAATATTTTATGATGATACTGATCAGATATGAAATGGATTTTCGTTGTCTGCGTAAATGAGAGTCGCTTAAAAATTAAATAAAAATGCTTTTTATTTAAATGTTTGCAAATTGCATATATGTAGATAAGAAACTCGTAGCATCTTGTAGTAGTTTATAGTGGTTGTCCAACTTTGATTGTTGTTTTGCATGTTTTTTTATTTGTTGCACTCATATGATCAGAATGTAGCTATAAACACGTTACGTAGGTAACTCGATAAGTTTTGAGACAAGAAAAAACTATACAAGATATTAACAATATTTATTTTACATTTTTTCGAAATACTCTCCTTCATTCTCTATGCAAAGTTCCATTTGCCTAAACCAACAATTAAAACACTTCTGGCAGTATTGATCCAATAGGTCCGAAATTGCGACTTCATAGGCGGCCACGGCCTCTTCGGCACACGACAAAAAAAATCCCTTTTATTTTTTCCTTGGATATCGGGAAACGAAAAGAAATCATAGGGAGCTAAACCAGGACTGTACGGTAGATGGGGCAAGGTTTCAACACCGGATTCCTCAAGAAACGCCTTTGTTCTGAGGGACGTATGTGACGAAGCAAAAAAAAAAAAAAACGCAAAAAAAATACTATTGCTCGAGATGAGGCAGACTCCCCTATCGCTGATTGTCATTGTTGAAGGCTTAATTTTTCAGTTAAACCAAATTTAAAATCATAAAATATCGTAGCACGCAAATGTTTGCGGTTATGCTCCATCGTTGCAAAGAAAAACGCGGGATCCGTCGTAGTTAAATGACTGGAACATCGTATTTTTTAAACCAGCAACCTGGCTATTTGCGTTCTATTTTTAAATAAATTTGCTTTTTAAAAATATATAATACCTTCCATTTTTAAACGAGCATCTCAAAACTTTTCGAGTGACCTACGTAAAACATCAACATTCAAGTAATAATAATTTAAGGGTTATTAAATTTTTTGAGATACTTTATAGAGAGCCTTTTCATTTGTCCACTCTCCTTAGAACAATCGGTGATGATTTTCACATTCGCAATTTTAAAATAGTAGGTACCTAATATGAACCATACAACTTTGATTGTTAAAATTATTTTTAAGTTACAAACGAGCATACAAAGGCTGCGTTCCAGTAGACGCTCACATCGCTCACAACGATCAAAACGCGTTCCACATGGCGACCACGGTCGTCATGGTCGCGGTGAAAACGTCATTGATGACGTCATTAATTTCGCTCACGGCAGTTCACGGCACGCTCAAAACAACCCACCTCACGGGGTGGGTCGAAGTGCCCGTTCCACGTGGGTGTATGATTGTAACGCTCACAAGCTAGTGGAACAGGAAAAACCGCGGTCGTGAGCGTGATCGTTGTGATCGTCTAGTGGAACGTAGGGAAAGTATGACAAAAAAAAACGATAAAATTAAATAAAGAATATCTGTCGTTTCCAAAATGTTTGTAAATTAACATCAGTAACATACAAAGTTGTGTACAGGTTTTTACATAGAACATATGTTACAAGGTGTTACATAAGGGACAGTAAAATTTGCACCCCTCTCTCGAATATTAACATTTTGTTTCCACGTGCTTTGTTAACGAAATGAGATGAAAAACCTCCTGAGGCATTTTGTATAAAACAGTAAATTTGTATATTCATGAATTGATATTTATATCCAGTAAACATTGAGCTATAAAAGCAGCGTAACATAATAAATATAATTTAATATTATGTATAAAGAAAAGAATATAAAGTTTAGAAAGCAGAACAAATACTTAAAACTTGCATACTTATTTAAATTACTTAAATGTATATGTCCAAACTTTATGGTGTGTTCTAATAATTCAAAAGTAATGAATGATAGCTGTCGGTTATTTGTTAAAACACAATTAGTAATCGTGTACGAATAAAATAAAAATATTACATCTATAAAATACGCAGAATCGGTAAAGATTTCGTCACCTAGAGCTTTTGATTTGAGAGTGCCTCAATGTAATTATTTTACCCTAATTACAAAGTTCACGAATAATATGCGAGTAGGTATGTTAGTTAGGTTTTACTTAGTTTTAGTTTGGTTTGACTAAAACAATTAATAAAATATTACTGAATTTGGTATTTGTCATTTAAATTTTACGCTCAGTACTCCGTGGTAAATATATATTTTTTGTGGTGTTATGGTAATTTTGTCTCCAGCTATTCATGTTTTATGTGTCGGTTTCTTGCTTTAAGTTTAAATCGTAAAACACTTGATAACTCATAAAATATGAAAGTGCTTCTCAATTTACCCCTTTTGTAGCCATACCTTTAATTTTATCTACGCGAATAATTTCCTCTTTCAGACAAATAACTTTATTGTTGTTTTGAATATTGTTTGGAAGTAGTATAAATTATATCTATCCCTTTATTGGGGATGAATTTACTTCTTGTGTATTGACTTACTTACCTACTTATCTTCGATCTTTGCTTATTGAGCAAGTATACTAAGATAGTTTCTCTACTATAATCTTTTTATCGAACTTTTCATTATTGAAATCAGAATAAAATTTAATTTCTATGTAATGTAAAACGTCATTATTATTTGTGGTAATTCCTGGTCTAGCTAGGCGAATTTTTATAGATACTTGATTTCGTATATTACGATACATTATTTTCGTATATTACGATAGTGGTTTAGAATAATCTCAATATTAATGTATAGTCGGTAACTTGGTTGTTTACATGTTTGTTCGACTGACTCGTCTACATCAGATTTGTTATGATAATTCTATTTGAAATGTGTGAGAGACGCATAAATAAATATTAACGTAACATCTTACCATGTTTCCGTTCAAAATCCGTATAATATACGATCTGTTAATGTTGTTTTATTAATAAAATCTTCCTGTAACCATTTTGTCGAAAAGTAGATATAAATAGCGAGGACATCCGAAAATAAAACACGTTAGCGATGCGCGACTCTGAATGATTCCAGTCGAATTATTCGACTTAGTAAATCATTCGACTCATTCGAATAATCTATAAAAATTAGTAACTAATGACTTGAGTCGACACAGAGTACTAATAGTACCTAACCTTTCATTCGACTCGGAACTTTGTTAGCGGCTATCGAACGGCGAACTCGGCCGTCCTAACGAAGAGTGCATTATGTCGAGTTTTTAGGCAAATTGACTTTAGACCGTATTTGTAATTACATAAGGTCTTAAATCAAATACCCAAAAACTCGTCGTGAAAAAGTGAGCGTCGAATGCGTGAGCGACTCGACTCTTAAGAGCGGCTATTACTGCTATTAGATTAGTTACTAATTTAGCAGTCGACTAGTCGTCAGCGTCGAATGCGCGAGCGACTCGACTCTTAGAGCGGCTATTAGATTAGTTACTAATTTAGCAGTCGACTAGTCGTCATTCGAATACGAACGTTAGTATATTACTAATATTCAAGTCGAATACGTACATTAGTAGTCGTAGATTATTCGAATAGTGAGATCATTCGCAGTCGCGCACCTTTAAAACACGTCTGTTTATGGCATCAGAGTAGGTGTGACTTGCTCACTAATTTTCAGATGATGTTCTTAATGTTTGCGTCAAACTAGACTTTATTCCCGAATCAATCAGTGACCTTTAGGTATAATAGAGAGATCGAGCAAGTCAACTCCCGTTCTCCCAAAATGACTGAGTTCCTTTCGTTGTCTTTCTTTTTAATGAAAAGATTTTTTCTCAACGATAGAAGAACCAAAAGACTGTAGTTACTGTACTGACTTTAAACTTAATGTAAACAAACTAAGCACAGTGAAGTATGCTTAACTATAGTAAATACCTGTGTTGAGGGGTTCTGAAGTTATTAAGTCAACAACTGCTTTGCTTTATAGAGCACGTTTAGCTTTTATGTGAGTAGTTTAAACTTATCCTTCATGCGCTCGACCTTTAAACCGACACCAATGATCTTAATACTTGGAATTATTAAGCCAAGAAACATTTATACTAAATAGCACTTAATTCAGAAACTTGGCTGTTCCTTTGGTTTTGGGGAATCAAAGAGAAGGAGGAGTGAAAAATCCTCTCGAGAGGATGAAGAAAGAGATTTGAAACTTTTTGGAGATGAATGTTTACTGTTGAGAATTAAAGTTATTTTTTATTCGTTCTAGCGTTTTTAAAGCGGTATAATACCGCAACTGATCGTGGTGGAGACAAAGCGAGGAAATTACACCGGCGATGTGCCTCATTGATTCATTACAATTCAACTTGTAACTTGTAGCTGCCTCCTACTATTATTTATAATTAATGTTGTAGTAACTTCGCATTTGGGTAAATAAGATATGGACAAATCAATTTTGTATTCAAATAATTTTAAAATATATACCTTAAATTTTTGTACCTCTAATATCTTTAAATATAGCTTCAATATTTGTGATGACACTCTTAATTGAAATGACACTTGTTATTATTTTGTGCATGAAAATATTATAAAATGTGTTAATTTTCTTGGTGCAACTTTTAAAATAAATAAATGAACATCATTGCTATCTATTACTATTACCATCCTATTCATTTCGGATCTCCTCTCACAGTTTGAGGGACACTCGACGTAGTATACCGACAATGATAGACATAATTGTTATGATAAACGTAGTCTTTTGGGGTCTTTTCGCTCATACAAACAACATAGGTGACACCAATACCCATGTGCAAACAAACTTAGTCAGTTAAATTGAATGCAATACCCTTAATATTTCCATAGGAATTCGCTTTAATATCACAATGCATTACGTTATAACCACATCCCAGTTCGGTCAGGATGACATTTAGCCATTGGTGCAGGTGAGAGGTGAGGCAAGCAACCACGGCCCTTTCAACTGATGTTCGGTGCGATCAGTTCGCTCTCCGGGGAATTTGCAGTGCGTTGCGTCATCTTGAAAGTTCATTTTATGACCACTTCCAATTCCAACCTCCACTTCACCTAACAATTTACGTTATATTTACTATTATTTATCATTCAATTTTCACACGCAACCTGTCTCGATTAATATGTACCTAAGTATGGGTTTTACGGATAAAGATGTTCAATTGCAGCAAAGATAATGACAACCTGAGGTATTAATGTAGTATAAATAAAAAAATCGTAATGTTAACGATTATTATAACTGCATTCAACCTTTAACTTAGCTATATTGAAAAAATATATATCTAAGATACGAAAAACATGTGTAATACATACTAACAATATTCAGTTGTAACGAATCTCAAGGAAAGTAATGGGCCTACATCCCGCGGTCATTCTTTTGAAATATTAGCCATTTCGAAGACTTATCGATAACAGTTACTTTTACCCGACTATGGTGAAGTCAAAGGGAGGGCTATGATTGTTATGAATTCATGTATGTATGTGATGTATGTTTATTTATTATCGCTGAACTTTTAAACTAGTACATATCGTGAGCAGTGATAGCCTAGCGGTTAGAATTTTGGTCTCCCGAACGAAGGGACCCGAGTTCAAATCCTGGCACGCACCTCTAATTTTCAAATATTATGTGCGTATTAGAAGTTAATTATCACTTGCTTCGGTGAAGGAAAACATCGTGAGGAAACCTGCACACCAGAGAGTTCTCCATAAAGTTCTCAAAGGTATGTGAAGTCTACCAATCCGCACTTGGCCAGCGTGGTAGACTATGGCCTAATACCCCTCACATTGTGAGAGGAGACCCCGAGCCCAGCAGTGGGACAATTATGGGTTGTTGCTTTGCTTTTACATAATATCATCTACTTTAAGAATGAACATGCCTAAATATTCTTTTTACAATCTAGATGACCTGTCTCCTTGCTTCTGGTAGGCTGTTCATATAAAAATAATATTATGAAATAGGTACAGCATCCAGTCGCATTTGAATATATACTAAATGTACCTAATTAATCTAACGCAAGTTATGATAATAAATGACAAGACTCATTTCCTTTGCTCTATTTACCGCATAAGTTAATTAAATCAATTAAATTATTTCTATATGGATGTATTACCATTACCATTAACCGAGTTAGTAATTATATTATACTGTATCTAGTTACTCACTATGATAGCATTTTAATCTTCGTCAACTTAAGTAGCAGTAAGTTATGCAAATATGATACGAGTGGGTCAGTAATGTCAATAAATGCATTTGGTTCAACAGTACGGCACCTATGGTTAGAGCCAGAATGTTAAACAGGCAAGGTTTGAACAAGTGTTTAAGATGCCGAGAGGTCATTTGTAAAGGGTTAGGGGACAAAGCTTTATTTAATTAACGTTCCATTTACGGAACGTTTACATACATACAACCGTTACTGACAATGAGTATAATGATTGTAAAAGTTTAAACTTGGACGCATCTGTTCATATTTCTGGACTGAATCATAATTTAACAGAGGGAGTTTTCATAAGTTATCGTTTTAATCCGCCAAAAGACGAAGTATAATTCGGAATGTAAAAATCCATTTATATCTCAAATTATTTTTCGTATTTCAATAATCTCTTTTACCTTATCCAGGGTTTTAAGACAATACTTGACGATGCTTAGTATTTTCAACCGTCACTAAAATAATTTATTTTCAGATGTAGGTTGCGAACAAGTGAACCATGGCACTTTTCAATGGAGAAACCGTTGAAAAGGGCTACAATACCCATGACCCTTTCACGGCTTTGAATAATGAAACACAATCAGTCACCTTACACGACAGTTGCGTAAAGCTTAAACGTGGAATACTAATTGATTGGTCAATAATCACTATGCCATTTTCTAACATGACTGTGACCAACTTGTCAGCCTTTTTGACTATTAAACGCTTTACGTAAACGTACAACATGACTGCAGTTAGTACCAGAAAGGGCAAGGTATGATGATATCACGATTTCTATTGGTACACTTGCATAAATTACATATTATAATGTTACCAAATTATGTCACTACTACGTGAGACTGTGTGACAATCACACTCGCTAGAAAGAGTGTACGTATATGTATTATAGTAAATTATTACTAAAAATTCCCTTGTTTGGAGTAAATCCTAGAAGCCAGGACATGCCATGGTGCATAGTGGGCAATCTTACAACCTACACAAACTATCAAACATTATCATATAGATTGTAAAAATAGCAGCAGTGTTTATAATCGGCTGATTTTCTAAGATACGAGTAAGTACATTTCAAACGTGGTCTTTCTTCGTGAACCGTGTTCGTTTGTAGAAACATAGATAGGTACGAGCTCTTGGTTTTCCTTCGTGACCGCGCACCTCGAAGGCTGTACCGGATTTTGTAACGTAATATCGCATCGCAAAATGTAAACAGGATTAGCAAGGCAAGTACATTGTTAATTGTTTGTTGGAGTTAATTATTTATTGTTTTCACGTTCATGTTTCACGTTATGTTTTCACGAAAGTTCCCGGGTTCGAATTCGAATGCCGACGAGGTCTGATTTTTATTGGTTCTTTGTGATGCGATAATTATGTAGGTGTACTTTATATGCCACCCGAAGACATAGCTGACTGAAGACGTAGCGACTCCTGATATAAAAATTCTGCTAAAATTTGAGAAGCTGCAAGTTTAAATTTTTGAAGAGGAGTTTGTCAATACATGGTCGAAGAATTTTATATTTTATTATTGTGAGGATGTTACTCTTTCACGCAAAAACTACTCACCGGATTTTCATGAAATTTGCAAACAGGTTATATATATATAACAGGGTATAATTACCAAAAATATACTAAATTTGCATATACATAGGTATGATCTGGATAAGGTTAAAGGGTAATCATTATTCCCGAAAAAACGCGCAAAGCGCTAGTCAAAAATATATTAAGTTAGTTCAAAACTAAAAGGTTTGTTTTTATTAAACTCAACAATATCATTATATCAAGCGTTACATAACATCCACGCTACGATTTAAAATGAGTAATTTCCGGGTAACATTTGCAATACTTATAGCACAGTCATAATTCTAATTTCACTTGCAATTTTCTATTGAGGTCTTACACAAAGGTGCAATGCAACAGGTAGACCAGTAGTGTAATAACTTACAGTGGTCCATCGACTGACGTCGGAAGAATAGTTGATACGGTCTTACATATTACGCCACTTTTGTAGGGTTGCCTGGTGATGCAAAATGGTTCTATAGCAAAATAATTAATTATAGTGCGAGGTCTTAAATAGAATGCGGTTATTTTAAATTATATCTCCGTATGCTCACTCCTCACAGATTAAAAGTTGAAAGTGACAAATCTAGCCTTCATATACCTAGTAGTCGGCCAAAGATATACAGCATATTTTTCATTTGCGATGATTACCTATACATGTTGACACTTGTTGACTTAAGTCACATTTCTTACATTCGCATAATGTGCTAATACTTACATCTACACTAGCAGGCTTCAAAACTTTCACTTCTAAATATAAGGATCTGCGAATATATAAAACATAGAAACCTAACTTACGCTAGAAAATGACCCAACGTAAAAGTACACCAAAGTAGGCGGAGCCTAAAAATTACACCAGACGAGCTGTCAGTCTCTGTTTGGTCGTGTCACAGAGAAGTAGTAACAAACATTCAACATTTATAGATATTTACTACGAAAATGCCGAAGTATGAAGTGAAATGGTGTATTAATCGTGTAGGTGTTCATCAAAAGAACACTAGAATCACATTTCACAAATGAATTTTGTCCTAAATACGTGGATTTTTATTATTTTATTTAAATAATGACAAATATTGACAGCCGTCATGTTTCCCTATACATTGCTTGATAGTTGCTTACAAAATATGTTTTAGTTATAATAAAACGCAATGAATATCGTTCATTTCTGTTCGAACGTAATGAATGGCGTATGCGTTATGGAGGCATCATTGTCTGTAAAAATAGTTATTCAAGTTATGTTAAGTTTAGTGTACCTACTTACTACTTACGGAGTTTTACGGAATCAGCTCTTTACTTTATATATATGCAAATGTCCAGTTGGTTTGTCCGTACGTAACACTTATAATAATTGTAATAATGCTACATACATTGAATAGTGTAATTGTTTGATTGTGATAAAAAATCATACATTCAAAACTGTTCAGCATGGTGTATAATCGTCTGGTTATAGGTTCCCAAAAAATGGTTGTCTGTAAAGTCGGTTTACGGACGGTAGTTTAACGTGACAACGTCATGACACAACATTGATGAAATGATTGCATACTTTTATACATAAAATTGAGAACTTCGGTCGATCGTAGCCGATCGTGCCTCTCTATCGCTTGTTCCGCGCTCTCGCTCGCGCGGAACGGGACAATGAGTCATGTTTATTCGTGCGTGCGCCCGGCGTTCATCGTTATAATAGACGTTATCACGTCAAAGAAAACAAAGCGCAGGCTAGAATAGACAAAGGCAGTTCGGTTAGAAAGACAGGAATGTAACTGGGACCCTAAACATCAAACAAATCAATTAAACTCTCAATAATTATGCTCCATACATTTAGGTAATGATGACTTCTATGAGTCTGAAATCGGAAATCGAGGGATACCTATCTTCAAATTTTATAGGTATCTGTAGTGTTTGTTGTGCGTTAGTTTCAATAAAGCTCGAAGATGGTCCCGTAACGATTACACGGAGAAATTAAATAATAATAGAATATTATAGGTAAACAGACTTCAAAATTGAAAAATAATACGTGTATGCAGGCCCTCAAGTATAGACACAAAGAAATGAAAGGCAGCCTGAATTGATATTATTAAGTGTATAACAAGCAATACTTAATTATTTTTTCAGTTTAGAAATCGGCCTACCTATTATATTTTTATATTATTACTAGCTGACCGAGCAAACGTTGTTCTGCCAAAAAAATTTTAAGGGGTAGGGGGATGAAAAAAAGATGTTTGATTCTCCACCCTAGCCGATATTCACACTAAGATTCACGAAAATCGGTCAAGCCGTTTCAGAGGAGTTCAACTTCAAAAAAGCGTGACACGAGAATTTTATATATTAGATCTAATTTTTGTGTAACACTTGGTGACAGACCCGTATTAGAAACGTCATTAAATATGGATGTTATATTTTAACGGCACCTTACCATTTATTATTTATTTATTTATTACTGCAGACACATCCCCGCGCTATGGCGCACTTTTAATTCAGAAAAGCCTGTCTATACTCGTACATCTTTGGTATAAACAATATTATTATTATTTTGTGGTTTTCAGTTCGGTTTTTAAAATATTTTTATTTGTAAGACCCAACCTTAACCTTGAGGAATTGAAAATAATCATAAATATGTTTTGATTGCGATTACTAAAACAATACCGTTTCATGATATTATAAATCTTTAATAAAAAAAAATCCAAATTCTAAATGATAATTATTTGCTGTTCTTCATTTCGCATAACATCATCCTCCTGTGACCTTTCGTTGGTCGGAGAGCGGGCAAGCGCTATACAAATCGATCATTACCGATTTTTCCCGACATTTCATTCTAGTTGCCGACGTACCGAAAAATTATCTGTTTTTACTAGGAGTTATGTTTCTATGTTTTCTATATTCGCAGATAAGGATAACAAATCGATGGTTAAGTCACTCCATACGTCCCCTTTCTCCTCTTCCTAGGCTGATTTCGTTGACCGACTGTAGAATAGAATCCGCTAGTCTATGCTGCAGGTCTTACATTCCAGAGTTGTATTTATTTGATTTCATAAGTTATTGGCGGAAGCTATTGCAATGCACACGCACCCTTGTATGCAATTTCATATCGTCATAGATTGATATGATCTAATAATAGGGAGCTATGATACGCAGGCGGTTTCATTACTGCTTGTCTGGCCAAAGTGTATTTACCTACTTAGGTACATGGTTTTATTTTGAGTTTTATTTCATGGAAATAAAATTTGCTAAAGTGTAGATATATTTAAGAAGTGAAGTAAAGCGTTATATTGAATGTTTGTTTTGACAATTCACTCATATCATAACTCCAGGAGAACGAAGTAACGAAAGATTGTCTTACTTCTTATATTATCTTAAATTGGTAGGTACATTCTCATCTAAGTCTATTAATCCGCACTTGGCCAGCGTGGTAGTCTATGGCCTGTACCCCTCACATTGTAACAGGAGACCCCGAGCCCAGCAGTGGGACAATTATGGGTTGTTGCTTTGCTTTGACCTGCTCGCTACATCTAATCTTTTTTTTATCTTTATGAATGTTCTATGTAAACAATAAAATAGATATAATTATGTATCTGTGTTTTTATTGTATAGGTACTTACTTTATATTTTTCTATATTAAAAAATCGATCACACAGCTGAATATCCCTTCCTAAGAGCTAAGAGTAAATGCCCTTACGCAAAAAATGCGTAAATATCTACGCGTCGTACAAAACAAATGAATCGACGGTCGTTTCTGTAACTTTAATACAAGTGCATTGAGCGTGTTCAGCGGCGCATACGTCGGTAATTTACCAGACGCGAGTGATGACACAGAAACGACATGCTCTGTTATATCGGAATGCATGTTGGTTGAGTAATTGTGACTGGATTTATACCCGATTCGACATAACGAATCGACTGCGTATGACACGGGAATGTGTACAAATGAGCTTGGTAAATATTTGGGGGAACTGTCAGTTACCATCACTTGCCAAAATGAACACTTGGCTGTATTTTTTTCCGTCTCGCTGTAACCGTGATCAATTGGGTCATAATTATCATGAATGAGGTCTGAGCTATCTTTGAATGCATAAGCATTTGGGTCAGTTTTATTGACAGTAAGAAAGCACCGTTTCAAAGTTGATTATAAAAAAGAGGATAGTAACTAGCAAAGCAGGCACAGAAATGTATCATAGTGGTAGAGCGTGGGACGGGATTAAATTGGGTGGTACATACAAAACCGAGCAACCTCCTATAAAAAGGACGCTTTTTTCTCGTCCATTGTTCAGCATGAGCAATTTGAGATTACTAACATACATAAAGAAGACTCATTCTTATGGACCTTCTTATGTCCCAGGATAGCTAAGTCTTCATAACATTATAGGGGTGAAAGTAATATCAGCCTTTTACAAAGTAGATCTCTGCTAACATTGAGGTGCCTTAAGTATTCCATTTCTCTGTCGAAACGCTTTAGCTAATATCATAGACTTCGCTAATTAGTCACTAGATTGCACCAAAATAGAGTAGGAAATGATAAGAGATCCAAATAAAAATAGTACAGTAGATCTACCGAAAGCGCAATTATTAAGGTCAATGACCAATCGATACAAAATTTGCGACGGCATTTCGCGAGCTTCAATCCACTTTGCTGATAAGAGCCCGTGTGCAAACTTTATTGTTACGATACGATCCCACGAATTTAACAACATGGGCTTGGTTTTTACAGTATCTAGTACATACGTATACTTTTTTGTTTGTAAAAAACTAGTGTCTGTCTTCTATATGTTATCTAACTGATATCATGATCTTCTTCTGTAACTAAACATTACTATCTTGGATAAACGAAAACCTTTGGACGTGATCTACAGTCTACACACTTCGCAAAGACAAATGAACTTATCAAAAGTACATCGCTAGTGTGGAATGTAATTATTTTGTGTTATGAACGGCAGCTCAGGCAGTCTCGTACAGAGTCTGAATACACACACATTCACAAACTAACACCCCCACACGAATTTGTAGAATAGAAACAGGTCATCAACCTAACGTAATCCAATAAAATTGTCCGTCCTCATCTTTTCAGCTTACAGCCGAATACTAATGAAAGACTCAGTTCATGAAATACGAAGTCACGTTATTTTGTATAAAAGCATAACTCGGCATAAAGCAGCAGGACCGCCATGTTTCTTTTGTACCCAAGGTCATAAGGGTTGGCACGTGAGACGAAATAGTGTAAAGTCATTCTCTCCCAACCAACATTCTTTATATTCATTGTTTATTGTGATTGAATATGTATGATCCTTGCGGTGGGAATACCCGTGTACTGCATAAAATATCTTCGGAAAGTTGAGACTCTCTTATTGGGAGCGAAATCAGTCCGGTCTGATCGAAATCAGGATTTTACTTTGTAATTTATTAATATGAAAATCATTACCAGGATAATGTTTGTAAATAAATCTTAATAAACAGGTAGGCTTAAGTTTCAAAGTGGTGAATATTTTACCCACCTAGCTCTGGCTACCACCCTCTTACTAAATTCGCCAGTGAAATGTTTTTTACATGTTTTGGTTGCAACGGAGAGTGAAAAATAATTACTGACGCTGCATCTTAGAAAAGCGTTAAGCGGCTTAAGCCTTCGGCAGATGCCCATAGGCCATAGGCGATGAGGCCACTACCGTTAGTCGGATCAGTTCGTTTGTCGATTTTTTCCATAAAAAAATGCTTAATATATGCACTTCACTGTATACAATATGATATTGCATGCATTACCTATATCAAAATGACAATATTGAGGCAACACAACAATAAATGCATGAGCATGAGAATTTAATGAGATATTTATAAATTATAACATAGTTTTATAAAAAAGTATTATTAATATATTACATTTTAATTTCGTTTCTGTTTTTTATTTCACATGCAATGCCTACATGTCTTCGCTCCAGTAATTCTTGTTGCTATAAACGAGATACCTCATTATCTATTATAAACATTTTATACTTATTGCGATATCTAACCGTTGCGCAAATATAAATTACAGTTTAGGAAACAGGGTTGGAAGGTGTCCCTTATAAAATAACGGTTATTTCCCTCTTAATGCGGGACAATTTCCGCCGAAGCTCTGACGACTTCCGCTGATATCAGATACATTAGCGCGAAAAATATCGCTAAATGTAGCAATGACTTAGCGTCGCTCGTCTAAAGTCTCTTTGACTGGTATTAATATTATCCATTAGAGTAGATTTTCATTTGAGATACGATAATCTAGTGAAGTTTCCTGTTTTCTTACTTCTTGGTCCCTGTGATAACTGAGGATGACGTATTTGGAGCAGTTACAGCTACGTTTCATAGTAAAGTTCAGACTCATCTTATTCTCATTTAATTTAAAGTTTTTGCTCTCAAAAACAAAGGAACTTTAATTTTGTGTAAATTTTCAATAACTAGAATGATGTGTGTTTCAAAATGGGTGTGTTTTCTCTCTTTCCTCATTGAGTGAATTAGCGAACCTGGTAAATGTTACAGTCAAGATTATACTCATGATGTCTCCTGATAAATAAGACTGATGCGATGGCCTCAGGTTCTGCTACTCTAAGTGCTGGGTTCTATAAACCAGTTTAATTTCGATGACACTCGCTCTATTGCTATGATTATTTTATTGGCTATCTTCTGAAATCGTCGTATACCTGTTTTAACTTTTTACCTTTCCGCTTGGCTGGCACTGCATCAGCGATTCCGATGGTATTTCTTAATATCTATGCAGCCATGCAGTTGCCTGTCGTGTAAAAATACTCGCTGAATATGGGATAGTTAGTAGGTTAGTGGAGGATCGGTCTCATTTTAATTTGTACCTCATATTATGTTTAAGCATGCAGTATAAAACTTAGCCTACTTTTAAAGCTGCTTTACGTTGGCCTATTTTATAATGATGTCAGAAGTTAAGGTACTCGTAGGCGCTGACTTTATGCACCGGGCATGTTGTTAATTCTTTATCTACATTTTTCTTGCATTTCCTTTGTTCCTGTTTTTCTTTCCTTCCTTTCCCTTTGCGTGCAATCCTTTGCGCCTGTGTTCCAATTTTACTGAAGTATTTTGACATTCTTGAATCTTGCACGCCGTGCACATTTTATGTACATACCTAAGATTTTTTATTTATCTTGACTGTTTATCTTCTTCATTTTAACTTCTATCAATTTCAAACATACCAATTTTTGTTTCAATCCTAATAAGGTATATAGTTAAAGTATAATGTGCTTCATATTCAATATATTTTATATAATGAACGTCATCTGAATACGAGGAAAAAATAACATAAATCGAAAAAAGAAGATTAGCAAGCAAAGCGAGTGGCGTGTTCAGCCATTAGCGCGCCGTCTCCGCCATTGTGGAGCGACAGTTCAGCGACAAATCGACCCTTTGTTGTCGGTGTTGCGACACACGCGATACAGCGGCCGATTATCAAACACTGTCACTGGCCAAGTGGTGATATGTTTCACAATTAAAATAAATGTAAATAAAATTGTCTAAAATCTTAGTGATTTTAAGACAACGCGGGTAAGCTGTATAATGTCACTCGTTCAATGTTCATCTACATTGTCATTGGCCTTTATGTAAATATAAATTTAAGCCATTAGGTATTATGTAGGACATGTAAGTAACATGGCATGTCCTACATATGTATATGCTAGATCCTCCTCCTCGCGTCGTTGTCCTCACTGCTGAGGGACGTGACCCCCTCCACGGATCACCTTCTCTTTGACGACGTTGCGCCATCGGTTCCTGTTACCGGCTGCGTGTATGGCCTCATGAACTTTGCTACCTAATGTGGTGCGGATTTGGTCTGTCCAGCGAATTGGGCTTCTTCCTCGACGTCTTTTCCCTTCGATCTTGCCTGTGACGACAAGCTTCTCGAGGTTTCCTCCGTCTTTACGAGCGATGTTACCGAAATATTCAAGGACTCTTTGTAGGCAGATGGAAGATAGCCTCTTGGTTACTTTGAGGTCCTTGAGTATCGAGACGTTTGTACGTTTCGCCGTCCAGGGCTATGCTAGATAATTTTGTAAAAAATATGTGATCAATGTACAGCATGTTGGTACTAACAAATAATAGATATAAAACTTATAATTTTCAATGCAGAAATAAGTAGAACCGACCTTCAATCAAACTGTTTTGTCACAGTCGATTAAAAGCGGGTTGCTACTTGGCCGGCAACACTTTTGTTACCTGGAGTTGATGATGTGCATTATGGTATGATTCAACTTCTTATACCCTAATTAATTAAGTTAATTTGTTACTATAAAAAGCACATCAAAATAATCACAAAAATTTCACGCCGATATCGCCTTATTTCAGAATACACCCCAAGATTTCGTTCATTGTTTGCTGCCTTCATATTGTCTTACGAAAGAGCGCTTCCTCTAACGCGCTTAGGTTAACGATATAATTTGGCGACGATGTTGTCAGCGAAAATTTGATTCGAAGGAAACAATGTATTCAAGGCAGTATTACTTATATTTATTACTTTATTATTTCAACATGCCTTTGCGTTAACTAATCGTCTGTTACCTACTTGTTATGCACAATTATTTATTCCGAGAAAGTCATGTCTAGTACTCGAATATGAAACAATTGCTTTCCAAATATTAAGGCTCTATGATACGTACTTTGCAATTTTATAATGGGTTATAGTGTGCTTTAGCTTTTCATCTCGTACCTGCAACGAAATTCATACAATCCACAAAACCACGGAAATAAATAAAGGCTTACATAAGTTTAATGAAAGAAAATAATGTTTAGTATTATTTCATAAATAAATTACCAACATCCATATTAATTCAGTAAGTAAGCTTAGAATTTGCATGAACAATGAAGTTTCAAGGATTAAAATATTTAAATAGGCTCTGAGTTAATTTTACCTGGTGGAGCTAAAACTCCACCAGGTAAAATGTTTCATTTTAAAATGAATTAAATTAATATCGTAACCTAGTTTTGTAAGAAAGTATCATACCACAGATTAAATTATATTCATAGTATTGTGGTACAAACTCTATTTTATGGGATAAATAAGCTATAAAGGTCCATGTGTTAAGCCTATAAAGATTCTGCTGGATTTCATCATAGTTAGAGAAGAGTTAGAGTTAGGAATTTTAAGTTAAAATAAATAATTTCTTTCTTTCTGCATCAGTGATGCCTTTGGTGTCGCTTATGTCCATGGTCGAGGATAGCCACTTACGGTACCATCAGGTGAATCGTCAGCCCATTTGTGGGGTAGGTATTTCAAATTAGTATTAGAAACAAAAATAAAAATTGTAAGTTAAGTTGGAATTTTATTGGATCTACTTATATCGAAAATTCTTTCACTTACTTAGTGTGTTTTTAGACTAGAGAAGTCTAGTTTTTAATCTCCATCTCTTCTTTCTTAATCTCTTTTCTATAAATAGTTTAGGAAATAAGGTGAAAACCGTAATAAATTCTAAGTAAAAATTAATCTATACAGTAGTAAAAACTGCATGAAAATCTATGCAGCAATGTGGGCTTTCCTAAAGCGCAAATAAAAAATACTTAATAAATAGGTATTACTTGAAAAACTGATATCGAATATTTCGAATTTGTAACGCCCGCACCATTCCCGCGGCATATTTTGTTCTAGTTTTTTCCTTTGCGTTCTCACATAATTTCATATTAGCGTTTCATCACACCTCAGCCGATAATAAAAATATCTAATAGGATCTTTGATGTAGATATTCGAATGCAACGTTTGTATGTAAGTAATTACCAACGCAAATGAACACACGTTGTGCCTGTGATAGTATCACGAACCCATTATACGCATGTCATTAACTGTTACATCAAGGTCGGAGTACCTAGTTAGGAAGTTCATCAGGAATTCCAAGCAGTTAACACCTTGGCTTCACTTGTTGCTATGTTGCCTGAATTATGTTTTTAAAGAAGAATACATACCTATGCGTGGTTTAGTGGGTAGGTACATATGTAGCACCTAGCCACCTACTAAGAAAGTGAAAAATAAAGTAAGGCAATATCTAACATAGTGTAAGTAGCTATAATGTAGCTACATACTTATAGAATATAGGTACATAGTTAAGCTAATCATGATTACGTTGCATGCAAAATTAATTACATACATAGGTATTGTGTAATATTTTAGTTTTTCAAAAATGTATCTTCTGGATCATATCTGTGGCGTTTAGATAATCTCCAGGTAGGCTAAGGGTTCACATTAAATGATAACACAGGAATTCACAAGTTAACACGCAGTCAAGATAAACTCCGTTCGTGCCGCGTTGCCAGTGAGTGACACAGAGTAGTTTGCTTGTCAGACAGTGTCACAGAGTAGCATCACTGTCAATACGTCACACCTCTCCCTTTTTATTTAATTTACTTTTGTTTTACATCAATTACTTAATTCTTTACAATTTATTTATTCCGTTCAGCTGAATGAAACTACTTTCTCATTTCAACAACGAAGTTTCTAAACTAATGAACTCTAACTTTATTTTGGATCCTTTTTATACTTTACTACTTTTCATCTATGAGTTAGCATTAATAACGTTGTTATTTTTCTTTGTTCCTTCTTCTCATCCATTAATAATACTTCAATGATCTCATCTCCTTTTGTTTGTTTTTTTTTTTCTGGGCAATGTGTTTCAGCATTGGCACTTCATGTGCGCATAGGTGGCTCGCGGTGACATTATTTTACCGCATTGCAGTAGGCCTGGAACAGTTGAAATCACTAACGAGAAATATTTCCTAATTCAGTGCTAATCTAACGCATAACATATTTTGTCTACTGTTAATTAGTATTAGCGTTCCGTAGTTAACGTTCATTTTTTTTTATATATTCACTTTTTTTTTAACCTTAACAAAATTTAGATTCAATAAAATCATTATTTAGGTACACTGTTGTTAATACAACAAGTATTACCAACGTCTAAGGCAGTGTTGATATACCATTACCACTCTCGTATATTTACCATCTGATTTTCGACACATGCATGCTAGTGATGCTCGTCTGATAATTATTGTTGACAAGTAATCATTGACAACACAATACATTACTTCTTTATTTTCTTGATGGTAGTGAAGCGATTTATCTAAACTCCCACGTTTATAGTTTATCGAGTTAACAGATTACATAACTAAGATCATTCAGGCTGATTTTATTTAATAATTTAATGGTCACATTCTTCGTGAATTAGGATCATCATTAGGTAGGTACTAGGTAGCCATTTAATCGATTAAAACTTCTCAAATGAAAATCGATTGTTATAAAAATCGAAATAGCATATTGTTGACATCAACCATTGAGTGTGTCAAAAGAAAAATACAAATTGGGCATACCCCGAACATTATTTTAATTATTGCTAAATCGCTTCCTGCGCCTGTGCGATGTTAAATGGAAATATATTTATTATTTTATATAACGATATTGAGATAATTGGCACTTCTCATGAGTATACTTTGTTTCGTTCCTGGACAACGTTTTCATGCTTCCAAAATAGGGATTATAAGAAACTGAACATACTGAAACAAAAATAATTATTTTTAGGGCCAGTGCCCCTTGCGATTTAAATGAAATTATGGACCTCGTTTCTTCCAAAATAGAGTTGTGTACATCAATGTAATTAATTCGTTATTATCTGAAATTGAATATACTGAAACAAAATAATTATTTTCACGGCTAGTGTCCTTTGCGATTTCAATGAAAATATAGACTTCACTTCTTCCAAAATATGTAGAGTTGTGTACATCAATTTAATTAATTTGTTATTATCTGAAACTGAATATACTGAAACAAAAATAATTATTTTCATGGCACTAATTATTTTCATGGCCAGTGCCCTTTGCGATTTCAATGAATTCTTGACTTCGCTTCTTCCAAAATAGAGTTGTGTACATCAATGTAATTAATTCATTATTATCTGAAACTGAAAATACTGAAACAAAAATAATTATTTTCAGGGCCAGTGCCCTTTGCGATTTAAATGAAATTATAGACCTCGCTTCCCACCTCCCTCAACGTAAACTCACCACCGGTGCCTCACTTTTTCAAGCGTAGGCTAAAGTTGGTGTTTTCAGTATCTTTATTTCTTCCAGATTCTTTGTTCTTGTTGTCTTGATGTATTATTTTTTTGCTATTACCATTAAAGTTGTTAGTTTACTACTTGAACTTGGAGAATTTTATTGAATATATTTTATTGTCTTTCTTAGTACCGACAAATGTCCAGACTACTAGTTACGTCTGTTCTTATTAAAGACGTCCGTTATTAGTACTTGTCTGACACAATTGTCTACTACTTTCCTCAACTACATCAGAGGAGTTTTGTTACTACCGTCCTTATAAGTGGACAATTCTATTAAATATATTTTATTGTCTTTCTTAGTACCGACAAATGTCCAGACTACTAGTTACGTCTGTTCTTATTAAAGACGTCCGTTATTAGTACTTGTCTGACACAATTGTCTACTACTTTCCTCAACTACATCAGAGGAGTTTTGTTAGTACCGACACAATTGTCTACTACTTTCCTCAACTACATCAGAGGAGTTTTGTTAGTACCGACCAACGAAACGACTACTAGTTATGTCTATGCTAATTATAGACGTCCATCCTTAGTACTGTCCATTTACGTTGTCTACTACTGGCCTCACTTCACCAGAGGCATTTTGTTAGCACCGACCAACGATAATCAGACTACTAGTTACGTCTATGCTAATTATAGACACCCATCCTTAGTACTGTCCATTATCGTTGTCTGCTACTCATGTCTCCTCTCCATTTTTTCTATTTACAAATTCAGATTTGCTAGGAGAATCAATGACATTAAATATTCATAGATTAATTAATCTACTTTAACCACATGTATATATTTTTAGTTCAATACATCCCAACGGAATTATTCTAGGAAAATATAATACCCCAGGACAGCGTCTGTCTGTGAGCCAACTCTCCTTTCAATCCGCATAACCGTCAGCGCGATGGTAATACAAACATCCAAACAGTCTTTTGTCACTGCTCTATTATTGATATTGTGTTTGTCATATGATAATACTTCCTGTACTCTATAATTTAATTCCAATATCAGCTGTAAAAGAAACATAGGCAAATCACGACTTGGTCTGGCAGACGTTGCTCTGTTTAATTTCCCATTATTTCACTTTTCCTTTAATAGGTAAATTATGTTCACTACATTCAATAACTTTTGCTATAGTTGCGTTTCAGTGTCTCTAATCGGTTGACTGATGCCTTAGGATTCTGAGTTGAGTAGTATACTCCATGCCTTACTTTTAAGCTTTTGCTATTTCATGAATCCAATATCTTTAACAGTTTAGCTGGACCCTTAATATTCCACATCGGGTAAAATATCAGGAGTGTGCATCATACACTCATCACTTGATATGTATTTATCATAATATACATCACATCGATAGCTTCCTCTATTGAGCGCTTACAATTATTAAATTAAATATTGATACTCTACATTAGCAAGTCCAAAACTTTACTGTAATCTTTGAACCATCAAAAACATTTAAATATGAAAATATTCAAATAGGGTCATTCAACCATTTCCATTTTTATTTTAAATTGGGGTATAAATCATACAGGGTTTACTTGTTACAATTTCTGCAATCATAGATTTATTTCTGGATACTGCAACATACAGTTGCTAACGTGATTCACAAATTAGGTCAACGCCATCTATTAACGGCATAGGGTACAATTATATTTAGTTGTTAGCGTGATTCACAGAGTTGGTCAACGCCATCTATTGACATTATCGTGGTTACAACCTAATATCTAAGGTTATAATAACATCAAAATAATGATGTCACATAAACATAATTAAGGTATTCATTCTCTTAATTTTGTTAACTTATACATGAAATGTTACTCGGTTACCAATGTTAAGATTGTCATCCTGCTGTTCATGGATCTCATTATTCACAATAATGTCATGTTTTCAGTATTGTTTCAATTTATTACTGCTATTTTTTGTTATCTTGACTATACAGAGACAACAACAATAAATAATTTAACATCTTTATTTACAGTCCAAATTAAGTTCTTGTTAATACAAGACTGCTTTTCCAATAGATATTGTTAAGTACCTACATATTATATTATTACTATTTATTCATACTTTATGAATTTGTTTCTTGTTGATCCGTACAAATAGATGTGTAAGTTGGTAACAGTATCACCACAATTTTAATGTTCTATTTTATATAGTTATATTTTTCATATTATGTCATTAATAGTTATTAGTCTGCGATGCCATTAAAAATAGTTTGTGATTCAAAAATTAATATTATTCTTGCAATACAATTATAATGCTGCAAAATATTTCTTTTTAACAAGGTTAAGAAGTCACAATGACATACAACATTTAATTGAATGGATAACAATAAATAAGGAGACTATTTACAAATTATTTGCTTGATTGGTTACTGTAAAATTTAATTTAATAATAATACTGACACATGTGTCCAGTTCTATGTATGAAGTCAGTATTATCATTTGTTTAACCTTGCAGGTAAGACTTTGTATAAATATGTACTAGAACACAAATAGACTTGCTCACAAATAATAACAATAAATACCTTCGTCTCACTTTATTCATCTTTGCAGATTATTATCAAAGTGTAATAAGTATGTGGTTTCCCTGGAAATCTATATCATACCTGATGACATACATATGATAGGAGAGTGACAGGTAAATATAGGTATAGTATTAACTACAATACGAGGACTTTGATTATGTTAGTTCACCCGTACTGAAGTCATTCAACCTTTGTTTTGTTGCATCTTTATTTCTTTTCTCAGAGACATATTCCCTTATTTATGATGTTTTTTTTTTTTTAGTAGTAGTAGGTGGTATCTCACAATTTTTCAGTTTCAGTAAAAATAAATAATAAGATTTCAGTGTGACCTTACCTCACTTTGAAGATGTCATTTGATAGATTAACCAGGCAACAGCTGTACTGGTTGTCATGACATGATGACAAACATGAGTAATATTCATTTATCTTTCCAACTGATAATTTCACTTTTAAATTACAGGAATATTTCCAAGATATGGTTACGTACTATGATTTATTAGCCGTAATTACATTATACCTTTACGAGTTGTGCTATCGTTTGTTTTCAAGCAACCCCTCGATATTGGATCACTACTTACTCACTTGTTTACGAATCACTATTGTATTTCAAGATCAATTTTAGGTTATCATTAACACCACGCGTAGATGCGGTTTCCCCCCTGTTTGATTTAAAAAGAAAGCCACATAAAAATTTAAATAAAATCCTCGTTGCCACTTGTGGCGTTTAGATAATCTCCAGGTAGGCTAAGGGTTCACATTAAATGATAACACAGGAATTCACAAGTTAACACGCAGTCAAGATAAACTCCGTTCGTGCCGCGTTGCCAGTGAGTGACACAGAGTAGTTTGCTTGTCAGACAGTGTCACAGAGTAGCATCACTGTCAATACGTCACAATATCCTTTACATTACTTTTTGCTTGCTTGAAAGAGAGAGAATTCAAACTCCACACGTCAGAGTTTTAGGGGTGACTACCGAAAGCATTTTCATGTTTATAGCGCGATAGCGGCATTAGAAATCTTAAGAGAATAATTATTTTACAGGTCAGTCATGACCCATTAGACGTGAATAACTTTATGCTAATGTAATTCTAACCTACCTATTCAACCTACAAGAAGCGTTTACGAAAACATACCATAAATATAAAGAGAGGTAGCTTATTAATATTATGTTACACTAACGCACCGAAAACACTCATTGGGCGAAAAAATAGCTCACAATGCGTTGTAGCATCTGTAACGTCGAATAATGTAAAGTACCTATTCGTGTATGGTATTATTTTAAAGCCTTCTGACTTTATCCTTACAAAAATGCGTAGACCAGGTATGATAGTATATACCTAAGTACCCATCATAATTATTTTAAACATGGCTGTTTATTTTGCAGGTTTACAGTAGTTAAGTAGATATTTAAATTTCGAGTAAATTTTAAGGAAATTAATACGTGTACACAGACAATTTAGTATGTAACTTTTTAGTTAAAAAGTTAACTACTTAATGACTTAATACGTGTAAACCGAACATTTCATAATGAGTTAGTAAGTAACATTACAGACAAAAAAGAAAATATGTAAACCTACTCTTAACGGCAGTCTTATAGGGCAGTAAATCATATTATACCTAGTTAAATTTGTACGCAACACATAAATGTTACGTCGTTTATTTAAAACTTAAAGAGCAAACAAAAGACAACTACGTTTGGGCGATAAAAGGTCTAAACGAGCTTAGAACTTTAAAATAAAGGAGGCTTTACAAACAACATCAATTGGCTATTTCTACTATCATGTACCTACCTAATACGTTGATGCTGTCTATTAAGATAAAAATTTAGTCGATGATGTCTATGGTAGATACTTGCTTTTATTAAAGTGAAAATTTTATTCTATCACCCAAAAATTTTTCGTCCATCTATCGCATGTCGCATTACAGCCGGCCCTGGACTAAGAATATTAATGGAGATTCAATGATTTAAATAAATATTGCTGGATAAATATGCGTCTATCATCTAAAATTCTAAGTGATTGTATTAATGATATTGTATTCCGTACTGTAATACACAAATTGTAATTTTTTATAATTGAATATTTTGTCTACTATTGATTTCCCAGTATCATTCCCATTTTTCAATAATTACGTTAAGATTAAAAACGCAATTTTAATACCCTAATCAAATAATTTTCTAATTTTTTTTTAGTTAAATGCCTACAAACCGAAAAAAGTTTTACTTGCATCGTGGTAATAAAAGCACACTTTTAATGGTTTTTTTTTGGTTGCAAGAGTGCAAAGAGCAGGAAACCAATCAATTTCAGTAAGTAAAGTATTGCATATTTGTTTGCTTGATTTAAGCAATTACAAAGAAAAAAAAAAGTAAGTGACTGCAATTCGGTTATGTTAGATACTATTATTTTGATCCAAAAATTCATTTTAGTTAGGTACCTACACAAAGGTCAAAAATTCGACTTGATCGAAAATTTTAAGCACGCGAGTAGTTGGTATTTATTTTCAATGGAAAAACAAAAACTTTTTTAAATTTTATAACACGATTAAAAATAAAAAACAATATTTACAAAGCAATTTTTTACGATTCAAGTACCGAAGTGGAATAATTTGAAGTCCTTTGAACCTTGAACTATCTGATGTCCTCTCAAACTATTGTTAGTGGAATTAGCCACCTGGTGCTATAAACAAAGGACGGTGCAAGGGCCGGATCCGACTCGACACGTGTGGCTTTTCAAATATTACACAACGGGACTTATCACCTCGTATTTTGATAAAAGTTTCTTGACATTCTCAAATGTATTCATTTTCATATATGTTTGTATGGTATATTTTATTATGACATGATTATTATCATATTTTCTGAAGATATACTTTACGCTCCATGCGTTTGGAAAAAAATATGAGAGTAAAATTTTTAGGATGCGACAGCCAAAAAGCGACATGATGAAGTGCGTGATACTAGGCGCACATCATTCGCTAGAGTTGTTTTGGATGCCGGGTCGTGGGTGCGAGGGAGAGTTAATTATAGTAAGAGGTAATGAATAAATATTTAGTCAACGTCAGGAGCCTATCGAAAAAGGTGAAGAATTTATTTCAACCATTCGTCATGTCCGTCCGTCCGTCTGTCCGCCCTTCTGCCGTTTGCGAAATATTTGGCTTTAAAGTGCTAATGGTTAGAGTTAAGTGTCCCCCAAGCTGACTAAACGGTTGGAGTTGGGCAAGTGAGAAAATTCTTAAAAATAGGTTATATGATGAATTTACAATAAAAACTATCACGGCTATGTTAGCATAATGAGTAATAGTCGATAAACTTACTACTTCGGAACCCTACATTGCGCGTGGCCTGACACGCACTTCCCCGGTTTTTACATTTTATCTCAGCTTCTTTCTTCCGCTAAACTCCAAATCCTGCCGAGGCCCTCAACTTTAAATCTCGACGGATTACAGATAAAAGTTAATAGAAGGGAAAAAAAACTTTAATCAAGAATGAATAAACTTTGCCAACTTAGTGTTTTGTTCTTAGTTTCTTTATCACCCAATAGTGCATCGTCACTTCCTTACAGGTGGTGGGATCGATTCGTAGTCACGTAGGTACCTACTAACTTCTAATATAACACCCAAGTACCAATATGCAGAAGTGAGTCCACTTTTCAATAATCATTAATGTTCAATTTTATACTTCTACAGCTTCTAATAAAACCATTAACACCAATCTAACTTCAGATTTATTTACCTACTAGCTTTTGCTCGCAGCTTCGCCCGCGGTAGAGATCGATTTTTTACAAATTCTACGTTTTTACTTAAAATACTTGCAAATGAATTTTACTAACGCCATCTATTAACAACATCCGGAACTAAATATCTAGCGACTAACAAAATATTGATCTTCCGATGGGGATGTTTTACCGCGGTAAAAAGTAGCCTACGTTACTCTCCACCCTCCTCACTATCTCCACACACAAAAACCATACCTTACAACAGCTTCGTTGCGATGTGAAAGACGGACAAACAAACAAACACACTTTCACATTTATAATATTTTAGTATATAGTAGGTATAGGAAGTATGGATTAACGTAGGCACTAAAATTAATATTTCAATTAGTATTAAAACATAATACTTATTACTTTTTATCACTTACTACGACTTAGGTACTTTAGGTACTTACTACAGAAAGTTGTACGCAATAAAAACTATATAATAACAACATAAAATAATATAATTTATTCGACTGCTTTCCTCGTCTCGTTCATTGATTTGTTATAATGATATAGGGATGTGTGCACACAATAAGCAGGCAGTTTTTTCTTCCAAGATAGTCAGTTGAAAGCAAGACTGGAAAGTTTCACACTGCAATTAGATTGAATCGACTACAATCCGTTAGATGGGAAAGGTGGAAGTGATGGATAGCACCGATATAATATCAGAAAACGTATAGTAGATAATAAAATAAAAGTACAAATTAGGAAAAAATAAAATAGTAGGTAAGATAGCAACTACAATAATTATATTGTATAGGAATGGGAATCTTACATAGAAAAATATATTGTATCTATTTCGTTAATAATAGGTAGGTACTTCCACTACAAAGAAGAACCTAACAGGAAAGTAACTAATTTTTTTTAGTTAATTTATCTCGGAGCGCGCGGGGACTCGTACAGTGTATAACCTCGTATAGTAGGTACGTTGTTGCTCGGACGGGAAAGGTTTTAGTCCTTTAGCCGCTACGTGGCAGCACTGGTTCGTTTAGTAGGTATTTTGCCGGGAATGCGATGATATCAAGACCAATAACACTAGCTATTTAGATTTAAAATTAATCGTTTTAAAGATAAATAGTGACGGTTGTGCACTGAGAAGCAAAAAATTATGCCTACCCTGTGTGTAGCACTCACTAAGATTATAATGGAGTTTAGAAGGAAAATTATGCGTGTTTAATTTTTTTTTGCAGCGTTTAATAATTTATAAAGCAAGGCCGCAAGTGGGTAGGTAATAGGTATCAGTCATGCCCAATGTAAATTTTTGGAATTAGTTTTAATACAGCTGAAAAATTTTATAAATTTAATACCTAACAAACAGTAAATGTAAATAAAAACTATTAAAATTATTACTACCTGCATTTTGCAGTTCAGATATAATACCCATACACACACGTGGAGTTTACTGCTGCCATCTTTGGAGTCAACTAGCAACTAAATGGCAGCATAAGTAGATTCCAAAATTTAACGTCCAACGCATGGACGAGTTAGCGATGTACTGTATTCATAGATGTCACTATATGATTGTATAATTTTTTCTGATATATATATAGATGTAGTGACATCTAATATGTAGTGACATCTATAATAAATATATTTATTTTCTTTCAAGAGTAGTAAAATCAATAAAATTATAAATGCGTTTTTTTGTAACGTTATCATAATATAATTAGCGTTGTAAAGATTATTATTATTTAGTTAAACGTAACGTTACTAAGCGAATTTTAAAAACACTTGCAACTTCTTAATATCACTGTCTTTCCAAATTATGATGTTCAATGCGATTTCTTAACTTAATACCAACATTGATGAGAATATCACTCCTACCTACACTAAATTCAGTAGGTATCATATTTTACGAAGGTAATAAAAATAATTAACAAGCGAAATATTTTCAAAACTTTATTTTAAACAATATTTTATTTGAATATAAATTGTTGATATGTACAATAAATTAACCTAATACAAATAAGCAATTTTCCCTCATAGTAACTGCGAGCTTCTACCCTAAATCTACATACAACAGTTTTAAACTCAATTACAAAACATGTGTAAATATAATAGTATGAGTAAGTTATAACGCGATTAAAATATTAGATATATTTTCAATACAATATTACTAAATTTGTAAAGTGATAAAATCATTTGCAAAGTGATGAAGATCTACAATATTATAATATTATTTAGGTAATTTAACATTTTCTACTTAAAAAATGCAGTCATCGCTACTGGATGATATATACGAAGTATTAACTTGTCTACTTTCTACTATTCATGTGAGAAATGTATGAAATTTATACTTTATTCATCTTATACGTACTGAAATATAGAATATAAATACATATTTATTATAACAGAAACAGATTATAACATGTTAATTTCATTTTATTCATGAACATTAAACCGCGTAAACAAGCAAAGTTAAGAAATAAAAAATATTTTATGGTCTTTTTAAAAGACCGGAGATATATAAGTGAATTTATAAAAAAACAGCAACTTTCGGAATCAACGAAATTGATACAGATGCAGGTATTTATTATAATGTCCAAAGATAAAGTAAAGAAAAAAATATGTTTCATAAATATAATAAAATTATAGGTCGCTCATACTTGATTATGGAAAAAACAGTAGATATAAGCATTAATAACAAAAGGCAGTGAAAAATTTTTCAAAAATAATGTTCAGGTTTCAAACATACTTATCCGTAAAATAAATTCCTGGATAATAAAATAAATGGAGTGTAAGATTCTAGAAATGTTTGAGGTATCTATTAAAAATAGTTTGTATTGCATATTTTTTAAGATAATTTTGTTTTTTTTTTGTTGGCGCCATTACTCTTATATAACTTGTGACAGAAAAATAAACATTCGTACTTAGTAAAAATTACGCTGTACCCGGCATAATACAATACCTACGCTGTTTTTTGTCACTTGCGCACTTTACTTTTATAAACGTAAAACTCTTTCATTCAAGTTAATGCAGTCACTGGGTGTACAATTGCTTATATCGATTAATTCATCTCGTCAGTTGAAGTGTAGGCCCAGGAAGATCTGAGCATGTAACACACTATATCACAGCGTTTAATCAGATCTCATTGATTAATTATTCTAAAAATATAGTGGGCACAAAATTCCAATTACTTTTTGTTATTGCACATTTCATTCGAATTGAACTTAATATGTAATTTTATTACAATAAATTTTGTCTTTATAAAACTACTATAATCTAATTTGATATTTACACAACATCGTATTAAGTATAACCAATTTATAATTATTCTAATTAGAAGAACACGTGTATCTATAATTTTTGAAGTACCTAATTTAAAACATTTCCATAACAATAATTTTATATAGTAAGATGCTAAAGTGCCAAAATGTGTCATTCTTAAATATTCTGAGCTCGTCATTTGTGTTAGTCAGAAATTAATCATAGAAATTTAAAGATGCTACTGAAGAAACATTAGATTATATTTTAGTTTATAAATGATCAACTTTTCACAATTTCAATTGTATCCCATGAAGTTTACTTAAGCAAAGGATATTATTATTATTTATTATGGCTTCATAAAATGTTCGCTTATGAAATAAGTATGTGCAGTAACCTACCTAAAATACCTAATTCTTTGGGATAGTACTATAGATTACATTTTAGGTATAAAACTAAATTTGAGCGCTTCTATTTGAAAGCAAAAGTACAAAGGTCAGGTACAAGATTCGATTCGACAATTACAATAAGTAAATTAATTAGTGAAACAAAACGTTAAACGGCCCATCATACGTAATGAAAGTATTTTTTTAAGTATTTTAATTGTTTTCAAAATTAGTCATAAAATGTGTCAAGTGTTACAGAAAACTTTACTACTACAGGTAGCAGATTCAACTACCCTAAAATACCCTCTAGCTAATAAAATGCTTACTCAATAAGGGTATCTATGTATGTATGTAAAACCTTCATATTTAGCGGTATTTCAACATAGACATTTTAGTAAGAGGTGTTATTTAAGATTGTCCAGCTAAATCTTTTAATTAATAATATGTGGTGGTTCTTGTACATAGCAGAAACTCTTATTACCATGGCACTTTTTTCGATAATACATTTTTAAAGTTTTCTATATTTTTGGCATTTCTAATTTCTACCTTATCTCTGTAAAATATTATACAATAAAACTCTAAAGTTTCTTTCAACGTCTCGTGAAATAACGAACATCAAAGTACTCTAATTATTCATAGGGGTTTAAATATAATGTAGGTGCACACATTTAAACACAAGTTCAGTTTATAGACATTTTAAATACACAGTATAGTTTTGCTTTGCGATATTATTGACAACCACATTGAGAAAATCAATTATCTTTATCTAATATATATAAATTACGTGTCACGTTGTTTGTCCGCGATGGACTCCTAAACTACTCAACCGATTTTAATCAAATTTGCATACCGTGTACAGTTTGATTTAACTTGAAAGTTATGATAGCTTACATCTCAATAATTAATAGTCGCAATATTATTTTATTGCAAATTATTTGACAGAACGAAGTCTGTCTGGGCAGCTAGTATAATTATATAACAAAACCAAAGTGCCAAAGAAATATACACACATACATACACTCGAAAATCATAACAATTCTGGCGCAGTCGGGTAAAAACAATAACATGCTCAATTCAATGTATATGTTACCGGATATCTGTATAATGCGGGTATTCAGCACAATCCCTAGGTAATGTGTATAATACCTGGGTCGTTTTGGCAATGTATTAAATGATATTAATATTATTCACCATTACATACTTTACCTAGGTAATGCATACGTTTCCGAACTACTATACAGAATACCTACAGGTCCACCGGCAATGAATAAAATTAATAGATTTGGGTATGTGTATTGTGTATTCGATGAACTGTCATCGAATGGCAATTCATCGAATGACAATTCCTCGAATTGCAATTTTTCTTGTTTATAAGATTTAAAGATTTTATTATAAACAGAAACAATTTAATGCTTTTTGTATTTCTTATTTTTTGATCGATAACAATTTGACATTTTTCCGTACATAAAAATTTTAGGTTTACTTTCTTCCTTGAATCATTTTTTTTTTCAAAACGTTTACGTTAGTGACAGAAACGAATCGCTGCAAAACCGACTCTACGTAGTCTTGTTTGCCCTACCCCTAGAGTGTAATGTAAACCCGCGTAGGCGCGGAGGGGCGAGGCGGCCCGCGAGCTAAGGAGCAGGTGGTTTTAATGCTCGCCGCAGCAGCTGAGGCTGGCCGGCGCAGCCGGCCAGCATGCCGAAGCTGCGGTGGTGAGCATTAAAAGCATCTGCAACGATAAGCTCGCGTGGGACCGCCGGAGCCCCGCAGCGCCGGAGCCGTGACAGAAACTGTGCTTGCTGCATGTTGCATTCTGCTTACGTTTTAATGCTGCCTTTCAAGGATGGGTGACATTTGAAATAATAAATATTTATTAATGATCATATGAAAATTATATCATTCGATTCGGCCAATTGTGATTCGATATTTTGTAATTCGATATATTGTCATTCGATATATTGTCATTCGATGAACTGTCATTTGATTAATTGTTTTCGATGAAATGTTAATTCGATTAATTGTGTTTTCGATGAAATGTTCATTCGATTAATTGTGATTTCGATGAAATGTCGATTCGATTACTTGTAATTCGATGAAATGTGACCGATGAAATGTTTTCGATGATTTTTCCGCAAATCGTAGTGTTTGCGCAAATTTGTAAGAATTCCATGTATCGTTGCAGCAGCTTTAACCTATGGTTCAATGCACCGCCAAAAGTTGGGGTTTTTACCTTAACTCGTAACAACTGAAGGCGATCGGTACATTCTTAATGTACGTTATGAAAAGTAGATCTCGGGTGAGTGGGCTCCTGGTACGTGCGGTAAATATACCTACACGTATCTTAGTCTTAGAATTCCACAAGATTGGCCGTGCCCCACTCGGATACAGCCCAAATTGTGAGATTTATACGTTTCACCACCACTCTGCTATCATCTGCGTACCCATAGACAATAGGCATGAGCGGGTCATTACTATGTACAAAGAAGAAATCCCAAACCTAGCTGATAAGGACAGAGGATATGTCGGAGCTGGAAGCTTGCTTAAATGTAAGAATGCCAAAGTTTGGGTTTGGCAGCCAAAACCATTTGTGCCAAGTAAACTGCCTGCCCTCACGTCTCGCTTCTCTCCCACTTGTTGTATTTTACACACATTACCAATTACGCATGGAGTATTGTATAGAATGCCTGAGCGAAATATGAAATAAATAATATTCGAAACGTTACCTGAACGTTTTAGATATTCTATAAATTGCCTAGGTATTGTATAGAGTGCTGAATTATATAGATATCCGGTAACATATACACAAAAAAGTTAATTTCGTAAACCAACAATTATTCTGTTACATAAAATTATGAGTTACGTCACTGTGGGTAATCCAAACTCCATGTGATTCACCAATGATACAAAATGTTCATTCAATGTGGTTGACAAACGCTACTGAAAATGCTACTAAGGAGTCTAAGAAGTCGTACGATAGTGTTACTAATTAGCTACGTGCCGTATTACACGAATACGCAACAGTACCTACTATGTAAGTGTTAAATAAATTTACCTCTAGGGTTTTATTGCTTACAAATGATTATGATTTTGTACCATTCATTTTGTTACTATTTTATGAGAATATTCTTTCACATTGATTTGAACAACGATCATTTTATTATCGTTTAAAGTTCTGTCGATTTTCAAGTTGTCCATTAGTCTCAACTATTTATCGTTTTCAGTCGTCGTCATTGAGCAGATCAGTACAAGATTTAGCTTTGGTGGACCTGAAATTAAAAACATATTAAGATTAATTTAAAAAACAACAAAATTAGGTAGTAGCTCTACGGACGATTATTTTACATTCTGTTGTAGGTACTTAATCTATTTTTGTGAGCAGAATTTTAGACAAACATTTGAAGCAGGTAATTTGTATTTTGTATCATACAAAATAAAGTTCACACATTACACAATTATTACGTATGTCAAAGTAAGTTTAAAGAAGTATTATTATTACTACTACTCTACTACTATAGAACACTTATTTTACTTACTGAGTATTCTTTACGCGTCGACACACTCTTAATTCTATAGAGCCACTTCGTACAGCCTTGAACAACGCCAGGGCTTCGACGTGGGCTAACTCATGACACGCTTGTCCGTTTACAGCCAGTACTTCATCTCCTGAAATACGCAAACACTTGGTCAAAAATTGTTTCTTCTTAATCGTAATTCTCTTTATTCTATCCATGAACCTCAAGTAACTATGGTATTCGCAGTATCTCACTCGTTGACATATTGCGCGCTCACTCGCACTTTTGTTAAGACATTAGACCTAATGCTCTAAGTGCGAGTGAGCACGCAATATGTCAACGAGTGCAGGGAGATACTGCGACTACTGTAGTAACAAGTTGTCTAGCAACTGTCAAAAAAGTCAGTGTTTCTTATTATTTTTCTAATAACTTAATTATCTTGAGATTATGGTTAGATAAATTACTGAAAACAGCATATCATCAATGTGGTTGAAATTATGCGCAATTTTTTGTTAAAAATCACTGAGAAAGTTATATTTATATACCTACCGCCAAAATTTGATATACTTTATATCATATACTTAGAGTATGTATTAGTCAAAGATCATATACATATATTTTTCACTATCACATAACGTATGCACAGTCAACTATGAAAAGAAATGCTAAGTTTAAAGTCAGGATTATACTATTCTTTGGTTATTGGCTGGACCTCCGTCTCCCCACTTTACTTAATGAAATCTGTTCACTGGAATCTAAGAGCGTGTTCGCATGAAATACGATCTAAAGTACTGAGTAAACTAAACGAAGTTTGGTACACTTGAATATAGTAATACCTCCTGTCATTAAGCTCATGAGTAGGTACTCACGATTTATAAAAAAATATTAAGTTGCTTTTTTTGCAGCATTTTCACTTAACAATGTTTTGGCTTATTTTTCTAACTAGTCAATTACTAAAAGTACCGAAATCACAAGAAATAAAACGAATCCCTTTGATTTTACTCCAAAGTAACGCTCTGGTATGAACGTTAAATATGTTAACATTCCCAGAACCGGTACATATAACTTCCGATGCTTATCAAATTGCATTCCAATTAACCACAGTAAAAGAAATTACATATTGCGAGTATTTTAAATTAACAGACCTGCTTTAAGCCTGCCATCCTCGACTGCCTGCCCTTGTGGAAGTATGCTCTTTATAAAAATGCCAAGAGGTCCTCTAGGAGAATCGCGTCCTCCCACAATGGTGAAGCCGAGCGGTTTCTTCCCTTGGCCTTTCTCAAAGGTGATCGTATGGTACGTGTGTGTTGGCGCACGCGGTCTTCGGGGAAGCGTGCAGAAGTTCGCAGTCGGAGCCTGCATGTCACTTTCACTATCATGTTTGTCCGTCTTTTCTCCAACACTATCCGGTACGTCCACATCCACTATATCACCGGCACAACTGAGAGCGAGTCCGTCCTTGTTCGCGCCCGCGTAACTAACTACCTGCCGCCGCAGTAGCTTGTTATTCATACTGCTATATGTCGCGTTCTGACCTTTCAGGAAATGTGCACTCATCGCACTGTCGCTCGTTTCGTCCGTTGCTGATAGCGCGCCGCGATTACACTCCGATTCGTCCTGTAACTGTCGACGGTCTAGTCTGACTTCATATTTATCTAAACGTTTTTCCTTGCCCAATATAATCGCATTCTCGTAATCTACTGAGCTTTCTCTCATTAGAATAGGATTCCTTTGTTGTGGTACTCTTTGTCTCACTTCAGCGGAGGTTCTTTCACGTTGCCTACAAATAACGATATCTATTTCTGATGCTCCCGATCTCAGTGCTTCTTTGGCTTCCGACATTGTAAGGTCACGTAATCGTCGACCATTGACATTTAGCAACTCGTCGCCAACACGCAAGGTCCCCTCTCTGAAAGAATAATAAAATTGATAAATAAATACTATCAATCTTTTATTAGAATTAAGTCGTGTAATTAATTATGAAGTTACATTTTCAAATCACAAAAAAGGTAACTTACTTGGCTGCTAGCCCACCAGGGACCACATGAGCTACTAAATATCCCACGTGTCCTTCATCTGAAAGTTTAGTTTTTGCGATGAATATACCTAATTCGTCAGCAGCATTCCGTCTCATTATCCGTACAACTTTAAATTCAGCTTGCGTTTTATCCGAACTGCCCCTCATAGGTTTTCGACACGGTGGTATCGGAGGAATTCCAGCGTCGCCCTGACTGGCATCTCGTTGACGCATCTTTTGTTTTTCTGTAAGTTGGAGGTATTGCGGTTCGGCGTATTCAGTGTTCTTTGGCATGCGCCTCAATATTTCTTTACGATCTAATGAGAGGGCCCGCTGATTATGTCGAGGTCTTGGTTTTGGACAATCATTTCTCTCTCTGCTTCTTCTGCTTGATATTCGAGATTTTATATATGTTTGATCTCCTGACACGCTTCGACCATGACATGGAATTTGAGAATTTGTTTGGGAAGCTGAACTTTCACACCGCGAAGATATTCTGTCACTGTCAAACAAAGAAGAAGCAGCAGATTCGTTGACTAGTATACCTGAATCTGCATCTTCACAGTCTTGTATTAAAATATTTTCATCATCACACGATACTTGGTATACGTCATCATGAAAAACAGAATGACTTTTTTGAAATTCATCTAAACCTGGTAAAGCTCCATAGGAAAAACTTCGCAATTTTGCTTTAACACCGCCTCTCTTCTTTCGACTTTTACTGACAATCGGTTTTGGTATAGTGTCATCTTCATCATCCCCTGTTTGTCTATAGAGTTTAGATAAAAATTTATTTGTAGACGATTTTAAATATCTATCTGACATTGCTCTTAATTTGGCTGATAGACATGAACTGGGTCCAATGGTATCTTTGTCATCTTTAACCTTATATTTATCAGTCTTCTTATCAGATTTCATCGCAACTGGGATGTCTTCATATCGCTCATAATCATCGTTAAAAATTTGGTCGCTCGATTTAGAGAGGTTTGCACCGGCTTTTGGTATTGCATGATAACGGTCACATTCAGAGCCAGAGCTGTAGCATCTGGCACCTCTGTTAGTAAAAGATTTGCCATCTCTCCAGTTACACTCTACAGGACTAGTAACATTTTTGGCAAAAAATACATCATCTTCATAATTTGGCATTTTAACCCAGGGATTATGGTTTTCAAATTCCGTATGTGTTTCAGGATAATTCCCAGAATATCGACAGTGACCCATTTCTTCTACGTGTCCAAAACCGCTGCAATCACTCCCAGAAGTTGAAGCTGCGTCGTCGTGGCGCAAAGGGCCGTTGGATTTAAAGCACGATAACTTTGTGTTTTTCACTTTGTCGAGTAATGGATTCCTCTTTTCTCTATAGACCATATACTCCTTTTCTAAGGAGCCACCGCGGTTTTTGCGACTAGTGTTATAACCTTCTTGTGGTGATGTCGAGGCGTTCTGCAGGGATACGCGGCGAGTTACTGGAGTTTCACTGCCACGATGATGCGGATGAGGCGATTTTTCTACTATTATTATTTGGTCGCTCAGATTGTAAAAGTTTGTTTCCACTGAACTGCTGCTGCTCTTTCGCTGAGGGTATCTCACTGGAGACATGTCTGGAATTGAGAAAAAATAAACATTTAGGAACATAAACATCTTTGTGGCTTTACAATCCTTATAAAAATTGTTAGCTGCATCGGTAAGTAAATAGACTGGAACTGAATAAAATGTTTTTGTAAATATAGGTTTCAGTCTTTATTTAAAACTAAAGAGTGTTTGTGATAAAGTTTAAAAGTTTTAATGGATTTAATCGTTAAACATAACCAGATTTAAATTTAAATTTAGTAATCTTAAATAAGAAAGTCCAGATATACCTAATTTCATCTGTGACAAATGATCCCAATCCAATAAACATAAATTACTCTTACAATTAGTTTAATTAGTTACGCCATTGGTGTAATACTATAATAGAAGTACCTTGTCGTTTCTTATTATTAGACTAAGATATGATAATGTTGTTGCATTATACTCGTAAGTTATCAATAAAACCTACCAACTCTGGATCTTCTAGAACAGCGTGGTTCCGTTTCAGGAGACACGGCGAGCAGCCGCGGCGGCTCACCCTTCCTGAACCACCGCATTCTTCTTCATTCAGACCATCTCTATCACTGAAACAATAAAGTTTAAAAATGAATAAAACGCTGGATATATATAGCCATAGGCAAAGATGTTTTACCAATCTTAAGTCATTGATTGTGGTTTCTTGGTCGTGCTAAGCAACTTTGGTTATATTTTATACCCAGGTGTTTAGCACTTAGTTTCCATTCTCTGTCTGCGTCAAGCAGTAAAGGTAAAGTAAATCCATGGATCGGAAATTAGATGGAGGTGACTGAAAGAACAAAGCAACACGCGCCCTCCCAATAGAAAACGCTGGGCTCTGTGCTACTCAATGTACATAAATCTTATTCAAGCAAGTTGGTAGCGGTTTTGAGCTGTCATGAAATATTTTTAAATGTTTCGGTGGCATCTTTGGACCGCCAATTAAAAAGTGGGTCCGCTGCTTCATTAGCCGGCGCCGGCGTCGCGTTGTTCTAACACAACAGTCAATTTCCTAGACAAGAACAACAATTATAAAGAGACAACTGTGCCGCTAAAGTGTTAGAAACAACATTGTATGAATAATATTAACACTGAACGAAATGCTCTTATTTCGTAACGTAATGCCAAGTGTCTGTATACTGACAGCCCAAGACACAAAACTTTAAACACGTTAATTTAATTTGCGTAATTGCATACTACACATTGATTTCTCAATTAAAGTTTATTGTATTACGTGTCAAGTTTGACAATATTTAATGCAACTGAGCTTAACTTACTAACGTATCAGTTACAAGATCTAAGTTAAGTAGGTACTTATTATATTTAAGTATTATTAATGCATGTTGATAAAACAGGTAATTTAGATTTAAATTGCAATCGACACTAATGTATCATTATCAATATCAACTAGTTATTAATGAACATTCACATTGTAGGATATATTATTACATAATTATGTAAATAAGTAATTATACATGAAATGTATTTTAACCGTTAATTTTTGTTCTTTAGTTAATTTCCTCCCAAACTACAAGCCGAAAATGGTGAACATAGCTCTTTACGCAATATTTTTTATCACATCGTTACCAACCAAAGAGAGAAGAATGAAAGAACTGCTTTGCAAGGCTTAAGAGTCCAGAGAAGACTATTAATTTATTGTATTTATGCATAGCAGGTATCCAACCCTAATTCCCAATCCCACGTCGTACTTGACCGAATTTTTACTAACACATTAATGTAACAACTATAATATGTCAAGAGAACTTAATAGGGTCAAATAAAAAATCCTATGGTCAAGTAAAAAGAACTTTAACACTATAGAACGCTGTCGTAAGAATCGAGACAAAACTTGATTGTATCACGTAATGTCATCTAACCTTGCCTTGACGTGACTGCGAGCCATTATGTAATGGATTTAATGTATTTTTGTTGCAATCGATGAAGTATTGATCATGATAATAAGAAATCTTAGATTTAGTTATAAAATGAAATTATGCAATCGAAATTCACCATCAATACATGTATTTCACAGGGGAGATACAGGTAAAAATCACAAGCAAAGTGCCGAAATTACTTTTACTTATTGTTAGTATTGAAATCTCCGCCCCTGTTGTGATTGAATCCGAACCCTTCACACATAGCCTTCACACAACATTCTATATCAGTGATAAAACCGTCTAGAAATCCTTAATCCAATAATATTGTAACAATACAGTGCACAGGCATTGCACAGCTATAAAAAGGTTACAAAATAATAAACGAAAGTAAAGCGATCCAATGCATTATTCACCACATAAACCATTGCATATGAGCTCCGAAACCAGCTTCTTTCTTTATAAAGATCCTGTCAACCGAAAAGCCAGGTACACATAAAGTGTTACCGATTTAATCAATATAATATCACGTTTTGTTCGCACAAGAACTGATATTACGTAAATTAAATGATGCTAGACGCGTACGTTTTGTATTATGACAACATCGATATTGGATGTTGCAAAAGTATTCCTAGTAGTATGTGTGTGCCATGCTTAATGATATTAATAATTTCATAGTCATGTATTAACTGGAAATGGATTGGTAGTCAAACTAGTAGTCATTAAATAAGATCTAGGTACTACGTATGGCATAAGTTTCTGTAAAAGGTACTAAAGTAAGTAAAGGTAAGACCGAGTACTAAGAAGCATATTTTAATTACCTCTCTGGACTCGGAACGAATTCGGTAGCGTAATTGCAGGCTTTCAAGTCTATGATAACAGAAATTGGAACCACGGAATATATAGCCTCTAAAACATTCATTTATTAGGGTTCCGTAGCCAAATGGCAAAAAACGGAACCCTTATAAATTCGTCGTGTCTGTCTGTCCGTCCGTATGTCACAGCCACTTTTCTCCGAAACTATAAGAACTATAGTAACCGTTGAAACTTGGTCAGTAGATGTATACCGTAAACCACGTTAAGATTTTCACACAAAAATTGAAAAAAACAATTTTGGGGAAAACTCAAATACTTTTTTTTTCATCAAACCCATACGTGTGGGGTATCTATGGATGGATAGGTCTTCAAAAATGATATTGAGGTTTCTCATATCATATTTTTCTAAATTGAATAGTTTGCGCGAGAGACACTTCCAAAGTGGTAAAATGTGTGTCCCCCCCCCTGTAACTTCTAAAATAAGAGAATGATAAAACTAAAAAAAAATATATGATGTACATTACCGTACAAACTTCCAACGAAAATTGGTTTGAACGAGATCTAGTAAATAGTTTTTTTTTAATACGTCATAAATCGTAAACCGCAATTTACCTCGATCAAAGTTACAACGAACTTCAAGAACTTATATATTATGTTACTTGCTGCTACGGAACCCTTCCTGGGCGAGTTCGACTCGCACTTGGCCGCTTTAATTTTTAAGTGTTAGAGTAATTTTAGTTAGGTATTTCTTTCAATAAGTGCAAGCTTAAATTTTCTGCTTGAATATACAAAGTTGCAGCACATAATGTCTATAACTACAAATTATTCATAATACTTGTGGGTTATAAATTAAACATACTATGTAATACAAAGCATGGGGAACGTGGCAAACTATCATTGAACGACTGGATTTTGATAACTGTCAGTCTAGTGCAGTGGTAATCAACTTTTTTTTCATACGGGCCACAAACACGTGTTACGGTACGTTCACACGGAGACACGATTTGCCGAATCTTATTTTCATCGGATCTGGAAAAACCGAATGTTGTATTCACACAGCACATCTTGCTTGGCCGTATCCGACGGCCTCGTATCGGGATCTCGTGTGAACTCACCATCCGGCTTTTATTAGCAAGAGCGCGCACAGTTCCTCACGTTGATTTGGAAGCGATGGACGTGAACAGTCTTGCTATACTATACTGGTATTATCGCCGTCAGCGTCGTAGAAAAAGATTGTGGTTAAACCCAATAGTACAAAGAAGATCAACAGTTGGTGCCTTTACAACTCTAATGCAGCAGTTAAGAAATGATCCACAAAAATTTTTTAACTACTTTAGAATGACTATACCTACATTTGATAATCTTTTGAAAAAAGTGGAAAAAGATTTGAAAAAGCGTGATACAAATATGAGGAAAAGCATTAGACCAGAAGAAAAATTAGCGATATGTATAAGGTAAGATTGAAATACTGTATTTTATTATAATTAAATTATTTATTAAAAATATGATTAAGATATTATAGACAATCGCTTGGTAGGTACACAGTTTGAAGTTTCCCAACTACATATTATGAAAGTCTGGTAAATCAGAAGCATTCGATTGAATACTTTGAGACTCTGGTGATGCTTGGTACTGCGATGTAAAATAGCCTTGTGATTGTGCCACATTTGGTTGATAGTTGTATGTTGATGAGTGTGCAGGAGACCATTCATTTCGGTTCTTTATATTTTGCAATAAATTTAAGACGCCTGATTGAAATTCTAATGTTTGATTATCGTTTAGCGTTGCCAATGATGGAAGTAGACTTTTAAAGAAAAACAAATTACGGTCTTCTTTCATTTCTTCTTTCTTCTTGCATTCCATTTGATAATCTATAAACTCACTCATTTTCTTATCAAACACGTTTAAATTCTGCCTCGATGGTCTGCTTTTTTTTCTTTTCGAACCACCTACTAAATTTTCATTATTACTTTCTTGTTGACTTTCATCTGTAGCATCTTGATTATTTGCGACATCTTCACCGAATAAATTGTCCAGAGCCATCGCACTGTCATGGGTAACATCTGATGTAACTGTAGCGGCTGTACTATCGTCTGCTGGGTTTGGTGTAACAATAGTTGCACTATCATGTGTGTCAGCTGGCGACACAATTTTTTTTAAGAACAACATTTGACGATGATAAACGTAGGCTCTCGGACATGTCGCAGACGATCCTGATTTTTTTGATTTCTTTTTCTCATTAATACTCCTCATCCAGCTGTCTCTAATATTAGTCCACTTCTTTACGATCGATTTAGCTGAAAAATATAATTAAATTTACTTGCAGATATATGGCTTCTGGGTGTTCATACAAGGATTTACATTACGCCTACCGAGTCGGAGTGTCTACGATCAGTAACATTATTAAGGAAGTAACGAATGCTATTTGGAACAATTTGCATGGGGAGTTTATGACATTACCCAACACAATATCTGACTGGGAATATATCGCCAATGGATTTAATACTAGAGCAAACTTTCCCCATTGCATTGGTGCAGTGGACGGTAAACATATTAGGATAAAAAAGCCAAACAACAGTGGTTCCATGTTTATGAATTACAAAGATTTCTTTTCCATCGTATTATTAGCAGTGGTTGATTCATATTATAAATTTACATACATCTGTGTGGGCTCGTATGGAAAAGAATGCGATTCGACAATATTCAAGGAGTGTACTTTTTGGAAAAAACTAATAGATGGTGATTTGCAATTACCGGCAGCATGTCCACTGACAAACGATTCCGATTTATCGATTCCGTTTGTAGTAATAGGCGATGAAGGTTTTGGCTTGCATCAACATTTGATGAGACCTTACGGCGGAAACCATTTGGATAGAAACAAAAGAATATATAACTACAGATTAACCAGAGCTCGACGCTATGTTGAGTGCGCCTTTGGGATATTAGCTAACAAGTGGCGAATATTTCATCGTCCAATGGATGTTGATACCAGCACAGCAATATCGATTGTAAAGGCTTGCACTGTACTTCATAATTTTATAATAGATATGGAAGGTGTACAGTCGAACATAGAAACAACAAGCAATGTATCATCAGTGGTTAACGTGTTCACAGATGCAGCCAATGAACAAAATAGTACACGAGGTGGACGATGTGCTAATGTTATACGATCTGAATTCACAAATTATTTTATTTCTACAGCAGGAGCTGTGCCTTGGCAAGACGAATCAATCTAACGTTAATTTTGTAACACACTGCTAATGTACAAATACTTAACCTGTTTAACTTTTTTACTTTAAAAAATTACAAACTTACCATAATCCTGCCTGTTTTTCTCCTCCATTTCTTCAAAATCATCATTCAAATTTATACATATTTCTCGCCAGCCAGCAGTTCTCAAGTTTTTATCCTTGTATATTTCGAGAGTTTTGTCCCATAAAACTGGCCGATTTTGGACAAGAGAAATTAAATTTTCAACGTTTATATTTTTCGTCGTCATAGCGAGCGGTCAGTCAAAGCGGGCGAAAAGAACTGGCGACTGGCAAGCGCACGTGCAGTGTGTCCCTCCCGCCCACCCCTCCTTCCCAGCTTGTGCGACGCATTCGGTTTCAAGATCCGACAAAAAACCGAATCTACCCCTGCGTGTATCGTATGAACGCATGTATTGAATGCCCTATACCACTGTATCGGATCTGCATTTTGCAGTATCGCCGGATCGGTTTGTAGTCGCAAAATCGGATGTCAACTTCAGCAAGATTCGGCTTTTTTGTCGTGTCTTGAAACCGAATGCATGTGTGAACTCCTTCATTGAAATACTTATGCCACTAAACCGAATCCTGCAAAAAACCGATTCGGTAGAGAAACACTCGACGCCGTGTGAACGTACAGTTAGTCATGCTGTCGATGCCGCGGTTCGCAAAACAAAGAAATAAAAAAAATTGGTATTGATTTCTTAGAGGCCCGCAGGCCGCACGTTGAGTATGGCTAGTCTAGTGCATATGCGCGGGAAAACCGCAGTTAAGGATAAAACCATATGCGGACGTATATTTTAATTTACTCAACTCATACTAATAAGGTGTTTCATTTAAAATCTCTGCGGAAACTCCATATTTGTCGCGGCCACATTCCCTAGCCCGAACGTGTCGAGTGGCTAGACAAGTTAGAAACTTGAGTGACGTAAAGTGAGCTTCACTCTCTCTAATTGTATTCGTTATACGGTTAACGAAGCCTTTACCCTTTTTAATGGCAATATATATGGCGGATACGGAAAACTTCCAAGGAGTTATAAAGCCAGCGCGATCGTAGTAGTAAAGGATATTATTATTTTACCACCTTAGATTAGCTTTAACGCGCTAGTAGAGGGCATGGGTCTTTGCTTGATGCCTTAAACTTAGACAATTAGAATGCAGATTTGTGGTGAGCCAACTGAAATATCGGAAGTTAAGCCGTATAAGGACTCTGACGAGGCCTAATGCTCCTAAACAACAGGTAAAGCTGTTCGATCGAATCGAATGCTCACAAAAGATGATAAAGATTTTGGTCTATTTCTAGTTTAAAGAACACTAAGTCGGTATTTCATTTATATACTGTTTTCTTTGAGTCCTCTTGAAATGCGTGCTTAGTAAAGCCTAAGTATATTTAATCAGCGACTTACCATAAACTTTGACTATCATTATAATTATCTGAACAAAAATAATCCAAAGGCACTATGTCTCAACGATACAAAATTGTTATAGGACGAACAGCAAGTCGTTTAAAGAAACGCATTACGTCAACAAACTCAACAAGTATAAGGAAGTAAAAAATAAAAATACCAAACAGTGCGGAAGAAGAAACTTCCGTATTTGTCCTACGAAGTAGATACGAACATACTCGTAAGCATCGAACGTGACTGACATCCTGAATGTAAATTATGCGACGTCACACCCTCGTCGCGAGCACAACTGTGTCAGATTAGCAAATTATTTATGAAAAACACAATGTTTTTCCTCACACACAAAACATCTTGATTTCGTAGCAAATATGTTCTAGGACCAATGGAAATGTCCACTAACAATAAGATCCATTACAAAGATCCATCGATGGATCTTTTTCCACTTTTATGTCCACTTGAATCCACGATCCATTAAAAATCTATTGATGTATTTTTTTATACCCAGTGAGTGTCTAAAGATCCAAAACAGTTGTCCTAAATACTTTTTTCCTTTCTTAAGCTCAAGCTTAAGGTTTTCAAATATGTTTATCAAAAACATACTTGTAACACCGAACAATAATTAGCATTAGCAAACTAAATTAATTACAAAGGAAGGCTGTTGCCAGTGTTGCTCACAGAGTACTTAAACATTGTGTTGCTATCCTAATATCTGCTACTGTTTTGAATATTATTTCGATACAGTACCTATCTAATGTAATAGCGGGTAAAGTTACGAATATTTCTGAAAACTGAAGTAACGAGCTTTATGTTGTTAGTAAGTTTGAGCAAAGTTTTCGAAGGAAGTTTGTGTTATTTCGGAAAATACGAGTATTTTACCTTTGCTATGAAATAGGCACCGAAATATGTAGATATGAATCATTATAATAAATTGAAGATTAAGGTTGTCAATTTCAAGCTCGCGTGTTGAGTATAATTATGCGTAAAGTTATGTTTAGGGAACCGCGAACAAAATTTAGGTAAATGAACGAAATTTGATAATTCCTGGGGATGCACGGGCCGACTATAACAAAACATTAGCTTCCTCGGCTAGTGTTTGAGTTGTGAAAAGGAGAGCATTTGATTTTGAAAAATTTAGGTGTGAACAGTATTATCTAGGCCGAAGTTATGAGGGCTTAAAGAAAAAGAAGTAATCGTAAGTACCGCATTATCATTATCATTGGTAGCTATCATCATCATCTATGAAGAATTTTGCTTATCTTAAGCTTTTTAATTTTATATTAAGTTTGAATTTAAGTTCTTAAATATAATAAAAAATAACATAAAACCAACCTGCACGAAAAAGGCACACATTGCCAAGTCAAAAAGCCATAAGAAAGGAATAAGAAGGTATATAAAGGTAATAAGAAGTCCACGAAATACTGAGTTAAAATGGTAATTTAACACGAAATCAGGAGAAGCGGTAATAGCCTGACTGTGAATTGAATTTCCTGAACAATGGAATTCTTTGAAATCTGGGCGGTTTCAATGTTGGTCCGTTTCCGTTACCTTTTGCTATTTACAATTCATCGATATTACCTCAGACAGACATAATTTAACACCATGGCGACTATATTTTTAACTTTATAATGAGTTACGTAAAACTGCGTTGTTCTGTGGCAACTCATTAATTTATTCAAATTATTTGTTCCATTTATGCAGGGTGATATTACAAGTTTTATCGCTGGTTAAGTAAAATGATATACATTGATATTAATTTGATGAAAAACGCAACTTATCTTTTTGTATGAACTATGAATGACGCAAAAGAAAGAAGCCACACAGCCCACACACGCAGAAATGTCGTGGGAAGAATATTTTCTCCTTTACGTATTCAAGCCCAAGCATAATCAATACTGTCACGGGAAATTTGGTGATACAAACATAGATTGGATACGGAAATAATTGAACAATGGTTCTATTAAGCTAAAAATAAGTAAAAATGATAAAATATTAAACGTTTAATTACAGCTAAAGGAAGAATGCATATAAAAGTATGGGTCTATGTATAAAACGAAATATTTGCAAACATAATAATGGATCATCACTTTTTAGGGTTCCGTAGCCAAATGGCAAAAAACGGAACCCTTATAAATTCGTCATGTCTGTCTGTCTGTCTGTCTGTCTGTCTGTCTGTCCGTCCGTCCGTATGTCACAGCCACTTTTCTCCGAAACTATAAGAACTATACTGTTGAAACTTGGTCAGTAGATGTATACTGTAAACCGCGTTAAGATTTTCACACAAAAATTGAAAAAAAAATAACAATAAATTTTGGGGGTTCAGTTCTATACTGAACCTCAAATATATTTTTTTCATCAAACTCATACGTGTGGGGTATCTATGGATAGGTCTTCAAAAATGATATTGAGGTTTCTTATATCATTTTTTTCTAAATTGAATAGTTTGCGCGAGAGACACTCTCAAAGTGGTAAAATGTGTGTCCCCCCCCCCCCCCCCCCTGTAACTTCTAAAATAAGAGAATGATAAAACTAAAAAAAATATATGATGTACATTACCGTACAAACTTCCAACGAAAATTAATTTGAACGAGATCTAGTAAGTAGTTTTTTTTAACACGTCATAAATCGTAAACCGCAAAAAACATCGATCAAAGTTACAATGAAGTACAAGAACTTTTATATTATGTTACTTGCTGCTACGGAACCTTTCATGGGCGAGTCCGACACGCACTTGGCCGCTTTTTTTCATATTTGGTTTGATTGCCAACACACGAAGTATTCGGGAAACGAGCTAGATCGATTTTGTTCAATCACATCTTTTACGGAAAGTTATTATCCATAAAATGTTGACGATACTTATATGGATCTAGCTCTTTTATGATTACTTACCATAATATTATCATAAATGAATAATTATGCCATGGTTGTAAGTTCGGAATCGGAAGTTATTGCTCTGATAAAAGTATACTACGTTTTTATTTCTATCGTTACTACAGACTAGTATCGAGAAACTGTATTTACATTTAAACAATGGAAAAGGTATTCGATGAATCAATATTTCATGTTGTTTAGTGCTAAAACGTCCAGTGTTAGAATAAGAATAATAATATTATTAGAATAGTATTAAATCCATATTATCTCAGTCAAACTAGTGTTAGCTACGGAAACTAGATCATCCACTTCTCTACTTATACCCCTTCACGAATCGTAGAACAATATCACGAAGACTTACTAATTTCGAATAAAGAATGCAGTCAGCGTTACCTTTAAAATCGAAATCCGTAGTGAAACGTATTCGTGAAGCATCACGTCTTGATGCGATCAGTATTGACGACGCGATGTTTCGGTACGTTTTAGAATATAAAAGGGGAATAATAAGGATGTACTTACTCTTAGTAAGTCACAGACCTTCCAAGAATAAGTAAAATGCAAAAAATACTGTGGAGTTAAATGGGTGTAGGAAGTATTTTAAAAATCATAAGATATAGGTAGAAGTTACATGACTTGATTCGAACTCAGCGTTAACTCACTGTTTAGCCCAGAGAGACTAAATAACCCTCAAAACCTATAGGCTTGAGTCGATCTTTAAGCAACACCTTTGGTAGTAGGATGAATGATCACTTTAGAAAAAAATGGCTGTTTCTGCACTACTGAGGTCAAATAAATCCGTCGGTACAAAATCAGAAAGTAGTTTTCTATTATTCAAGGAATATGCAGCGCATGTTGTGCGATAATTAGTAGAAAAACCTCATACTTACCAGCTTTTGTGCTTGGAACAGAAAAATGTAACATTCACGTCGTCAAATTTTAAAACATATCTTATTTAAGTAAACATTTGCAACCTTCAAACAGATGTGACTTACCGCAGATAATATATTAAAACCTAATTATATTCTTAATGCATTTGATTTTAATAGAAATACCTGCATAGAAGTAGAATGTGCTAATTGTCAACCCAACCTTGATTATTTTCTGAATGCATTTGATGTAGTAGTAGTAAACACAAATATGATTGGATGACTTTGATAATATTGACACTGACTCATTAGGTGAGTCATACGCTAAGTCGTAAGAACTCGTGAGTGAACAAAGTTTGTAGAAACAAGACATTTAATATCCGTAATTCTACACGTACCTAAATAAAATTATAACATGAGTATCGAGTAATAAACTATTTTTTACATTATAAAGAGATTGGTGAATGTAATATAAATAGTTTAATAAAAATAGCAAATCGGCAAAATGCTTGAGATAACGACATCGATTCAAACGATAAGAGGTCTTATCAGCGTATTGACCTACTTCGGGAATTCTTTTTATATTCTTACAATATTCGAAATTTTTGTAGCTATGTTGTAAAACAATAAATTATTTAGTATGGGATTTTATTCATTTAATGACATAGTTATCAATGTTGTAATCTGAATAGGATTTAGTTTATATCAGAAAAGTTTTGATCACGTTATTTATATTATTAGGACATTTTCAAGTACTATCTGGCTATAAGTTATAACCATGGCTGAATATTCGAAACTCAACATCCTTTTTTTTATGGAAATAGCCCGCAAAGGAGCCGACGATCCACCTGAAGGTAAGTGGCTATCGTCACCCATGAACATCAGCAACACCAAAGGCATCACTGATGCGTTGCCGACCAAGAAAGAGAGAAGAAAAAGAAACCGATTTATTTACTTTAAACAAATTGTCAATCTCGAGTTTCAACTTTTAGGTAAAGGCTATTATACTGTAGATGAGTACATAAATGACAAAGACGCATGGAAATGAAAAGATGTGCAACCAGTTCCGTACAGGCAAGTGATACTTTTTTGTAAGAAATATACCAATGTATTTTATTTTTAAAAGATGTGCTGAGGAGTTTCTTTCGGCTTTTCTTCTCCTCCATGACAAAGCACCTTTGCGAAAAGCTGGTTCATTAAAAAATTACGTGCATAAGTGTATCAATGATACCTACATGAATAAATGATTTTGAATTTGAATTTGAATTTATACGTATCCACTTTAAATTTCCATCAGGAATATTCATAACAATTAAGTACTATAATTATTTTGTATATTAATTCGTTATCTTCCAAATATTAATTATAGTTCGCTTATTTATTAATCTAGTTGAAACATTAAGTACCTATGATAAAAAAATACATTGGAACACAATAATTTAAATTAACAACAGCTAATATAGGTCATTTGTAAAACATAATAAATACACGGATTACAAGCTACAATTGTATTGAGGTCAATGAATCCGTTAGCTTCGGGATTCATTGTCTCACGAATAACATGAGCTGGATAGTGTAGTAATACCACGCGTTTTGCTTTTGCCAAGACTTAACTTGCGTTGTTTCTTTCTCCTTATGAAACGGCCGTAAAACAGTAACGAAATCGTGCTGAGCCTATTAATACGGATTACTTAATTGTATTTTTCTAAATGTCTGAATAAATAAGATGAAAATCTTATTTATATTTGATCTTATATTTGATCTTATGACTCATGTAATGTCGGCAGCGCATTTGGTGTAGACGTTGTAGGTAATCACAATATATCATCATAACATCGTCATAATATCACGTTTGTCATGTTCATGTAAGACTACAACGATATCTAACTATTTCGGATAATGCGTTGTGTCCGCATTTAACTAATTTTATGCTGAACTTACACGTAAGCACGCTGACAGCATGCAAACACTTTCGAAAAGACAATAGATGTTTCCGCGGATATTTGCATTCAACGATATACTTACCTGCTTGAGAATCCGTTTTCTGAATTTTGTGGAAAACTAGCTGACCCGGCGAACTTCGTATCGCCTAAAAATCAATGAATGTAATGTAGTGTTACTTTTAACTTTTATAGTTTTGGTAGGTTTAACAAATCAGAGACAATTAAATCCTCTATATGTCCCTGTCCCTCTCTACTCTTTCTAACCATGAGCATGTCTATATTACTATAACGTTTAATTTTTCACTTGAGTTGATACATTATACAATACAACAACTTTAAAAGTTGTCTCCCATACTTTCACCCTTTATTTAGGGGATGATTGTCTAAATAAGGGTAATATTACTAACTTTTGTTTATAACCATGACTTTTATACAAAATTACACATTTCTTACTTTAAAATTGACGAAATTCCATACAAATATCTTCCCCTAATTTTAGCCTTTAGCGGAGGATTTTCCAAAAAAATATACTGCAGTGAAGTTTTGTGTCAAACTATCAGCTAAAATGTGAATTTTCATGTTTCTAACATCAAAAATGAAGAGGCTTAAACTAAATTTTCATCCCCTAATCTAATCTAATGGGTTAGGTTGTTACTCGTATAAAATGACGGCCTATATTGGTATCGTCAGATAGATTTTTTTTATACTTATTTAAAATTCGGTCACTTCCATCATATCGGTTCACTCAATAACGGCTTCCCTTAATTTTAAGTATACTTTGCTGTTTTTTGCAACTCAGCTGTTCAATTAATTAGGTAGGCTTAAGGATCACTAAAAGCTATACTGAGGGTTTTCAACTCCCCATTCAATGCTAATGGGCATAATTTTATCAGTCAACTTGGAGGATGACGAAGTAAGAAAAGATAATATAAAATATCAGTTTACGAAACACAAGCTGCGAGCGAAGAGTGCAACACAAGTGCTTACGACAGGAAACTCGGACGGATGGCAGATTGCAGCCCTATCTATCTCTTGGTCCAGATAAGACTCTAAACAGTGACACTTACCATCAGTTACCACCAGGTGGATCATTCGTCGACTAGTTAAATTAAAAGATCTGAGGGAGCATAAAGTTTGAATAATAGCAACTAATAACTAGCTCTTCAGCAGGAAGAGTGGCTATTGAATATTAACTATCAAGAAAGAAGAAAGCCTGGTTACGAATCCAAAACATTTATTTGGAAAAATAGTATGGATGTTTGTTACATTTTCAGGCGAAAACAACAGAACGGATTTTTATGAAAAGCACATGATCTGGAATAACATATAGGGTATTTATTGTCTCAGAAAACGCGGACAAAGGCGACGGCAAAGAGCTTTTTTTAAAATTTTATCAGCTCATTACAATCTTCTCTGTGATACCAATAATAATCATATTGTATAATTATTTCGTGACCACCATAGTCGTGAATTCGTGATGCCTCATCACGGAGTAGTCTTATCATAGTAGCGGGTAGACCGTTATGTAATGTTTATTGTAACAGCTCTGTTTTTAATCTAAGTTTTCGTATAAACTATGAAACTGACTTACGATCATTAAACTATTTATTATTACTAGCGTACTTACGATGTGTTATCGTCATGTCCGTCCGTCCGAACTGTAATAAGCTGTAATTTGGCATGCATACATATTTATTAAAAGTTTAAAATCGTGGAATAAAATATTGAAAAATATTTTTTTTTCAGGGTACCGTCCCTATAGGTAACGTGAGGATGATTTGATTGGAATCCTAAAAAATCATTGTAGCTGTATTCTGAGCTGAGGTAGATTCTTTACTTTGACGTAACTTAGTTACGACACTTACGACGCACGGATGGGATGGGTAAGATTAACGATGACGTACCTACTTTGGGTTTGGTACGAGTATGCTATCTTTAAATAGTCTAGGGACAACTAGCAAGGCATGAGTTTCTTGTACTTCAATCAATTTTTGTAGTCTTTTGCAAACGTTCCAAGTGAAGGTGAATACAACATTTCTTAATATTGTATTTTACTATTTATATCCATGGTGTCTCCATTTCGTCATACTACGAGTATATTCTACCTAACTATATTTTTTCTTAATTCAAGTGGTGGAATATCTAGTTTCGAATTACGTGGTGGAGGTCTGTTTTCAGCAGTAAGCTGATAATAGTTGACGCCTTTTAAAAGCAGGCAATACTCGTATTTAGGTATGCTGTAACAGGTAGGTATATTTAGATACAAAGGCTTACTTAACTAACGTGACACCGCATATACACGGGGCATAATGTCACTCAGGCGTACAAGAATCTTTGAAGACGGACGTCCTGGTTTCCTATTTACATTTATTATGTTTGATTATATGGTTCCAGTTTTACAATGATTATAAAATTATAATATCTAAAATCGCCACTGGAATAAACCCATGGCCTAAAAATTTTGTAGATGTGATTAAGTGACAAATCCCTCAAATAAAATACTTAAGACATTTAAAAAGACGTATTCAAATTCTCATTTCGCAAGCTACCAATTATGTCTTCCTATTTCGCAAGCTACCAATTATGATACGTATTCCGAAAAGAATAGTCTTGCTCGGAACCAGCTGGGGCCCATTCACTAACCCATAACAGGCGTTTCCGTTCAAACCGAACAATCCCTTTGAATTTCATCATTTGAATGCAATGAACAGCGGGTGATAATGCCGATTTATAATGAAGAGAGCATATCACTGTGGGTATTTATGACTGTAATATGCACCATATAATCCTCATTTTGAATGACACAATAAAGTGGAGACTGGGTTGTTACCTACTGGTTACACAGTAAAGTGTGACATTGGTATTACAAAATTAACTATAACACATTTGTTTGTATTTCTCTTGAACAATTAGCAAGTTTTACAACATTCTAATTCATTTGTTTGTTTTTGTTATGGCGGCTGTGTTTATCCATCCAAATTCACCACCCCAATTAGGACAAAATAATTCTATGGAAATTGACGACGTTACTTGTACCATGTTAACAGCATAAATGAAAGACGCCAATGACCATAAAAGCTTAGGTTTACTACGCGACCAGATTGACTCCCAAAAGAGAGATCTTTTTATGACCCCAGCCTACTTTATGACGTGCGAAACAACATTAAATTCCCTTTTTATAGTATTGAAAATAAACTTCTTGTTTAAAAGATCCACATAAAATTATAGGCCTATATTATAGTCGATAGACGAGTATGTTTAGAGTTTAATGACATTCTTGTAAAGATAACTAAAGTCTAAATCTCTCCTAAGCAGTTATATTTGCATGAAGGTGTGTCATCCAACAAAACAACGTTAAAGTTTATTTTTTATCAAATATTTTTTTTCTTAGCCTTTTAATAGATTTAAGACACAGACTAAAAATTTTGATTAAAAAAGAATTATTGTAACTTTTATTGTAAAAAAACTTAAAAATCGCGGTACCTATCTATAGAACGACGAACGATAGAGGACGAACTGAAGTAAAGTATTCTTTACTTACTAACCTGACCTAACCTTGTATTATAATTTACATTATGATCCTCTTCATTGTTCTAGTACGGATTGAGAAGTAATCCCAGCGAGCCGGCTTGAAGGCCAACAATACCTATGTAGTACGTACAGTACAAATACGTATTTAAAAATATTTTAAGTGCTACACTGTTCCACAACACTAAGTCTTCAGTACCGTCTCGAAATGCGAATTCTGTACATAGTTTTCTGTGATCTAAAGACCTTTTTAGAGACGTGTGCAACCGCTTCCAGCTAGGCAAAGGCAAACATTGTGACATATGAAAGTAGAATGCGCTCCTTTATCCTAAATGCTTTTCTTTAACAGAAACTGTATGTGTTGATGACGTCATGACGAGACCTCGTATACACAGCATTTTTAATAGCTACATATATTTACCTAATTGTTAACCAACGACGAAAAAAGAGGGGTTTTTAAGTTTGAAGTGACTGTGTATCTATATAAATCTGTCTGTGGCATCGTAGTTTCCAAACAAGTTCTTAGCTATGTTTCTTGTAAATCTATCGGAGGCTTTTTTAAATATTTTTTTATCAAAAATGATATCCGCATAAGACAAAGTTAGTATAAAACTAACATTATTTAACTTATTATATAAATGTTGTTGAAGTATGACGTAATAGAATTCGACGACAATCGAACAAAAACGATTAATAATGACTAATGATATCAATGATGTAAGGTTTGTTAGCTCAATTGTAATAATTATTTAAGCATTGAGTTAGCATACTGAGGTAATTATTTCGAGAAGAACAAACATTGAAATAACAAATAATTTTGTTAAAGATACTCGTACCTATAAATTAACAGTTGCATTTTAAACATTCTGTTACTATGTACTAAACATAGTACATGTTACAAATGTAAACACATTCGGTTGTCCACGCATGTCAGCGTAATAATGGCTGTGATTCTGGTCACATAACCGATCCGTTGAATATTCATGACACGGCTAAGTTTAATTTAAGCAGCCAACTTTTGAGCTCCAAGAAAATTGACGTTTAAAACAAAAACACTAAATATTCACCAGGTGCTTTGTCTCACAGATTGTGAAACGACGACAGACATGGTTATTAACTGGGTGAAAGAGCTCAATGCGTAAAATGAGCGTAAACAGGGAACGGTGGTTTTTAAAATGAGGCGCCATGATGAATATGCATAACCCGGTCCCCTATGGTTAATGAATATGGAAAATGAATGAATACTCCCAACTTGGTCCTTAGAAGTACAAATCGACACTAAGTACGCATATAGTCGTGAGTTTCAATGAGGATTTTTCAGAGAAATTTCCTTGTGAGCTAGTTACCAGTTAAAATTCGTCGCATTTGTCGTTATTGGCCATTATTTATTATTAACAGACTTCTAAAAAGGAGGTCAACGTTCGACCAACACGTGTGTATGTTTATTGTTAGACAGCACAGATACACAAACAAACACAAATAATACTAAAGATGACATTAAAATCAGTTAGTTAGTTTTTTGATAATTATGGACCTAAGTTATGAACTAAGTGTAACATCATAACATGTAACGACCTGGCTTGTGTGTGAGAAGTGCCAACAGGAAAACCTCTCAAAACCTTGGTCAAATTCAAGTGCGCATGTAAGAAAATCTAAATAGTTAACTAATAAAAAAAAACTTGAGAGGTGTCAAGGGACACCCGGATGGAACGAAGTTCCAGTACTCTGGCTTGCTTTCTATGTAAAAAAAACTACGACGGCAAAAAGTGTCGTTACCGGCAAAAAGTGTCGTTATCAAATTTTCCGCCTAGCCCCTTTTCGCAACGCGCGATAAGGAACTTCGTTCCAATAAAATAGTTATTTAAAAACGATTAACGTCTCGCCATTAATGTACAACATTTGCAACTAAATATATAAATATAATTAAGGCGATGCTGTTATGTCTGTCTGTATGCAATAGATGGTGATGTCACCAATGAGGTGCAACGCGTTCAAATTATGTCACGCTATTATTTCGTTTCATTTTTTTACATATTACCATGTCATATCTTGAAGGTCGTGACAATATTTTGTCGGTACACTTAACACTTCGTCAGATCTTTTTGTTTGGTTAGGCTTAGCACGCATTGCGATTTTTCACCGCGCGATTTTTTCCGTGAGATATGGAAATTGTATGAAGCTGCACGGACTTGCGGAAAAAAAATCATGTTGGTGATGATTCAGTACGCGATTTAAAAAGTTTTAGATTCACTTACGAAAATGATAATTAATACAAGATAAAAACTCAATCCTTTAAAACGTTCATGTCGTCATATTTTTTATAGATATTCACACAATAATATAACTAATTTAGGGATTAATATACCTATGTATTTAATTTTGCATACTAATTTCACTATTACCATTGGGCCCAGGCCAGGGCCTAGGGTTCACACTCACGATATTAGGATGAGGGTGCTGTGTAAACAAGATAAGGTCCTCCTCCCTTTGTCCGTAATACGAGCTCATTGTGGTAAATTAAATTACTCAATAGTATAATTTTATTTTATAAACACAGACTTGTTCTTCTATTCACATGTGTGTGAATAGATTTAATGGAAATGTGTACAAAAGTCTGTGTTTATAAAATACAATTTTACATCAATAATGATTCAGACTTGTAAATAAAATATAAATAGACTTGTAAATTATAAATAGTGTATTGTACCGACGCAAATGTGTACTAGCTAACGACGTTTTACTTTCAACAGACGAAGTAATAATTTTGAATAAGTTTGATCATGGATAATAACTATTGTGTATAGACTACGTGAACATTTAGCATAGCAGTTAGCGGCTTAGAATATTAGCAGAGTATCGTCCTCTCAAAGTTCTCAAACCTATTAAACACATTAGGCCATTTGGCACACCTTAACAACCGTCCTTTTAAGTATAGGTAAGTAACTAAGCCAAGCCAACATCACAAAAATTTGATCTATAATCGTCCAAAAATGCACTCCGGGATTGCCGACAGACGTGAAAACTTGAACAATTACGTGTGAATTTTATGAGTTGTCAGGAAATATTTTAATGTGCAGGCAATACTTTTAAATAAAGTGTTTTTTTATTCATTACATTTTTAGTGAATGGCTGCCAACGCCTCGTAAAGTACATGTATGTCAACTACAATTTTGATATTAATACGAACTGTAAATTAAGTAACTATAGTTCTGTACTTCTCCGATGGCGCTACAGGTAGGTGTCGATTAAAATGGTTACGGTGTGACGAGCTGATTGGTTTTATCCCGTCTCAAAAATTTTCCATTCCCAACTTCAAATTCCATTCCCTTCACCAATCCACCAAAGAAGATTTATTTACAAAAACCGGAGTGGCCCGCACCAAGATGTCATGTCCTTAACATTTGACATTTACCCTGTAATGTTATAAATATGATAATGTCCGCACAAATTAATAACAAAATTTGCTAAAAAAGATATTATTAAAGAATAAATTACTGAAATGTCATCATAGATTAAAATCCTATCTGTGAGTGACATTTATTTAACCCAAAGCCAGGCCATCGGATTGTCTGAAATAGGTAGGTACTTTGTTCATCGCAAGTTCGCAAATTAACAGACAATTTTAAAGTAATTGGTAAAGAGTGATAATTTATCACAATGGGAGGTATTTACCACTTACACATTACACAAAAGGAACATTTCAAACTGTCTATAATACCTGGGCTAAAAAGGATCGGTATGGATCCTAGACAAAGAATGACAATCTGGGGGCACGGCAGTGCCCCCGCCAAGTCGAGCAAAAAAGCGGCACGGCCGTACCATCCTTTTCTCGAAGCAATTCAGGCCATTTTCGACCCCCTATAACTTCCTTGTGGATAAAGCTAGAAGTCTGAATTTTCAGCTACCAAGCAGTCATGGTATAAACACGCTATATTTCAAATTTCATTCAATTTGATTCAGTAGTTTTAGAATTATAACTAATCAAATTTGCTTAATTTCGTCACTCACTGACTGACTGACCGATCATCAAAACTCTAAGGCACTTCTAGCAGACATAGAAGCTTCAAATTTGGAACACAATTAGTGTTTAGTGTATAGATCAAGGAAAAACTAAAATATTTTGCAATTTCGCTCCAGTTTTCTAGATATATTAACTGCATAAATAACTTTGTAATCCTATATAAAGGTATAGGATTACAAAGTTACATTTGCAGTTAATGAATCACTGTACCTGTATAACAAAGTTACATTTGCAGTGAATGAATCAGTGTACATGTAGGTACCTACATATAATTATGTTCAAAGATAACTTGTAAAAGGAAAAACAAGTAGGACTATCTACAAAAAGAAATGAGATGCCATCAAAAACATAACTTGTAAAAAAACCCAAGTCTCGCAACTCAGTTCTTCTACCGTAAAAACTTGTGAGATCCATGTAATACCAAGTCGGTTAATTTATTCAGTTCCTACTTAAGGTTCCTTCTGTCTTAAGTTATTACGTAATTAGCTAACCTAACAAGTAACAACATCTTGTAGTGACCATATCAATATTGAAAATCTTTTATGTTTTAAATAAATAGATTGACTTGGCAATCGCACTAAACAAATATAATATGTAGGTAGATATTACTTGTGAGATACATGATTGTGTTTTCATGCGATGGTCAAGTCGATCTATTTATTTAAAACATAAAAGATTTTCAATATTGATATGGTCACTATAAGATGCTGTTACTTGTTAGGTTAGCTAATTACATAATAACTTAAGACAGAACGAACCTTAAGTAGGAACTGAATAAATTAACCGACTTGGTATTACATGGATCTCACAAGTTTTTACGGTAGAAGAACTGAGTTGCGAGACTTGGGTTTTTTTACAAGTTATGTTTTTGATGGCATAGATTTTTGTCCTCAAATAAACAAGCTGCGAGTAGGTAACTTATATTTTTCAAGCCGTGATATTTACAAATGTACAAAAATTAAACGAAAGTTGAAAAATGAAATTGGATTTCATTCATTATGAATTCATCATCATCACCCATTTTGTGACATAACTGTCTCACTGGGCTCGCGTCTCTTTAATAAAAAGATTCTGAATACAACATAAAATTCAAATGAAAAAAGGTCAAAAACATCACGAGATGCAATATTAATAAATTCATAAACATATTGGATGTTTTATATTCGTTTAAACCGGTCCTGTGTCATAATGTAGCGGCGGTACGACTAGTTTGAGACAAATATTTCAACACCTGTTTCACCAGCTGTGTGTACACACAGTCCAGATATAAAAGGAATAATTACATTCATTATTGTCCATCGATATATTGGTATTAATAATACAATGGCTTAGCTCGTTCAGTTTTTATGATATTTTTGGTGCCTCTAAAAGGAACAGGGGCGTCGCGGTCGGTAACGCCGTATCAGCCGTATTAATGATACGGGCCCCCGGGCTACAGGGGCCCCAACGCGACGTAAGCAATAATTCCTAAAATGTCTGTAAATTTTAAGAAACCCCAACGTGAAGGGGCCCCATCAAAAACCCATTAACAAATACACGAAGATTGTTATGGAAGATTTATGTATGTTTGGATATATCTATAAAACTTAATAAAACATAGTAGGTACTAGCTTTTGCCCGCAGCTTCGCCCGCGGTAGAGATCGATTTTTTTACAAATCTTACTTACTTTCACTTAATTAGACTTAGTTGCCTATGACTTAAGTAATTTACTTGTATCATTTGATAGCGTGAAATGCAAATGAATTTTACTAACGCCATCTATTAACAACATCCGGAACTAAATATCTAGCAACTCCCAAATATCGATCTTCCCATGGGGATGTTTTATCGCGGTAAAAAGTAGCCTACGTTACTCTCCACCCTCCTCGCTATCTCCAAACACAAAAACCATACCATTTAACAGCTTCGTTGCGACGTGAAAGACAGACAAACAAGCAAACACACTTTCACATTTATAATATTAGTATGGAGTATGGATTTACTCGTATTAGGTATATTTTTGAGAAGTGACAAGGTGTCATAAATATTCCATCCTGCTTTTATGATATTGCATAATATCTTCACGACGACATTGTATTGACTTGAATGCTTTTTTAAAGTAATCAGATGATAATTAATTTTGCAATGATTCAGCGTTGTGGAGTCTAGACTCTACCTCAATTATTAATGAGGCGAAGACTCCCGCTCTGTAATAGGTCTAATAGATAATATTCAATAAATACTGGAGTGAAAAGTATTCACACAATTGTCACTTATTCGAGTTGTAATAGAGAAGTTGCAAGGCTGATTAAAATTATTCTATCAGAGATATACGAGTACATGTTACAATAATAGTGATGTCACCTTAAAGGCCCAACTGACTAATTAAATCCGGCGTACGATCTTCATTTGAATTGCAAAATTTATTCAATGACCAAAGCTGCAATTGAAAGAAAATCTTATTTCAAATTCACTGAGTAATTATTCGTAATTACCTACCTTAAGTATTAAAACGTAATGAAACTTTAGAGCAAGCTTGAGGACTTAGGTCTTTGGATAATGATGGTTTTAGATTACAGGGTGATTTCGATTCCCGGCTCTAGCAGGTGATTTTTCGAAAATCTTTGAATGTAGTTTTACTTATTTTTGAAAATAAAGAAATATTTCCATTCATGTTTGCAAGCATCAATATTCCGAGTACCTACTTTTCCTCCAACCACGGTCTTTTTTCCATCCTGTATACTTATTTTTGCTTTTTCAATTAGTTATTATACAGTATACAGGTTTCCTTAAAATGTTTTTCCTTAGGCGAAACAGTTGATAAAATTAATTTCGAATAATATTATGCAAAAACTATTTTAAAAATTAAACGTATGTACTTGCAGGAGATAAACGTTGTATCACTTATCATGCTATAGAAGTTTAAACACTACACTAATATTAGGATTCGGGGACATGTAATTAATTAATTGAGGGCCATTATACATATAATTATGTATACAAATACCATCAGTCGTAATAAATGTATTGACACACCATTAACTGTTATCTGCCCACATATTAGGCGATAATTAAAATCTCATATTATTAATTTACTAGGTTTAAGTATGATAATATGAGTTCGTCCAAGGAATGATGGACTTATTATGTTAAATGTAATTTAGTTTTTGATTAGGTCTAATTGATCAATTAAAAAATTATAACTAATCGATGTCTACTTAAATTGAATATTATCTATTAGAATAAAACCATTATCATCATAGATATTGCAATAACAATGATTTTTATAATTTTTGTCTGTTTCTGTGCGTTCCAGTGGACTGGAAAGGTAATCTCAGATATTATTATGGCTTCATCAATTTGAATATTGTTTTCAATGTTGTGAAAAGTGTAAAAACTAATATTGCCCCAAGCGATACTAGTATTATAAATTCAGTGACGTCATATTTGTAACAGGCCGTGTACCTACTTACTCTCACATTGAGCTATTACACTTAGGTACATGGAGTGACATCAACGATATTAATCGAATGCGGTTAGATACGCCCATTTCCCATAATGCACGTCGTGATCGAGATACGACAGTGAAAGCCAGGGGATTGAACGTCGGATTACATTACGACTGCCTCAATTGCTATGGTATGATAAAAATTACCACTATGAATAACCTACTACAGGCTGGCTAGAACGTAAGAAAGATAATTTCATATCGTACATTAAATAAATATTCAGAAAATATTTATCGACAGATTACGTGGAATAAAATTTAATTCTTACGAAGTTGACTCCACGGAATGCGCTACGGAACTACACAATGTAGGCCATGTAGTAGAAGGTACATTTGATTATCAGAATCAAATGACCTTCAAGAATGTAGCCTTTTGTTAATCTTCAACGGAACTCTTTTCTGTCCCACAGATAGGCTCGGGTCTCTCATTCTGAAGAAATCATGTGAAGTGAAATTAGTGTTTCCTCAAGATAATATTTTCCTTTACTGAAGCAAGTATTAATTATCTTCTAATTCAAATACTTAAGCAACTTTTGATGCTAGTTAATTGATGTTAAAATATAATAATTTTGTAAAACATCGCTGCTAACTCTCCGGAGCAACAAGGTCGCAAAACAAAAAAAGTAATATACAAAATGGCACTCGCACTGAAAATATCCGTACGCATGCAAATATCTAAAGCGGTGCGTGACAAAATCGTTGTTGGCCACGCAACCACGTTAGAAGCTGCCTTTCATTGCTATTTTCGTAGGATTTGCAATTTACAATGTAGTTGATGTAGGTAGGTACTATAAATTTGTCACGGTTTGTCATCATGGCGATGTGATGACATTTGTGTAATGCGTCATCAAAGGTTACTTAGGTACATAACTAACTATAAAGCGTGTGGAAATAAACCAAAGCGCGTAAAGCACGTCAATACGAGGCACTTTTAATTTTCGTCTGTGTGATACTCAGGTCTCAGATCAGTAAAAAACTATTCGACTTCGACGACTTCGGAAACCTAAAAAGGTCTGACATTGAAATAAAAAGCATGGTATTATCATAAATTATGTAGGTTACTAAATATACTAAAGATATAAAAGGTCTATAACAGAGATTTATTTAAGAGATTTATTAAAAGGGAAACACTCAGGTAACGTAGAATAAATAATTTATTATTCTGAATAATAAGTAATGTGAGTGCTTACTGAGTGGTCATTCACATATATCTTAACAATAAATATTTATTTACATTATGAAATCATGAATGCCTGACTTATTCTTTTCTTTATACTGAAAACCTCAAGGTACGTTCTAAGTTTCTAACAAAAACTGGGCAAGTGCGTGCACAAGCAAAGTGGGGTTCCATATTATATTCGCCGGTGTTGTGCCGACAGTGGTCGTTTCTAATGACTCATAAGTTCATAGATATTGTATATGCAACCCGCAAAACAGAATAATTACTAGTAAAAATTTCATAGGAAATCCCACAATTCCTGGGGCGAACCTTGGTCATTAAAACGGTCTCTATGGTTGAATAACCCTAGTCGGTTAAACGAACCAGCTGCTCGATTCGCATGGGTTACTTTGACATCCAGTAAGCCAGTAAGTATTATGAATACATCTTTCGCTATCGTGAATTTTCACTGAAGATCTTATAAAAAGATGCAAATTCTAATCCATTTCTGGGCTGTGGGCATAATCATAACGTATACTGAATAGGCTCAGGACTTCGTAGAGTAAGATCCCAGAGCGATCAGACTTAACTTATTTTTACATGGATGAAACCTTAACTACTCAGTAGCGTCTAGTGTACTTTGAATACCTTGCGTGCTTGTGAAGCTTGCCCTGTGACACCTGGGCAGGTACATACCAGGTGAGAAAGGTAACTAAAAATAAGAGTTATCTTTAACAGACTTCAAAAAAGGAGGAGGTTCTCAATTCGACTGTATTTTTTTTATGTGTGTTACCTCAGAACTTTGGACTGGGTGAACCGATTTTGATGATTCTTTTTGTAATCGAAAGCTGGTGCCTGTCATGTGGTCCCACATAAATTTTATTGAGATCTGACAATGGCATCCATGAGAAAACCATGTAAGTCTTAAATTTGTATTAAGTATGTGTGCGACATATGGACGAATAACTCAATATCACGCCAACCGATTTTGATGATTCTTTTTTTAATCGAAAGCAGTTGCTTTTCATGTGGTCCCACTAAATTTGAACGAGATCTGACAAGTAGTTTTTGAGTAACTTTGAAGTCGGTTATTTTTCGTTAGTAAAATTTATTATACTTAAATTAGTATGGCTGATTTTTATAATATATTTTGTAGAATATTATTCTAAACTAGTATCATAAAGTGTCAGACACTTTTCATGGACGAGAGGGATTGTCAGACGCTTTAAACGCAAAAACTGACGAAGTTGTTTAGTGCCTGTGAGAAAGTGAATAGCACGTGTGTGCACTATTTACGTGTAAACCAAGTGATTCGCCAGTAAGCGTTATTTAAGTGCATTACGTTGTTTGTTACTCTCATCATGGCGGGGGGCTCCGCTTTTCGGTCTTTGAGCGTAACATTTATGTGCATCGTTAAATTGTTAACAAGTAAAAAAATCGCTGACATCATCAGCTGTTTTAAATATAATAAATATCAGAACGTGACAGTTAAGTCTACCTACAATAAAATAAAATACCGGGTAAACAACACACATCCGTGTAGGTTTCTGATTTCCACGAATAACTTGATTCTTATAAAATAATCACGCAATTAGTAGAAATCGCGCGCCTATCTGACATTCCAAGAAATCAATTTGTAAACGAAATTAATTCGGGCATTAATTAATTAATTACACTTTTTGTCTCGGGCGTGTCAACAAAAACCGCATTGTTTTTGCAACGTATTGTGAGGTATTGTGGATATTCGTGATCGTGATTCATTTCAGATGTCGCCCTGCGTCCTTCGTTTCGACATCGAGTCAAACCTTCGATCTACTCGTAACTTAGGTAAAGGTAGGTAATAAGTTACAGCTATATACCTATGGGTAGATATAATATAAACTCAAACTCAGTATTTTAAAAATGTGTCCATTTATTTATAGTATTAAGCTACTCGTTCAGGATGTTCATAATTAGTAGTAAAATAATAACCTAGTTTGGACTTAACTAGGTACTAGTGAAAACTCGGTTTTAATATTATAATAATTTTAAGACTTCAGCATCTCGTCAAACTTTATTAAAAGTTTGCTTTTCAGTTCCTAATCAATTTATTAAATATAAAATTCTCGTGTCACGGTTTTTTGAAGTTGAACTCCTCCGAAACGGCTCGACTGATTTTCGTGAATCTTTGCGTGCATATCGGCTAGGGTGGAGAATCGGACAACATATATTTTTCATCCCCCTACCCCTAAACTTTTGGCAGAACAACGTTTGCCCGGTCCGCTAGTCAATAATATAATGATGATGAAGGTAGGTATATCTTTAATACCTTATTTCTTTTTTCAGCCTTCTCGAAGCTAAAATAATCTTTTTTCATGATAAGTTAATTAACAACATTAAAAACCGAAAATTGAGTATTTACTGAAACTAATAATAAATAAAAAGCTCCAAAAACCAAGTACCTAAATAAAACAATATTCAATTACCTTACCTAATACTATAAGAACAGTTCCAATGGCGTATTATTACAAATTACAGTTACTATTATCGCACAAAACAAATATTATCCACACAATGTAATTTCATACTTAATTTTAATTTAACACACATCGATCGTTTACGTCGAGTCACAGAATTATTATCACAAGTCACAACGCGACGTTCACCTCGATAGGTTCTTCTCACCGAACTGAAGTTATTTTGTCGACGTCGGCCATTGCCAGGGTTGGATTAGGTACGTTGAAAAGATACCACAAACAAATGAAAAGTATAGTATTTATAAAAAGTTATAGTACACTCAGTGTTGCCAACCCTAGTTTTGGAAAAGTAGTCGATAGACAGCAAAAAATCGGTAGACCAGCAGGTAGAAAAGCGGCAGCTTTTGCATCCCCCCCCCCCGCATTTGTTGAAATGAAAAAATACTTTTACATTCGAGTCAAGTAGTACGAAGTTTTGTTACTATAATACTTGCATCTCGACTAAATTACTAGCTTTAACGTTTTACCACACATACCTATGCGTTAATAAAATTTTTGGTAATATTTGATTTTTAATTTGTTATTTTGATAACTTCAAAAATCGGTAGATTTAATGGTCAAGTCTGTAGACAGGTATCTAGACGAGCGAAATAGGTAATCTACCGAAAAGTTGGTAGATATGGCATCAATCATCACTTTTGTTATTTTAAATTTAACATAATAGTAATTAAAATCAATACCAGTTAAAAAAAGCAAAATAAAAAAATATTAATGTGACGTAAAACTAAGCATTGGGGAGCAAACTTTAAATTATAGTATTTTAGCGTAAGTGGATAGCATACAGCACAAAGGGCGAAATTATAGTATAAAATATAAATACTATAAATTATAGTGCAAAATCCAACCCTGGACCCATCGCGCAGTCTAGACATCGGCTGCGAACTAACCGAGCGATAAACTGATAAACACGTTATCCATTGCGGGGTACAAACTAATCGGAACAACATCTGTTAATGAACACACAATGTAAGACAACGTTAATTTTGTATAGGAAACGACGTTTACATGCTTAGCAGCCCTAGCTTGAGACACGTCGTCAGACGGGATTTCTCACATGAACGCATTCGATTCAAGAATGAGATTATAATGCCCAGGTGAAATGTGGAAGGATATGTTCCCGACGCTGTCTCAAGTGTGGGAAGCGATGTTTTCAGTTCATCAGTTCTGACATTTCCTTTATCAAGTTTAAAATGTTCTTGTATCGAAGCAGTGACTGGGCTTTAATTATTTTACTTATGATGTGCTGATTACTCTGATTAGGTACCTACCCCTGAATCGAGTTAAATTTTGATCTATTCATTTCATCTTGATAGGTAAGTTATTTTAAAATTGACGCAAGCTTAACGATCGCATGGAAGTTCAAAGGTTATCGTGTTCGATCTATAATTACAAACATAGGTATCAAATGAATAGTAAGTAGATATGTTTTTTATCCATACAAACATTTGCGAGAATTCAGACTTCAGAGATCTTAAGCATAAAGAATCAATATTTTAACCTGCAAACATTGCAAGATTTGAAAAACGAATCACAACATTCACAACGGACAAGTGGCAAAACGAATCGCAACAAAATTTTAACTTGAAGTTTTACGGGCAGATTATTAATGTAATTGTCCAATTTGAAAACCTGCCTGTAAAAATTCAAGTTAAAATTTTGTTGCGATTCGTTTTGCCACTTGTCTGTTGTGATTCGTTTTTCCACTTGTCCGTTGCCATTCGTTTTTCCACTCGTCCGTTGCGATTCGTTTTTCCACTTGTCCGTTGCGATTCGTTTTTCCACTTTTCCGTTGCCATTCGTTTTTCCACTTGTCCGCTGCGATTTTAGTTGCCTGACATTGCCAGAGAGAATAAGCGAGTCTCAGAAATGAAGGCAACAACATTACGCGTTTTTGATTAGCGGTGTGCGACCTGAATTACACTTTATTGCGTTGGAGCAAGAGTCGCTATTTATTTACATAATTTTGCGGAGTTCGCCTTCTGTATTATTATAAGTACTATTATTTCTTCTGTGGTAGTACTTTTCTTCTTCACCAAAGTTTGAGTTTGAGTAAGTGAGATTGTCTGTGCTTAGATTGATGTTTTGTTTTTGTCGTAGTCAGCAGTTTTGTTACAAACGAGAGGCACAACAAATAAAATATCTCTCAGGCTCCCATCATCATGGTCACGAATCACGATACAGTTTCACAACAGATGCATGGTATTCGACAACATAGAGGCGTTGATGATGCAACATGTTTTACGCCAAGTCATCATAACACGAGGACTTGTACGTGATTTAAACGTGAGAAGCGAATGTAAGTACGTTACAAATACAACAGTCGATCATAGATTATACCATTTTCATTTTAAAGAAAATAATAAAGCATCTTTACATTACAAGAAACTTCCATTATTTATGACAATGATACAAACAGACATGGTACCTACAACGATTTTATCACTCCGAATCAAATCTCCCGTCGGGGAAATGAAATACTGCGAGATTAATGAAAAAATGGGATTAAATATTTTTGGGATGACACAACAGACTACCATAATTGCAAATCACTTTTAACTTTCCTTTCAGCCTCGATCACTATTCTCTACACACTTATCCAACACTTGGTACACATTCTGACATGTTTTACATTTAACACTTACGATGGCATTAAATTGAAAACTCTGGATAAAGAAGATTTTGTAGCACTGTAGAAATAAATTGAAAAATGTCAGTAAATTTTCAATATTTTCATTCCAGATTCTAGATGACCAAGTTCTACGTTAGCAATCTTTATTGAACAAATTGCATGAACCCTTATTGTATCGTTCTTGAGACAAATTCAATATATTACGGGAAAGTGAACTATCGGGAATGAATGAGGAAATAAAGCTTCATCGAATTTCTCGTTGATAGAGTTAGACGGGACACTTCCGGGAGTAACGGCGCTAGGGTGTCCTGTATTTTTCTAATTGGCTAGACTGTCCTAATCTTATTTCGCATATTTCTTAATATTTCACTACAACCTCTCGGGATCTTCAAAACACTCAAGTGGCTGCAAACAAATTATTATAAGATATAATCTGTCGTATAATTGTTCTTAAATTAATAAACATGCGTTGAAGCTGTGTACCTACTTGTAAGATTAATAATTGACTGTTTGGTTCTTAATTTTGTATTGGATCGAGTTAATTCGAGTTACACATTATGCATTGTAATATTTTAATATTAAAAAATAATAACTTCATGTTTATCTTCGTTTATTTTTCTACTAGGAACCACATATAAAAAGAAACATTCATTTATTGCAATACTTTTACACAAGAGCAAGCAGACATTTTATCATTTATTTTTGCTCCAAAATTATCTGATCTTTTATACTAAGTTGATCACCTGCAGAAAATGATCCATGATCCGGGATAAATAGTTTTCCCAGACCCACTTATTAGTATTCCTATACTGATTGTGTGAACAAAATGCAGACGGTTATCTAAAACTAGAATTTAAAGCTTTGTCCTGTAAATTTCTTTCTGGTGGCGATCCCAGCTGACCAGGAACTCAGTGAACTGCAGGTACTAGATATGGCTATAAATACACCCGTGTCCACTCTTCCGTGCATGCTACGGTAACTAACGTAACTCCCGCTATGAATAATTATTGTTTCCAAACAATATTAGCTGCATTTACATAAATAAATCCCGCGTGGTTTGTTAATGCGCCGTTATAAATACTAACACGCAATACTTGTGATAATCTTAGGACTATTTTGTGTTTTTTATGTGTTGATTATAATTTCTTGTAGTATCAGAGGAGTAGGTAATAAGCTACGCTCGTAAGCTACGCTCACTTCGCTCCCGAATTATGGCCTTCTAACGTCTTAGCCTTAATGAGAATGATTTCCCTAGGCATAAAGCCTGCATAAGTAATGGTATAAGTTGCATCGTTATCTGCGAAAGGGCCGGATATCGATGTAGTTATCCAACTATCCAAAAATAGGCAATAGTGGAAACTGGAACGTAGTCATAGCTGTTTTTGGTACTATGTGAAGATCGGGCGGTCGATATTTAGTCCTATTTTTGTTGACCCTACCTGCCTGACTCGTAGATTTGTTCTTAACGTTTCGTCTATCCGTAGATTTTATTTATTTGTGTTTGGCGTTCAGCACATTCTTCTGTGTTGTATTTTCATACTGTTTCTCTTCGACGGCATTAGATACCTCTGATGCTTGATTCAAAGTCCTCAATTCAAAGCTCCTGTTTCGATGTACATTCTTCTGAATAAATAATAACGGGTTAAGTAACTTTTTTGGAGGTTAGTATCCCTTTTCATCCACTCAATCTAATCCACACTCTGTGACACTCTGTGACAGTCTGTCTTCCTGGTTGTTACAAAAACATATACCGAAATTAAAATGTTACCTAGAATTTTGACCTACACCACATTTATTTTTTATCTTAGCTTATGTTTTCAGGGCAATGCGCAAATATATCTTGTATGAAGTATTATAATGTGGGTTGTCAAATTACTACATTTAAGCAAGTCTGTCGTCACTTGTAAGTTGTACGACACTCAATGATACAGTTTTCTAGTTTCTCACGGTGAATTAACATGTTTTTTAACTAAATGTATTTTTAAACGCTGTGCCGAAAGTATGACACATTAGTGTCATTGCTATGACCAAGAAAATGTTCTATGAGAGCGTGTGGAACCTTTTGGACCATTAAAATGCATTTAGTGACCCTTCCTTTATTCAAATTTAGTTGAGAGAGGCATTCAAGGTCTGACGTACTACACCGTCTCCGGCCATTGTTTATTAATAAGGATAACAATAAAGTAGACTCAATGCTCGTCCTTTGAGCTTAGGTAGATATAAAATAAAACAGAAGTTATTTATAATATTCAGAGAAGTTATAGAGTTTTATTGTTATTAATATGTATAATAGTTAATTAACAATTCATAGAAACTGTTAAATTATAAATTCAAAAAGTACAGCACATACTTAGTAATTAAACAAGACAATGGTCTTTTTAAATTAGGAAAAACGTACGAACATCAAAAATAATACTGAAAAGAAAACAAAAAAATGTTTCCTCTATTCATATTAAAAGACAGAATTTGTGTTATGTATTTTACATTTTATCTGATGCAATTTCTTATTCGCAACATGGTCTATAAGAACATATTTTTTGTCACAAATTTTGTCATAATATTCGTTATTCATTGTTGAGTTCTAGGTAGGTACTTTATAATTTAGGCTTTGCGGTTAAGTACAGTTGAGCTACATTATTTGTTGCTTGAAAATTACTGAACATATTGTAATGTTTTCTGTGAGATTTGGTAAATAGACTCTTTTATGAAATGCAGTTCTGAATTTCCACGTCAACATTTAAAAAAATTGTTCGTTTTACTTTAAGGCCCTATAAAAAATTAAAAATACGTACATGTAATAAGGTACCTATTAAAATATTTTATTCTTTAAGGCGCTTTAAATCTACAAGCCTCTAATGATGTAGAATATTTTCTTCATTGCATAACAACTATTCATAGTTCAAAAAATATCTACATTTTACATTTAAGATAATAAAAGTGTGAGAAGTTAGGTGAAAGTTGACCTCAACTTTTCTTATTACCAATTTTATGTCAACTCTTGAGTAATCGTGTTACGTAGAGTAGAGTGATATACTTACTTATATAACAGGGTCATAAGACTCATAAGTAGGTATGACAATGGTATTTTTAATTTTATGACTCCATGACTCACTAACCAGACTCATATAATATTATTATACTATCTCGCACTAGCACTCTAGCATTATTAATGGTCTCAGCGCTTTGCTTCGGACCACAGCTTCGAATCACAGACAGACTGACGGACGGACGGACATGACGAAGATTCCGATTTTTCTTCGGAACCCTATAAATCCGACGGAATGAGTCACTATTTACTTACACTATTCACTATTTACCAGTAGTACCTACCTACTTAGTATTTTATATTTTTATTAATTTATCTATTTAATTTTTATCATTTAAAATGGTTGCGACCGTCAGTCGTGGAAGTCGTGGACAAACTCCTCGACCCATTTGACATGGGACTGGACTGGACTCTGGACGGAATGACGAATCATTGCGTCGGTCTTTGACCTCTCAAGGTTGATCATTCGCTTCAACGTCAATAACCAATGCTATGTACAGTCGCTACTGCATAAGCTTGTGGTATTGGCTTAAGGGAGGTAACATAAGATAAGCCTAACGAAATATATAGTCAAACACCGTCCATCGAGTTAAAGGACGGAAGCAACACGTTGCGGAGTAAATCGGAAGCGGTTTACCAGCAAGTCGGCTCTTAATTTTGCAATTGGAACTATTTATGATATTTCTTTGAGAAGGACGGCAGCATCGAAGTCTCACATGGCTTGTTATGACCTGCTAGCCTAATTATTAAATACGAGTAACCACCCTCTCTTTGCTTCGGTTTTCTTATTTTTTAAACCTTGGGTTACATTTTTAGAGTTTTATTAAGAATCCCTATTTTTTTTTGAAAATATAATATAGCCTATGTCACCCGAGGATAGTGTAGTTTCCCAACAGCAAAATAATTTTTCAAATCGGTTCAGTAGTTTCGGAGCCTATTCAATGCACACAAACAATGAAATCTTCCATCTTTATAATATTAGTAAGATAGACGTAGTTACCTATTTATGACACCAAAGAATAATTTTAGCCTGAACGCATTTTCTTGATACCGTACATCTTGACTGTATCTGGGTTTTGACATTGGTATCGGTAGAAATAACACGTCACTTCGTTGGTATTTGACCTCAAGTTTTATCAATATCCTCTCGAATGCTACGATTTTTATGCTTTAATCATATTAAACTATTGGTACAGTATCTTGCCGACTTAATTTTTTATTGCGCAAAGATTATAGCTCTACAAATAGAATATTACGCGTTAACCGCTGATTGCACAAAGGTTGGAGGAATAAGCATTACGACAGGCTGTTATTAATGTTTAGCTCTGCATTTGGTCCGAAGAATGTCATTGTTAACACGGACAGACAAACGGCACTTGCTTACAAATTGCGCTACCTATATTATTAGTTATTATGGATTACGATACCCTCTGTGTGATGTATGTATTATAGGTAGATCTAGGTAATATAATTAAAACGAAACAATAGAAAATAAAATCAGCCAAGTGCGTGTCAGGCCACGCGCAATGTAGGGTTCAAAAGTAGTAAGTTTATCGACTATTACTCATTAACTATTTATGCTAACATAGCCGAGATAGTTTTCCTTGTAAATTCATCATAATTATAACCTATTTTTGAAAATCTTAGCCAGGTTTGACTCTAACCAAAATTAGCACTTTAAACCCCCTAGTCAAAAAAAAAGACCCCTAATTCCAAAAATCATCTTAAAAGACCCATAATATTTTTGAAAGACCTTTTTAACGATACTCCACAGTATAGGGTACGCGACGAATAAAAAAATCATCCTCACGTTACCCTGAAAAAAGTGTTTTTCAATATTATATTTAACGATTTTGGAGTTTTATTAAAATATATGTATATCCATGCCAAATTACAGCTTTCTAGAAATAAGGGTCTCGGCGCTTTTCTTCAGACAGCAGACTGGCAGACGGACATGACGAAACTAGAATGGTTCCGATTTTACTTCAGAACCCTAAAAAGACATGTTTACATAAAAATTATCGTGTATTGTATTGTTGATACGAGAGTTACTGAGAAAACATTACAAAATAGCGATAAGGTGTCAATGTCATAAACAAAGTTGGCTAATGGTGGTTATTAACATGACAGGTGTCATTTTATTCAAAAGCGGTTGACATATTTTATATAAATGTGTAGGCAAGCATAGATCTATAGATTAGAAGTTAGGCTATGAATCAAAATTTGTGAGTAATGATAGGATTAATAATGTCTAAGACATACATACGTAATAAACCATATTTCTTTATATACGCTAAAGAAGAGTTAGGTTACTTCTCACGTGAGTACACATCCGTTTTTAGGGTTCCGAAGTAAAATCGGAACCCTTATAGTTTCGTCATGTCCATCCATCCGTCTGTCCGTCCGTCATTCGGTCCGAAGCAAAGTGTCGAGGCTAGTGTTAGAGAGCTGTAATTTGGCATGGATATACATATTTATTAAAAGATTAAATCGTAGAATAAAGAAATAGTCGATAAACTGACTACTTCGGAACCCTACATTGCGCGTGGCCTGACATACACTTGCCCGGTTTTTTTTTATTCAAGTGCTCGACATTCGGGTTAGCACGGCTTGAAACAGTGACGTGACGCCGGCGAGCGGTGTACTTGTAGTGAGACTTGTAAGAGTTGAGTTGTAAAATGCGTAGGCAAGGCACAAAAGTAGTAATTAGTGTGAAAATCTCATAACAAGGTCTCAATGGTTCTAACTTCTAGCTCCGTAACTAGGGCTGACAACTGGCGAGTGGCGACATTTCACTTTATTATGCTGGTGTGGATTGCTTTTTTGTTCATTACTAAAAATCCTATCCTACTAATATTACAAAATTGTGAAAGTTTAGATGTTTGGATATAATTTGTCACGCAATCACGCAAAAACGGCTGATTGGATATATTATGAAATTTTTCACACAGATAGTTTAATACCTAGAATAAAGTATAGGATACTTTTTATCCCGAGATATTGATCTGTTCCCGAGGGGAGAAGAAGTAAAATTTATCGTAAGAAATTATCAAGGTAAGTGGCGAGGAAGTCTGGATCACCAAATAGTCTCTTAATTTCTAATAGATTTTATTCAATAAAAATGCTTTTAATATCAAAGATATGATTAAAATGAGCAAGGTTTTTAAATTGAGCAATTTTAAACATAATAATTGACTAAAACCCAATACGCAAGTTTGAAGGTATGAATATCTACACTTTGGTTACAATTTGCGGAGTATAAGTCAACTGTATTGAATTATGTTTTGTTGGAAATAGCCTTGTTCCAGTATTATCGCCTTCTCAGCGCAAACGTAGCGGGATCACGTAACGTAACTTTTGTGTACAAATGTTTTATACAACGGCACGATTCACAATTGGGTATAAACATAAAATATTAGGAGTTCAGCATAATTGAGACAGGGACTTTGTACTAAATATTTATTTATTTGCATCGAAGTTTTTTTTCGAATCGCCTATCGACTTTACACGCGGCCCGAATCATCAAAGTGACCGACGCAGCATCTATGGGCGCAGTAACTTGATGGAAGGATGACCGATAAGTATTTTTGTGAACAATCCGAAAAAAAAAATTTGAGCTCTTTTATGCTTCGGAGGGCACGCTAAACCGTCAATCCCATTTGATATTGTTAGATAACAGTCGTTAAACCACAACGTCTCTAATCTCTTCCATCAATCCCTGCTAGTGTGTGGCAAATTAAGCTCGAGGCCTGAATAATGAAGAGACCCGTGACCTGTAGTAGTCTATTAATAATTAGATGGTATCTATATATAAATAATATATATCGATACCAGTATTGATCTTCCAAAAGTGGAACAGATACGAGTAACTGCTGATGTTTGCTTCTGAAAACTATTATTGTCGTTCACCAGGTTGCACCACAAAGACTTAACTCGAATTTGCTTGTTTTGAGTATGTACAATGGAAGTTTTTGTGACCCAGTTTTTAAGTTTAATAAATCACGTAGCCATTAGCTAATATTTTAGTCTAAAAACACGGCAAAATTTTCGTTCAAGATACATGTTATGCAAAGTTTCGTACCGCGTTATTAACGATCCTTTTGCATGTTTCACATGGTAACTTTGGTTTTTATTACTGCTATAAAGTGATAATAACTTAGGCTCCATAATATTTTATAAACGCTGCGTTATATGAATTCATGAACTCCATTTAAATATTTTTAGAGAAATTAAGACTCAAAATTAAAAAAAAAATTTTTTTATTAATCATATTACAATTAAGAATTAATGTAACACTGATACACAGAAATGTCATTTGAAATGAAGGAGAATAAAATGTTGAAAGAGTATGGGCTAATGATATCAGTAGCTGCTGTGGGATTTGTGGTTTGGCAAAGAGAGATCTCCCGCCAGGCGAGGTGTGTTGGCTGACAAAGTACTCTGTGGTTGCCTGGGAGGCGGCCGAGCCCGTACATCAGTAGTAGTCGTCGGAACTCCGAGCATTTGTATATATGCCAGCGATCGTAGAAACTTTGATAGCGTGATTCAGGTTGGCGTGACGTCACCGTGTGGCGCATGTGCGCTGTTGCCACAGTGGTATTTTTTAATGTAAACAGTCGACAATTGAGCAGACGATCAACCTGAAGATAAGTGGTCATAGTCGTCTTGGTTGCCCATGGACATCAGTAGAACCAAATTCATCACCGATGCGCTTGCCAGCCAAAAAGTCCTTTTTACGTTTTAATTAACATGCATTTTGTAGTTAATAAATTCCCAAAAATATAATAAACAACTGCTGCTTTAAATATAGCGCCTTCGTTAATTATTCCGCTGACTGTCAAGTTGTCAGCAGTCAGGGTGATGTCTGAAGGGAGACATCGGATTGTATATAAATAGGATAGATTAATGTCTTAAAAAGATAAATATTTAAATAGGTACTCTTGAAGAAATGCATTGTATAATTATGAAAAAAAAAACAATACAAATAATCACGAGGCTTATTTTTTGATGAATGATAAATTGAAAGTGTGGTTTTGATATGAAATAATTATGTGTTATAATCTAAATTTTACTAACAAAAAATAACCGACTTCAAAGTCTCAAAAACTACATAGTTGTCAGATCTCATTCAAATTTATGTGAGACCACATGCGCCTGCTTTCGATTAAAAAAAGAATCATCGAAATCGGTTGGCGTGATATTGAGTTATTCGTCAATTTGTCGCGCACATCTTAACACAAATTTACGACTTATGTGGTTTTCTCATGGATGCCATTGTCAGATCTCAATAAAATTTATATGGGATTACATGACAGCCACCAGCTTTCGATTAAAAAAAGAATTATCAAAATAGGTTCGCCCAGTCCAAAGTTCTGAGGTAACGAACATTAAAAAAATACAGTCGAATTGAGAACCTCCTCCTTTTTTGAAGTCGGTTAAAAATCATTTGTCTGCTGTGTTTGTCAAACTTTTGTTTGTTACTTTTTTTATTCTAGAAGAATCATAACAAACATGCTGCAGGAAAATGACAAAAAATTTAAAATTTGTGAGTAACAGTAGGTCCTACGTACACGCACCTCTTTTTGCTTCTAATATAGTTACTAACGGCGGTTACCTACTACATATCGAAAACCAAAAATAGAAGTTGTACCTATAATTACTATGATAACGGATACATAATTTAGTTCTCAATGAATAACCAGTAAATCTCTAACTATTCGTAGGAGTACGTAGGTGGTTCACTTGGTGTTTGCTAAGTAAACTGTCCTGTGTGGAAAATTAATTTATTACTGTGAATGGGCGAAACAACCGAAACTACCGGTTTTTTTTTTATTGTTGTTTCCTCCACAGGTGTATAAATAAACAAAGTGTAAAAAAAAATATTCATTAAACGGTCAGCCCTCCTCTATCCTGCCATGGAAGATTTGTGTGATACGATTTTTACACTAGGTACTTCTGTCTGCGGTTTCCGCCCTCAGCTTCGTACACAGAAAAGTGGTTTCACAAAACAAAATCACAAACATATTATCTAAACGTTCCAATCATTCCAGGGAACATATAACCGGGATAAAATCTACCCTAGTTTCTTGACCTGGACTTGGACTATCTTATGCCAAGTTTTATTTTAATCCGTACAACAGTTAAAGCGTGATAAAAATACAAACATTCAAGCATCTTCAAAAAAGGAGGAAAGTCTTTTTAATATATGTAAGACTACAGAATGATCGGTTTGTTCATGTTTTTTCTCAAAGTGGTATGAATTGTAGCACACAGTTAGAGCATGGTCTGAAATAACATTATAGGGTACTTATTATCAAGGAAAACGCGGGCAAATCAGCAGGGAGAGCGCTGGGTGGATATAAATTATAATAAACTCATGATAATATTACCATGTTTTTAAATCGTTGGTTAGTAGTAAGAAGGACGTGTATTCATATAATAATATCCATTTGGATTATTCCAGTGACTGTGCTTAAACAACTGCGGGGCTATAAAATCTTAATTTTAGATGGCTTACTATACGCCCAAGCATTATAAACCGACGGAAATATCTCCAGCATTGCGATAAAAGCTAGCGGCCTCGGTGTAATGCAGGTACATCTGTATTTATAATAAACAACTAGTTTTAACTTCGTAAGGTTAAGTGTTAATAAAATTAAGAGAAATGGTTAAAAGGGTAGTGTAGGTAATAGTAATATTTTGACCATTAATAAAAAGTAAGTACTACCTATCTAAGAACTTGTTAAAAGCTGTACTAATTTCTTCTCAGCTAAAAAAGACGCGGGAGATCGTATTATTAATGCCAACCGCGATACTGCGACAGACACGTAAAATACATAATATCACGGTACAAATATAAATAAATAAACGTTCACACATATCTTATTCACTCTGCCTTAACTGGGATCAAACAAAGTATGTATCTATCAGTAGTCTATACTGAACTTTTTGTAATTTCATGAACTTTACTTATTACGTATGGATAAAAGCCATCTTGCGTAACAAATATTACGATTACGACAAAATTCATAAAAGGCGTAAGAGTAGTCAATTATACAGTTCCCATCTTCTACTCCAGTTAAAATTCTCATCGTTATTATTATGTTAGAATAATATGTCATAAACACATGATTTCTATCTCGAGACTTTAAGAGTGTAGTGGGCTCTCGGAACTAATGGCGATGCGAACCACAGGTGTGGGGACACCAGTCAACAAAGTTCAGTGCTCCTTCATCACTCAAAGCTGCGACAAAGTGAAACCAACTTTAACACTCAACAGTTTTGACTCGTTTTTGTTAGTCACCATAGTCACCAACTTGGTTTATTATGACAACATTCTTTTAAGTAATAGAGATGGGAATATTAAAAGGATAATATTTGGAACGGCATTACAGAACCATGGTAAATTTTCCAGTGGAGATTCTCCACAATATAAATAATTTGACGAAGTGATTATAAATAGCATCTTACAATGTCATGTCTAAGCTCGTATGCATAAGACTGATGACGTAATGTTTTTAAAAGGATGACTTCATCCGTCCTAACATGTCTTATGTGTCCCATACAGGTACACATACATTTCACTTCACTTAAGTATTCAGCATATTCACTTAACACGAATAGCTACAGAATGTTGAAATAGCAAGAGAGACGGTAACGGTGGTAGAGTTACTTCTCGAATCTCATCATGGTGTTTTGATTAGCAGTGTTCTGATTAGGTTCCTATTTCTACAATATCATAATATTATTATCCATAATTTGAAGCATTTTCACAATTTATGTTAAGGATTTTAATATCGTAAGATTAATACGTATACGGATTTAAATATTTTTTAACAAAAAATAACCGACTTCAAAGAAATAGTCTTCAAAACCTAGACCACTAAAATTATCGTACCTATACATCAGAACAAAATTTTAATAAAAAAGACCAATTTATTATATCCTTTCAGATTAAAATTAAAATCGGTGTATAAAATACGAAGTTCTCATAAAAAAATAATACAACCGAAATAGGAAATATTCCTTTTGAAGTGATTATGGTCTGTTTATTAGAGTATAAGTACTATTATTTCTTCTGTGGTAGGTATAAGTAGAACAATTTCGAAACTCTAGAAAAGTTCGGTAATACCATTTCAGTAATATTGTGAATCGAAACAAGTATTCAAAGAGCTTTATCGATTCGGTAATATGAGTTAAAGTAATGAGTATTTATTTAGTCGTTATGCAGGGAACTTGGTCAGCAAACCCTCTTTGTGCATTATTTATAACGTTCCCCTGCCGTCAGGTGTTCGACCGTTTGGCGTTCGGTTCTATAGTTAATACATACTACAAAAACGTTTGCTGTATTACAATAATCCTACCTTAATTTCATCGCCTTAAATAGAATGAGTTCTTCTATTTCACGATAATTGGTAACTTGAGGAAAACATTTTAATGTTTTTTTTTACTGTGGTTTAATTTTTTACCCTACTGCCAAAGAAAGGTTATGTTTTTCGCGCATTATATATTTTATGTATGCATGTAGTATTATTTACAACCTCATATCTTCCAAACCGCTGAAAATATTTATAAATTTAAGATATCGCTAGATGCATCTTGAGAGCCCAAGTGTTCTAAGATAAGTAAAATTAAAAAAATATACTGTAGTGGCTGTGAGATGCCATTGTTTGAAGTTTCAAAAAATTTAAAATAAATCAAATACTGCAATATGGGTATTTGATTTCAAAAAGGTATATCATATTTTTTTTGCAGTTGGGTTTTTGATTTTTTTATGTACCTATATCTACTAGTTTATATTGATTATACTGAATCTTACTTCTTTTTCTTTAATTAAATATCAAGGCAGCAAACATCAGAAGTCATTGCACATAATTATGTACATTTATTACGCTCAATAATTTATTTTAAGTAAGCAAATGAGAAGCGATGATAAAAACTGTTTGATTTTTGTATAAAAATATTTATGTATAGCTCATTAATTACAAATAATAAGTAATATCATTGGTTATCATAATTTGTGTACACATTATACAAGGTATAAAAATACATAATTTGTTCTTACACACTACATCATTAGTTCGTGATTTCTTCTGTCTGTTTTGTAATGTAACTGTCCACAATAAATGATATTCTTATTAGACTTGCAACGAATATTCGGTTACTATTCGGTATTCTGCCTATTCGGCTGCTTATATTATATTCGGCCGAATACCGAATATGTAAATATTATTCGGCCGAATACCGAATACTTATGTAATATATTTTGTAATAGAGAGATAATTGGTAAAATGAAAAAAAAATCGATTCATTACGTATATATTCATCTTTTCATTTCTCTTATAATGATTTAAGTAGTCATTGGTATAAAACACAGGTACTCATCTTCTGTATTAGAAAAGTTAAGGATTCTACGTTTAGGAGAAGTAAGGAATTATTGTCGTAGAAGGGTAGTTTTTCATTTCTCTCCATTGGTACATAAAACAGGTATATAATCTTTTTTCTATATTAGAAAAGTTAAGAATTTTTCTATGCATTTGAATTATTTTCATAAATAAAATTTAGTAAGGGAAGGTTATGGTGCAGAAAGACTAATTTTTCTGCATGTTTAGGAAGTAGTTTACTTCTTTTTTTCTCGTAGACCAGCTGAAGCTAGGATTCAGAGAAAAGGCACTCTGAATATACACTACTTCCTGGCGCTGACAATTATTTTGCTGCAATCTTGATCAAAAACGGAAATTTAAGTTTCCTTGCTTGCCACCAAGTATACGGATTGTCATGACTTGATATATTACTAATACTTAAGAAAAGATCAATTTCTGTTGAAACTGCATTTTATACCGCGCAGAGTAACTGCGGGCGTGCGGGCGGTGAGTAGGTACTAGAGATGGGCTGAGTACTAGATTTACCGAGTAATCGAATACCGAGTATTATTCGGTTTTATTTTTAAGGTGCTCCCTCTGCTGAGGTGTCTCTCCCGGTGCTGAGGGAGCACCTTAAAAATAAAACCGAATAATACTCGGTATTCGATTACTCGGTAAATCTAGTACTCAGCCCATCTGTAGTACCTACTCACCGCCCGCACGCCCGCAGTTACTCTGCGCTGTATAAAAAGCATTCACGTGTAATGTAACATTATAGATTCGTCTTTGAGCATTACATTACAATAATACCTCCCTGACTGACGAGCATTCGCGTGTAATGTAACATTATAGATTCGACATTATTATTGGTGTTACAAGTTGTAACAAGATATTACACATTGTATCATTACAAGGTGCGCATTGTAATGCTTGGTTCTCCTCCTTCACTGATGTAATGCTCAAATCTGTAACGTTACATTACACGCGAATGCTCCCAGTGAGGGAGCACCTTTACACGCGAATGCTCCCGGTGAGGGAGCACCTTTACGAGTAATTCGGCCGAGTACGAGTACTAAATAAAAGACCGAATACGCCGAGTACCGAGTAATAAACGAGTTCTCGGCGCATCTCTAGTAGGTACATTAGAACAAACGAGCGCGAAACAATCACGTTTGTACAAGTTTTAGCACTAAAATCCTGCCGAATACTTTTGCCGAATATTCGGCTATTCGGTCAGGGGGCTCGCCGAATATTCGGTATTCGGTATACTGCCGAATATACTATTCGTAGCAAGCCTAATTCTTATTCTTATAGTCAACCGCACTCACGCTTCGGGTAACATAATAATCTCACAAACTAATCGAATACAATATCATTATTAATTCTGTGACAAGTCATCTATTCACTTTAATCAGACTCATTTTATACATTTTAATGAATATTTCCTAATTTTATTGATGACATTGGTCACTACGGGTTTATAGCCTTTAGTACTGGGTGCCCCATTCCTCCTAAATAAATAGTAAATAGTTTCAGAATTACGTTCGCAAAATGCTGGAGATTGATGCTTAGTAATGACTAGGTTACTTGTGTGGACTCACTAATGCAAAAAGGAAAATTACACATCCATACAACATATCAGTCGTAATAATATTATATCCTAATAAGTAATTTTTTATTGCTAATTATATTGATCCTACATACTTAAAAATCCTTTGAAATAACTACTTTATTCCGGTATAACAATAACAAAATCTCTTTAATTTTATTTGCTACGAAGACCGAAGTACGAACAATACCGTAGATATCTACTTGAAAATTGTTACAAAAGGAACGCGAAATTTTATTTCATTACGCTACTCAACGAACTCGCCCCTCGAATTTAGGTTAAGATTTTTAATTTGAAAACCATGGCGAGCTTTTTGCAGAGACTCAATTCTATTAAGATTTTGTTAAAAGCGACTTTTTCTTTTTTTTCTTGTAAAAATAAAATTAATTTTAAATCTGTCCAGTTTTCCTGATGTTCTTATTGAATTTCTTGAGTTACGAATATCATGAAGAACAGCCGACGCGACCTTTAAAAATATTATTGCTGAAAATACAAGCTTTATTTCGATAACATCTTGAACAGTACTGAATCAAAATATTATGTAATTATACCTAAACATTAACTTGTTTACGCAAATTATAAACATAACTAAATAAAAACACAATGAAAATTTACCTACTCATTTTGAAGTCAGTTGAAAAATCGCATGAAAATCCGCGCTGAGATTATTAAATTCAGACAGACTAGAGAAACTTTGTTTTACACTAGTTTTGAGAAAGTGACAAATCCTTGTAGTTTTATCGTGTTCCTGACAAGGCAGCTTGAATTCAGGCTGCATTAGGTAGGTATAATTTAGAAGTCATGAATAAACACGGAAACATTCAAAGTAGGTAAAAGCAAATGTGGTAGGAGTTGCACTGTGTAACTGCCCTTAGCTTTCTAATTACTTGCGCAGGTGTTCCAACGTTTACCCTTATGTTACGTAGCGACCCGTGTATAACGACAACAATAATAATGCTTTACCGATCTATACTTTTCTGTTATAAGGAATTTAAATAGGACATCGTACTGCCGAATTTTAGTGAACATTCGATCGTATTAAACAAAGACTCCTACTTTTCGCATTTGGTTGATTACTGGTATCTTTGGAAGCTATTGGCAAACTTCAGTGACATCAATCATAAGATATGGTTACTGACTTCAGAATATGAAAATGAAAAACTAACAAAAGCTTGAATTATAGACATTGGAATCGTAAAGTTTACTGCCAAAAAGAAGGTTGAAAGTTAGTGAAAATAAAATGTGAGAAAGGATAGAAATCGAGTTCCATACCTACTACTCTACTCGTATATTCTTTAGTTTGTGTGAACCATGCAATAGAGCTGTAGTTAAAACGCAATTATAATATGTAATTATACAGTTTATTTAAATGACTAAAAATTCCATATAAGAAGTAATAAGGTAGTTATTCGCAGGCTGTCGGCAGAAATATTTGTTATTTACAAAATTATTATTATCTTTACAAAAAATATAAGAGATTCAGGGAGGTCAAGCCATTGTGGTTAAAATTTAAAGTTTTTGCGTCAAAACTTGTAGAACTTGTTTTATTACAGTAAGAAAAAATATTCACTCCGCTGTTATTGAACTAAGAAACTTTAAATGATATTGCACGAGAACGGTCTACGCAGCAAAAAATATACAAGAAGTTTCTCAAGCGTATTAAGAGATTCACAAATCATTGACATTATCTGTGTTGATGATCTGATATAAAATTCCATCATATTTCCTTGTAATTTGCAAGAACATGGTTTCTGTTCTTGGCGTCAATAAACAGTGTCTGATAATATTTTAGTTTATGTAACGATTATGCATGAGCTTTATAAACCTTATATATAAGAGGCGTTTTGGTAGATTGGTTTTAATGCTGTTTTTGTTGATCACCGTTAGGTACAATAAACTAGTCTTGATTTTGAGTTTGATTGATATCTAGTAAAGCAGAAAGAAATGGTTATTTTGTGAGAAGCACATTTTTAATTTCATAAAAAAATAGCTTATATTTTACGTAAAATTTTCTTGAACGTTGAATATCTCGTTCGGTAACGCATCTATTTCAATTTTAACTAGATTCCACTTACTAGGTAACTTAATATATTCGTTTATCATCCGTTTATCTAAAAACAAGTTATTAGCTTAAAAACTAAATATACGCTTTTATAGTTGCAATATAGTAAATCAAATAAAATAGTGAATGTGCTGTAGCTCCCTCTTCTGACTTGCCAAACATGAGTGTACTATCAGGTCATGCTTTTTAGGTTCAGAGGTTAAGAGTTAATAAGAAGTAGGTCTAATTAAGCTTGCAAAATTTGACCTATACAGACATTGTTATCTAAATAAGTGTTTAAAAACTATTTGCCTGGTGATTGCCTTAACAATAAATCAATTTTATAAACTAAGCGCCCGCATTCTCGGCTCCCCGGGTCCTTGCCAGCGGATGTCGTCAGGACATTATGAGTGATAAGACAAGGTTATCAGCCTGTGATATTCCTCCGTCTAGGTAAACGACCGCCAGGACACGCAAACCTTATCGTTGAGACAGAATTGGACCAATATTTGCGTCAATCGATAACTCTATTGATTTATTAACTGTTTTATTAAATCACAGCGTCTAATAAAATTCACTGTAATATTCAATCTTGTTTACAGTTTGAGGAGGTAATCAAGAATTGTATAAATGATTTTCGTTAGGTGTTGAAAGTTATGATATATATGATGATATAATTATGTTCTGAAGTTTTATTACAGCAATGAATTATTTATCGCCTATCTGGACTAAATTGTTGTTTTATCTCTAAATATAGAACCCAAGAAACTTAAACAGTTCATTGAAAGAAATTTACTGTGAATGATGTATGATCCTCGCGATTCCATGAGAGTCCTAAACCAAGATATTTTTTTTACTAAAAACGGTCAAAACCTGAACATGGTTTGCGTGCTGCGATATGTCAAAATACCAGTTCGGCACTAACTAGAGAATTATCTCTAGCCTGCCTATTAAGGCACAGAAATAAAGAGGTAAGTTAGTTTCGTACTTTAAAACCTAAATCCTGTCTGATTCGTTTTCTTTTAATGAATAGTTTTGTAAGAAAATATTCGATTTAATATTGATATTTTAGTAGACTGACTTGCTTGTCACGCACGTTGTGTCTTCAATACTTCATTGTAAATCTCTAGACATCGAGCATGTGGTAATAAGATAGATGGAGTTCATTTTCGTTAGAAAAGTTGAAATCCCATCGGTACGTTATGTAGCAGTGGCTGTCGCCATACCACAACTTGCTAATAAGTTGAAAAGCGATCCGTTTGCGGTCGGCGCTCCTGCTTTCCCTTTTTAATGTCACTTGTGGGCACAGATTTATAAAACGTTATGGGTTGTCTATTGAACTTCGATCAAATGTATACTTTTTTAAATTCAGTAGTAAAATTCGTATAGGTATTGGGTGATAAGGTTTTCAGGCAGACACTGACTTACTCATGTTGGTACAACAACAGATCAACAAGATCAACAGATAGTGAGAGTGACATTAATCGTAAGTTTAATTAATATTATTAAATTAAGTAAATGCTTCATCCTATGATAAGAGGCAACATAGACTTGAGGTAAAGCCTACTAACACAGAATAAGATTTATAAACCGCACTTAAGCTTTTCTTGGACTTAATATAATCCGAACAATAATATTGGTTCTAAATCAACCTTAATGTTGGCTATTTTATATGATTTTTTTTATTTTCTCGTATTAATTAGGATTATGATAAACACCCGCGACTCGAGAACAAATTTTTGCCTAAAAAACGTATCCATCCATCTAATATATACAGGGTGGTCCAAAAGGTGACGTCCAAAAATTTTTTTTGGATTGCTGACATCTGGGGGTACTCGAAAATACCCCATGTATGTTCAGCGATTTTTTGTAGTTTACGAGATATGAATTTTTTTTCATATATTTTAAAATTTCCGACTTACCTATTAAAAAAATTTTTTTCTTTGTGAATTAAGCCATTTTTTTCATTTTTATTTTTTATGTCTTAGTCCTTATCAGTTGTACTCTCACAGATAAAATACCTAGCTTCCCACTATTAATAAAAGTTACTAAAATTTAGATCGAAAATAAATAATTTGGGTTTGAACGAGTCGGAGTTTAATTTTGAACTTTTGGTAAAAAAAATATAAAAAAGTTTCATGACTTTTAAGTAATTTTAAAAACTCCCTGAGACCCTCAGCTTTGATTATAATACAAAGAAAGTGGTAGTTAATAGGCCTATTTTAGCTGTAAACTGCCTTTAAATGTACAGGGGTGTAAAATGTCCTAAATTTAATTATTGAAATTTAATTATTTAAAAAGCACCTATTGTTCATTTCTAATCTAAATAAGGTTGGCTATGTATGACATAATTACCATTCAGTGAAATTAAAACATTAAGATGGCAAAATTAAAAGTTCAAGTAGGTATGGTATCATTTCAATTTCTTTAGCAGCACGTAACTTACAACTTTTTTAACTTCAACAGGTCATAAATTATAATAGCTCTGGTCAGGTAGACGCTCGGGTCACAAAATACCACGTGCAGAACAAAGGAATGATGATACGGTGGTCGTCTGTAGCGCGCCCTCTCACTCTCTCTTCGGTCGTCTTGCTCTGTCCGTCAGCTGTAACGCTGTAACCGAGGCGCATCCCGTTTCATAGCCTCAGTTGTTCACAGCTTTCGCTCGTGTTACTACTACTACTGTTCCCTCGTTTGTTTTCGATATTTTCTCATTCACTACAACTCTCGCTTGCTAACTGGACTCTGATTCGCCCTGTGACTAACCTGTGCTTGTGTTTCGGACTTTGATTACCTAGTGATTTGGATTTTTGTGTTGCAACATGAGTTATTCTTTGAGCGAATATGCAGAGATGCATTATTATTACGGTGTTGCCCAAGGAAATGGTCACGTAGCGGCAAGGCTTTATCGAGAGCAACTCGAACGGCGAGGAGAAGAAAAAATGAAAATGAAAATCTAAGGCAGGCCGCAACAAAAATCAGACAAAATATTAGTAGTTTTAGGAGACTGAAACAGAATTTTTTAAGACGTTGTAGACTATGTATTGAAGCGGAAGGAAGACACTTTGAAAATTTACTATGAATAAAAATCATTCATAACTGTTTTAATTGTTTTATTTATTATGAATTGTAAATATATCACACATAACCAACCTAATTTACCTTAGAAATGAACAGTAGGTGCTTTTTAAATAATTAATTAATTTAGGACATTTTACACCCCTGTACTTTTAAAGGCAGTTTACAGCTAAAATAGGCCTATTAACTACCACTTTCTTTGTATTATAATCAAAGCTGAGGGTCTCAGGAAGTTTTTAAAATTACTTAAAAGTCATGAAACTTTTTTATATTTTTTTTACCAAAAGTTCAAAATTAAACTCCGACTCGTTCAAACCCAAATTATTTATTTTCGATCTAAATTTTAGTAACTTTTATTAATAGTGGGAAGCTAGGTATTTTATCTGTGAGAGTACAACTGATAAGGACTAAGACACAAAAAATAAAAATGAAAAAAATGGCTTAATTCACAAAGAAAAAAATTTTTTTAATAGTAAAGTCGGAAATTTTAAAAAATATGAAAAAAAAATCATATCTCGTAAACTACAAAAAATCGCTGAACATACATGGGGTATTTTCGAGTACCACCAGATGTCAGCAATCCAAAAAAAATTTTTGGACGTCACCTTTTGGACCACCCTGTATACGAATCCATCGTAGGACCCCTCACTTAGAATGCAGCTGGCACGTACCTACCAACCGCAGGGTCAAAATCTTCCAAATATTGTTGTTACAGACTTAATAAATTTTTTTTATAATTTCATCAGACATTATCATTACATTATTATTTGTGGCGTTGCAAACAAATAATAAATTTATATTCCAGGTGATATTATAAAACTCGGCTCTCAAATCCATTTGATTAAAAATAAAATTGTATTTCTGAAGCCTACTTTAAAAATATATTTGATCCTTGCATGTTCTCATTAACCCGGGTTGTTTGTCCCCCTTAACCTACTTCGTGCAATGATAAGTACACTATGATGCACTATAACGACACTCCATATTTTGCAAAAAAATGAATGCATGGTTTTTATAAAAATAATGTTGTTTCTCCAGTAGGCAGCAGCGTTGCGGAACTTATTTTCCTATTATTTATTCTATTAGTTCGTAAAATGAAGGTAATAAATGTAATATGAAACTTATAAATTGGTCCAATCTAGTATTTATTTATTCCGTCGTTTAATGATGTATCTTAATTTATTTTGTAGCGTGTTATCATTTTTAAGAATATAGGTGTTTTAAAAATGTTGGACCAAAATTAGGTAAACCGTCTTATCTAAGAATGGTAATTTATGTATTAGGTACGATTTACTCTAGTTTTTATGTAGTGCCAAAGTATATCTGGCCTGATTTTAGGATAACTTTCCCACTGACATCCTGATCTTATAAAATACAGGTAGCTATTCATATTTGCGCAAGAGAAACATAATTAAATCTATGACTCTTGATATTTCCCACTATTAGTCACATAGACGAATGATTTCGTAACAATTTCCTCTCAACTAATCGTCTTACATAACTTCATTAACACTAAACATAACCTATTTCTCGCTTATTAACGCGCTTTCCGTAATTTAGAGAACTGTTTTAAGAGGCTGTAAAAGGCGTAGTCTAAAACATGAATGCCTAGGCGAGGCTTTCGACCGCAATCGAATCGTTTGTAGTTCTGTAGCTCGAGCACGAATATTTGCGAGAAAGTATTCGTATGGTTAACGTAAGCAATTTGTATGGCATTTTTTCGAAAGCGCCCCTATCGTGCGTAAATGGTACTAAAATGCCATACAAATACAAATTTGACAAATTGCTTACGTTAACCATACGAATACTTTCTCACAAATATTCGTGCTCGAGCTACTGTTTGTTGACGTTAATTAAAATATTGCTGGTATTAGCCAAGGAATTTGGTATTACATTTGATATATATTTTTTATTAACAGACTTCAAAAAAGAAGAGGTATTCGACTGTGTTTCTTTTATGTTTGTTACCTCAGAACTTTCGACGAAATCGAATCTGGTGCTTGTCATGTGTTCCCACTTAAATTTAAGCTAGATCTGACGAGTAGTTTTTGCGTTATTTTGAAGTCGGTTATTTTTTTTGGTAAAATTCAGCAGCAGGTGATAAGACAAGGAGCAGGTGTGCCACATGATAGAGTCAGCGTCACCCAGGCATGGACCTAGGACACCAGTAACACCTTTAGGCATAAGTCATAACCAATGCGTTATGCCGGCCAAGAGAAAAAGGAGAAGAAACAAAAAAGAAGTAAGTTTTTTATGCCTTGAGCAGACAAACGAGCAGATGGGTCACCTGATGGTAAGTGATGACCACCGCCCATGGACATTAGCAACACCGGGGGCCCGGACATCACCAATAGTAAACGTATGTCCTAACCAAATTCATCTGTACTCCAAAGGGACTTACATACGAGAACATTGTACCTATTGATCTTCCTCAGATATCATCATTAGTAAGGCACCATAAGAACACTTTGCGCTTTGATTCGTCAGCGCAATGAACCGGTCTATTTCGCAAGTTTACAGGCCAGCTTTTAATGACGAGACGCGAAAACTGGATGTCTCTGAAAGGGTGAAAGCCGCAGTCTTACAGGCTTTTCATAAGCTATATAACGTGCTGCATAGCACAAATGAATAAAATTCGTGTTAATGTAGCACTACGTCCGACATAAATACTATGATATTATTAAATGAAAACTAGAAATAAATAAGGTTAGCATCCCGCATTAGTACTAAAGTCGGGACACGAAGCAGGAAGAAATTCGTACATTGACTTGTTATTACCTGTCTCTGTCACTCCCGCGTAAATATAATGCGTCTCGCTCGCATAGAAGGGGGCCATTGCACTGTGCGAGCGAGCACTCATTATATTTACGCGGGAGTGACAGAGACAGGTAAATGTACGAATTTCTTCCTGCTTCGTGTCCCGACTATAGTTACGTATATATATTGTAGAAAACAGGGACATTCACAAATGAGATATCACATATACTAAGATTTTAACATAGCCTCATTCTATGACTCTATGAGTCATGAGTGTCATGGACAACAAACCCAGATCTCAGAAACGGCTTAACCGATTTGGATGCGATATTCACTGACGTATTTAATAAACTTAGGTTAACATTAAGTTTTTGTTTCATTTCAGTCGGTGCATTAGTACTAAAGTCAATTTACAATGTCCTTCTATACATTTTGTTGATAATGGAATATGTCTGTGCAAGTAATAAGATAGGTTTCCCGAAGTGAAGCGAGCTTAGGCCAGTTACTGGTTATACAGTTACAAATAAAAACATCGTTTTATATATATGTCTGTTTTCGAACTAAGAAGTAAAACATGTGGTCTATGCCCCTGTAACGACAGGATGTACGTACCTACCCAGAGGAAGTCTTTAAAGACAGCGCCTGCGCAGGTGCCTTTACTCATATTGACATGGACTATAAATAGTTCTAGTCATTATTAGTAATTACACCAGTTTTCTGAACTAGAATTTAAGTAGGTTTTTTGTTCCTGTGTTATTAAGAAAATTATCTGTGATAAATCTTGGAAATTCCGAATTTTTGATAAAAAAAATTGTAGATAGGTACCTACCTACTCCTATATTGCATCGGGTTGTCTGAATGCTAAGAAAACAAAGAAAACTGGCCTTGTTACAGATTTATTATTAGAATAGGTAGTTTTATTATTAATAACCACTACCCAACATCCAACGCTACACAAGTGTGCCAGTATGAAATAATGAGAGTTCAAATGATGAGGAAAATTACTAGACATTGAGTGAGAACTGAGAACCAGTAACCTATTTCGCTGTTGAATGATACGGGTTATATTAACTCAGTCAATATCGATAACAAGGCAAACAATGGTTATCAATAGCAATCGTAGTTCGATATAGAAAAGGGCAAGTGATTCAATTAGGTGAACGGGTAGTATTTCTTTATAGGGGTTATGCGAAGCGGAAGTAGGGTAAGTACATGTTGATTAATATGCATAAAGTTGTTGTTATTTTTTGTGTTATAGTAACCGAACTCGTTACGCTTCAGGAAGCCATGCCTTAGTAACTAGGGGAAAAAAATTGGAATATCAAAATGGATCAAAAAAAATTGTGATAAACAATCTGCTCGTACGCCTCCAACGCTCTTAAACTGTAGCATTAGGAGAATCTACTTTAAACAAAAAATTGAAATGTGTGCTGGGACACATTGAACAAGTGAAACTTCACCGGACAAGTGGAAAAACGAATCGCAAAGGACAAGTGGAAAAATATATGGCAACGGACAAGTGGAAAAAAGAATCGCAACAACAAGTGGAAAAACGAATGGCAACGGACAAGTGGAAAAACGAATTGCAACGACAAGTCGAAAAACGAATCGAAACGGACAAGTGGAAAAACGAATAACAACGGACAACAAGTGTACACGCACTTTCCAGAAGGCCGAGAAAAAGGTTTATGAGCATATCCACTTTGGACGCCCCAGCCCTTGAAGAACCAATGAAAACATTGAAGCAGTAAAGGAAATTGTAATGGAGAGTATTAAAATGAAAAACCAGAGATGCCATGAAATTTTTGGATGTTTTTGACGTTAAACGCGTAGCAGCAAAGTTTTATCCGAAATCATTAAAGATCCTTCGCATGAAAGTCCCTCAGGAGCTGTTGAATATGGTCCACGAATTCAAATTCTCAGACTTGACTTCGTATGATGTGTTCAGTCGGACTATTCTCAAAACTTAAAAAAAAACATTACTAAACGACGTTTTACATACCGAACAGCAAATACTTATAAGAAATGCTTTGAGGATTGTAAAAGTCGTTGGCCTATGTTTATTATATCTGTAGGGTTTTGCTTTCTAGGGGTTCAAAATAGTTGTTAATCAACTAATCGATATTTTTCGAGAAAATAAAAAGTTACCTTAATTTTGAACGTTTCCTAGGTACATACCTACGTAAGTGTACTTATTTATTGTATTAATATAATATTGACGGTCTAGTGGCTACCCCCAGTACATACCACGTAGGTACCTACTTATTTACGTTTGTACAGATTTATAATAATATCGATATACATTACATAGATTAGACTGACATAGATTAGATTCTTTTAATGATTCTTTTACACCTGCTTCAATGTTGATGCCAAACAGCTCATCGAAAAATAGGGCAAAATGTTCCTCTTTTTATTTCTAAGTATGAGTTATACTGGTCCGTACTACGAAGTTATCAATTATTTATCATTAGTCGATATGTCGGATAGTGGCCGGTAGGTAGGTATTTCAAACATGCCAGCCTCTCAGTTGCGGCAAAAAATAATAACAAACTATCATCTGACCGGGAACCGGTTTCGAGCCGGCGGATGAGGCCGCTCCATAGACATAACATGCTTCTTTTATTACTTGTGCAACAAGGATAAAGTACTCATAGGCTTTCAGAAATGCTGTAAGATTATACTAAGCAGAAGCGTTATAAAATTATAATGTTGTTTGCGATGTAGCTGCAGTTGCGTTTTGCATTGCTTAAAGCGCAATGCAAATTGCACTTACAATCACTTATTCTATAGTTCCGGAACGACGTGCTGTAATACAATGTAAACAGAAACAAAGTTTGCTCACCTCAACAAATGGCAATTAGTGCGCCGGCAAAAAGAACATACAAAAACAACGGTGCGGATAGTCGTGTCACAGAACTCTGGATCATTCAAACCTCCTCACTTCCCGTTTAGTTCAATTTACAATTGACTTATTTGCTTTTTTCTCACAAGTTTCACTCCACTTGCAGTCACAATAGGTGACGAAGAGAATAACTTCGAATCGTGTGTACCGGCGCGATACAGACGTAGGGATACAACGCTCGTTCGTCAGCGACTGAAATCTGAATCCGACTGACTTAGTACGTGAGTCGTGAAGTGAGGTGAACCGAACTGAACTGACTGACTGTTGTACTGATACTGACTTTCTGACTTAACCGTAAACCGACCCGAACTGACGTACGACCCAACCCGACTGATATTTGGCTTGGCTTATGGCTTAACAGACTGACAAGGCGGTAAAAACTAAGTACAATATGCGAGTCATTCTGGCGTTCTGTCCTTAACTCCTTACAGCGGTGTTCCAACGCTGCCAACCCCGTTAGCAAATACAGACTAAATATGAGAATTGAGAATAGGTAGTACCTATACATTAGGGTCTCTACCCTAGGGAATTCTAAGGTAAGCCTAGGGGACCATTTGAGAAATACGGCGTGGTGCAAGAAAAAAAAGGATTATTCTAAAAACATTAAAAGCATTTAAAGTTAACATTTATGTAAGGACCCATGAAAAAAATCAGCTGCTATTTTTCTATTGAGTTATTTTATTATAATGCATAGCATGCATGCATCTATACATGTTTAAAGTGTTAAAAATCTCTACCGCACGACTTTATTGCTGAAAATTCTGAAATAAGTATATAGATCAAGTTGCTAATCTTTATTTTATTAATTTATCTCTATAAAAATATAACCCTCGAGCCCTCCTTTTGCTATGGCAGTCGGCCAAAATGTTAATTTTTTATTTTGTTTTTACTCATGTAAATTTGTAAAATGTATTCTAATAAAAAACAAAAGTATTAAACGACGTCAAATATCCTGATAGGTTGACGTCGAAGGAAGTAAATACTCCTCTGTACGGGGGTGGCTTACGTACGTCTGCTACGTATTGGTGAAGCCGTAGGATTACGAGAAGGGTACACAACTACACATAGGTACACATACAGCCACTGTGAGCTTTGTGCTCTGTAGACACTATTGTAATCGATTTCATTGTCAGTGCCATGTGGCACGTCGACTTAAGGGCTTCTGAGTGTAAGTTCGTTTTTGGTTTTTATCTTGAGGTATTTAAGACGTCCTTTGTTAACTCATTTAAATCCACATAAATTAATACCGCTTACGAAGGTGTTATTTTATTAGCTACTGAATTTATTTTTATGACCCGAAATATAAGTCTTTTGATGGTAATCAATACAGTCATTACCAGCGCAATTTCGGTAAAGAAGAGAAGAAAGAAAGAGAAGTGACTCTCAAGACCCCAGCTGGAATATGAATCGTTTTTCGGCTAACTCAAGCAAGAGGATAGTAAAGCTTGCCGACAAGGTAATACAAAGGTAAGACAAAGGAAGCTTTACTATATCAAGCAGAATTTTTGACTCTACGATTATTATTCTTCATTGCAGGGTTCTGATTTTTAATATAGAAATATTTTTTCCAAAGAAAAAACAATCAGCTTTGTAATGAATGGCGTCACTAACTTGTTAATTGTTTTTAAGCTCGTATTTTGTCGACTATTTACGTGTCACGCGTGTGGTGGATGCACTTTTGTTCCATCCCTGCACATGTTCTGACGCAAATCCGTGACGTCAAGCACAACCACATGCTGCAAGGCTCATTATTTATTAGTTTCAGGGAGTTTATTACTGTCATTTTAGCAAAACTCGTTACTAAAATATATTATTATATTGTTGTTAGTCAATATGTCATCCATCCATCCATCCATCAGCCTTTTGAGGTCCACTGCTGGACATAGGCCTCCCATAATCTACGCCACTCAGACCGGTCCTGAGCCTTCTGAATCCAGCGGATACCCGCTGTCTTACGTCAATATGTCATACTCACTACGTATTAATATTTTTCAGCCCGAGTTTATGTGTTACCGTAAGAACCTAGTATGTAGTTATTTTATAAAAATATCCCCTCTTTTTACGTAACTTTGCTGGCTACAAATGAGCAGACAAGCCACCTGATGGTAAGTGACCATCGTACCCCAATCACATCAGTAGATAACACCATATTTAAGCATTACCGATAAGTTGCCGGCCAAGAAAAAGAATGAAGAAAGTAGGATAGAACTGGCTCTCATGTCCTCAGCTGGAAAACTAGACTTTTGGTAGCTGGCTTAAGTGAGAGGGTGGTAGTCAAGCAGACAGCACGTAAAGATTATTTTAGTACCTATAAAATAGACAGTTTAATCAGCTGTTCAATTATATTAATACCTAGGATTAACTTCCATTTAATCCAATTGATTTCTAGGATTACGTCAATAATACTAATAACCAGTTTAGTATCCATTTTATAACATAAAATACTTTCTAATTAAATTCAGTAACATGATCTACATTAAAAATTAACAAGGTTGCGAGAGTTAATTATAGAGCGTTGCTTAGACTTGCTCTTGAAATATGAAAACTCGACACTTGTGTTACAGAAAATATTATAGTACATAATAGTAGTCAAGGTATTTTAGTTTGTATATTATCCTTTAGGAATAATTTATAGTTTCACTTTGTCCAAGGCAATTCGGATTTCTACAAAATTTTTAATCTTATGAATTTCATTTATAAACTATTACGTTATAAAATTATTAGATTGTCGGAGGATTTTTAACTACTAAAAAGTCTAAAAAGTAGCATTACTTTAATGTTTTGTAAAGTGCCTTATAGACATAAGAAATACAAACATTAAACATTTTATTGAATGTCCTCAATTGACACATACACCGATACATTTTTTTTTGAAAAATTGAATAGCTACAAAACCAGCAAAAACCAAGCCACTAAGCATAATCGAACATTTATTTCGATTAGCAAACTTTGCCAGTCGGCAATGTCGGCATGCAGCAAATGCTTCACAATGGACGCTGCTAGTACCACAATAAAAAAACCGACAGGAGTATGAATATTTTGCCCCAAAACGAATGAATCGCCTGCGTTGAAAAATTCAAGTCCGTTTATGTTCACGAATTTAGGCTGAAAGCGGCAGGAGGGAAATTAATCGATATATGCTTCTATTCCACATGACGGATAGGATACTTTTAGGATTCGAACGAAAATCGAAAAACAGAAACCTTATAGGATCACTGGTACGTCTGGCCGACCGCCCTTCATAGCCAATTTTTAACGAACTACTGGACCAAATGAATTGAAATTTGGTACTCATGTGCTATTTTGTAACCCGAAAGCGGAGGTATAAAGAAAATAAATGTTTGTATTTTTTTAACGAAATCAATATTAAATAAAAATAACTGTTTTGCAAACCGTATTGTTTTGCATGTCAAATGAAAGGGTTTATTGTAAGGATCTTAAATATAATTATTTTTGCTATAGTTTTAATTGTAAAATTAATTAAAATTGTTTAATTTAAAAGTATCCATTGGGATACTTTTAAAATTTTTCAGGAAAGAACGACAATTGAAGACGATAATTGACCATCCCCCGCTTATCTCCGTAGTTACTGAGGCTAGAATTTTAAGAAAAATACAGAAAATAGTTCTTTGTATATTACAGGAAAAACTATAAGATTAGAAGTCTATGGTCTAAAAAAAAGGGAAAAAATAAATAAAATAGAAAAATAACTGTAAATACATAATCAACGTACGGAACTCTCTCCAAACGAGTTTAACTCGCACTTGTCATATTACCACTTCGATATTGTGATATAACTGTCCAAACTTTGTATGATGTTTTATAGGTATTACGTAATTCTTTGCTTTCCGAATTATGGAGTAATAAAATTTTATTGGAGTATTCCCTTAATAACATGTATTTTTTTTAAACTCAAATGATAATATAATCAGTAATGACGCTTCCTGGCTGACTATTTGCGATGATTAAAATTATCTTTTTCCATTTTAGCTACCTATATTTCAATGCTGTACCCCATAAGTTGTATAAACAACAACTACTATGGGAATGTCAGACAGAAAACAATAATATTTGAACAAAGCTGTCAACCCTAGCGTTAACCTTATAAAGGTCTCACAGGACAATGAGTTATTTGAAGCCATGAACGGCGATGAACAAAAACGCGGACGTAGTTTGAGTGATTCAGTGCAAATAATTATAATCGGGGATACGTGATTGCACTATTGCAGCTATACATCGAATATGCAATTTCTTTGTGAGAAGACTTTTTACTATTATTCCAATGTGTGTTACAATTGTAGCCACTTCAGAACTGTAACTGTAACCTATAAAAATACCACACAGCATTATGCAATATGCTAGGGTGTTAGCATGGTTGTCGAATTTCTGTGATGCCATATACTTGAATTCTTGGAAAATATTATCACTACTATGCTACAAGTAAAACCTGTAACATTTTATATTTACACACGTGATGTAATATTCTGCATTTTAGTGGCATTTCAGTGGTTAGAACGGTCACAAAGTATGCATATTCAAAATTCATTTTTAAAATCGTCTGCACTCAGGCGAAGTCAATGTACATAAAGGATAAAATAATTAACTCCGATAACAAAATGAAAACAACTTGGAATATAATTAGTAGTGAGAACGGTAACACAAAATCCTGTGACTTCAGTTACGAATTAAAAATTAATGAAAAAATAATTACCGCTGATAAAGACGTGGCAAGCGCATTTGAAAATCACTTCCGTAATATTCCAGTAACATTAACCAGTGCACTAGCTTCTTCACCGACCGAAGCACTTTCTATATTAAAAGATAATGTAAACGAATGTAATATTTTATTTCAATTTGAACATATTACTACCAGAGACATAATTAAAGCGTTTCAATCTCTGAAGGTAAAGAATACGGGTGATTTGTGGGGGATCTCAGTAAAAATAATACAACATATTATTGATATTATAGCTCCATCTTTAGCCGTAGTGTTTAATAAATGTATAGATCTAGGTATTTTTCCAGATCTTATGAAATGTAGTAAAATTATACCACTTTTTAAAACAGGTGAAAAAACTGATCTTAATAACTATAGACCAGTTTCTGTATTACCAACACTTAGTAAGATTTTCGAGAAAATAATATTGTATCAAATGCTAAACCATTTCAGCAATAACAAATTATTACACCCTGAGCAATACGGTTTTACTAAAGGCCGTAGTACAACAGATGCAGGGGCTAGGCTCTTAAAGCATATATTCGAAGCATGGGTGGCGTCACAAAATGCAATAGGTGTATTTTGTGACTTATCTAAAGCATTTGACTGTGTTGAACATGAAACATTACTGTTAAAACTTGGTCATTACGGAATAAAAAATAAGGCTCTTAGCTTGATCGCGTCTTATTTGAGTGATAGAATACAAAAAGTCAGCATAAATGATATTAAGTCATCGGGGTCACCGGCGGTGATGGGTGTACCACAGGGCTCGATCTTAGGTCCTTTTCTTTTCCTGGTATACATAAATGATTTACCTCATTATGTAAAAAACCAAGCGGATATTGTACTATTTGCTGATGATACATCATTAATATTTAAGTGTGATAGGAATAAAGAAAATTTCGACGACGTAAATAGTACTCTTTCGTATGTCTCGCGTTGGTTCACTATTAACAATTTACTGTTAAATGCAAAAAAAACTAAATGTATAGAGTTTGTACTACCTAATGTTAAAAAAGTCAATAAACTTATTAAACTTAATAATGAAACATTGAATATGGAGGAATCCACCGTATTTTTAGGGGTGACCTTAGATAATAAACTTCAATGGGACCCACATATAACAAATCTCGCGACTAAACTCGGTAGGGCTGCTTACGCTGTTAGAAAAATAAGGCAGTATACTGACGTCGAAACTGCTAGGATGGTTTATTTTGCATATTTTCACAGTATTATGTCATATGCCATCTTGCTGTGGGGCAAAGCAGCCAGTATAGAACAAATTTTCATACTACAAAAAAGAGCTATTAGGGCTATTTATAAACTTAGATCTCGTGAAACTTTGCGTGACAAGTTCAAAGAAATAGGTATACTTACAGTAGCCTCACAATATATCTATAGTAACGTGGTTTTTATACGGAATAATATAAGCGCGTATAAACAAAATTTTGATATCACTAATCGCCAAACAAGAAAAATGCACCAGTTAGTAACGCCATCTTACCGTCTTTCTAAAGTGAAGCGATCTTTTATGGGCCGTGGTGTACAGTTCTATAATAAAATCCCAAAGTTAATACGTGATTTGCCAGTGGAATTATTTAAGAAACATGTAAAATCTCAACTTTTAGGCAAAGGCTACTATACTGTAGATGAGTACATAAATGACAAAGACGCATGGAAATGACCAGATCTGCAATCAGTTCCGTACAGGCTAGTGATACTTCTTTGTAAGAAATATACCAATGTATTTTATTTTTAAAAGATGTGCTGAGGAGTTTATTTCGGCTTTTCTTCTCCTCCATGACAAAGCACCTTTCCGAAAAGCTGGTAAATTAAAAAATGACGTGCATAAGTGTATCAATGATACCTACATGAATAAAATAAATGATTTTGATTTTGATTTTGCGGATCTCTGATTTTTCATAATTATACATAAGAAAATCTTATGCTGCCAGCGCGACAGCGTGGAGAACTATTTTACCAATTTTATTATGAGAGCATTTTTAAGTTGATAGAATTGCCCGAAACCATTCCGAGTCTGAAATTTTCAGAAAACTTACTTTTCAATCTTTCGCAGCCACGGGCAGATTGAAGTATTTGATGCTTGAAAATATGCTATTTTATTTAGATTTAAACTCGCATGTCAAATGACAGATGCTAAAATGAATAAAACGTTTTTTTTTGCTATTAAGTAGGTATTACTATTGTATTTGGAATCTATAAACGGTCAAGCAGAGGCGGATCGATATTAAAATGAGTCGAACCCACGATCGCACGTGTCAAATCCACAATATTATGAAACTTTATTTATGATTGTGGCCTTGCATGATACCTATTAAGCAGTCTGGCAGAATGCATAACAATATAATGTGATTCAACCGATGACCTAAATAAACTTCAGACAGACCTACGAAGAGAAAGTGATGTATTGAGTGAACGGCTCTTATGTAATGAACCCTAAGTGCTTGAAGGAATACTAGCAAAAGATACAGGTATTGTTCATGAAGTCGGTAATTAGCACTAAGTTCTTTGGAATGTTGAAGTCAAAAGCATTTTGGGATAATTAACCCGATATTTTAGCAGTTTGCATTGAAGAGTGAAAGGTGAAGTTGGTCATTGAGATGTCCTTTGTGGTTACGTAAGACTAGTCAGCCTAAGGCATGATAATTAGCTGGATACAGATATCTTACATGTACGAGATTTTTGACAAGTTTTGCCTTGTAGGCAATCGAATGATATGTTGATTTATTAGTTGAATATGAATAATTGACGAATGTTGTTCAACTACAAAATTAAATTTTTCAAAGATAATCTCATCCAATCAAATTCAATCCAATCCCGTCAATATATTTTTTCGAGTTTCAACAATTTGGTTCATTAGATAGGTTTCCCGAAGCGAAGCGAGGAGACTTGAGCATCTTAGCAAAAAGGTATCAAAAAGAGGTAAGTTGAGTTATGTCAAATAATTTTACAAGGTAAATAAATAATGAAAGCGAATCGACGAACAAATTCAAAAATGTTAAAAAGGGAATCAAAAGTCCTAGCTCACTTTGCCACACAAATTATTTTGGGAGTAAATATTATACACATTTTCTAAAACATTTCCAACCGGATTAAGTGTGATAAGGTGTCGCCAAGTATTTCTTTTCTGGCACTGAGAATATACCTAAGTACTTTCGAACATCAAAGGCTTATATTTGCGACGCGCAAACACAAGCAAGTGGCTCAAAGACTGTCTCGAACTTGAGTCAATATTGCCCCTATAGTCATTGGTATAATGTACTATCCTAACGTTCAAGTGCTGCCTCAATACGGCTTCAGGACGTAACTCAAAACTCATTGCTCCATAGCAAATACTGAAAGGTTTTAAAAGGTTTCTGTTTTCGTGTCGCGTTCTGTCTGGTTTGATTCGTTAAGCTTCAACACTTTATTTTTCACCCTAGCTCCTGCTTCGGTAGCGTAGGACATTTTGTTTGCGTTTGCGAATTATATAATTATATAACTAGCACTCTACCAACGACTTCACACGCGTTTTTCGGGATAATAAGTACCCTGTATCTTGTTTCAGATCAGGGTCTAACTGTGTGCTAAATTTCATGAAAATCCGATCAGTATATATTTCGTGAAAGAGTAAAAATTTATAATGTTGGAAGGATTAGTAAGATGAAGGTGTCAGAAGTTTAAGAAAATAATTTGGGGTTTCGATTCCATTGATCCAGATACCAAAGGCACTGTCGTGACACTCTTTACACAAAAACGTATGAGGCTAGGAAAAAAACGAATCTACTGATGTTGCTATCTGATAAGATGAAATTTAAATGCCATGCAGGTATGAAGTTTTTCTACAATCAACAATGATCTCTTTTAAATAACATGTTGCTTCAGTAACATCTTAAATATTTTTTTGGTACATCTCATAAACTAAAATAGGTATGATAATAAAATTCTTAAGTATATTAATAATAAAAACGTAATGGCGATTTTATATCACCCAATTCCATATGCGTTGCCGGTCATAAAAGCGAGTAATTTTGGGAGGCGTGCCCTGCATTTCCTCGGGCAAGCAATCTGATCAATTCGTAGGTCAGCAGATACATTATCTTGCTGTTCATCGGGTACATCGTATTGACCTGGCTAACTGGAATTCAGAGCCGTTATATTTGGCCACACGGCCACATGGCTAATGATTCTTGCTACGTCAGCAGCGTGTTTACCAGTTACCATCAGCTATTACGCTTCGTCGGTTGCGCAACACGTTCTAAATTTGAGTTTTTGCTTCACTAGGTAAATGTACTGTCGAGAAAATTTTGCGCTGTAATATTCGCTTGTTCGTTCAACTCGAGATATTTTGGGGTCAGTGATGTTTGAAGTTTGTTTGATGAACCGAGTGCACATGTTCAGAATTTTGGTGTTCGCTTTCAAAACATTCATTTATTCAATAAAATTCATATGGAGAAATACGTATAGCATATTCGTATGTGTATGGTTAACATTAATTATCCGATAAATAAGGCGAGCACGTGGCAGCTACATGCCATTTGCATACGCACGTGATTATTGATAAGCGTAAAGCCGAGCTATTAGCGTAACGGTTAAGATTTCGGGTTTGATTCCTTTTTCAGGTTTGATGGCTGGGATTGTTAAGAATAATATAAAATTTAATATAATTCATCGTATTGTACGAACATTTCGTTACACTTGCTTCCATTTTAAATCATTTCTGCTTATTTCAGGATATCAAATAACGGGAATTTTCTTGGCATGTCTGGAATTTTAGCTCTTTGTCGGAGAAACGCAAAATTTAAAATTTTCAGAAGTTTTTTATAAAGAGGGAGAGAGAGAAATATAAGTAGAATATAAATTTTGTATAACTAGTAGCCCGCACGACTATACTTTGAAATATCAATTAGGTAGAGAATAAAAACTACAGGAATCGTTCATCGCTTTACCTAAATGTTAGTACACTCGATGTGAAGTGCCTCTTATGTAAGAGAGCTTTCAGATCGCAATCACGTACACTCTCTTACACGCTTTGCTCAAATTACAGTCGCCGCCTCGCTTAGACAAAGTACGCGACCTTTTTTACGCAAAATACCCTTTTCAAAGGGAGTTCTTAGCGTTTGATCATACATTGTTTTTCGTCTTATAGTCATAAAGGATAAAATATATACCAGGCAGGATTCTTAGTAGGAGGCTGGTCTCTAAGTAGAGAAAGGTTCCGTGCGTCGCGTCGGCTGGTTGCCATCGGTCTCGGTTATTTATTGTAAGATAACAGACGTTAATTAAGAAAGCGAGGAAAAGGGGGGCTGAGGGGACGAAACGGTATTTTTACGCATTTTTCTAGCGATGAAGTAGTACCTAGTTATAAAAGGAAAAGTGAATAACCACTTCTGATCTGACGGTGGCCTGTAAGCGAAGCGCTCCGCACATCTTATTAGCTATACCTACTTAACACTAGTCGACGCTACTGTCAGGCATCCAGCTTCATACTTAAGTCCATTATGATAAATTAAGTATTCATTTTCTGTGCTAAACTTGATGCGAACTAAGCTAAACTTGCTGTCTGTACTGTAAATCAGTTTTAAAATTTTGTATAAAGTAGGTACAAAGTTAATTGTTATTTTTTTTGTAGTTAGGCACACATACTTAAAATATCCAGGTAAATACTGATACAAGCCGTTCATGACAATATTTTTGACTCTTTGTTAATGGCATCGTAAAAAATAGAACTCGCTTTGCGATGCGTTCCTCATGTGCGTTCTGAGGTTCTGACGCTTTTTGCAGCGATGCGGCCGGATGGGGCACGCTCCCTCACGCAACGATCCCACGATGAAGGAAGCGTTAAACATGCGGATAATAGCTGCTATAATAGCCTCCCAGACCTTCCTTGGTGCCGCTTTGAATCCCGAGACACCGTTACCAGTCTCAACGAAGAGAAACTAGAGTAGCAGCCAGCTATTGCAAATGTGACGGACTTACGGTCTAGATTCAATTTATAGCTGGCGGTCATACACAAATGAATGACGCACAGATTCGTTCGGCAGACAGAATCACTACTAACAGTTTTATTGACACACGTTGTTTTGTTGTGGATTTTGGCTGCTCATGATGTCTCAATGCTAATTTTAATCCACGCAGTCTTTGATGAGTGTAAAGCTGCGTATCCACTTGAGCAGCCTCGTGGCGAGCTGCCTCATCGTGAGCATCCCGCGGGCTGAAGAAAGTTCATTCGTCTCCATTTGAGCCACATAAAAGAGCATCGAGGCAACAAGCTTCAACCCAAGCCACAGTTCTCTTAGTTTCGTACAACTGTCTCCCCTGAACCCATAGCTCTCACTGAGGCGCCTTTGAGCAAGGACGTTTACCGACATGATTTGACTAATCAAAAATAAAAAATCTAAAACAAAACTTTCATGAGAATATTAGCCTGCAATTTTACGAACTTCTGGGAGTTTATAATATTGTCGACTCTGAAAGGGGGCGATAGTTAAGTTTGAGATTCTGTGCTCTAGATATAACGGTGTGAGTATTTGAGAATGCCAGCTCATGTCAATTCTCAACTAACATTACGGTAACTTGATTTATTATTTCTGAGGTGATAATAGGAAATGCCTTACGCACATTACCAGCTTCAGTTGACAAGTAACGGACTGATGGAGTGAGTTAGTTAGTTAAATGGTTCCCGCATTCACTACATAATATAGCGGATAAAGAATAATCATAATTTATACGGTTCGCTACCGCTAAACGGGAACCGGTACATTTTGAACGGTTTAGAGAACGGTCGAATAGACAGTAAACATTTTATAGCTGTTTGTCTAACTTTTATTTGTTTCTCAATTTTAATTAAAATTGTAAGCATTTAATTTTAAGGCAGCTTCCAGTGACCCTAAGTAACATTGATCGTTTGTGACCATTTTGCGTTTTGTTTATTTTATTTAAGTACATGATATTATTAAATTAAATCATTATGTTATTATAATATTTAAAATGAGCCCATTGATTTAGATTATTACTTCTGCAGCAAAAGAGTAGGCAGGTAACAAGTAACATCATTGGAGCCTATGCAGAGACTAGAAGCTCAGGGCTACCCAGTGCTGCAGCGCAATTAGTCCCTCACCATAGCTAAGAAGAGTAGGAGCATAACTGCTACACCACGCTGCTCCAGTGCGTGTTGAAGGTTTAGTTGACAAGACATTATGTCGCCCAAAGGCCTTCGATATGGGTTAACGATTGATTTCTTAAGATAACAATTGGAGCTTGGATGAATTGGAGTTGGACGAAGCACTCGTCCGTGGACCTGATTGCAGATGTCTATGCACGACAGCTTAGTACCTATCCAGTTCCACTAATTATCACGGGTCCTAAATGATTGTTACTCGGTTCTTTAAACAGTAATATCGATGTGATTTCATTCGTCAATCCTGATAACGTTAAATGCAATGTGCTGCTTTTGACCCTCGAAACGAGCAAATATTCGATACCTATTAGTTTACTGAAAAGAAACGTATATTTATTTTAGGTATTAGTGCTAAGGGTATAACCTAGTTATAGGTCACTGCGCGTGCGCACTGACCTCAGCCACGGCGCTCGCGTTCGTGTCGTGACACTCAGCTGATCTCGTCCTTGTGATCATACTGTGTTAAGTGCAGACTATACTTAATAAGTAAGTATAACACATAGTTATATTACTTAAATGCCTAACTTAAGTCAGTTCCCTTCAAGAAACCTCATCTACTCCATTTTTTACTTGTCGATGTCTTGATTGAATTCATTAGGGTTGGCTGGGCGACAGAGTCCTATAAGCTATAAGTAAAAGAAAAATCTTTTTGCCCTGAAGTAAGGGGTCAGATGGAATCATTTTTGTACTGCATGGATCCCAAAGACTGACCGAAACACTTAAAATCACGTAGAAAATGTGGTAAGTGGTTTGTGCTAAATTATGGGAGGAATTTTAAGAAAATAAAAGTTTATTCAAATTCCACGTTACAGAGATAAAAACCGACAAAATAATCCAATGACGCAAGATATTCTTGTCGATATTAAATACCTGAGACACTCGAACGGAATCCGTCTGGAATTCCTTGAAACCGCAAAATTGCGTAAACCGGCGCAGTGAGATAACTCGTATGTAATCGCTTTATGAATGAACCAGGAATCTTAGTAGGTATATCTTTAACATACGTACGTACCTATAGGTACGTTTTTGTAGGTAGGCACACTAATTTAATAAAAATGTGTACACCATATTTTTTATTTCCGATACGTTAATCCTTGTCTACAAACCTGGTAGGTACTGACAAATTAAAAGTAGGTACGTAGTACCTACTATCTAGCCATTTTACAAGAGAAGATTCTTGAAGTCTCCATCATCATAGGCTAGGTCATGGATCCTTAAACGCTCACAAAATGTAAACCCAGCACAAGCAATGAGGATCATTCACGTAACTGAAAACCGGGTTTTGATGTAGCTAAGCGCTTAGGATTTGTTATTCCTAGTATGACACTTTTTAAATTTTCAAAATCCATCAAGAAATGACCGAGTTATTAATTATTCAAAGTAGGCACTTTTTAAATCGCGCGCGCTTTCTCGATTCTCTATGATGACGTCATTTTGCGCTTAGGCCGGGAGCGCCACGCCCGGCGCACTTTGACTTAGCTTACGCAAGCTCGCTGTAGTGGATGTTTTAAATATAATACGTATTTTCTTAGTGACTACTTCTCACTTTTTATTTTGACATCGTTCTTATCATGAAATATTTTTTATAAAAGTAAAAATAACTGCATGTTATTGTACAAAACAATACCGAAGATTGGCTTTGTAAACTTTCACTCGCATAAATTGGCAATAGTTTTTTGAATTATTATCCTATAGCCAAATTTTTAACAATAAAAATGCATTAGAATTATGTGTGCCCATTGTACCTAAAAGTTAGATTTATGTCCTGCTTGAATACTAGCTGCCCTTCTTTCGCTTGAACTTACCTAGGTATTATTATTATTCGGGAAACCTGTGCCTTACTAGCCGCACTCGAAATATTTTTAGTTACGATTTATTTATAAATAACGACACATTTTTTTCTCAATAGGAAAAACGGAACCTTTGTAGGATCACTTCTGGTGCATCTGTCCGACCGTCTGTCCGTCTTTCTGTCGGGGAAGACCATTTTGCTCAGGAAAGCAGGTATTCAAAACCTACAGATAGGCGACGTAGGGCGACGTACTTCTCGGTAACCTAGAATCATGTTAGGCAAGAAGCAATGTCTACTACGACTTGTTATCTTGTGTACAAGTTAATGGGAAATCCATAAATGTGTAGTTACCTACATAAAAAGTTTTCTATCATTAGTTTACTACCTAGTAGCATGGGAGGAGTGAACATGTCATTGTGTGTAGGTACATGTAATACGTATACGAGTATAACGTGTATGTATGTGATGTATGAATACCTACTTGTATCAAGACTAAGACTGGGTACTTTTCAATACAAATTGATGACCTCCTTCGCTCAGCGGCCTTCTAAGCTGACGTTCCAAGCTGACGTTCTAAGCTGACGTTCAAACTTAACTCATTAGTTTTTAGATAGATAACATTCTAAGACACTAATGTAAGCTAAATAAATAAATAAAATAAGTACTTAGAAGCATAGATATGGTTCCCGGGTTCGATCCCCGAGCGGGCTTCAGTTTGAATTGAATTTGGATTTTTTTTCTTGTGTTCGTTTTTGTTGTGACCCTAAATAACAATCACGCCACATAATATATTTTCCAAATATACGATTTTATGTATAATTTTATTTGAAACTAATAAATGCTCTCGCTTTGCTTCGCCTTCGGTAAAACTTTCAGCTCACATTCTAATAAATTTATAGGCGGTACTCATTTAATTTGATTTTCACCACTACAATACATAAGTGAAAACTGCATCTAAATTCGTTAAGCCATATCCGAGATTAGCCGAAACAAACACACAGACAAACAGACAAAAATTCTAAAAAACTAAATCTAAAAGCTAAGTCTAATCTAATTCTTCTTTCTTTTCATAATTTTATTTTACACTGTTTTTATTTTTATTTTATCGTAATTTAGAACACGAAAAGAAGTTAATTAGTTGTAGCAATGGTTGTACTTGTAAAAAATGGCATGTTATAAATATTAACTTGACATCATTTTGCCTCTGTCCACCGAAACAGTCTAAACTCATGCAATCCCCGTACGTCGCGTCGCGGTGTCAGCGCAAAATGACGTCAGAGGCGATTTCGCGCTCGGCGCGCGTGATTTTTGAAACTCGTTAGTAAAACCGCTGTAACTTCTTTATTTTTCGTCCGATTTTGAAAAATTTTTCAATGATGTTTATAGTTTTTTGATATTTACAAATCTGCATACTCAAAAAAAATTGTGAATGATCCTCATTCGTTTATTCCACAATTTTGTTCTCAAATATCCCCTTAGTTAATATTAGAATCCCTTTGAAAGGAAACAATTTTTAAAGTTAAATAACATCAAAACTCTTCTATGATTACAAAATAATGAACAGTGAGCTCTACATAAGATTGAAGGAACGGACCGCTGCCGCGCTGCGAAGATTAGTTGAATAAAGAAATGATGAATGAGTATTAAGTTGTCGTAAGAAACCTGATGCTAGCAGTAAGTAGGTAGCAATGAAACGAATAAATGATCCGTTCCTACCTACTTATAATAAATCTAATGATCTGGCTGGTAAGAAAGCCGTCACGGTGGCTGACAGTCTGCAAGCTGATACATGTGCTAATGAGATCGTGACTGTGTCCGGCTGACTCAGGCAGCTCTGGCTACTCTCGTCCTATTGTGCCTGAAATTAATATCCAACTGGCTTGGCAGGTGTCGCCCAGGTAGGTTTCTAAACGAACCCACTTGCTATTAAGATTTGTCGCACTGGGTTACCACGGATTGGTTTTATGCATTAGACAAGAAACTTCAGAAAATCGAGCATAACTTTAGTGTTCATCCCCTGTTTCTCTGACTCATAGTTTTGACTAACAATACCGAATAACTTACAATATTATGAGGTAGGTACGCAGAAATCCGCCCAGCGCGTATCGTGGTCACGAAAACAGCTTGAAAGCATGTAACTTGTACTTATAATATAGGATGCAAACTTATACGTATACGTAGATAGTTTATAAATAGGTACAAGCATATAGAATCTTGTAATAATCTTCGTAAATAACTACGACGATCGACACTAATTTGTTTACCGACGACGCGCCCGCCGCCGCCGCGCCGGTACGAGAGGTAATTGAATCCATGTTCAATTTCATACGAGTACGAGGCTCGAAGGTGTGTTAATATTTCAGTTAAAGTAGAGTTATTACACTTCAGATATGTATTTACGTATTTACGTAGTTAGCTAAGTAGTTACTACAGATATTTACTTCAGCATTGTTTCAACATTTAGTTTGTCTAAATTCTAAACTAAACTAATTTATAAACAAAACTTCAATAAATTGATTATAACATTTAAATAGTTATATCAAAAATAAAACTCATAAAATGTTTAATACATTGAAATTTAAAAATACAAAAATTCAAGAAAACATCTCGGGAAATCCATACTTTATTGTACTTTAATATTATAAATGTGAAAGTGTGTTTTTTTGTTTGTCCGTCTTTCACGTCGCAACGAAGCTGCTATATGGTATGGTTTTTATGTGTGGAGATAGTGACGAGGGTGGAGAGTAACGTAGTCTACTTTTTACCGCGGTTAAACATCCCCATGGGAAGATCGATATTTTGTTATTTTCTTTATTTAGTTCCGGATGTTGTTAATAGATAGAGTTAGTAAAATTCATTTGCAAGTTCTGAATCACGCTATCAAAATGATACATGTAAATTACGTCATAGGCAACTAAATCTAACTAAGTAAAAGTAAGTAGGATTTGTAAAAATCACCGCGGGCGAAGCTGCGGGCAAAAGCTAGTGTTCTTAATAAAATAAAATATTATAACGTTTTAAATAAACATTTGATGAACAATGTGTAACGGAAGAAATGATCTACGAGTTGTGAATTATTTTTATAACTTTTTAGTTTCATCCTAAACTGTTATCTATACTAATATATAAAGAGGAAAGATTTGATTTTTTGTTTGCATTGAATAGGCTCCGAAACTACTGAACCGATTTAAAAAAATCTTTCACTGTTGGAAAGCTTCACTATCCCCGAGTAACATAGGCTATATTATATTTTCAAAAAAAATAGTCATCCTTAATAAGACTTCAATAATGTAACCCCAGGTGTAAAAATAATAAAACCGAAGCAAAGCGAGGGCGATTACTCGTTAATTTATAAAAACAAGATCTTATCTAAAAAACAGGAAGATGCAATACTCAAGATGGCAGCATCCTTAACTACAAGAGTATACCTAATGATTCAACTTTTTAGAGCAATCAGCTGCATCCTCATTAATGCATTTTCAAAGCTTTTTTTGAAACTAAATTGAAGGGTTTCTTTTTATGGAATTACGTAAAATGGAAGTGCCTGGAAGTGCTATTAACATGGGAGTCACTTGACCGATGTTAAATTATTTTAGAGAGAGGATGAAAAATCTATTTCCTTAACGGTCAATTCACATGTGCGACTGCGACACATTAAAATGCCGCACAATGATGTTGGCAGGCAGGTAGAAGTTTATATGCAGTTTATGCAGGGTCAATATTTCAAGTAGGCGTGGATGGCTAAATCCGAAGCTATGAGGAATAGCGAAAAATGCTCAAATGACACTCGTACTCGGTTTTGAAGGAAACTAAACTGCATTTTTGGATTTTTCATTTATTATTCTTATCGTCAGTTCGTTTGCCGGCTATTTCCATAAAACATTAGAATAAAACCCATACATAGACTTACTGTTAGATTAAGGTTCTCATCTTGTATCTTATAATATTTTGTGGTGCATACAAAACCAATACTATAATAAAATTGAAAGATGATTTACTTTTTCCATTACCTAACCTTTTAATCGAATACCCGACAACCCATAGATAGCATATTGTTTGAAGTTGATTGGTGTTCTCGATTGACTAACTGCAGACTGCAGTTAGTAAAATAAAAAGTCGTATAGCCGCAAACAGTGTGGAGAATTTAGCATTTTGTTTTGTAATATTAATCAAAATTCGAAGTAATATTACAGGTACATTTAGGTATGTATTTACTATTTTCCATTTTTATTCTCTAGCTAGTGTATGTTTGAAGTAAGTCACTACTACTCACCGTAGTAGTTAGACACAATTTGGTAACACCTGAAAATAGACATAGTTAGATTATACAATAAGGTTACTGATACCTATCTCTGATTCTTATAATAATCTGAATTTTACAAAAAAATAATAATAACTAACCTACTTCAAAAAATGCTCTTCGGAAACCCTATTATTAAAAATTTCGAAATTTTTAATTTCATTTTAATTTAAAATTGCTATTTCTACCTATGCTCAGACCAATAAAAAATACTTTTTTTGTATAATGAAGTCGGATAAAAAGGTTTAACTAAAAAGAGTTCTCCTTCAGGGCTGGTATTACGTTTGTAAATGTCCACAGGCGATGACCACTTACCAAAGTGGCCGGTCTACATTTTCGTCAGTCCTTCAGGTTCTGAATAAATTATGAACATAAAAAATGTTTTCTTTCAAATTCAAAGTATTTTAAAAATATTGCAAGCAAGTTTTGCGCTAGCGACATCTCTTAGATTGTTTTTCAACTAAGAAGTCGACTCAAGTAATACGGCACAGACGTACAGTCTACGTAACTGCTAAAAACTGCTTTGCAATGTAATTCACTTGTTGAAGTGTAGGTGGCGCTGTTACGAAAAACAATTTTGGCGGGAAAAATATGGTATTACGACACAACTCCCTTTTAGAACCAAATAAAATAGTAGGTAGGCATTGAATTATAATGTCATAGAATAGACATCTCGAACAAAATGAGTGTCCCCGCCGCCGCGGCCGGGAGGTTCTATTTTCAAAATTGAGACTATACGCTAGTAATAATACTTCAATGTAGGTAGGTAGGTATATACATAATTATATTATAGGTCTATGGTAGGTAGCAAAAAATATAAGTAGTAGGTATGTACCTAGATGTAAAATGACATCTACTTGTCTCACTTGCTCACAGCCGATGACGACGAGCTTATTTTAGAGAAGCACCACCTTTCAAACATAGGGGCGCGAAGCGTATGGGCGCTGAAAGACATTTAAATATTTTCTAAAAATGCCCGGACTTTCTAAGAATACTCGGATTTCTTTTGTAAAACCACTGTCTAACTACTTGTCCGGAACAAGTTGTTAGTTTTACTAGTTGTTAGTTTTACAAAAGAATTTTTTGTTTCGAAAAGTTTTGAGATGGTAACCCTAATCGTACACAATATGACTACAACAAGTGATTTTACAACTAAAGGAGTGCATATTAATGTAACTACTAATTCATTTTAGGTTGGTTTTCATGGACTACTATGGTTATTTGTGCAGTAGGTACGTAGAACGTTACAGATTTCTGATAAAATACCACAAAGTCTCTCATTTAATAGGAATTAAAGAGCCTGAGTGGCATATACGAGTACTTTGAATACTAGGTACGCCTAGTCTTTCTAAGATATCTTTCCTTTGCAATTTGCAACCGTAACACTTCCAAAGGGGATGAGAAAAATAACACCAATTTCCCGCGTCATTGGCATTCGCTTCGACTAGCGGACTACTCGACTCCACTACTCCGCTGGGTTTTTGTTCTCGTCCATTTATCACGTCATGAAATGCGAAAAAATCACGGGTTTACTGACCCGTTACATTTCCATTTACAGAGTGTTCTCGCTTATCTCATCCGTGTAATACTCTTTAACGGCGAGGAGACAGACGAAACAAGAGTTTTGCACAACGTGATTATATGCACTGGCATTTTCTCGTACTCTCGTATTATCGTATTGGTAGTTTCGTCTTCAAGATCAAGATGAAGAGATTTACATCCAGATCGAAATGTCTACTTGCGATAGCATTTCCTTCCACAATCCTTATTGTGGTGCATGTGGGCATGCTTACGTGGAATGTACATTGTGTGTATTATATTTATGATGAGTGTGTAACTGATTTCTAAATAGACTGTAATGTAGTAATTTATCTTGTTTGTTTGTGTACAAGTTTATTGACGAGAAATCATCAGTTACTTTTCAGGTTTTTAGTAGGCGGGACCTGTAGAGATAAGACGTACCTACCTTTTAAATCGTTATGTCTATGTTAAATGTAATCTTTGCCGTCTTATTGCTATTTCTCCTTATCATAACTATTAAAGGGAATTATCTCCAAATGATAAGGGACAAGACCGTACCTAATCTTCAAACTGTCAGGTCTAAGTTAGTGGAATACACACGTTATTGAAGAAAATTATCTCGTACTCAGTTTATCTTAGTATGATGGGTCGTATAAAGAGATAAATTGATTTTATTAGCAGTAAAAGTACCTGCAGAATTTGGTCTAGTATCAACAGGAAACAGACTTTCAAACCCAAAGGCAAATAATATAAGGTAGGTAGGAATTACACACTTAGGTAACTTGTGTTTATGAAGTGAATAAAATTAGCTTTTTATAGCTAAGCTCTAATTAAAAACCTCGTAGTAGTAAACTGTTGAAAGTTAAAAAGCTATAACTTTAACTATTTAAGTAATAAAATATATTTATAGCGGCAGCGTACGCTATAAATCCAATTTAAAATCTGCGTGAGCATTAACACGCGGTGCGGTGTAGGATATTGGGTGCAAAATAAATATGTATTAAAAATTACGTCCCAGTCCCATGTTGGTGTAATTTATTCGTTAACTTTATCGATTATTTTAAAATTTAGAACGACGTATTAATACAACCGGAAAGAAGGAATAAGGAAACAATTTGGTAGATAATGTCCCGTAGCAAAAAAAAAACCGGGCAAGTTTCCTTGTAAATTCATCATAACATATTTTTGAGAATTTTTCACTTGTGTAACTCCACACATGACTCTACCGGGTAGAGAGTAGAGCCTACCTTAGCTAAAAGCACTTTATTAAAGCCAAACACTTCGCAAACGGACCCCTAATTCCAAATAATGGTCTTAGAAGACTCATAATATTTTTGACAAAACGTTTCAAAAATACCCCACACGCATCGAAAAAAAATTCATCCTCACGTTACCTGTAGGGGAGGTACCCTGAAAAAAATATTTTTCTATATTTTATTCTACGATTTTGTAGTTTTAATAAACATGTATGTATATTGTATATCCATGACAAATTACCTACAGCTTTTAGCACTAAGGGTCTCGGTGCTATGCCTCGGACAGACGGACGGACGGACATAACGAAACCAAAAGGGTTCCGATTTTAGTTCGGAACCCTAAAAATGGCGAGTTTAAATTTCAGCGTAATATCTGTAAAATATGTAAGAGCTTTTGCATCGGTCGTTCTTTTTTATTTGTATTCGGTATCGTCAACAGAACTCATGTTTAAATATTCATTCACGTAGACAAAGAACTATAGTGTCACTTCAAATATCCCGTAATGGCCTGAATTGTGGAGCGGAAAAGAGATCGTTTTGGATAAGCACCTCCTAGAATCCTCCGTGCGTTCGGTTCAGGGTTACTAGTTGATTAAATATAAATTCCTTAAAGGTTTAATCTTAGTATTTTTCCCGACTTGACAAATTCTATTTGTGCATTATTAATTGAGTCAAAAATACCTATGTAATATATGAAATGACATTTCCTTAGTTAATCGACATTTTGAAATCGATTGGAATAATTAATTATTTTCTAGCTATAAACACAGATCAGTAAGTGGTTGATGTGGCAATGTATAACCTATACAATGCAGTGAAGAAGAACGATTATCAAATACTTACCATGCCTTTATAATTATAATTCGCTTAGCTTAAGTTTTATAAACTGAGTGAAATTATTTGAATTTATATTAAGGTTTATTTTATTATTTTTTTATTATTTATGTAAGACCTATGAACAGGTTTTTTACATGGGCGGACTTAATGCCTAGTGGCATTCTCTACCAGTTATAATAATAATTAAGGGATTACAGTTTTTTGTTAGATACTAAGGTTAGTTAAAATAATAGTGCCTAATGTTAAATTACTCCAACTTCAAAGAACTTCTGTTGCAATTCACACACTACAATCGCAGACTCAGATCACGATAATTATTTTATTGCCATTGTTTGTAAAAAACCCTCTTAAATTGGAGAAAGTGACCCAATACTGGTATCACTGTCTCAGTTTGATTGAGATATTTCGCGCTTCAGGCAAGCGTAAGGAAAGTATTTCATTCGCCCCGCGAGCCACTAAAGCCTGCCCTGATCCTTTTTATGAGCTCCTATTTCACTGGCATGCTGAGCAATGAATGTCGCTACGATGTGACACTTACTCTATATTAATAGAAAAGCCCATCTGTCGCAGATACCGGTCATAGAGTTCCACAAGTATCCGAATGTCTTTCAAGATTTTAATATTATGTATCCTATATAAAAAATAATAAGTATACAATATAAAAATATTTCCACTGAGGTCTCCTTTGCATAAACCCCCTGCCTAATTTCATCTTTGTAGGTTTAGTGGTGTTTGAGATTTCGAGTTTAATCGGAAATGTACAAACAACCAAACATCTTAAAGAACTTTCGCATTCATTATTATTAGGATTAGCTGTAGTATAAGCTGTGAGTATAAGGAAAAAAAGAAGTTTTCATTTTTTTAACTATACCTAAATAGTACTTATGTAGGTGGGTACAATGAAAATGACTAGAAAATAATCTAAATTTTACTAACAAAAAATAACCGACTTCAAAGTCTCAAAAACTACATAGTTGTCAGATCTCGTTCAAATTTATGTGAGACCACATGACAAGCGCTTGCTTTCGATTAAAAAAAGAATCATCGAAATCGGTTGGCGTGATATTGAGTTATTCGTCAATTTGTCGCGCACATCTTAACACAAATTTACGACTTATGTGGTTTTCTCATGGATGCCATTGTCAGATCTCAATAAAATTTATGTGGGACCACATGACAGCCACCAGCTTTCGATTAAAAAAAGAATCATCAAAATCGGTTCGCCCAGTCCAAAGGTCTGAGGTAACAAACATAAAAAAAAAATGCAGTCGAATTGAGAACCTCCTCCTTTTTTGAAGTCGGTTAAAAATATACCTTATGGTACAATTGAAATAGTGAACAATATTTCTTTTTTTTTTTGCTTTAGGTACACACATCCCTGCAATGTTCTTTCAAAACAATCTTCAAACGTGCTAGACTCGAGGACAATAACTCATCTATTGGGATTGAGCTCCAAATCTCGCGCTTGGCAGAGGGTCGTGACCAAAGGTTTGGGGCATTTAATTAAATCATACAGTTCATAAGTTCATTTATTATGTAATGAATGAACAAAATAGCATAAAATAAAGTTGTAATCGTAACTACTAGATGAGATTTTCCTTATCATCTATGTGTCGGAGTCAATCTCGTCTTTTCATCTAGTAGAGTTCTTTTAATGCCCTTGATAAATACAACAACTCAGCTATTATTAAAAAATAATACCGATCTCCTTATCACCCAATATACATAAATAACACCGCCCACGAGTCCACGACCTATCCGTCATAAGTCTAATCACCTCCGGATCTTTGAAGTGCAATTTCAATTTGCAATTTGCATTACAGGTTCAATTTATATACTCGTAAATTTGGATAATAACATGATTGTGTAAAAATGCTAAATTTATTTTCTTTATCCAGACTTACTATACCTAGTTACTGATATTTCGTGAGCAGTAAACTATTACGATGCCCTCGAGAGCAGTGTGCGGTTAAAGTGTTCCTTGATAATGCTTTGCGAAAATTGGACCTAAATCAAAGCAATCGAGATACGTGTGAAATTAATTACCCAATAAAGAAGTATTGCAGAGAATGGCCGCTTTTTCATTAGACGATACGACAACGACACTCGTATTTAATGTGTATTATGGGTACAAGTCTAACGTACTTGCGAGTATTGTGGAACTTAGAGGAGGCATTAAGCAAAATTACTCACATTACACTAAAATTATTCGTTAGTAGATCAAGTTTCATTACCCTGAATGAAAAGATGGTAGTTTGCATTGGCCCTAAAGCTCCGTGCACGAATTTGAAATTTGGATGAGTGCAGGGCATGTGACATTGTGAAGGGTGCGGGTGAAATTCGGATTTTTTCTAGCTAGCCCTGTCATAAAGTTGCTGCCAACCTGTAAATATTATACTAGGAGACGGCAAGGGTGTGGGGTTCTCAAATCGAACTGTGGTTCCGCGTGTATGTAGTACTCAGTAAGTGGTATATCCAGAATCCGTAGAGCGCACTACTTGGTCATTGCTGAGAATAAAAATCTAAAGTATGAAAATATTTCTTTACTAAAATTCAATAATGGATACACTTACTGAGTACTACATACACGCGGAACCACAGTTCGATTTGAGAACCCCACATCCTTGCCGTCTCGAAGTATAATCTAAGTAACTTTGTAAAAGATTTAATATTGGCAGTGTGGCAGTACCACTTGAATTATAGTCATATCGTGGTCGTGTCGTCCAATGAAGCGGCCATTGTGCGCAATAAGGGTGAGCTATCAGACACTAGGGTGCGTGATTGGTCGTCCGCTCGTAATCTTAATTTACTTCCTATAACGACCAACTGACGCTCGCATAAAGAACGTGTAAACTGTTTCACACGTGCTTACTTTTTTAGGATGTTTGCAGTGTGCTGACCCACTAATTTTTGATATAGGTACAATTTGCTCATATGCTAAGTGGATTCATAAATGTTGTTTTGTATCTATAAAAAAATAGGCTAAGAGAAAAGAGTTGCACCAATTTTTCTCCTGTGTTTATCAACCGATTTTCTTAGTATTTTTGTTTTTTTTTAGCTATTGACTACTTTCAAGGTAACTTTAAAATATTTAAGTTTAAAATTTAATATACACACACATATACACACACACATATATACACACACACATATATACACACACATACATATATACACACACACACACACATATAAATGACTATTTTGTGTATATTACCTTAATCAGCGTCGTGTAAAGAAGTCACACAATAACTATCTGATTGATAATAATTCAAACCTTCAACGTTCTTCTTAAAACCTTCATCGGTATGGACCGGGTGTTTTGGATTATAAGCGTTGCTATACTTTGGATATAGCGTTGCGATTATATTTGTATTTAGTAAACTTTCATGGCATAAACCCTTCTAGAATATTGTTTAGGTATGACAGAGTCAATAACCCAACAAAAATTTCAATAAATACACATATTTCGAAGTCTTGTACGTTGAGAGTATCCAAAACTAATTTAATATTAATGTTAAACCAATATTTCAACATTTGTTGTTAACTCCATTAATGGAGCGAAAATGAAATTACTTTACAACTTCTATAATTATTATCGAATTTATCTAAATGAAATTCCAACTCCACGTTTTTCCTAAAATGCTTTCTAAAGTATTCTCATAGCTATTGGGAAAAGTGTACGTACGAAAGTAATTATTTTCTTCTCTAATTTTCAATTGAAGTTTTCGAGGGTGTAGATCCTCCACAAATGAAATACTTATAGCAATTCTCAGGGCCGGGCAGGGTCATAAGTGAGTGATAGTCGCAATAAATAACGGCAATTTATAATTATGTAAGACCAAAACAGATACACCACAGTATTAATTATATTGGTAAGCATTGATTTTATATTTAACAAGTTAAAAGGAATAAATTATGAAATAACATAACGATATCACGATATCATGCCATTCTCGTTACGTTATTACACCTCGTTACAAGTTTTCATTTTGAAAATTAATAAGAAATTTTGTTTGAAATTAGTGTGAAATACTTGATATTGTAGTAAAATAGAAAAACCGGCCGTATCATGCCACGCGCAATGTAGGGTTCCGAAGGTGTAAGTTTATCGACTACAACTCAAAGCTAACCTAACTGTGATAGTTTTCCTTGTAAATTCATCATATTCATTCATGAGATTAGCCTATTTTTGTGAATTTTTTCATTAGTCTATCTCTAACCGTTTAGCTGGCAGAGGGGGAGGACTCTTGACACTAAGCAAAATTGGCGCTTTAAAGCTGAATATTTCGCAAACGGGCCCTTGAATTGAAAAACGGTTTTATCAGACCAATAATATTTTTGTAAAGACCTTTTCAATGATACCCCACACGAGCCTATAGAGTACCCTGAAAAAATATTTTTCAATATTTTATTCTACGATTTTGGAGTTTTAAATGCACTTTTATGTCTTCTGTGGTTTTAATAAATATGTACGAGTATATTAATGCCAAATTACAGCTTTATAGCTATATTCAGCTTTAAAGCGCCAATTTTGCTTAGTGTCAAGAGTCCTCCCCCTCTGCCAGCTAAACGGTTAGAGATAGACTAATGAAAAAATTCACAAAAATATAGCGTCGAACGGACGGACGGACATGATGAAACTATAAGAGTTCCGATTTTTCTTCGGAACCCTAAAAACCGGGCAATTCTCAGGAAAAAGAGTTTAAAACATTTTTTAATAATTGTACGATCTAAATGTTGCTCACCAATTTTTATGATAAAACTTACTTTGAACTTTGCCCTTGAATTATTTTTATTTGCAGACCAGCAAGCCTATTCTGTTTTTTAACTTGACAGCGGAGTTTCAAAATTGAAGTTAGAGTTCGAGACTCCTTTCACTTCGCAAGTGCGTACCAGATGATTAGAGAATCACATATCAAGATCTCGGACTCGAACTTCAATTTTGAAACCCATCGCGGATTCCGCTGTCGAGTTACAAAACAGAATAGCCTTGCTGGTATTGGTACTTTTCACACTTCATTTGTATTCCCAAAGTTGATAGTTACCCATTCCCAGATATGTGCGAGTTATTGTAAGCATGAATGTCTATTTTGACGGGACTATAACGGTCTCATTACAGAACGAGGTCTATCGTTAGTCCTGGTACTAAACCTCCTTTGAAGCTTGGACTAAGCAAATTATTATTACAAGACGCGTTTTAACGCTTAAGCCATTGCCTAACTATGATACTAAAGCCTCAGATGAAAGAATTTTGACAATTGCGACGTGCATTGCGCGATGCTTTTTGACGCTTTGTGACACGAGATTGTATTTGATTTTTATTTTGTATTTACCGTGGTAGGTTTACGTCGTATTCGAACGACTTTACGTGCCTTTTATTTCTTTCATCTGAAGGGCTCTCTACACTCGCGCGAGAATCTCGCGAGAAGGCGAGAAAAACACGAGAACATGAATGTGGAACCGATTCACATAATCTTCGCAGGTTCTCGCCGTGTTCTCGGGTTTTTCGCGCGAGAAACTGACGAGAACTTGTGTTGATAATTTTTTACTTAGTTACCTAGGCAACCGCACAGTCTTGCACACAGAGTACTTAATCACTACATTTTAAAGGGGGCCATTGACGATGCGATCGATCGGTGCGATCCGTCGTTGCGATCGGTCGGCAACGACGGATCGGTAGTGTATGAGATTGTTAACGATTTGCTTGATCGCAGACGATATCGGCGATCGCAACAAAAATCCATGCAATCATGAATATCGCAACGATGAATCGACAGTGTGTGGACCTTTGCGATCACCGATGCGATTTTTGTCTCATTCTGATGCCGGCCGCTGCACGCATCGCATGCCTTCAATGCCTTGGCTAGTGCGTTACGTAGGTACTACGTACCTACCTATCAACATTCGATGGACAAATCAAATAAATTTTTTTGCCGTATTGGGGCGGCTTTAGAATACTAACCACAAATCCACGCTGGATGGGTATCGTAAGAGGCGACTAAATCCGGCCCCCTGGTGGTAGGACCCTCGGAGGGATTATATTGGTAGTATTGATTTTAATTGTTATTTAATACCATTATTACTATTGTTATTTCTCCATGGGGTTCGCTTTAACTTTTACTTTTCGCTTTTACCTCTGGTGTTGCTGATGTTCATGGGCGACGATAGCCACTTACCATCAGGTAGATCGTCAGCTCGATTGCCGGCTGTTTCCATAAAAAAACTTCGTGGACTTATCGAGGACCGATGCCGCGATGACATTTCAATATTTATTTATTCTTTTTTTTTAATTTGTTTTTTATCTTTAATATAAGCGTAATTATAATATGCAAATGCGCATAGTAATAAGCTTGCCGCAGCAGTTACTTCTGCGTCCATAGTCATCGAGCGTGAGAACTATACTGAGAACCTTGCGAGTGTGTACTCAAGGAAGTTCTCGCCGAGATTTTCGCCGAGATTCTTGCCGAGATTCTCGGCGAGATTCTCGCGCGAGTATGGAGCGCCCATGAGACTATAGCTAAACCTGCGAGCCCCCTAGTTTAACGTTGGACTATTTCACAAATGTCAAAGTCAGTTTTGAGGTTGTTGTCATGTTTATTTCGAAATTGTTGAAAAATATTTATTAAAATGTTTTATTCAATGTATTTTGTACATACTGAAGATATTTTAATATTCAGTATCACCTGACAGACAAATAGGTAGGCATAAAAATCGTGTTGTTATGGATCCGTTTGCCGAACTGAGTGATGAAGATATTTAATGTAAATATAGTTACCAACTGGTTACCAAGAGGTTTACAATGAAATTTGTGGATTTGGTGCGAGAAAATTGGACTCCATGACCATCGTGGAAATCCATTTGTCCTCTGAAATTCCAGTAATTTGTGCAATATGTTGCTGGACTCGCCACGAAGTAAGTATCTATAATAATGTTGTTTACATACAGTACCACTGCAATTATAACGTAACTTTGGTTTACAGTATGTTACTAAAGTCAGTATCGTACCAAGCCTGGACTATTTAGTCATGGTTTAAACCTAAACTTTAGACCTCGTCTTGTAATAAGGGGGTAAAAGTTTAGGTTGAATTATACTACTTATTACAAGTACTATTATTTCTTCTGTGATTATATTATACTACAATATGGATAATCTCTTTTAACGAAAAGTGGTTTTAGTTGTCCTAAGATTAGCATGTTCCAGAAATTCTTTTATCGTGGACATTGAAAAAGAATTTAAGCTCTCTTTTTGTTTAAATGAATAATTATGGTGTTCGATTTGGTTTGTTGGATTGACTGAATTATTATTATATTGAAAGTAATCCATATATTATGTAGAAAACTTCATCACCTTGAATAACTTTTCATATGGTGTTTCAATATCTTTTATAGTTTGGCTAAACGGAATTGGCTATCGGATCAAAACTATTATATCTTTCAAGCTTGAACGAACCATTCGCATTCATAAAATTTCATTGAAATCGCTTCAGTGGTTTCGAAGATGACACGACATAGTGATGGGAGTTTTTTTTATAAAAAAAGGTTTATCGTATCGTTATAAGTTTTATTAGGTACAACAACGATTGTTATAAGTCATAAGTATTTTATTGCATCATGCTTACAATGAGATCTTAAAATATGTCTGTACATAGTCTGACCATGAACCCTGCTAGGGCGTTACAATATTTATCAATTTAGGTATCTACATTCAATACAATTATTCTAAATATTTAATTATTTTATTTTAATTATAAATTATTTTATTATTATCCTGTTTTTAAATTGAAAGCAATTTAATAAAGGACCGTGTTGTCTGAGCTAACTGGAGCCTCTTATCTTAGTAAAATTTTAACTTTTTCGACCTTAGTTTTCTAAAGAAAGACGTACTGCTTGGTTAAAACACTGAAACGCTGTTAGGAGGTACTCTGTGGAGAAAATCTTCAACTTGTTAGTTAAATTCAAATTGGAAAACTTTACAATTTATGTGCTCAGTTTTAATGCTCCTATTATGTCCTCGCTAGTCGTTACATGTGTAGTAAGTTTTTTAGCTCCTGAATATAAATCGGAGTGGCCATTAATGTGATTTGTGGTCCTTGATGTTTATGACTTAAGTTAATGAATAGTTACATTTTTTCTGGAATAGGACAGGTAAACATAATTTGAATTATGTAGTTAATTATGCTAAAAATTTTGGTAAAAAATATCAAGAAGTAATCAATTATATTCTTAGAAATAAATACTTACCAACTTAATTATTTCCACCTAAATTAACCCCTAACCTACCTAAAATAACAGAAATTATACAAGCACAAGAGTGTAAAAAGCAGTGAAGACGTTAAATATTCTCAATTTACGCTGTTAGTCTGAAAACAATAAATATCTAACCAAGTTCTGAGAACAGATACTTAATTCTTAGGTTATCCAAGCTCATTTGAAATAAATGAACGCCTACTGCTTAATTTAAATGGGATTCTCAATTAGTGAATACGTTCTCTCAGTTAATTAGTCTTTAGTGTGTCAAAAGGTGAAACAAACCATACCTACACAAAGCCACCCTTATTTTATTGTGAACAGAAACACAAAGGGTTAATTGTTAGACGTCTTTGAGTAATATTTTATTACTTACATTATAGGTACTCGTATATTATACGCCGTCGTTTATTTAAATGACGACAAATTGATATTTTTTGAGCTAGTCCTTTTAAAAATCATAATTGTTGCAATTGCTAGTTTTAAAATCAAATCTAAAAAATTCTAGATATTTTAAAATGACAACACAAGAGCACTTTGATCATTATATGTACTCCTAATAATTTCAAAGACTAAAGTACCTACATATAAAATTCCATTTGCGACAAAATCTAACTATTAAGGTTCTGTTAAATTTATATTGTATTTCATAACTGAAAGTGTTCCCGGCGTGAAATAATGCATTGCTTAATGGAAAGTCGTTGCAACCAAGTTACATCAATTACCATCATAAACAATAATAATAATTATCAAATGAATACAAGTTGATAACACATTGAAAGCTCCATTTTGAGCCAAGTACAAGCTTTAGTCTTTTTCTTGGCCAAAAACGCATCAGCTTTCGATATACCTAATTATGTTACTGTTGGCCATGGGCGACGGTGATCAATTACATCACGGGGTTCTTTAATTTCTTAATTACTAAGATTCTTAATTTCTTCATCTGCTCGTTCAGTGGCTTTTTACAAACGATGTGTAAACAAAGTATCATGTTTGATCTGTCAAGTTTATACAGGGTAAATTTCAAGTGTGCGTGGATGGCCAAATTCGAGACTAACAGGAATAACGAAAAATGGTCAAACGTGTCTCAGGGCCGATTTTGATGAAAACTAAAACTACACAATTATATTTTTGTAAAATTAATATTCCTGGCCAGGAATCGAACCAGCAAAAAGCAGTGATAGCTTAGTGGTTAGAACGTTGGTCTCCCGAATGCAAGGGCCCGAGTTCGAATCCTGGCACGCATCTCTATTTTTTAAATATTACGTGCGTATTACAAGTTAATTTTATTATCACTTGCTTCGGTGAAGGAAAACATCGCGAGGAAATCTGCACACCGGAGAGTTCTCCATAATTTTCTCAAAGGTGTGTGAAGTGTGTGAATACCCTCGAATAAATGCAATTTCATTTCATTTCATTTCAAGTCTACCAATCCGCATTTGGCCAGCATGGCAGACTATGGCCTGCACCCCTCACATTGTGACAGGAGACTGGTTGTTGCTTTGCTTTTGTTTTATGCTTTGCTTTTATGGCTAAAATTGTCGTTTGTCACATGGTCACAGATTATATAATAATACCTAAAGGTATGGAATTAAAATCACTTTATGTACATACATAATGTTACAAAAATTAGATGACGACCATAGTGACACTGCCTGTGAATCAAGGGTCTCGGGTTCGATTCACGGCCGAAGCAGATATATATTTCTTTGACAGATAAATATTAAATTTTATACTTAAGGTAGATATTATTGTGATACAATACAACACAAAGTTGTCCAAGCCACTCAAGATACAGGGAATCCTACTGCAGGGGTATGAAGATAAGTTAAGCCAGGGTGGGTAAGGGTGTGCAGGCTTATAATATAACATATTATATTAACTTCATATAGCGAGTAACTTGAGTTAAATAGAGTTTAGTGCTGGATTACTGAGAAAATTAATTAATGTAATGCATTGCATACATCCTATAATAGCATTATCCTTTAGCTAGCTAGATCTCGCTGAAACACTGAGATTTCTAACTAAAATATAGTTTAATCCGTACCCGACCGTGATCAGTTGAATTAATGAACACAAATACCCTATATACATTTCAGCTTAAGCACTAAAATGTTATTTGAGAAAACAGAAATGAAGCTTTGTCCTTATTTGATCCTAATTTTTTAGTTATTTCTAAATAATTTAGGGGAACTAGGGGTATGATGGGGACGCTAAGGGAAAACAACAAAATAGCAAAGTTATAATCAAGTTAATGTTTTCATTTATTTATGGAACTTTAATTTCTTATTCAACTACAAATTGGCATAATCTTTGGACAATAAGGTTATCACAAATTTCTAATAATAATATTATTTTAACAACACTTAAAAAAACCATCTTGCCCCGTATGTGGGGTAAGATGGGGAATGATAAATGGGGCATGACGGGGTCTAGGGGCAAGATGGGATTCTTCTTTATCTTCACAGAACATGCATATGAGTACTTCCTCTAAGTTTTCATCATCAACCCTAGCACATGCAGTATGAGCCCACCGCTCACAGAATTGACATTTTACCCAGTTTTCAGTTGATTTCAGGTGCGTGTGGTTTAAATCGTTACAATAAAAACAAACGCTATCTTCTTGTCTTGAAGTTGATGGCCTAGTTTTCTTCTGCAGTTTAGTATTTATGACAGTATTGTTCTTTGAGGATTTACTATTTTTAGCCTGAACGTTCTTTAAGTTAGTATTAGTCTACTTTGCAACAATCCGCGTTTAACATGTATGATGGTATATACTTTAAAACATGCGTGGCACCTCCCTCCCTCCCACAACGGAAACATGCACTACAACAATTAAACGCATATACCAACATACATACCAGCACCAACACGTGTTTCGCCCCGAAACGGAGCATCATCAGGGTAAGTTGACTCTACGATGGTTAGTCGGAAAGTGAGCATCGTTCACTGAGCGTGGCGTATTTATACCCAACTCGCCCACTGATTATCTAATGATGTTGTAATAATTAGTGATTAGTAATTAATTAATTATTCAATCAATTAATCAATCGATTAATTAATTAATCAATCAATTAGTGATTCACGCCGGCAGGAACCGGGTCTGACGTAATCTGGTGATGTGTACTCACCCCCCAGACCCCCCCCCCCTCAGACCCGGTTCCTGCCGGCGTGAATCACTAATTGATTGATTAATTAATTAATCGATTGATTAATTGATTGAATAATTAATTAATTACTAATCACTAATTATTACAACATCATTAGATAATCAGTGGGCGAGTTGGGTATAAATACGCCACGCTCAGTGAACGATGCTCACTTTCCGACTAACCATCGTAGAGTCAACTTACCCTGATGATGCTCCGTTTCGGGGCGAAACACGTGTTGGTGCTGGTATGTATGTTGGTATATGCGTTTAATTGTTGTAGTGCATGTTTCCGTTGTGGGAGGGAGGGAGGTGCCACGCATGTTTTAAAGTATATACCATCATACATGTTAAACGCGGATTGTTGCAAAGTAGACTAATACTAACTTAATAACAATGGATTTCCGCAAAGTAACGCCTGATACTATTAACTGAACGTTCTTTGACGTTTTATCACGTTTGGCAGGAGCTTTTTTTGACAATTTTAAAGCTTCAAGTTCTTTTTTAAATGGACTTGCGGTTATTACCGCCGTTTTACCTCTTCGGTAGTTTTTCCTTTTTTTGTCCATTGGAACGATAGGAATTGACAATATATATTTAAGAGAAGTATTGGTGAAACTAGACGTCAAATCACGGCAGACGGCTTGGATGGGAGAGCGAATTTCCGAGGAACTTCTTGCTTGTATTTGAAAGAATTGTGAACTGTCTTGTTGGGGGGAACCAGCGTTAGACTCATGTCCGGTATGAGGATCTATCTCCATCGACTGAGCGTTGACAAAGCTTGAAGTGGATGGTACTTTATGACCGGAATGAGGTGTAGACTCTGTTGTAGCAAAATATGCAGAGCTCGACGTGGATGGTGACTCATGTCCGGAATGAGGCGCTATGTGTGCAGTAGAAGATGATGTAGATAGAATGTCATGAACTAATAGTATATTTGTAGTTTCAGCAGCTATAAAATCAGCATCACTGAAGTTATCCTGATTGTACGGCCATATACCACACTTCCTAAAGCTTGTTAAGTGCTGTGGACATCGTAGCTACTTGCATGTAAGCTTGTCCAAATATTTCGCTTCTAACCATGTTTAACCTGAAAAAAGGTACAATCAAAATAAAAAATATAATAATAATAATATAAAAATAAACAATAATAAAAAATCACGAATCTACCCCATCATGCCCCGTACGACCTACACCATCTTACCCCGGTCAGTGTTTTAAAAAAAAAAATATTTATAAAATACATGTTTGGGACCAATGTGACTTTGAATGTGCCTATCAACAGTAAGTAAAACGTTTAAAAAAGGCTAGTAAAACCATCAGATTAACTCTTTATCTTACCTGTTTCTAAAGTTGTCAAGAAACACAAAATATTACATCAATTAATCGCTTTAACACAAATTTATTTATAAAAAAAGAACGCACGCACTCTCGCCTACTGTCATGGCTGCAATGAGTGTTGTTCGAAAGCAGCTTGTGATTGACTTATGCGCCGCCTTGCAGAGACGTTGAGTTTCTTGTATGTGGCGTGACCCCGTCTTACCTCGCTACCCCATCATGCCCCTAGTTCCCCTAACTAATGAATTGTACACGTTTGCATTGCATAATATTATTCCTTTCGTGGGAACTTCGGAATAAGTTTCCAAATATTTCATTGACATGCTAATCATCAATCAGGCTAATCAATAGAAACAAAACAACGTAATCTGATTCAAATATGAAACGATGAGAGAAAAATCTAAGCTATCAGGTAGTATCAACATCAATAAAACTAGCAGTAAGTATATAGTTCATTCAACTATATTACTCTATTTCACTTCAAGCGGTATTACCGCAAGATTAAGTAGAGCTACATATTGTGTTCCTACAAGCACTGCAGTGTGTTTATCAATCTTTTCAATAGCGTTGGTTTTCTTCATCAATCATTTACTATTGACATAAGTAATGTGAGAACATCACGGTAAAACTCACGGTAAAACTAGTTAATCCAATGAGTTGGATACTTTTACTCCAAACTTTTCGATGCATGGATAATAACACTTTTTTATACTATTCGGCTAACTGGGTTTATTTTGAGGTAAGGTTTAACACTAAGTGGATGGTTTTAGGAGTAATAAGTGTAATATAAACACTACTAAAAATAAGCTCTATGAATATCTCCGGTACCTACTATTGCTGTAAAACAGTAGGAAGGGCTAGGAAAAACTCTTTAAACAGAGATGGGGTGTGCAGCAAGACGCAACTGAAATTCACATAAGTAAGGCATGCATTCCTTCATCACAAGTATATAGTAGATACCAGTGTTCTGTAGAGCCCTATATATTTCCTTAAGCTTTTTTAATGGGAAAAGTTAACCTTAACAGTGACGCAGAATTTATTAAAATCGGTCAACTCGTGCTGTAGCAACTTTATCAAGTTAAGATAATATTTTGTAGGAGCGTATGGTCACAGCGATTAAATCTTATTACAAGTTTCCAATAATCGAGTTGCCCAATATCCCGTACCTCCACCTATAACCCGTTGGAACATGATTGAATTGTGTCACGACCTTCTTCGGTTAATAAAGATCACAGTAGTCCGGTGACTTGATTCAGTTTGAAATTTTGGGTTGTACGTAAAGACTTATATGTATTGTACTGGACCAACCTGTCGTGGTAAAAAATTGCGCACTAAGTTACGGTCAATTCTCCATAACTCATTTTCTCTTTCGCTTACTCTTTCCATGAGTAACACAAGAGGGAGCAGTAAAACCAAAGCGCTGACAAACGTCAAACTCACGCGCTATGTCGCACTTTTTATTCAGAAAAGCTTGTCTATATAGTAGTCTACATACATAGTGAGTCTTTGGTTGTAAGAGGTTTCATAAATACTTGAGCCCAAGCTTACTTGGCCTGAACAACTAATGAGGCAATAGGGCAAGGTTCCAGTACTTATGCGTCATTTCGACGACAACTTCCTTTTTTTTCGCGGGAATTAGACACAGCGACAGCGAGAGATGGATGAGAAATTGATGGATCCCGCAAAAAGCCGAAAAGCTGGACTACCGTAGGAACATAGTCTAAAAGCCGTTCTCAATCATATTATCTACAGACTATAACTTATTATCGTCCCACTACTGAGTGCCCTAGAGCATACAATACTACGGCTGCGCAGTGGAGATTGGTGGAGACTAATAAAATAAATATATGTAGAGTGAAGGAATATCATAGTATTTTAAAACAAAAATACAATCCAATTTATCATACCTATCCGCACTAGGTCTACCAATCCACACTTGGTCAGCGTGGTAGACTATGGCCTGTGCCACGCACATTTTGAATTGTGAGAGACCCGTGCTCAGCAGTGGACAATAGGGATGTTGACTAATTTTAGGATTCAATTTGATTTTATAGATAGAACCTTAAGATTCATGAAAAAAATATTATAAAAATAATAATCTTCAATTTAAAGACAAAAATTGATAAATAAAAATCATTTTCAAATTTCCCACCAAAAACGTCACGTGGCGTCACTAGCCGATATTCAATACTATCTGTCGACTGAAGTTAGTTGCACTTGCATATAAAAAAAGAACAATGACGTCTTAAGCTCAAAATGACGTTTGTGGTCACGTGACAATGAGTACTATTTTTAGCATTTTAAAATAATTATATTTAATTTATTGTGATTGATTTCGACAAAAGAATAATATTTTAGGTGTTTAAATGTTTTCCTTGATACTTTAAACATAAATTTATTTTAATTTACTGATAGTGTCAACATCCCTATTATGGGTTGTTACAACCCATAATATCATCATTTTAACACTAAGGATTAAAATAAAAATCCTTTGTTCATTTCAACGTTCATAAATCGTCTCGATCATTATAATAAATGGAAAGACAGTTTCTTCACTTAATAAAATTGATCTTCAATTTTCGTCTTGAATCTAATTTTAAACTTAATGAGAACACAGTTACAAAGCTACATAATTATAATGAACAGTTGAATTATTCAACACGTAGTTGGCAGTAGGCAGATGTTTGAATGTAGATAATAAAATAAAAATACGTACATATGTATATTATGTTATGTTTTTTCTAAACGACGTCACGTCGTATATTTTGTTATTTCAATACAATGTTACTTTCACTCTTACGATATTATTGTTATTTATTTATTTAACTCTTTATTGTACACCAATAAAATAATACAACAGCAAAATATAAGTAGACAAGTGAAGTAGACAGGAGGTACAAAATCCGGTCTTATCGCTATACAGCGATCTCTTCTAGACAACCTTAAGATGTGGAGATGTGGAGAGGGATGCCATTTAAATGTAACGGGTTCCATCCATATAAGTCAAGGACAGGTAAGCTACGTATTACTAGTTACTACGTATTACGAGTACGTATACACTTTATATAATTACGAGTACGCAGTGCTTATTACACAACGAATGCTATCAGGCCAGGACATGAAGTCAAATCCAGTGGTGGTCATTGAGTTCTATACCAACTCAATGATTGTGTTTCTTAGAGTTAATAGCTGATTAAGGAGACAAGCCACCTGATGGTAAATTATCATCGTCGGCCATAGTGATGCTGGCCACATAGGAAGCGGCTGAACTTTTTGTTTTCCGACTTTGCTGTCTGTTTTGGTACAAAGTCATTTTATAGTCATTTTTAGGAAGGAGGGGAGCTTTCCCTGCTTGTAAATAATCCAATCACCTACTTTTCTAAATAAGGTCAAATACATGCCATTCTCTTTCTAGATTTTTTTTTAACTTAAAATAAGTTACTGCTTGACCACAATCCCAATTGATGGTAAGTGGAGATGTGGTCCAGGATGGTGAGCGCATTGAAGACATTATAAAGAATGGAACAGAATTAACCAAGGTTATTATTTTTCGGTTGTGGTTTAAGGCGAGGGTTTACCACAAATACAATAATTATACAGATACGCAACTAAAATATTGATAAGATACGAAAAATAGGAATATTTATTATTAAGGGAAAGTATCCCTTTCCTCAACAAATTACTAAACTTAATAAGTAAAGGCAAACAAAAGGTTGTGGGAAGATTCTTTCCCCTTGTTTTATGACACAATTAAGAGAGGAAGGGCTTTGCAGCGGGAGAAAAATTTTTGGTCCCCATGCATTATAAATAAATTTTTAAGTAATATATTTAAGTATGCTTTAAAGTACACACAACATTGTTAGCTCAAACTCAAAATGGATAATTGAAAAGAAATTTAAGTTTAGAATTTTACGATTTTTTTTTAAAGTACTACGGTATAACGGTGTTTTACAATTTTAATAATACCTAGTAACTGCCGTTGCTTTGCTTTGGGAGACCGAAACATTTTAGAAACGGGATATAACTTAGTTTATGTTGTAACTAACATGGGCTAATTTTATATTTGGATGAGTGGCAAAATTTTTATCGTAAGCGCTCGAATCATGCTCATACATACATATATTATTTATTATACTCGATTTGACGTAAGGTTCTGCCCCCGATCATTATCTCATCGTTAAGCCTTGACGGAAAGCTACAGGAGGCCAGAGAACTTCTGACACACGGATGGGCCACTAATCCTTAGTAACTTCGATGGGTTAGTTACAGCTGAACCGTTTTATCCGCGCATGAGCGAAGTGATCGCTGGCGATGGATTGTAGTCATGGAAACAGTTCCTCTATCTTTTACCACAGTTAGTGTTCTTGACACTATGTATTCATTTGGTGAAGAAGGATCAAAAACTGTTGTCATATTACACAAAGGTCATGATATTTGACGTCATGATCACCCTGTGCGGTGTCCCTACATTTTGGCTTTGTCTCTAACAGTGCGAAATGTAACGTCATTTAAAAAAATGAAAAAAATATAATACAACAATGAGCCAGCATTTATCCAATTGAAAGTGATTAGGTTTCGAGAGTGTTTTTGTTGTATGGCCAACGTCATTGTATTTACCCGGGAAGTCGTGAAAACATTACAACATGTCAAGTATTATAATACCAGAGCTCAACGTTAATGTGCTCGTTAAAAGGTTTTTGGCGAGATCCTCTTTGTATCTTTTTCGGACCCTCGTCAAAGTAAACGTGTTATGAAGCAATTAACTCATATTTCCATAAACGAGATTCATTCTGGCCCGCTAAGATTATTTTATTACGTTGAGTGGTCTAAGAAATATTGTCGACTATTAAATTAGAATCTTGAAATCTTATTCTTCTTTTAGAAATTATCGTTCTTCGTTCATTATTGTCAAAAAACAGTTTTATTGTTAATTTTATTATTCAGTTATAAGTTATTATCAACATCAACAAACACAACACAAAAATTTACTAAAATATAGACAAAGACATTGAAATAAAGAAGTAGGTATACCTACTCGTACCTTGAGATAAAATGTTCGAGCGAAAATACGTAATATATTTGAACCCAAAAATGGAACGCATTTCGTTAATGACATTACAAATTGGAATTTGTAGTGTCATTTGTCAAAGCTAATTTAAGAAATGAGTGCCCGGTGCTGGCGAGGCTTTTACAAAAAGTCGACTCGTAAACATCTCGACGCCAGAGATAGGTACAAATTTGAGCTTTAGAAAATGAGCTTATCTCAGACCCTTATAATCCCCTTCCGTAACTTTGATCCTGCCCAAATAGAGCGGCCCACAGAGATTGACGTTACAGCCTTATCTATCGCAGCAGGCGGAAGCTTTCAAATTGTCACCGAAATATGACTGTCACACTATCACGCATATATAATCAATTTAATTCATTAACTATACCGCAGTGGGTTTGTTCGGACGTAACGATCCACCTGATGGTAAGTGGCTATCGTCGCCCATAAACATCAGCAACACCAAAAGCATCACTGATGCGTTGCCGGCCAAGAAAGAGAGATGAAAAATAAAGAGAGAACTGTTAAGCCGTTCCTGAGATTAGCCGGAACAAAAGCACAGCCAAACACAAATAAACAAAAATTCAAAAAAATATTGTTAAGAGATTTATTGCGTTTCTCAAATACGAGTATCTTTCATCTACAGACATAAATCAGTTACAGTTTTATTGTGCGTATGTGTTGATGATTGATGATTATTATAAGTAAACTAAAGTCATAAAACTAAATGTAAAAGTAATATGTATAATGTACTCTATCCTACATTTAATGAAGAGCGGCTTAGGAATGTAGGATTAATTTACATTTACAGTATCTGTTGCTTTGACAAAATGGTCGGTCCCTTGCGGTTTCAATACCTATGCTACAAAGAAGCTTAGCTGTGAAATGTACTGAATGTCGGATTAGACTTGACATGTGTATGAATATGTCTGACTTTAGATAGGTCTCTTATAATTTTAGATGGCGTGTAGCCCTATTAGTTAGTTGGTACTTTTTCTGCTGAAGGAAGAGTCTGAGGTTTGTTTTTTGGCTAAAGATAACATTGACAATGGCATAATAAACGTTTGTTCTTGAATATTGACTAATGATGTAGTATTCTTGGACATAGGAAATGAGTAGTAATATTGTAGACGTTCAGCACAAGGAACTGTAATGTCCGAACGCGAATGTGAGATTGTTTAAAAAAATGATAAAAAAAACAAAAACCCCGACTGCGTAAAAAACAAAAAATAATAAAATAAGCCCAGTAGTTTAGAATGTTGTTAAAAGTAATACTGAACAACTACACCATAGAAGGATTAACAGTTGCGACCCATTCTTCAACCAATCAAACCTTGTTTTTTCCCAAGCAGACCTGTAAAATTTAAATGGGTCCCGACTGTTAATTTTACTATGGTTTAGTTGTTTTTAACAACGTTCTAAACTACTGGGCTTATTTTTTTAGCTGTTTTTTTACGCAGTCGGGTTTTTTAGTTTTTTTTTATTAATTTTTTAATCTAAGATTTTTAGTTAGGATTCATTGACTTCTTTATTAGACGAAAAAATCGCAATGTTTTCATTTCATTAAGGGAGTTAATAAATTAGCGAGAGTGGCTGTTTAAACAACTTTAATCATTATAAATTATACCCTAAACTGTTACTTAAAATAAAAAATAATGAAATCTAAAAATCATTTTTGAATACCTATTCAACGATATCCCATACGATAGGTTCTATATTTTACATGATAATATGTTTTTGGTGGATACGTTAGTTTGGAAGCGTCTGGAGCAGATTACGCTCTAAACGTCTTGAGTAACGTCAATCACTCCTATTTGGGTACAATGTGAAGTACGGATGGAGAAAATAAGGGTCAAAGGTCAACTCATTACTAAAGCCTAAATTACTACCTGCCTAGGCTGAAGGTTGCGACCAATCAACGTTTTAGTGAATGTCAAGGCAGTATTGTGTTATACATCTGACTTTGTACGTACGTATTAGCCTACCTAACTGTACTGAAAATCTTCATTTCGTTTTTGGAGTAAACTATTATGGTTACTTGTTAGTAAATTACAACTACTTTTACCACGATATTGTCACGGCCGTTATAAATATTGTTCATTAAGCTATCAGTATACCCTAAATTGTATATTATGGTTAAATTCTCTATAAATAAGAAGTGTTTAATTTTAATATTATGTATTAAATTCGTGGCTTTGTTGAAAGATCTGTGATTGTTGGGAATTATCAGATTTTTATTATTCCTTCTAAAATAAAATAGCGATTATTTCAGTTTACATAAAAGGGAAGTAAGTTGTGTCGAAGTTTTAATGGAAAAGTTTTAGTTTCAAACGAGGCGGCCAAAGTGCACTGTTAAAATGTTAAAGTTTTTTTTATAAACCAGTTTTATTTCATGCCGCATGTTTTAAACTTTATTGTGTTTTAAACTCAACGAGAAACAAGCTTTTAAGCGATGTGGCTGTAAACAAGTTTAACTAACGTTAAAGGCTGCGGGAAGCAATACTGTACATAAAAAGTAAAAAAAATAAATGTGTGCAATTCACACGTGGTAGAAGTGAAACCTTCAAAATTTTTGTTTTCGAGATAATGAGACGAATGTATCGTAAAATTTCGGGAAGATGATAAATGTAGGTTTCACTAATCTACTTCACTCCGCTCCGCTTCGCCCCGCTCCGCTCCGCCCCGCCCCGCTCCGCTCCGCTCCCCTACCTCTCACTCCCCTACCCTACCCCTGTACAATGCTTCCTATCTCACTTTAGAATTTATGTGTTTGTCTCTTTTTACTGGACAGTTTCGTTTCATAAAATTTCAAGTCACCCCCGTACTAAAGAAGTTTTCACTTCAAAAACTAATAGGATATTAAAAAGAAAACCAAATCAAACTATAAAATTATTTTTGTAACGTTCTTTCACAGCTTGCGGCAGGAGCAATCACATCGCGGAGGATTCACATCCGTGATGCATATAAGTACCTATTACCTGTCTTACATATAAGTACCTAATACCTGTATTACATATTGTTTATTTCAGCTGTGGACTTCTGGTCTCATGTCATCTCATTATTTGAAACGATATAAGTACTCGTAATAATAAAAGTGTTCAAATTTCATCTTTTATTTCTGTTCTAATTGGCTATTTGACAGTTGTCACGGTAAAATATGAAATGTGTTAAATATGGTTGCATATTGGTTAACATTAATTAAACAATACATTTTTTGCATGAAAATAAATTGTAAATATTTTTATTTTTGAAAAATAGATTTGAGTTTTTTTACCTGTGGACACGAGAACCGAAACGCGGGCGGCCATGATTGAGCATGTTATGACGTCACACTTCCAAAAATATAGCGTTGTGTACTACTAACTACATCGATTATCGTGTGCAATTTACTGAGAAAATTAATAATATATATTTTGATTTGTGCTTTTGAGAGGTTTTGTAAAATGGAGTCAGGCTATATAAAAGCTGACAGTGCAAATTTGCCTAAAGTTGATTCATTGATGGTCGCAAATTTCTTTGCGTGTAACCCTGACTTTTGCTCTGCCGAGTTTTGGAATGCAAAAACCTCCGTGTAAGTACTGAAATTAATAAAGTAAAATTGGCCAGAGTCTTGCTAAGGGGTCACAGGAGGATTTTTTCGAAGTTTTTCCTCAGCGCCCCCATAACGACACCATATTACTAATGATTTTAAATTACTTGTAGGTTATGTTTATGAACAATATTAGGTTAGGTTTAATTTGTTTTTTTAGTAAATCAGAGGCTAAGTTGATTTCTTCTAAATACTTACATCAAAGTGGTCCTCACAAAAGAATATTGCTGATATAACAGATGTTAACTCTGGGTCTCGACGTGCTAAATTGTAACCACTGCTTTCGACGTTGAGGGCATTTAGAAACGTGTAGGTATAAACAATTTGTCAGGTTTAATTGTAGTACTTCTACACATAGGCACTGCACACGTCTTGTAGCTTATCATTTTCACAATTCCAGTGAAAAAGGTGTAAGTTTTTCACTTAAAATATCTTCAGAGTTAGAGCGTAAACTGTTGTTATTTGAAATGTGACGTCACAGCCAGCAAGTGACAGATGGTAGACTATTTTCGCGCGAATTTCAAATTAATGGATTAAAATTTATTTTTATTCCTATTAAATAACACTTTTTTGAAAAAATAAATATTGTAAGAGGTATAAAATAAACCTACGAAAATTTTAAAATATTTTTCCAAAAATTGTCTAATAGCCAATTCTCTTCTACTAAATATAATTCTTATTCTCCCGTTTTATTGGTATAATTAACATGAATCGTTACAAGTTTTCGATTCGCTATTTAAAACATTCTTCTTATAACAGGAAACAGAAATGTTCTTAACGGGACGATGTTCTTCCTTTCTTAATTGTCTCATAAAACAAAGGGAATAAATCGTTTCGCGTCCTTTTGGTCCCCGTTTCCTTAAGAAGTTTCGCAACCAGTTCTGTAAAAGAAAAGTTATTTTGCTTTTGTGCATCAGTACTTTTGATAACGGTGATATTACTTGATTTTGTAATTTTTAGTAGAATTTTAAGTGTTACATGCCGCGTGCGTTTGTTGTTAAATTTAATCATTTAACACTTTTTATTAATTTTAATAAATCAACTTGAAAACTAGTGCTTTAACCCTGTAAGAGATGTTCTCACTTCCCAGTACCTTCTTTCAGTACGTTCAAGTTAATCGGATGAAAGTTATTTTTAAGCCATGCCATTTATTACACGAAATAATACATTATTTTTCATGAATTGTCAAAAATCCTTTATTAATGCTCCTGCACACTATACATGTATTGTACAGTACGGCCGATGTATCTTGGCGCGTCTGAACATAGGCTCTGCGAACTTTAGCGCTTGTAAGACAGATACAGCGACACGAACATCTGAGACATAATAAACCGCGTACCAAGCATTGCCGAATTATGTTACTGCGCAGCCTTCTGCACGAAGTTCAGACGCGCCAAGATACGTCAGCCGTACTGTACACGGGTTACAAAGTTGTTTATGGGTAAAGTTTCATGCTTGTAGATCCATTGTTCGACTGTTTCAGGCTGCGCTGATGTGCGTTGTCTGCCGGCCAGTTTTATTAAAATTTAAAGTTTTATATGAATGACTTTCATTTTCATTAACTTATACTTACAAAAAACACAAGGGGTTTTTTAAATGTAATTATTGTTATTTTTAAGTTTAATTTGACATTATTTAAATATTTCCACGACTAACATGTATTATATTAATGAGTTTCTTCAAGATAATAACATTCACGGCCTTTATGTAGATAAATAAAAAACTCTAAAATTATTTACACAATTATTTTTACGTTACTTTCAAAAATATTAATACAACAAACTTTTTACAAAATATCTTCATTCACATACAACAGACTGAGACCTATTCACAATTTTGAAGTTAGCACGTTAGGTGCTAATAAACATCGCTTACGCTGGAATTGCAGCTATCTACTTCCGTACAAATTCCATAATCCCAATAACGATTCCAAGATGTTCGCCTCAGGCGGGCAGCGGGCTCACAGCGCGCGCTGATATTGCACCTAGCGAATATTAACGACCGCTGAACTTGATTCGCAAACTGCGGTTTTTTCACAGAATTCAATATAATATTCAGTAAAATTGGTGGTGACCAGCTTGTGGTAATCACCTATGTTACTCTAATAAACGCTCGATAGAACACAGCAATGGCTTGAATAGTCGTAGAATGTTTCATTTTAACCGACTTCAAAAAAGGAGGAAGTACTCAATTCGGTTGTATGTTTTCCCCTTCCTCTATTTATCAAAATTTCAGTTCTAATTATGTAATTAAGAGTTGCCTCAATTCCTTTCTCCTAGCTCATTTCCCTTAATTATCACAGATTTATGGCGAATTTGAAAAAAACGCTATATCTATCATGCAGTCAGTTATTAATATTAATTTAATTTAATTTATTGTGCTTCTGATGCAATTTATATTTGGAGCTATTCTGTAAAGTGTAACAGTCAAAAGACAAATCTGTTGCTAGCGAATATTAATAGGTACCTAATGAATTGTACAATTATCAATTACAACTATTCTTAGATAGTTTTAAGGCTTTTAGTCGAGAAGATAACGTACTAATAAACAACTTTTATAACACTTAAATTGCAGCTGATGGTGGCTATCTGCTTCCGAAGCGGAATTCTATGAGATTAATAAATGGTTCGAAGATGTGCGCCTGGGGCCGTAACATTCCACCCAGTTAATATAAAGATTTTATTCCAATATCTATTAAAATCGATTCTGCTATTAATGTTTCCTTCAGGTCTGGTAAACCTTCAATAATTACCATAGTCGATATTGCATTTTAAAAATTGTACTGTATGTAACCAAACTATTTTTTTTTCGATAAAATGTTGTACCGTAACTCCTTTTCAGTCTGTCAATAAAAAATCTTTAATCGCGTGCTTAGTTGCTTGTATTGGAAATTTGCTTCTAATTTCACGCAACTAGAAAAAAAGTTTGACGCAATAGCCCCGCTTAGGAGTGAACTTTTTTATTAAATTCTTTCATAGCGGATGCCTAACCTAGAAACTGTTATCTATAATATAGATTCATTCCAACGTTAGACTGTCAAAAGGTAGTTAGCCGTGTTTCTTTTCCCCTACATCAGTCAACGAATTCAAGCAAAAGCCTAGTTACGTGAAAATTAATAAATGTACTATGTTTCTGTAGTTATTATAATTCTTGACAAAAAATAACCGACTTCAAAATTAGGAGCAACTCAAAAACTACTTGTCAGATCTCGTTTAATTTTAAGTGGGACCACATGACAAGCACCAGCTTTCGATTAAAAAAATCATTAAAATCTGTCTGTTTCTCTGAAAGTTCTGAGGTAACAAACATAAAAAAACAGTCAAATTGAATACGTCCGCCTTTTTTGAAGTTAAAAATACGTAGGTATAATGCGATTATACGCCAACAATGATATTGATGTTTTTCTTGGATGCACATAATATTTCATGACATGGAATCTAGATTATTAAAATTTAAGCCGGTTTAGTTACTGTGTTGTCGAAACATGCACCTCACAAATTGCCATAATTTTCCTGCTCCGGTACCGTGGAAAGGAAGACATTCTCGGAGAAACATGACGTCGTAAAATACATAAGTAAGTATAGCATCATCTTTTTGATTAAATCTGAAACATCGTACGTTAAAGAGATTTACATAAATCTTCGAATATATTTAAAACTTATTCAGAAAGAAAGAATACATCAATCTAAGACATTTAAAATAGGTGACGTCGACTTTATTTACCTAAGTTAATTCACCCAGGTGTCTTAAGTCTACTTTTAGTGTATTCACCTATGCACCCAGGTGATTTAAATCTACTGGCCGCAGGTGAATTAAGTATACTAAATCGGTAGACCTATATGTTTAAATACTACCTCCCGTTTGTTTTAATATCACTTCTAAGATTGCCCTTGTAACAAAAAATCGTAATTCACATTTTTGGTAGATTTAGCTAAATCCAAAGCTACTTACATTGCGTATTGTCGTTGTTTTTTTCGAATGTATAGATGCTGTTGGCCCTAGCGGCCTTTCAGCTTCACGCGGACAGGATGGTCATTGTGAACTACCCTTTTATTAAGTTAAACTGTCTCGGTAATTTATTTTATATTACTAGTCGATAAACGACCTGATGATTTACCTGATGGCACAGAAGAAATAATAGTACATAATCGTACAGAAGACGCACTCCGCAAAATCATTTAAATAAATAGTGACTCTTATTCGACGCAATAAAGTGTAATCACATAATAAATGTACTGATGGTAAGTAGGCACTGTCGTTCATGGACAACAGCAATACCAAAGGCATCACCGACGCGTTGCCAACCAAGAAAGAAGAAAGAGTAAGAAAGAACTGGTTCCCAAGACTTCAGCCGGAATACGACACAAATTACTTTTATACCCTTTGTTGATTTTACCCGCAAAATCACAGTGTTTTTTTATCATCTTCAATTTGCAGACACCGCTTCGTTACTCGTTTAAAATAGTAGAACCTACAATAGATTTAATTTTCTTCTCCGTGTAATATTATATTAAAGTTAATAGGGCGAACTGTACTCGAGACCTTCTATTAAATAAAATTACAAGTGAAACCAGTGTTAAGTCCCTGTCGTCTATGTATAACCACAGAATCTATACAATAATATTACAAAGCTGAAGAGTTTGGTTGAACGCGCTAATCTCAGGAACTACTTACTGGTTCGAATTCAAAAATTCTTTAGTCCATTAATTTATCAAGGAAGGCTTAGTTAGTTTTTCCACAAATTACGCGGGTGAAACCGCGTGGCACAGCTAGTACATAATAATGCTATAACATAACTAGCTCTCCACTCGGGTTTTTGGCCGTGTTATAATTGTATTATTGTGTTATCGTGTTATTGACTATTATGTTTATTCAACATCATGGTTTACTGTGTGCAAATTTTCATGAAAATTTCTTCAGTAGTTTCTGTGCAAAAGAGTAAAATATATCTACACTTACAAACTTCCACTTTTATAATATTAGTAGGATAGTTTTTTATTCAGATTTCAATAATAAAAGGCATCGACCTGATTCTGGGCGATAGTGATTACCGCTTATAACGTAGTGAATTGACCACCAAAGAGGTTATACTCGTATTTTAAGCGATTAGAAAACCAAAAAAGACAATTACGTCTGTCAAAATCATTTCAAATTACACCCCCTAAGTACTCTGTGTTGCAGCAATGATATTTTGTCTTGCAGTACATAATCATTAGAGTACATAATCACCAATCACAAGAAAAGAAACAAGAATCAATAAAAATGCTGAAAATGATTTCACGTTGTAGTTTGAAAAGTGTAAGTAATAAGAAAAATATTTGTTCATAACTATGTGCAACCCTCCACCATTATTTGGTGTAGCGTGGTAGAGTGTATATACTAGGACTCAGACATTAAACATGACTGTATTGAGTCACTAATGATTTGAAGTTCAATACACATGACCAGTTAACAGAGCACCACTTCATGAATGTCAGGATTGTAGGATTCTACCAATATTGAGTCCAAGTTAACCTGCCTTCCTTGTAGAATAATAAGCGAGATATAGAGTTGATATAAAACCTAGATTTCATTCTTTTACCAAGTGTTTACAAAACATAAACTTTCACAGTTATCAAGTTTCATGAGAAGGATTTCTACTTCCCAACGGCGTTGTAGTGAAGAACTAAGTGTACATCGAGATACCCCTGACAACAACCCTGACACTCCCTTTGAATTTACTGAGGCAAATATGGCGGTATGTTTTAATGTAATAAATAACGCTATACACTCAAACCTCCACACTAGGACTATGTGTTGTGGGTGCCATGGACAGCACACAGAGACAAGGACACACACATCCAGCCCGAGAAGAGAAATTCAAACTCATAATTCAAAATAAATTTCTGCCTCGCTGGGAGCCGAACCCAGGAACACGGCGATCTGATAGTGTAACCATTGCGCCTCACGGTCGATTTTTATTAAAAGCCGAAAAAACCAGACGAACCTATACCATTGGTTTCCCTAAGCGAGTACGGTTACTAGTTAAATAAAGCATCCATATTCGCGGCGTCATTCCAGTAGTACTTAGGCCGTCTGATTAAGCCCCCCGGCTCTCCGAGTGGTTTACTGCTCAAATGAATTAATTCCATTTACACGAGTCTTGACCATATTGAGCTATATATCGAAGTTACAATAATTTTATTCATGAAATATTTTATTCATGAAAGAAAATGTTTTCTCTCTGTTCGATTTTGTCGGGCCAGGCGAAGAATATAAGACACTTGAAATAAGCCAGTACCTCTAATTTTTTTTATGAAAACGAAGGACTTTGGTGAATTATTTCTAGTGAATTTAAGGTTACAAAACAATTGAACTGTATATTTTTTACAAAATCTTCAGTTAGCTTGCTTGTAAGGTTTTCTTATACAATTTATGATATTTTTATATAGATAGCCGAGAAACGAGCAGACGGCCTAATTGATGTTAAGATATAACAGCCGTTTTCGGTTTTGGACATCCACGACACTTACGCCCCAACTCAGAGTCACTAACGGTCACTTAAATCGCTCCTTAGTAAAGAATCACCATACAAATCATTTACTAAGGAGCGATTTAAGTAACCATTAGTGACTTTGAGTTGGGGCGTTAGTCTTTCCGCATTTCTACTCAAATAAGTCTTAAAAAATCACACTTGACGCTGGTAGGTGTGCTATTATAAAACCCTACCACCTTATTGAAGGACCAGGCATTATTACCTCGTCCATTGTACAGCTAGATACGTCCAAGAAAGACAGGCCTTAATAAAATTAAAACATAAATGAAGTCATTGTAGTCTCTGGCATAAATTAAGTTATTTTATATTATCATGAATCCTGAAACTAACTTTCGATGTACACGGATTCAATCCCTCACATTAATGTGATAATCATCCCGGCAAAATACAATTATAATGAACCCTCGGTAAATTTACCTCTGACACGTTTAGCCGGTATTCAGTGATTAATTCGTATTGTGTACTGTATTGGAATATTTAGTCTGTTATTTCTGCAGCCTTAGTGGTTATATTAAATAGCCTAAGCCAATTAGTTATCTCTGAGCCTGGAATTAATTGGTGCAATGTATTAAAGTTATTGAAAATGTGGATGATATTGTCAATGGAATGAGGTGTTTTTTTTTGAATTGCACACTTTTTGTTACTTCTCAAGAACTAGTGGAGATTTTGGAAAGAAATATTAGTAGTTGAACCAACAACGATAGTTTAAACTTAGAATCATAGATTAAACTGCTATTGACATTACGGGCCCTAGTTTAAGAGTCAGTACAATCATTGTAGGAAATTACGGGCCTAAATGATATGCACTAAACTATTACAGCAACCGTATTGTTAGCATTTAAAACAGGTGAAGTATAAAATTACGTGCTATTTATGTAAGCAAGCGTTTTTTCTCCTACAGCGCATAACAGCGATAATACAGAACTACCCGGAGGGTGCCCAGCGGTCAGCGGTGAGCGCGGCGATAGATATCGTCCAGCGGCAGATCGGCTGGGTGCCGATATCAGCGATGCACAAAGTAGCTGAGTTGCTACAAATGCCTCGCATGAGGGTCTATGAATGGGCTACTTTTTATACGATGACCAAAAGGTTAATTTGCATATTGTTATTATAAAATAGACGTCGAAAAAACTTTAAATATCGCGGAGTGGTTATGATCTCTGTCAATCACAATGATAGTCACTTTCATAGTTACAAAGGCTTTCTTGTGTCAGCCGCATCGCGCAATTAATTATTATTTCATCTCTGATTGTTCTTTGAATCGTCATAACCAAAGAACTAGGTTCCATCTTATTGCGGTATGGTATGGATGTACACAATTACGTAATCTCAAAACCTAAGACTTGAGTACTCCTCAACCTCCTCCAACTTCAACTCCAATCTTGCATATACCAGAACAATTGGGTTACAGGATTGAGCTATCAGTAATTAATTTGCTCAGCTTGCAACTTTTGCCGTCAGTCTTCAAATTCACAAAGCCACACTTAGTTGACCAAATGAATTGATAATAATTGATTAATTACTTACAGGAGATTTAGAGGAAAATTCCACTTAAAGGTCTGCGTGACAACACCATGTATGCTCCGAGGCTCAGACTTCATTCTTCGTACGGTGGAGGAGGCGGCGTGTTGCTGTGAAGGTAGTCTGTCAGACGATGGATTGTTTGGCGTCGACACGGTGCAGTGCCAGGGAGCATGTGTCAATGCTCCTGTGCTGGTCGTCAACGATGATTATTATGTGTGTACTGTTTATAATTAGAAATTATTACTTGTGATTACAAAGGCCGTGATAGTGAAAGGCTTGAAAGTTTGTACAGGGACCAGCAGACAATCCACCTGATGGTAAGTGACTGCCGTAGCCCGTGAACATCAGCGACACCAAAGGCATCATTGATGCATTGCCGGACAGAAAGAGAGATCAGAGAATAAAGAGAAATAAAGAACTGGCTTTCAAGCCCCCAGCTGGAACACGACGAATCATTTGGCGGCTGACTCAAGCAAGAGGGTGGTAGCTAACCAATGGAGACATTTAATAGTAGGTAGTAATAATATTAAAACCAATATTATGAATAAAATCCCTTCGATGAGTCCTATCACCAGCGGGCAGGATTTAGTAATTTAATGGTACAGTCACCTGCAGAGAAAAGTAACCCATCTGTTTATAAGCAATATTTCCGTTGCCTGTTGCTTTGTAAACAGATGGGTTACTTTTCTCTGCAGATGACTGTACCTACCATTTAAGTATTTAAATTATAATTAATAGCTTACTCATACCTGTTTTCAGGAGGATGTCAATGATTACGATGTCCATAATATTATACAGACGTTGCGATGCGGAGGGATTCCGCCATTTGGACCTCAGTAAGTATTACTTACTGTATTTTATAGGAGAATATATTTTTTTTGCGACAAAACAAAAAAGATGAAGAAAGGAAGACTAGAAACTAATGAAAAAATCATTTATCTGTGATATAATTATTTTATTTATATAAGGATTGAACTTGGGACTGTACTTAGCAGGGTCACGACCTTACAATCTAATTTGACAACCAGAGAGGGTACAGGGTTGTTTAATAAATTGAATTGAGTCTAAAATATTTATGGTTATACTGATTGACAGGCATCTCCACCTATCCGCAATGGAGCAGCGTGGTGTAGTTATGCTCTAGGCCTCCTCATAAGGAGAGACTGGCCTACAGTGGGACATTCATGGGTTGGGCTATAATATTGATTAAATGGTCTGGTTCTCTCAAGCCCATAAAACTAATAACTTTTGTTATGACCCACTTCCACCCCTCGCTTGCCATGTGTCACATGGACACGCACAATCAATCACAAATCTCTATGTATTGCGTGACGACGTATATGAGTAATAAAAGGATGCGTTGTTTTTGTGTACGTTTTGTAGTTAAATAAATAAAAGCTTACACACATGAGTGTGTGGGTATGAACCCCTGCAGTAGGTTTTCACATGTGTCACGGGTGGCATGGACGACAGGGTCGTTGTTTGACATACGCCACCAATATCTACCAATAAAATGGATTTTTGGTTATGTTATAGTCCTATTTTACAGAAATGGGAGATTCTCTTGTGAACCATGTGGTGGAGAGACAACGCTTTGTATGCATCCCCCTCAACCAGGGTACGGTCTACAGCCATCACTGTGTGGAACTAGTTAACAAATTAATTATTTCTTATATACTTATTTGAGATTTCATTAAAACTTAACATTTAATATTCGCTACTTTTATTACGAAAGTTATTTCACGAGTCCTTTATTCCACTGTAATTGAAAACCAATTTTATTCATTTATTAACCACGTGTAAGCTGGAAAATGGGAATTTTCACTCTCCTTTTTCTGACGGGGCTATTAGGCGAAAAATTGAATTACCTGTATTTCAAATTCGTATGTAAATTTGTACGTGTTAGGCATTTTCTGCGAAAGACAGCTGTTAGATTAGTTTTCTACTTTGCTTTTACATGATTATTTATTTAATTAAGTAGAAGTCAACGTTGTACTCGTAATATAACATAATCCTTTCTTTCTTCCTACCTGCCTGGTAACAGGCGTTTGTTATTGCTAATGTCCATGGGCGACGGTGACCATTTAACATCTGGTGGTTCGTTTGCCAGTAAATAAGCTATTTACATAAAAATCCTCTACCTGGGATTAGGACTTCCCGGTCTCTTCATATTGTGGGCTATGAAGACTAAGTCTGACGACAGACTACTAAAATATATTTACGGGTTTTGGACATCATTTCGGGGAGCCAGAGTAGAGTAAGTAGAGCTGCCTTCTTGGCTGTTAACGCTGCAATGGATGGCTTTGGCGTTACTCATTTCAATTAGCGGTAATGATTGATGAATGAGAGTGTAAGGAATAACCTAAACGACCTGAATCTTCCGTCAGTTTTCCTTTACAGAATGCTACATAAAATTTCAAGTTCTTTTTTAAGATGACTATAGACGAAATATAAAAATAGTTTATTTATTTTGTAAGACTTGCTACGTCAAAAAATCGGTTTTGAAGATATATACGAGTAGGTACGTAGGAAATAAATTGAAGAAGATTCATGATCCATAATTTAAAAAAACCCTCTTTAATTTTTTTAAATTATATTTCTACCTGATTCATTTATTGTGAGGATACGTTCTCATCTCATTTCTCTCATTTCCTTTTCTCTTATTCTCTCCTGGCCTGATTTCACATCATCTCTTCACTTCCTGTTCCTCTATTTTTTACTTTATTGTTATCCCCATTTAGTAGTAACAAGTTACTAACTTGAAGTTACATAACTAGTCGAGTAAGAAAATTATTTTTCTGGGGTTTTTCTCGAAATCTAGACAAGTTTAATTATAGAATAAGTATCAGTGTATATAACAAATTCCACGCTTCATTTAGGATTGTAATATAGTTTTTTGTTTCTTACTTACCTATTATGTGGTCTTTTTATCAAAAAAGCGTCAAAAAAGTTCATCAGAACGTAATATACTTTTTTATGACACGAATATTATACCTACGGTACATAGAATTTTGCTCGTCAACGTGTCATAAGGAAAATGTCGACAGGAAAAACGGCTTTAGTTAATTAGGGTTTTCGTCAAACTCGGCAACTTTCCCGATGATGAATATGCATTACCCAAATCTCCATACTCCGCCAAATAAGATAAAAGTTGCGTTCATTGGGAAACGTCATAACGAATAAGAAACCGAGGCACGTAGTCTCTCTCTTAATTAAGCAAATTCACAGCAAGAACGAAGCCGAACTTGCCTCGAGGGAACAATCCCGACTCCTGCTATTTCATTAAAAAATTTCAAACAAAAAAGTAACATTTTCCCGATTCCAGTCGCCATATCGGAAGCTGGCGTAAATACGCTTCGACGAGATAATTCAGAAACTTCGGTAATTGAAATTGGCTACAAACGATATTTTTACGTACGTCGTACGGTTGGGCATAGCAATCCCTTGAGCTGGAACAATCTTGAAATGTACTCTGTTATGGGTTTATTTGTTATGTTTGTCGTAATTACAAATCATATGTTTTCGGTTTTCATGCAGCAATGACTTTTATATAGGCTTTATAGGACGGTTTACTTTGATATGAGGAGTTCAAACATACCACATGATTGTACAATAGGTACAGTTGTAAAATCCATTCAGGGAAATAATTATCCTTTACAACATTGTAAGTAACTAAGGATTATTTTAATCTCACTTCAATATCTCATGCACTACACGTCGGTTCTATTGGATAACTAAATTAATTAAACAAGAAAACATTAAACTCTTAATCCGACAGATTGCAATCTGTAATTACACGTTATTTGATAAGTAACCAGATCAAGAGGGGTCAAGCCGTAAATCTTCGTAGGCACTCGACTCGCGGTCTCCAATCGCTTCCCTCGGGTCTTGAATCCCGTAATTAAGTAGTTGCCGGCAATCACAAGCGATATTATCAGCTCCACAAACTTTAATTACAGGTGAAACTATCTGTTACTAGAACAATAGCAAGCGTTGGCAGAGCGGGAATGTTTTACCGAGGAAATTACTTCCTAACCCTGATTCAGTGGAACACTGGGAGATACATAATGGTAGCCAGGCTTGCAGTATGTGCAGGACTTTATTACCAACTTTTATGTATAGTGGCAAACTCTTTGCTACGGCAAACATTTTCCTTATGTTCTCAAATGTTACCGAACCGGAACTATTGTTACTCGTTTTATTTTTATTTTTTTTGGTCAGTTTTTAATCTTATTTTTCATCGTATTCACCTTTAGTATGTCTACTTGACGCTAATGTATTCTGATAGATAGGTAAGAAAAGGTAGATAGATCCGATCCTAAGTCTTGTTTTAGTTAGTTCTATAGGAACCTCATCACACAAATAACGCTAGACTATCCCCCATGAGGTGTTCAGTTGGATGCTTCATAAACACTTATACGTGTGCCGTAATAGGTTGAAGCCGCAGATATATTGTCTGGGCCGATAGCAGCTGCGTAAACTACTGTATACAAACTAACTATATTGTATTTGAGTACGAACACCAAATGCGGTCGTTATTCCCGAATATTGTGAGGGAGTGGGTCACGGGTGCGGCGCGCCTCTTGCATGCGTATGTTGTTATATGTATAATATATTTAATAAGGAACATACAGGACCGCGAAACGCGACAGCTACGCACGGTAAAGGGTCGCTTTGTAATTGTATGCAATTTTGTAAAAGATTCAGGGAGCCGGTATATTGTATACAGGGTGAATTTTTCAAGTGTATGTGGATGGCCAAATCCGAAACTATGACGAATAGTGAAAAATACTGAAAAACTTCAAAATCAACAGGTTCGATTCCTGGCTAGGAATATTGATTTTTCAAAAATATAATGATGCAGTTTTAGTTTTTATTAAAATTGGCTCCGAGACTCCTTTAAGCATTTTTGGCTATTCCTCATAGTTTCGGATTTGGCCATCCACGCACACTTGAAAAATTCACCCTGTGTACTCAAGCCTTGCCTTCTTGACAACACGTCAGTGACTTCTTTAGTGCTAGTGAAATCTGTTGGTGATGGTGAGAACTTACCAATAAGCGGCTCGTCTGTCCGTATATAAGCAATTTACACTAGGTATATCTATTTATTTGCTAAAATTATAGTTTGTTGCTGAAATTCCCATCAAGATGTTTCAATTATGTACCTAATTTCAATAATTTTGTTCCAGCTAATCGCAGAAATCCGGTCTAATTGGCGTATATTAGGGGAGGCATATGTTCAGCAGTGGACTTCAAAAGGATGATGGATGGATGGATGGAATTGCGGAATGGCTTGTTTGATTTCGATATGGTTTTGTACTATTATATTGTAGTAACACTGGGCCTTGGGGTAACTTATATTGGCATACTAAAAAGATAACAGTTTATAGAATCCTGTATCCGGTGTAGGTTAAAAATTAAAATAGGTTTATGGAAGCAAAGCGAGAGTGGTTACAACTATAAATAATTACAAGAAAATAATCGTTATGATAAAAATCGTTGAGACACGCTTTTCCAAATCGCGTTCGATCGCGCCAATTCCCTAATGCTATTAAGTGATTTGATACGTATTTCACCTCGCGCGCCTTGCGATTGACATGTTTAGACATATCCGTTAGCCGAGAATAAAGGCGTAGTAGTAGGTATCTAAGTTGGATTGTAAACGTAAAATTTTACATTTTGATGTGATAAATCATTAGCATGTATCCTCCGGGACTTTTGGAATTTATCTTATAATTTTTCGAAATCATTTGCTTAGACATACAAAGTTTTTGTAGTTACTTACTGCAATTTATGTTAATTTATAGGACTAGGAAATGGGACGAAAGATAAATTGTGTAAACATGAGATTTTTTAAAGTGCCTCATAAAAATTAGTAACAATTATCACAGGTTTTATGATTATTAACAGTTATTAAAGTTTTCCGTTTCCTTTCTCACAATAAAAATAAGATTAGGTATCTGGAACTGTAATAAGAGGCTAAGCTTCCCACATAATTAATTTAATTACTGCAAAATAAGCTTATAAGTAGAAAATCAAGAAAAAATTTACGACCAACATTGACCTCAGTCGACTAAAGTAATATATTATTGTAATTGTAGAGTGAAATACCTTAATATTATTCATCATTACCCACCTAAAACTGGTTAACAGCAAGTCAAAACCTGATAGAGAACTTTAAAGAACAAAGGGGATGTCTCCTCCCGTTTTATTTACACAAAAAAAAATATATAACTTGGTACGTTTAAAAAAGATTAAGATTTTTTTACTATAATAAAACACGTGACGAAGAATTTGCGATAAACTACGAGCGGTTAGAAGGAAAATCGTTTGGTTCCGATAATGTGCTGGATTTTTGAACAAAACCATGTTTACTTAATTTAAAATTCAGCAGAGAATTTCGTGTTCGGGACGAGGCTCGTTATTCCCCATAATTGGATTTCCTTTATACGTTAACTGATTTTTGACATTTTTCGCAGCTTTCTCGTCGTCCATTTTTAGCGCTGAAACTTACGCTTTGCAATTTTCGCAGATAATTTTATAGTTTTTAGGAAGCGGTTACTCTTTTCTTTTATATTTCAAGAGAGAAATTACCTTAATTTATTTTGAAATTATCTTGTCCTTAGTTTTCATACTTCTTTATATCAGTTAAAATAGATTGTTATTTTTGAGAGCTGAAATGTAACGTATTTGTGAGTATCAAACAATTTTGTTCTTTTTCAGTAAAGAGTTTATATAGAATCGTATCGAATATAATCGTAGTCTATATTCTTTCTGAGGATGTAGCTTTTGGTAATTTACATCACTGCATTGACAGGTTACGCTGTCATATCAGTTTTACATTGAGCTTTTATCTTGAGTTCATAAATAAGGCATAAAAAGAAATCCAGCAATACACGAGGGACTTCGTAACGTGTGTAGAAAATGACTCCCTGATATTCGTGGAGTTGTGATAAATTCAATTTTCGTCTCGTTGAAAATATCAGATAACGGTACAGGTTTCAAATCTATCGCAATTGTATTTATTCATCGAAGGCGGTGTAGTCAAGTAATGAACCATTCTATTTATACATTTAATCATTGTAATTTTATTATAATGCTGTACAACATCTACCAGGCCTCTCGTATTAAATAAAATGGAATTGCGGTTGAATGTAGCGAATACACGTGCAAATATAAATATATTTGCGAAGCGCGACGAGATAATGTGGCAGTTAATGGCGCTGCCGGACGCCGACTGCCTTGTTACCCGCAGCGAATTGCACCGCGGTGTAAGAATATTCAGGACATATTTTAATATTATTCATTTAGAACAAAAAGGAATGAACTGAGATATTTCGAGCTTATTGTTTGTAATTTAATTCAGGAAACATGACAATACAAAAATGTTTGTGGTAAGTAACTGTTTCGAGGCAAAATAACTATGAATGGGTGTTAATATCATCGTATGATGCTCTAGCGCTCTACCCACGGCTTAATCTGCGGTTTTCGGATAATAAGATTAATAAGTACCCTATTACGTTATTCCAGATCATAGTCTACCTGTGTGCAAAATTTCATGAAAATCTGTCCAGTAGTTTTTACGTGGAAGAGTACGAACATTCATTCATCCTCACTCAGAAACTTTCACATTTATAATATTAGTAGGACTGTAGCTGTACCCATTAACATGAGCCCGACCTTGTTTGCTCTTTATTGGAATAATAGAGCATAAGATTTAGTTTACCTAAGCGATATGAAAGCTAGTAATTTGATTGTCATTGTAATAGATTCGTATTTACCTATACCTATACCCAACAAGCAATGTTGGCTCTAGTCAGTGGCGTAGCTAGCCCTTCCGGGGCCCCGTATCAAAATTTTGCCGGGGGCCCCCTCTCGACTCGAGAGGAAAAAAGCTAACGTGAATTAAAACAAATATAATATACTTACATCGATTAATAAACCACATACAATCAATACTCTAAATAATCTGGAGGCAGCTCTGTTTCGTTTCGGGAGATACGAGCGCGAGCGCAGACTCAGTAGCCGATGTGATACGACAAGGCAGGGAATTTTTTATTCATAACTCATATTCATCGGTGGCAAAAACCAGCTCTGGTATAGCAGTCCCTGTGTCTCGGCATCTATTCAAAAGCATGCCGCTTAAAAGGCCTGGCCTTCCGCGTGCCATCCACCATCCACCCCAGGGCTTAATACAAAGTTCAACACTGCATCCTGGTTAGCAAAGAAGCAAATGGGTAAAAGGAAGGCAATTTAAAGTTCATCGGCAGAATTGGCAAGCGAATGATCGATTACCCCTCTGGTAGTCGAATACTCTGGTCGCTAGCTCAAGCTGCAGAGGGTAACTTCTGTCGGTCATCTCTTCCACAACTGCGTAAATCGGACGACTCCGTGGTCCATACGACAAAGGGGAAAGCCGAACTTCTTGGCATCCTTTTTGCCGCCAACTCAACTCTTCATGGTTGAGGGTTCGCCTCCGCCTAAAAACCTGTGAGAGCTCGTTGAATGATATTATATACTTTTTCCCAAAAGTCTGTCAGAGAGCTCTTTATAGCCCCTTGATGTTGAGAGGACCAGACGGTATTCACGCAGTGGTGTTAAAGATGTGTGCTCCCGAGTTGATTCCAGCCCCGGATCAAACCGGGGCACCCGCCGCAGGCGGTAATTCAGGGGGCGCCAAAATCATAATATACCTAGTATGATTAAAAATAAAAAACTTGCTGCACAAAACGCCTAACATACTGAAGCCTGGTTGGGAGAAAATAAAATTTGTTAAAAAGAGTTCTTATTGTCATAGTCACGAAAAATGCCAACTATTATTTATTTGTGAGTTTTTTTATCCTATCTTTCTTTATCACTATCAAGTTTCTGCCCCGGTTCAAAAAAATCGTAGATTCGGGGCTGGTTGGTTCCCCGTCTCAACATGCTTATTCTCGCTATCTTATATCACGTGATACGTCTTCGTGGAAAGTTCATCAAAGTTTTTCATCCCATCCCCACAATGGGCGATCTCAGTGACCCGGCTAACTGCAGGCCTATAGCGATAAGCCTATAACCTCCCTGCTTGCAACGGTAATGGAGCGCGAGATTAACATGCAGCTCCTGGGATATCTGGAAGATCATCAGCTGATCTGTTATCAACAATATGGTTTTTGCGACGGTCGTTCAGTTGGTGATCATCAAATTTATCTTAAGCACCTGTAGGCACCGTCAGGCTCTTGATCGCAACGGGGAAGCACTGGCAGTCAGTCTAGATTTCGCTAAGGCCTGTGACCGGGACTGGCACAGGGATATCTCACGAAGTTAACATCTTACGATCGCTGTGAGAGGTTATGCAGTTAGGTTAGGTTAGCTAGCTAGTTAGCTAGTTAGTTAGCTTTCTATCTGAGCGACCATATCAAAGATGTACCTAGTAGATGGTTGTTGGTCAGATATGAAACCTATAAAATGCTGGTGTTCCCCAAGGGTCTGTGGTATCTCCTACTCTGTTCATTCTGCATATCAATGACATGGCATGAGTGGCAACTGTTGCTATGCAGATGACAGCACAGGGGATGCCTACTACACAGCCCCTCTTAATTCTTCTCAGTTGCAAAACTTGCAAGTGGCGGATGGCAGGCTTAAACTTGTGTCTGAAGTCGAGAACTCTCTGGAGCAAGTCTCGGAATGGGGTTAATTTAGTCGAGTTCAACCCCACGAAGACACAAGTTGACGCGTTTACCGCTAAGAAAACCCCATTTTTCATAGTGCCTCAATTCCAGGGTACCGCGCTCACCGTCACTAAAAGTGTTGTAAGAGTAAGATTCTGGGAGTTGACATCTCGAGTGATGTGTAGTATCAGCGTCATTTGCAAGCCAAGGCTGAATTGGCTTCCAAAGAGCTTGATGTTCTAAACCGGGCTAAGGAGTACTTCACTACGAGGGAGGCACCTGCTCATGCTTTACAAAGCTCATGGCCGAATTGAAGTTTCATCCACCTCGATGAGACTCGTGGAGAACTTTTACGGTCCGATTCACCCGATCATTTTTACTACGCACGTGTTAACTGTAGAATGAGCTGTACTAAGTGTACAATGAGCTTCCTCTTGAGGTATTCCCGGAGCGCAGTGACATGGGGTTGCCGCCGGCATAGCCGTGCAGCACTCAGTGCCGGAGAGCATCATGAGTCGTGTAGAACGTATTTTTTGTACATTAAATATTTTGTTTAAATTTTGATTAGGGCATTTAAATAACTGATTAGAAGTTTTTTTATTATTATCTGTAATGCCTATTTGTCTTCAATTCGTCGAGTTTCCAGATTTAGAATCATGGCCTCTTGAAGATAAATTGCATGATGCTAAAGTAATTAATGCATTAATACGATGAAAGATGGTCCAAAAAGTAATGTTATTGTTGATTTCACTTTTCGATGAAGTATCGATGCTTTTCGGATCATTTTTCGAATCATAATTATTGATTTCCGGATTATTTTACGAATTTTTTCTGAGGCGCTTTGGGGGCCCCCTCAGCCCCGGGGCCCCGTATAATTGATACGGCTGATACGGCGGTAGCTACGCCCCTGGCTCTAGTGCCGAAATTTCATAAAGTGCTTCCGTGTAATTTAGTTAAGTAAAAGGATTTGTCGTCGAAACCTTCGGACTTCCCTAGGAATTCATAGAATAACATTGATCATTAAACTCTTCATAAATATACTAGAATAACACCATTGAATATGCTCCTGTTGATGGGGAAATAGTTAAGATCTAGATCTGCCCAATTATTTAACCAATTTCAAAAAAGGAGGAGGTTTTCAATTTGGTTGTATTTTTTTCTTTTATTAAATTAGGTAGGTATTCTGTTACCCGATGGTCACAGAGTGATATCCAGTTTGATTGTAAGTCATAACTGTAAAGCGTGTGCAGATGGAAAACAAAATGCAACGTTTACTCCGAATTTCGATTCAATGAGGACAGTAAGCGATATATTTTGATGTGTGTTATATTTTGATGATGGTATTCAATGGCTGGATCGTGCTCATAATACTATAAGGGGATTGGTTGTATAAATATATTGCTCTCATACTTCGTGTACTTAATGATACAGGGACTTCGCCAAGCCATTGAATGTTATATTTTCAAATACATGGATTGATTTAATTCGATTTAATTCACATGAAAATTTGTTAAACCTTAACACGTTCAGGGCATTATGAGGTCGAAAAGTCACAAGCGTGACTTCTCTGAGCGATGCGGCAGTCAAAATCGCATTCTTTCACTCTGTGCGGGAGGCGATTATTTTGACATTTCTTTGAGTATGACAGAGACAAATACATAAAATTGTTTCTCTTGGGAAGTCAAGCTCAATGGCGTAGTTAATAAAATATGAGGTTGAAGAGGCCTCATACGCACTGAATAGAAATTAATTACGCTACTGTGCGAAGTGAGGTCTAATCTGTCTCAAAATGGAGTGAAGCGCGGGAGGCGTGGGCGCTGCGTATCCTAGCGTAGTGATGCGATAAGTTTCGATACGAAAGCACGCTTGTCGTCCGCGCGACTCGCTCGATTTTTTAAATAATTTATAATTATTTTAAGGCTTATTACGAAAAAGGTATCAATCGTTGGGGGACTGTCTGCCAACTTCAGTAGACTTTCTCCTACATACTTTAAAACTAAAAATGGTATGTGTGCCAGTAGGTATGGCACTTTAGAATCCTTATTTAAGTGTTTCATTTCAAGACAGGTGACGACCCATGTGGCGCAATGGTTACCATGCCGGATCGCCGCACCAAGGGTCCTGGGTTTGATTCCCAGCGAGGCGGAAATTTGAATGATGAGTTTGAATTTCTCTTCTCGGTCTGGGTGTGAATGTCCTTGTCTATGTTGTGTGTTGTCCATGGCACCCAAGATACAGGGAATCCTAGTGTGGGGCTATGAGTGTGAAGCGTTAATAATAATAATAATAAAATTTCCTAGCGGCAGATGCGCTAAGCATGCGCTTCAAAAAGGCATTCAACGTAAGCACTGCTTAGGTTGCTACGATAAATACAGGGTTACACTAAACAGTACTCAAGCGGCACAAAAAAAAACTGAAAAAATTGTTACTTTTTGTGTTCAGTGCGATAAATCATACTGTTTGCCTTGCTTTAATCAAAATATTTTGATTAATCTTTTATAAAAATAAATTTTATTCCACCTGCATTTCTCTTTTATTCCCATCACTAGTAGAGACACACATCGAACTTCTTTTTAGTGCGATATGAGGCAGAACCGATGACATAAATATTTTTCTCATTTATTCAATACCGAAATGTCACAACTGCGGGCGAAGCTAGATTCAACTTGTAAAACTATTTAAGTTTATAATGGTAAAGTTTCAAGCAAATATTTTAAATTTTGAGCTATATTTAAGGTGTTGTTTAGAAACAATATTTTATGAGGCCGAAAAGCTCTCATTCGCACTGTAAAGAAGTTCAAACCTTGTCTCGAAAAGACCTCATTCGCACTGGCTGAAAGTCCATCAAAAATAGTCTCGCAGTGAACGTGTTAAGTTCAGATTTTGTTTTTGTTGCCAAGTATTATTAACATTGGGCACGTAAATGCAAAATAAAACGAACTAAAACCTATCCTATCCTTAAAACTATCGAACGAACTTAGTTTGGTATGTTTGGTAAGAAGTAGATAAATTATGTACCATAGAAGTTGATCCTCTTTTAAACCTCAGTTTTCGTTATGACCAAGTTGACAGGACCTTAACAAGTTGGGCTGACGTAAATCCGTTTTATACTAATGTTTTTGGCAACATAAATTTCTACTTATTATCCTTGCATACTTTTCTTGAAACTTTCAGCAATAAAAAATATTTTTCCATGACCTTTAACGACCGCTACGATGATAAGTATTTTGCTGTGTAAAATGTTCAACGTTAAAAATTTTATTTCCCGCTCTGAGTATTAAAAGAGGCTTTAAATTTTCGTTTATTTTGTCACAACATTCGCCGCCATAGTTATCATAAGCATGGTTTACAAAAAAACTTTTATTATTCATAGCCGTAGTTCTAGAGACTCAGAAATATCTAGGTGTATAAATAATCATATAGCCGAGTTTTCGCACTCCTTAAATAGATAATAAGGTGACGAACTTGTTTATTCAGATTTTTTAGCTCAGATTTTAGTAAATTTCTGATTTTGGTCCTAAGGATTTATAATACTTTTTTCTATCATTTTATAATAGCTATAAAATAACATTTTTCTTTTATTAAGGCCCTCTTCTTCCAACGAAGTAGGTATTTCTGACGTTCCGAGACCGGCTGAATTAAATACCGCTAACGCGCCGAGAGCCTGAACTCGTATGATCCCGGTGACTGACCACAGTACAGTAGGAGCACGGCACTACTTTTATCGTACAAATTTAAATTATTTTATAAGTACATTTATGTGAAAGATAAATATTTGTACTCGTGTCATGGCTGTTATTGTGATGTGTTATACTTATGTGTAGTCCATGCCACCCGCGACACAGGTAAATACTTGTAACCTACTGCGGGGATATGAGTGTGGAAGGGTTTTATTATTATTATTATTAGTAACCGTTAGTGGCTCTGAGTTGGGGTGTAAGTATACTTTATTTTGATTTATTAACTGGAATTTTAGGTGCTTTAAAATAAGAGTGATGATAATTTTAGCTTATTTTTGTTTTTATTATTTTTTATGTATCTTTAGGTATTTTATTTTAAATTATTCTTATACTTTTTATCATTCTCAATATACTTGTAAAATGTCTTATCCAAAGGGTTTGAACATTTTTGTACGGAACCTGGCATACCTACAAGTCCGCCATTTTGAAAATAAAAACTCGTTTCGATTTTGAAGTTGGTTATTTTTTGTTTGTATTTAGATGATATTAAATTTAGTCAATTTTGTATGTACCTACTTATGTGTGGGTGAACCGATTTTGATGATTCTTTTTTTGGTCGAAAGCTGGTGCTTATCATGTTGTTCCACATAAATTTGAGCGAGATTTGACAAGTAGTTTTTGAGTTATTTTGAAGTTGGTTATTTTTTGTTAGTATTCAGATGATATTAGTCAATTTTGTACGTAAGTACCTACTTATATGTGGGTCAACCGATTTTGATGATTATTTTTTTGGTCGAAAGCTGGTGCTTATCATGTGGTTCCACATAGATTTGAGCGAGATCTGACACATAATTTTCAAGTTATTTTGAACTTGGTTGTTTTTTGTTAGTATTCAGATATTAGTCAATTTTGTATGTAAGTACCTACTTATTTGTGGGTCAACCGATTTTGATGATTCTTTTTTTGGTCGAAAGCTGGTGCTTATCATGTGGTTCCACATAAATTTGAGCGAGATCTGACAAGTAGTTTTTGAGTTATTTTGAAGATGGTTATTTTTTGTTCGTATTCAGATGATATTAGTCAATTTCGTATGTAAGTACCTACTTATTTGTGAGTCAACCGATTTTGATGATTCTTTTTTTGGTCGAAGGCTGGTGCTTATCATGTGGTTCAACATAAATTTGAGCGAGATTTGACAAGTAGTTTTTGAGTTATTTTGAATTTGGTTATTTTTTGTAAGTATTCAGATATTTTAGTAAATTTTGTATGTAAGTACCTACTTATTTGTGGGTCAACCGATTTTGATGATTCTTTTTTTGGTCGAAAGCTGGTGCTTATCATGTGGTTCCACATAAATTTGAGCGAGATCTGACAAGTAGTTTTTGAGTTATTTTGAAGTTGGTTATTTTTTGTTAGTATTTAGATGATATTAAATTTAGTCAATTTTGTATATAAGTACCTACTTATTTGTGGGTGAACCGATTTTCATGATTCTTTTTTTGGTCAAAAGCTGGTGCTTATCATGTGGTTCCACATAAATTTGAGCGAGATCTGACAAGTAGTTTTTGATTTATTTTGAAGTTGGTTATTTTTTGTTAGTATTTAGACGATATTAAATTTAGTCAATTTTGTATGTAAGTACTACTTATTTGTGGGTGAACCGATTTTGATGATTCTTTTTTGGTCGAAAGCTGGTGCTTATCATGTGGTTCCACAAAAATTTGAGCGAGATTTGACAAGTAGTTTTTGAGTTATTTTGAAGTTGGTTATTTTTTGTTAGTATTTAGACGATATTAAATTTAGTCAATTTTGTATGTAAGTACCTACTTATTTGTGGGTGAACCGATTTTCATGATTCTTTTTTTGGTTGAAAGCTGGTGCTTATCATGTGGTTCCACATAAATTTGAGCGAGATCTGACAAGTAGTTTTTGATTTATTTTGAAGTTGGTTATTTTTTGTTAATATTTAGACGATATTAAATTTAGTCAAATTTGTATGTAAGTACTACTTATTTGTGGGTGAACCGATTTTGATGATTCTTTTTTGGTCGAAAGCTGGTGCTTATCATGTGGTTCCACATAAATTTGAGCGAGATCTGACAAGTAGTTTTTGAGTTATTTGGAAGTTGGTTATTTTTTGTTAGTATTCAGATGATATTAGTCAATTTCGTATGTAAGTACCTACTTATTTGTGGGTCAACCGATTTTGATGATTTTTTTTTTGGTCGAAAGCTGGTGCTTATCATGTGGTTCCACATAAATTTGAGCGAGACCTGACAAGTAGTTTTTGAGTTATTTTGAAGTTGGTTATTTTTTGTTAGTATTTAGATGATATTAAATTTAGTCAATTTTGTATGTAAGTACCTACTTATTTGTGAGTCAACCGATTTTGATGATTCTTTTTTTGGTCGAAGGCTGGTGCTTATCATGTGGTTCCACATAAATTTGAGCGAGATCTGACAAGTAGTTTTTGAGTTATTTTGAAGTTGGTTAGTATTTAGACGATATTAAATTTAGTCAATTTTGTATGTAAGTACCTACTTATTTGTGGGTGAACTGATTTTGATGATTCTTTTTATCTTTTCTTATCATGTGGTTCCACATAAATTTGAGCGAGATTTGACAAGTAGTTTTTGAGTTATTTTGAAGTTGGTTATTTTTTGTTAGTATTCAGATGATATGAGTCAAATTCGTATGTAAGTACCTACTTATTTGTGGGTCATCCGATTTTGATGATTCTTTTTTTGGTCGAAAGCTGGTGCTTATCATTATTGTGGTTCCACATAAATTTGAGCGAAATCTGACAAGTAGTTTTTGAGTTATTTTGAAGTTGGTTATTTTTTGTTAGTGTTAAGTATTGTGTTTCGCACTCAGCAGTGTGATTCAGTAATATGAAACTAGATGGCGCTGTACCAGTTTCTGAATCACGCTGTTGAGATCTTTTAGCCGTAACATAAGGTAAAATGTTTTCTTTGAATAAACTCTCTTGTGCTCAGTGAACAGTTGTATCTATTTGGGAATAATAATTTGGGGATCGTACATGGTCCATTCGAGCCGAACGTAATTAGTGAAGTGACTGGTGCAAATAGTAAGTGACAAGTGTTGGACAAACTGTAAGTAGAAATTCAAGTTATTAAAAAGACTTAGGAAAATTGTGAGTACAGTTCAGTGAAATAGTAGTATTAAAAGACTTAGAATAATTTGCGAAAAAGCGCGAAGACGGGGAATCCATCCCTTCGGAGCATAATGTACAAAACGCAAAATGAACACAAGTCGCAAAATGTACAATTCGCAAAATGTACAAAACGCAAAATGTACAAAACGCAAAATGTACACAACTCGCAAAATGTACAAATCGCAAAATGTGCAAGAAAGCCCACGTTCACATCGATCACATAAATGACACAAAATATTGATCTGATTTTTTTAAATTGAAATACAAACTAGGGATAAAATAATTCTTATTTATTCCACAAAATATTTTCCCTCGTAAGTACACATTTTACTTAAAACAAAGTTGGTTCTATATTGGTTAATCGTTAATCATTAAATTCGAGTATATACCTACTTAACTAAAATAAAAATAACTATTAAGTCGCTACAGCTTTATCTGCATAAAAATGCAGTAATTATAGGATGAGGACATTGTATGCCGGAGGGAAATGATGCATGAAAAAAAAGTCTTAAACTCCACAAGTAAAATAAAACATAAACGTGTACTTAAGTACGCGCATGAGAAGTTGTACTTCTTTGGCATCATTAAATTCCCTCTCCCTCCTACTCTCTCTCCCCCTGCCCCTACCCTCAAACCCCTCCCCTCCCCGTCCCCCTCCCGTCGCCATGGCGTCCCGGTGAGGTAGGGCACTTAATAGTATCATGGGTAAAAATATTTGTCTTGGTACTACTCTTGCAGTACCAATACAATTTTATATTTTTATAAATAACGATGGTCCGATTGATAGAAACACAGGCAAAAAAAAATTGCCCATGGATCGACCAGTAGAACTCGGCGATCGGACCACGGGCAATAAACGTTCGAATTTTACATTTGGTAACATCAAAAAGAAAAGCCCTTCAAAAACTTAAGTTCCGTGTCACCGTGAAAGAGGCCTTAGTCCTTGTTGTACATTTTGCGATTTGTACATTTTGCGAGTTGTGTACATTTTGCGTTTTGTACATTTTGCGTTTTGTACATTTTGCGAATTGTACATTTTGCGACTTGTGTTCATTTTGCGTTTTGTACATTATGCTCCGAAGGGGAATCCATGCCCAACTTCACATAGAAGTTATTAGAGTGTAAAACACTTAGAAAATTTCCTGGACTTAGAAAATTTTTGAACTTGTAATTTCTCGGACTTGTAATATTTCCAAGTTCAACTGAAGTTTTATAAGATTACGCATAAGTGAATATTAGCGACAATATGGAAGCAAAATTTAAACTTCAAAAAGACATATTTACACGGATTACAAATGCGTTCACAAATTTCAAAAAGTCTCCTAAGGAGCGTATAACGAGCTCATATTTAGAAACAAGATTAGAGACTCTGGACAAACTTTGGGACAAATTTATTAGGAATCACGAATGCATCGTCAGTAATTTGGTAGAGGGAGACAAGCAAACATCATCTTACGATCTGGATGGCGATTATGACAATACTGAAGAAAAATACACTGAATATAAAGCCGAATTGAAATCACACTTACGCAGGCTAGAATCCTCAGAGGCACAAGTAAAGGTCGACAGTAAAGCGGTGTCAAACACGTCTATTAAACTGCCAAAAATAACTATACCTACCTTCTCTGGTAACTACAACGAGTGGCCCACATTCAGAGACTTATTTGTTTCGTTGGTACATTCAAACGAGTCGTTGGACGATGTACAGAAATTGCACTACCTCAAAGGGTATCTGACGGGTGAGGCGGAGCAGTTGATACGACAGGTGCCTATAACATCAGCTAACTACAAACAGTGTTGGGATCAGATTGAAAAAAGATTTAACAATAAAAGACACTTGTGTAACTGTATATTAAAACGCTTATTTGGTCAGCATTCTCTAAAAACGGAATCGTCAGCAGGTTTAAAAGATCTTTTAGACAACACGAATGAATGTTTGCACGCGTTAAGTAATTTAGGTGTGAATATTAGTAATTGGGATATAATTGTGATTTACATTGTAACTTTAAAATTAGATACGGAATCTAGGAAATTGTGGGAAGTCAAGGTTAGTGAACTTACTGATGTACTGCCTAATTTAGATGATTTTCGTGAATTTTTGGAACACCGGTTTAGATCCCTCGAATTCCTAGATACCAAGTCAGTAAAATCTGTAACTAAAAATGTAAAAACGCTTCACGTCGCCACACCATCATGTGTATTTTGCTCAGAATTTCACAAGTTATGTAACTGTAAAACTTTTTCGAATCAAGATGTCGATACCCGCCGTAACTTTGTAAAGGCAAATAAACTTTGCTTTAATTGTTTAGGTGATAACCACGGCGTATATTCATGTCGCCAATCTGCAAGATGCCATATCTGTCACAAAAAACATCACAGTCTTTTACATCCCAAATATATACATAAATCGGTCGATAGTGACAAACAGACCGACGATGTCGTCAAACCGTCGACGTCATCCAATGCACAGAGCGAGACCGCTAAAGTCGTATCATGCTTTTCGGATATCCAAAGCCAATCATTATTGGCCACAGCCTTAATTAAGGTCGAAGCTAGATCTGGAGCAGTAATAGTATTAAGAGCCCTGCTTGATCAAGGTTCTCAGGCTTCGTTTATAACGGAGTCAGCCGTCCAGCTGCTAGGTTTGAGGAAGGTACCGATAAAGGCTGATATATCAAGGTTAGGCGATGAGGAGAGTGGTGCTTTACCCTCTAAGGCAATGGTTACTGTTAAATTTCACTCACGTCTAAATCATTCTATTGCGGTGTTTACCACGGCGTATGTCTTAAACAAACTTACGTCGCTACTTCCTGAAAGGAAAGTTATTCACGTTCCGTTGACACTTTCAGCTACCGAATTGGCAGATCCATCGTACGGTGTGCCAAATAAAATTGACATGATATTAGGGACTGCCGTGTATAGCCAGATTTTGTTGGAAGGTTTAATCAAGGGTCCCCCGGGAACACCTGTTGCGCAGCAGACGACACTCGGGTGGATTCTATCTGGTAGCATACACGGACCCAATCACTCGGTATCTGAGAAATGTCATAATGCTATTGTTAGTTTGCATGTTCAGACGAATCATGAAGATGATAATCAATTGCTCAAACGGTTCTGGGAAATGGAATCTGACTCCTCACAGCGTCGGAAATATTTGACTGACGAGGAGGAGAGGTGTGAAAGGATATTTTCGGACACTACCACTAGGGACCCTTCTGGGCGGTATATAGTTAAATTACCTTTTAAGTCAGAGGATCCCCAGTGTCAATATGGTGGTTCCGAAAATATAGCTCGCAAACGTCTTAACGCATTAGAGACAAAATTTAGTCACAACCCAGAACTGAGAGCTGAATATTCCAAGGTAATTAAGGAATACCTTGAATTGGGCCATATGGAATATATTCCCAATAACGAAATCACTAAACCCGGAGTCGTCTACCTGCCGCATCATGCCGTTATTAGAAACGACAAGACTACAACCAAATTAAGGGTTGTGTTTGACGCTTCATGCGCAGGGTATAATGGCGTATCATTAAATGATGATTTACTAGTAGGTCCTACCCTTCAACATGACCTGCGGCATATAGTGATGCGATGGCGTCGTCATCCAATTTCGTTGGTTGCAGACATTATCAAAATGTACAGACAGGTTAAAGTCTATCCAGAGGATGCTGAATATCAACGCCTTCTGTGGCGTGAAGATCCGGACACCGATATAAAACATCTTCGGTTACTTCGGTTGACTTTCGGTACATCATCAGCGCCTTATTTAGCAGTTAAGGCTTTACAACAGGTAGCACACGATGAGGGTAGTAAGTTTCCTTTAATGTCAGAGCGCGTGCTCCATGATTTTTACTTGGACGATCTCATGACGGGATGCGAGTCCATTCCTGAAGGCATAGAAATTTATAATAGTATGAACAAAATGCTTGAGTCCGGGGGATTTCAACTTCAGAAGTGGTCCAGTAATAGTAATAAGCTGTTAGAAGAAATTCAGGCAGGAAAAGAAGAAATAAAAGATAGTTTAGAAATAAAAACAGATGAAGTTTTGAAAATTTTAGGCTTAACATGGATCAGGGGTACGGATGAGTTTCAATATACAGTTTCACTTCCTCCGATGCAATCACCCGTGACCAAGCGTAAAGTAATTTCTTATATTGCAAGGTTATATGATCCCTTAGGATGGATCGCACCTGTCATTATAACAGCTAAAATATTAATTAGGAAAATTTGGTTAGCCGGAATATCGTGGGACAGTGAGCTCCCTTCTCACCTTTTTCATGAGTGGAAAAACTTTCGTTATCGCCTTTGCGAACTTACTAATTTTCGCATCCCTCGGTGGTTAGGATGTTACAGGGAGACAACTCTCGAGCTGCAGGGGTTTTGCGATGCTTCTGACGAGGCATATGCAGCCGTTGTGTATGCAAGAGTTATCGATAAGGACGGAGTCGTTCAAGTAAATTTAGTGTCTTCCAAGACAAAGGTGTGTCCCGTAAACCAGGTGAGTATCCCACGACTTGAGTTGTGTGGAGCAGTTTTACTTGTAAGACTGCTGAGTGAAATCGCTGACACTTTACAGGTAGCCAAGGAAAACGTCCATGCATGGACTGATTCATCCGTGGTTTTGTCTTGGCTCAGAAGTCATCCGAGTAGGTGGAAAACTTTTGTGGCCAATAGGGTGTCTGAGATATTAACATTAACGGATTCTCACCAGTGGTCACATGTCTTATCCAGTGACAATCCCGCCGACTGTGCCTCTCGCGGCATTCTTCCATCTGAATTAGGTAATTTGAAGCTCTGGAAGTCAGGTCCTAAATGGCTAAAAGACAGAGAAATAAATTACAGCAAAGGGAAAATAAAAGAAACAAATTTAGAAGAACGAAAAATAAAGATTAGTAGTAATGTACTTACCTGTGATTCCGACGATATCCTTACCAAGTTTTCATCTCTTACTAAACTTACCAGAGTCGTTGCTTATTGTAGAAGGTTTCTGCGATTGAAGTCTGAAAATAAAGATAAAACTATTTGGTTAAATTCATGTGAAATAAATGAAGCGTTACTTACTTGCGTTAAACTTTGCCAAAATCACTCGTTTAAGGAAGATATAGATTCACTGCAGAAGATAGGAAAGGTAAAAAATAAAAGTAAACTAACCTCTTTGAATCCTTATCTTGACAAGGAAGGAATCCTTAGGGTGGGCGGTCGTCTGCGGCACGCTGGTCTGTCTGATGCCATGAAGAATCCGATTTTAATTCCTCATCAATCACACTTCACGGACCTTTTGATAGCGCATGCCCACACACGCACACTGCACGGAGGGCCACAGTTAATGCTGAATTATTTAAGAACTAAATATTGGGTCATAAATGCAAAGAGTCTAGTTAGGCAAACGGCAAGAAAATGCGTAATTTGTATACGTCATTCAGCTCAAACCAACCAACAATTAATGGGTCAGTTGCCAGAGGCAAGAGCGACTGCTTGCCGACCTTTCTCCAGGAGTGGTGTGGATTACGCCGGTCCTATTGCGGTCAGACCCACAAAGGGTCGTGGTTATCGCTCTACAAAGGGCTACATTTGCTTATTCGTCTGTATGGCCACACGGGCCATTCACTTGGAGGTTGTCAGTGATATGACTTCACAAGCGTTCCTGGCAGCTTTCAAGCGCTTTACGGCCAGACGAGGGCACTGTACCGATCTCTGGAGTGATAACGGCACCACCTTTGTTGGAGCTGATCGGGAATTAAAGGGTTTATTCACCCAAGAAAGGTCAAGCATAGCTACAGACATAGCTGACTGGTTGGGCAACAATGGGACCAACTGGCACTTCATACCACCTCATTCTCCAAATTTTGGAGGGTTGTGGGAGGGTGGAGTGAAGTCCACTAAGCATCACCTTAAACGTGTGATTGGTACCCATACATTGACCTTTGAGGAGTTGACCACAGTCCTCGCACAAATTGAGGCTTGCCTTAATTCTCGGCCTCTTTCTCAAATCAGTACCAACCCTGATGATCCGTTTCCATTAACACCGGGACATTTTTTAGTTGGAGAACCCTTAGTACTACTTCCTGACAGTAATTTTGAGAATTCGAATATGAGTAGTTTAAAGAGATGGCATCTTTCTCAGCGATTGGTACAAGATTTTTGGCGCAGATGGTCACATGAATATTTGACGCAGTTTTATCACAGGTATAAATGGTCTCATCAAACACCAGAACCAAATGTAGGTGATATAGTTTTAGTAAAGGAGGATGATCTCCCACCAGCTAGATGGTTATATGGTATAATTACCGAAAAGCATTGTGGTTTGGATAATTTGACTCGTGTTGTATCTTTACGTTGTAAAAATTCTATTATAAAACGACCTGTGTCAAAACTTATTATATTGCCGATAGAAAAATCCTAAAGATGTTAATTGTTTGTTGAAATAATAGTTGGTTGAATTTGTATAACGTCATAGTTTTATATACATGGTAACATGCTTTTTTGTATAAATCTAATAATACAGTCCATTGCTCTTGTTTATGTTTTGTAATTTTGGTGTAATTATGCTTATGTTTATGTTGTCATCTAGATGGTTACACCTTTTCTTTGATTTTTTGCTCTCTTAGCCGTCCACGGTGGGCGGACTTCGATTGTGTAGACCTTGTGGAACTTATATAATATGGACATTCGAGGAAGTCCATGGTGGGCGGAATGTTAAGTATTGTGTTTCGCACTCAGCAGTGTGATTCAGTAATATGAAACTAGATGGCGCTGTACCAGTTTCTGAATCACGCTGTTGAGATCTTTTAGCCGTAACATAAGGTAAAATGTTTTCTTTGAATAAACTCTCTTGTGCTCAGTGAACAGTTGTATCTATTTGGGAATAATAATTTGGGGATCGTACAGTTAGTATTCAGATGATATTAGTCAATTTTTTATGTAAGTACCTACTTATTTGTGGGTCAACCGATTTTGATGATTCTTTTTTTGGTCGAAAGCTGGTGCTTATCATGTGGTTCCACATAAATTTGACGAGATCTGACAAGTAGTTTTTGAGTTATTTTGAAGTTGGTTATTTTTTGTTAGTATTTAGATGATATTAAATTTGGTCAATTTTGTATGTAAGTACCTACTTATTTGTGGGTGAACCGATTTTGATGATTCTTTTTTGGTCGAAAGCTGGTGCTTATCATGTGGTTCCACATAAATTTGAGCGAGATCTGACAAGTAGTTTTTGAGTTATTTGGAAGTTGGTTATTTTTTGTTAGTATTCAGATGATATTAGTCAATTTCGTATGTAAGTACCTACTTATTTGTGAGTCAACCGATTTTGATGATTCTTTTTTTGGTCGAAGGCTGGTGCTTATCATGTGGTTCCACATAAATTTGAGCGAGATTTGACACGTAGTTTTTGAGTTATTTTGAATTTGGTTATTTTTTGTAAGTATTCAGATGATTTTAGTAAATTTTGTATGTAAGTACCTACTTATTTGTGGGTCAACCGATTTTGATGCTTTTTTTTTTGGTCGAAAGCTGGTGCTTATCATGTGGTTCCACATAAATTTGAGCGAGATCTGACAAGTAGTTTTTGAGTTATTTTGAAGTTGGTTATTTTTTGTTAGTATTTAGATGATATTAAATTTAGTCAATTTTGTATGTAAGTACCTACTTATTTGTGAGTCAACCGATTTTGATGATTCTTTTTTTGGTCGAAGGCTGGTGCTTATCATGTGGTTCCACATAAATTTGAGCGAGATCTGACAAGTAGTTTTTGAGTTATTTTGAAGTTGGTTAGTATTTAGACGATATTAAATTTAGTCAATTTTGTATGTAAGTACCTACTTATTTGTGGGTGAACTGATTTTGATGATTCTTTTTATCTTTTCTTATCATGTGGTTCCACATAAATTTGAGCGAGATTTGACAAGTAGTTTTTGAGTTATTTTGAAGTTGGTTATTTTTTGTTAGTATTCAGATGATATGAGTCAATTTCGTATGTAAGTACCTACTTATTTGTGGGTCATCCGATTTTGATGATTCTTTTTTTGGTCGAAAGCTGGTGCTTATCATTATTGTGGTTCCACATAAATTTGAGCGAAATCTGACAAGTAGTTTTTGAGTTATTTTGAAGTTGGTTATTTTTTGTTAGTATTCAGATGATATTAGTCAATTTTTTATGTAAGTACCTACTTATTTGTGGGTCAACCGATTTTGATGATTCTTTTTTTGGTCGAAAGCTGGTGCTTATCATGTGGTTCCACATAGATTTGAGCGAGATCTGACAAATAATTTTCAAGTTATTTTGAACTTGGTTGTTTTTTGTTAGTATTCAGATATTAGTCAATTTTGTATGTAAGTACCTATTTTGTATGTAAGTAACAAAAAAAGAATCATCAAAATCGGTTCACCCACATATAAGTAGGTACTTACATACAAAATTGTCTAATATCATCTAAATACTAACAAAAAATAACCAACTTCAAAATAACTCGAAAACTACTTGTCAGATCTCGCTCAAATTTATGTGGAACCACATGATACGCACCAGCTTTCTATCAAAAAAAGAATCATCAAAATCGGTTCACCCACAAATAAGTAGGTACTTACATACAAAATTGACTAATATCATCTAAATACTAACAAAAATTATCCAACTTCAAAATCAAAACGAGTTTTTATTTTCAAAATGGCGGACTTGTAGGTTGTATGCCAGGTTCCGTACAAAAATGTTCAAACCCTTTGGATAAGATATTTTACAAGTATGTTGAGAATGATAAAAAGTATAAGAATAATTTAATATTAAAATAAAATACCTAAAGATACGTAATAAATAAATTAAAATGTTTGCAATTCACACGTGTTAGAAGTGAAACCTTGAAAAATTTTGTTTTCAAGATAATGAGACGAATTTAAAATTTCGGGAAGATGATAATTGTAGGTTTTACTACTCCACTCCACTTCACTCCACTCCACTCCACAAATGTTGACTTTTGACTTATTTGACTTTTTGACTATTTTGACTTTTTTGACTTTTTTGACTTTTTGGACTTTTTTTGACTTTTGACTTTTTTTTACTGTTTTGACTTTTTCACTTTTTTTTGACTTTTTTGACGTTTTTGACTTTTTTGATGTTTTTGACTTTTTTGACTTTTGACTTTGACTTTTGACTTTTTTTACTGTTTTGACTTTTTCACTTTTTTTTTTACTTTTTTGACTTTTTTGACGTTTTTGACTTTGTTGACGTTTTTGACTTTTTTGTCATTTTTGACTTGTCTTTGACTTTGACTTTGACTTTTTTTAGTTTTGACTTTTTTGACTTTTGACTTTTTTTGACGTTTTTGACTTTTTTGACGTTTTTGACATTTTTGACTTTTTTGACTTTTGACTGACTTTTTTTACTGTTTGACTTTTTTGACTTTTTTTTACTTTTTTGACTTTTTTGACTTTTTGACTGAATTTTTTGACTTTTTGACTTTTGACTTTTTTGACTTTTTTGACTTTTTTGACTTTTTTGACTTTTTTTAATGTTTTGACTTTTTGACTTTTTTGACTTTTTTGACTTTTGACTTTTGTTTGACTTTTGACTTCACTTGACTTGACTTCAAGTCAGTCTCCACTCATCTTTAGTCTCCACCGACAGTTTCGCTTCATAAAATTTTAAGTCACCCCCGTACTAAAGAAGTTTTCACTTCAATAAAAACAAAAATAAGCTAAAAATATCATCACTTGTTTTATAGCACCTAAAATTCCAGTTAATAAATCAAAATAAAGTATACTTACACCCCAACTCAGAGCCACTAACGGTTACTAATATTATTAATAATAAAACCCTTCCACACTCATATCCCCGCAATAGGTTACAAGTATTTACCCGTGTCGCGGGTGGCATGGACTACACATATAACATGGTCATGGAAATTATAGTAATGTCTTATTTGTACTCCAGTCTCCACTCAACTCCAGTCTCCACTCAACTCCACTCAACTCCCCTCAACTCCACTCAACTCCCCTCAACTCATTCGTTTTATTGAATTTCAAATCATCCCCGTACTAAACAAAGTTTTCACTTCAAAAAACAATATAATAATAATCATTTTTTCAAAACGATTTTCCATTTATTTCATAACACGCCTAAAAAAGTAGGTATAACTTCAACAAAGAAAACTGGCTCTCAAGCTCCCAGCCGTCACGACGAGTCGTTTGGCGGCTGACACATGCTCAAGGGTGGTAGCTATCCATGCGAACCCCATGGAGAAATAATAATAGTAATAATGGTATTAATTAATATTTAAAATCAATATTACCAATATTATCCCTCGAGGGGCCCTACCACCAGCGGGCCGGATTTAGTCGCCTTTTACGACACCCATCCGGCTTGGGATTGGGGTTAGTATTCTAAGCCGCCCTAATACGGCAAGAATAATTGTGTAATTAGGACTTGACTTATACCAATACCTAATTACTATAAACAGTAACTAAAGTTTAAAAACGAACAATTTTTATTATTTCAAATTACAGCAGTGTGGATACTTTTGACTGGGTAATATAAGTCCAGAAGGCGCGCGCGCCAAATTCGAAATTAAAATAAGTATCGGAAATTCGACGTCGTGCGGCTGCGATACGGATCGACACAGGTCCTACCTCGAAGGCGACTGGCGCGAGAGTAAAATTGAGTAAATGAACGCGTCGGGCGTTTCGTAGCTTGTGGAAAGGGAAAAAATTGGAATTGAAAGGGATGTTTTTCAAAATTTCATATTATGATGCGATAACAATATTGATATCTATAGGACCTATACTGTGGTATATTTTTTATTATCTGGAAGCGATTAAATCGCGAATAAAACGCCATTTTTATGCCAGATTAGACCCAACTTTGTGATTTATTTCTATCTAATGAAGTAACGACTATCGTGTATCAAGTTTGATAAAAAGAAAGAACAAAGACTGTAAAATAACATATATTTTTTTTAGAGTTGTATTATGTACCATTTATGAGCAAAACACCTTCAAAAATACCATTTTTGGGATAAGACCCCCTTAACGAAACTCTCTATTCTTCCCTTTTTATCGAAACTTTTTTATGGTATCTTCTTAGCAACGAAAGAAGCAATGGCACCGTTCTTTCTATCATGGCCTAGCGGCTCTGTACGTTACTACCTATTGAAATCTAGACATTACTTGAATGGTGGTACGTGGTATTTTGGACACTCAGTGGGTTTAAAGAGATTCATTATTAGGTTTTTAAGGGATCATGGATGAAAGTGGATACAAAAGTGGAAAAAGGTACATTATTAGACTTTTGTAATGGATTTCGGCGGACATTTAAAATAAAGACGACCCTGTAGCCTAGTTGGTTACGACCCTGCTTGCGAAGCAAAGGGTCCCGGGTTCAATTCCCAGCTGGGGCAGATATTAATGTGACAGATAAATATTTGTATCTACTCGAGTCATGGGTGTGATTGTGATTTTATTTTATTTTTATTTTATTTTATTTGAGAAACAAACAGCATTCGTATTACAGATTTCACCATACAGATATAAAAAACATAAAGCATAACAGTTTCCACTGAAACATTTTAACATAATAATAGTTTGGAGCATTAGTGACCACCGAGAAACGCCCTTATAAACCAAGAAGTAATTTTAAATACAACAAGAGAAATCATAAAAAAAAACAAAAATGAAAACGTGATGATGTATTATATTATGTGTCGTACATGCCACCCGAGACACAGGTAATATATACAGCGCGGGTGTGAGTGTGTTAGTGGAATAATGCATCAAAGTTTCATGTTGAGATTGTCGTGCTGCCACTATCGGGAATTATGTCAAAATATCGTGCGGAAATTGTGAAAGTAATAACTAAATACAATAATATGATATGTAAAATATATAGTCATAATATCAACTCATTTCCACTGTTTATTTACATCTTTTATGATTGTCTACCCATATCTCGCTTTGTTAAAAACCTTTTTTGATTTTCTGTTACCCGTTTTCTAATGAAAATAAAGTAGCCATCGGTCTTCATTATCATTTGGGGTGGGGCAGTCATGCTTAAATCCAAGGGGTCTTCTTCATCTCGTAAACCTTGCTGATCAACGGACGAGGAGTCAAGTTTTTTTTCCATCTCGCTCGGCTTTGTACCTGCCTTAATCCCGACGCTATTGTCTGTTCGGTTCATTACCTGTCTGGCGTTACCATCCTCTGTCTGAAAATAATGGTAGAATGTTTTAATGTACCTACTTCAGTTAGGAATAGTACTTATCGGAGAGGGTACAAACGCTTTCACCGTAATCACTTAACATCAAGTTGTCTGTCTTAACCGCTATTACAATAAAAGATGGCGGTGTTGTTTGTTTATAATAGTGTCGTTTTTTTTATGGAAATAAATAATATAATATTATAATGATAAATATTATAATATTATAGTTATGTTATAAGGTCAGATGCGTTGTTAGGCTTTACCTACTCAGCGAAGGGCTATGTCAGGTCAGACTTTTATGCACAAAAATGTGTCTTTGTATCTAGGATTTCATATATTGGTGGTGGTATGATGATTCGCACTTGGCCAGCATGGTAGACTATGGCTTGTACCCCTCACATTGTGGGAGGAGATCCCGAGCCCAGCAGGGGGACAGTTATGGGTTTTTGCTTGGTGGTATGAATATACACAAAATGAGACTTCACAAAACATCGAATATCTGTGAGCATTTATCTGTCAGTCATATGCCCCGGCTAAGTTTCAGAACTGGCACCTCCCGATTGGCGGCCAGGGTCACTGCCAACTGGTTTTAACAAGTGAAACGACCAAGTCATTCACTGAGATGAGATGAAATAAAAAATCTATAGTCTATGTGAATGAGACAATACACCCAAAAGCCGTAAAATAGGATACAAGAAAATTTATGCCGTAAAGTTTTGGGCAATATCAGTTTTGTGACACATTTTTTCGAGGGCCGTTGTTCATCGTTAATCTTCACAACAAAAACGGTAAGTTTGGCGGCGCGTCTGCTGCGGCCGTAACTCACGAGGAACAAGTGTGCGCGACATGCGGCCGGCGAGCGGCGGCGTGTACAGGCGACACCTTTAAATACATGCAACCTTGTTGGGTAGTGCCCGAGTAACTATTACAAAAAATGCCATTTTATGCTTCGGAACGAAAGCGGTGGTACCTTTACATTGACTTATAAATATGAGTTGGATTTACTGTTGCGTTTGCGAGGGAGATAAACGTTATTGGACACATCTTTAACCCTATTTAAACACAAAACTTTTTTTACGAATGCCGAAAATTTGGTGGTGCTTCTCTGTGCACTTATTATATTGTATTGTTTTTAGAAATGCTAGTTTTGCCTGTGTTATAATGGTGCACTTATTACAACCAGGTTCAGTTCAAGTCTCGATGCTTCTTATGTAATTAAAGTAGATACTAGACTTTTATCGATTAAACCCGTGTACATCGGTGTTTTTGCTGCGGCCATAATTCACTGGGAACAAGTGCGCGTGAAACCAGTGTGAACTGGACATCTATACTCGTATACTTATACAAATAGTTTAAGAATTCTATGATATCCACTAAAATACATTGATAGATCTTTTCCCATTTTTATTAAAAAATGCAATATTCGTGGAGCAATTGAACGCATACGCACACATGCACAAACATTGTCTTCAAATAGTAAATGTCAACAGTGAAAAAATGGTATGTGGTCACCGTCACCTATGGAGATCAGCAACGTCTCTTTGGCATCATCAACGTGTTATCGATTAAAAATTTAATACACAACGGCCCTAATATAGCAAAAAGTGATAGAAGTGAAGATCACGACACATGGTCAAACACGAATCGAATTTTGAGACTTAAGGGTAAATAAAGATCAGCAGTGTTTACAAAAAACCTGTGATGTAGGTATTGTACAATAATGAAATCTTTATATCAAATATATCTTTGTATCGAACACAATAGAGAAAGATTTCGTTCTAGTGAACTTGCGCACTAGCTTTTAACAATCATACGGTGAGGGTATTTTTCAGATCAGTAATCTGGTTTATTAAGGTCACACGTCTGAAAAAGATTTCTTGAAAATAATGTAAAAGAAGCCCTATTTCTTTGTCGTGTCTATAGGCCATTGATGAATGAACCAATTACTTAGCCTAAGTTCGAGTTGTAAAAAAATCACATCCTTTATCGTTATGATTTAGCTGACCTCGTACATGTAATAAATAATTTAAAAAGCAGATAAAAATGTCTCTCCAGTGCCGCAAGCGGTAACATTATTACGATCGGTTACGATGCCGTAAGCTTACTGCTACAATACTTAGTGAAACATACATACGAATCGCTGCAAAACCGACTCCTCGTAGTCTTGTCTGCCCTACCCATAGAGTGCAATTTAATCCCGCGTAGGCGCCGAGGGGCGAGGCGGCCCGTGAGCTGAGGATCAGGAGGTTGGAACACTCGCTGCAGCAGCTGAGGCAAGGAGATATTGTGAAGTCAGGCAAAAGCTGAACTGAAATGTCGTGTGTGTGTGAGTGTGTGTGTGTGTGCAAAAAAGTATGTCAAGTGAAATTTTCTCCCAAACCGCTGGCTCCACAAGAAAAATATACTGGATATAAAATGTCAGTCTCTTTATGGACTACAACTTTTATTGGAAACATTTCGCCATGCATACTCCTTACGGCAGATTAGACGGTGTCACTATTGTGCCGCAAAACTTACGGTTCCAGAATCGAGTGCGATACAATGAAGCTTGCGGCACTGTACACAGTCTAAAATAAACCTTAAAATTCTGAACTCTGCGTGTAATACAGATAAGAGATCTAATACTATCCAATTAATCGGATTTTATAGAGTAAAAAATATTAAGTTATTAACAATGGAGTAAAAAATCCTTACATTTAATTGTTTTACTAATAAAATTATGTAATTATATAGGTAACCAAATATATTGTCATATTTGAGATATATTTGAATTAGAGAGATTAGAACTCATGTGGAGGTTATAGGTAGAAATGTTAGCAATTAACAAGGATTACAGATATAACAATCTATCGATAAGTGTATCATAGTCTTGATCAGACACTCTAGTCTCTATACGTGAGCCATAGTTAAGAGGTAAGACCAGAGAGGCAAGTTTATCAATCGTCCAAAATCAAGTCACGTGCGTTTTAATATATCCAATACACCGGGTTCTCATATCCAATAGAAATACCAAATTTAATTGATTTTGCCGACTAATAGACCCCATTGAGTGCTGCATACAACGTAGTTATAATTTCACCTATGCTGCTGTTGAAAGAGTTTGGAAATTGTATCACATATTATTATGTTTTGTTTTCTGAGAGCTCAAAATTTTTACACTCCACTCTCGGGTATGACATACCTACAATATTTCGTTCGTTCAGCAGTAAACCTAACAATTTTTGACTACAAGTAGGTAATAAACGAAATGTTTATAATCTTTCTGTATGTGTATAATCAGTTCCCTGTGATGAAGGCATCATCCGCTCTATCTTAGATATTATGTAATTTAGTTTCATTGAGAGCCTTCGCTGCTTGAAAGACAGATAATGAAAGTTAGTAAGTAAGGGTTCACTAAATTACGTGCTCTGACGGAAGTGGAGCCCTTAAACTTTCACTGAAATAATATAAGTAATATAATTCGAGTGATGACAAAAAAAAAACATATATCGAGATTCTTCACGTAACTATTAACGTGTGAATTTATTTATGAAAACTCACATTTCATATTTTTGATCTTATTTTGGGCCCAGTCATCGAGATTAACTTCAAATGCGTTTTTACCAAGGCTTCACACAAGGCAGGTGAATCGTTTAATTTGGCGAAGTCTTTCGATTGCTTTGGTATGAATCAAGCCGTTTGCGGTACGGTTTGCTGCGAACCTCGACTATGTGTTCCTGAAACTTGTGCTCCAACCGTACGCCCAAATCCTTAACATTCGATGCGGGTAAAAGGGTACGTAAAACAATAATTGTAGCACTCACAGCCTTACACTTGGTTGTGTTTAGCCTTGTGCACCTGTTCGTAAGTAACTGACCGAGTTATATTATAATGTGGTAAAATTCTTTGAACTTAGGACCCGCCCGTAAGTGTCAAGGGCTTACATAACATTGACATTTGTGTGTACCTATATTATATGTCTATGTGTGTCATATGCAAGGTAGTGTATATGATACGTATTTTTATTAATTTTATGTGTTTGTAAAAATGTATATCATATAGAAATATTAGCTTTCTGCTTTCCTTCTCCATGTAAAATTTTACTGCGCCTCATCCTCCACGTAATTGTCGTAAAAAGGGGTACAACGTAAATATTATTCACTAGCTATTACCCGCGGCTTCGCCCGCGTGTTCAAAGGGAAGTAACAATGAGTTGTTTAACATGCATGACTCTTTCCTAGATATAATAACATAATCTATACTAATATTATAAATGCGAAAGTGTGTTTGTTTGTTTGTTTGTTTGTTTGTCCGTCTTTCACGTCGTAACGGAGGGATGTTAAGGTAAGATTTTTTGTGTGGAGATAATTAGGAGGCTGGAGAGTAACGTAGGCTACTTTTTACCGCAGTAAAACAACTCATTCCCATGGAAAGATCCATTATGATGCGTATCCTTACTATACATACTAATATTATAAATTCGAAAGTGTGTTTGTTTGTTTGACCGTCTTTCACGTCGTAACGGAGAGATTTTATGGTAAGATTTTTTGTGTGGAGATAGGTAGGAGGCTGGAGAGTAACGTAGGCTACTTTTACCGCAGTAAAACAACTCATTCCCATGGAAAGATCCATTATGATGCGTATTTGCCCATACTTCTATACTTCCATATCCATCCATACTATCCATACTTCCAAACTTCCATACTTAATTTGATTTTGGATCTGTTACTTATTTATGAATTATTATTATTAATTATTATGTTATTATATCTAGGAAAGAGTCATGCATGTTAAACAACACATTGTTACTTCCCGTTGAACACGGTGGCGAAGCCGCGGGTAATAGCTTGTTATTAATTATTATGTTATTATATCTAGGAAAGAGTCATGCATGTTAAACAACTCATTGTTACTTCCCTTTGAACACGGTGGCGAAGCCGCGGGTAATAGCTTGTTATTAATTATTATGTTATTATATCTAGGAAAGAGTCATGCATGTTAAACAACACATTGTTACTTCCCTTTGAACTCGCGGGCGAAGCCGCGGGTAATAGCTAGTGGAAGTATAGAAGTATGGACAAATACGCATCATAATGGATCTTTCCATGGGAATGAGTTGTTTTACTGCGATAAAAAGTAGCCTACGTTACTCTCCAGCCTCCTACCTATCTCCACACAAAAAATCTTACCGTAACATCGCTCCGTTACGACGTGAAAGACGGACAAACAAACAAACAAACAAACACACTTTCACATTTATAATATTAGTATGGATTAGTATGGATTATGTTATTATATCTAGGAAAGAGTCATGCATGTTAAACAACTCATTGTTACTTCCCTTTGAACTCGCGGGCGAAGCCGCGGGTAATAGCTAGTGGAAGTATAGAAGTATGGACAAATACGCATCATAATGGATCTTTCCATGGGAATGAGTTGTTTTACTGCGGTAAAAAGTAGCCTACGTTACTCTCCAGCCTCCTACCTATCTCCACACAAAAAATCTTACCATAACATCGCACCGTTACGACGTGAAAGACGGACAAACAAACAAACAAACAAACAAACAAACACACTTTCACATTTATAATATTATAGTATGGATTGCATTCATATGCAATGAATAATATTTTCGGCTTTGTAAGGGCTACCGATGGTCCCAATACAACAATCATCAAATATGGCCAACGTTTGCTAAAATCCGTCACGAATCCGCATTGGAACAGCGTGGTAAAGTAACGCTTTTTCTCAATACCAACTGCGGAACCCTAAAAAGGCCGTTGACCTTTAGTAGACCGTGTGCTCGAGTTTTCGGCCGCTGACGTAAAAATATATTTATTAAGCATCGTATTAGTGCGGAAATCCGCCTCCCAAAGTAAAATAAGAAAACGTGTATATTTTATGTTGGTACGCGATCGGAAAAACGATGCAAAGTGTTCGTGCGTAACATGAAGTATCATTTATTTTCGTGAAAAATAAATCTCTAGAGTGTGTGTACTTCAGGGTTACATATCGTCGTAGCAATGTTAACACTGCTCTGGTTCCATTGTAACTGTTGAAACGATTAAATAACGAGTAAAAATTAATTGACTTCAAAAACACATTCAGGGATTAAGTTTCAGTACAAAAGCACCGTATATAAACTACGAACGGGCATAAGATTTCAATAATACTTTGAACATTGTCATAAACTTACTTTATTCATATTAGACGAAGTAATTAAGAATCAAATTAAGTTCACTATCTACGTATCGCATCAATCCGTATTAAGCACGTTATTTTTTTAAACCCTCTAAGAAGACCTGAATACAGTAGCAGAAAGGAATGGATATAATATTACATAATATTTGTATTGGCAGCAAGACTTTTGCTTAAAGCAAATTCATAGCAATGTTACTAGTTGGCACGTAGCGGTGATATTTCCCTGTAGAAAGCGTAGGTACAAAGATAAATAAAATATTAAGACAGAAAATTCAAAATTTAGTAATATCTCTCCTTCCACCGAGACCGCAAATGACTTGGCTAGGTAACCGAATTACGGGAGCATACAGTATCCGACAGTTTTGGTTAAACAGTGTTAGGTATCATTTGATTTTAGATTTGCGCCTGAGACCGAATTGGAAGTTGGGTCCTTGCCAAATACCGTGACAGATACGCGCTACGCCCGTACTAACGCTTACTCGTTTTGTGGCAGTAAAAATTTATATATGGTTTCATGGCCATTGAAATGCAAACGTTTATAGGAAATTGTAAAATTAGAAAAATATCACGGAACATTTTATTGGTTCATTGTACAATGAGTTTTTAGGAACTCGCTACAGTTTTTCTGTAAAACTTAACATAGATTTGTGTTCTCTTTATAATTGATTTGAAAAATATATTTTCAAATATACTATATATGCTATAAATTATACTACTTTACTCTGTAAACAGTGAGCTCAGATTATAAAACAAACTTTCCAGACACTTCCTTGATTGAAAACGGAAACGTAATAAAGAAAAAACGTCAAAAACCTATTTGTACATTCGAAAATTCATCAAACGCAAAATAACTTTGTCATTCATGTACGACTGGATATTTTATTCCATTCAAGTAAACGAGTGTAAGCCTCAGGTGTAAGCGCTTATAAACCGTGAAGCGTCGCCACCGGCCATCATAGAGTGTCATCATTCTGGCATCATCTATTTACTATGACCCAGAAACGATTTTTGTGTACATGGACAATGAATCACGTACTGTACAGCAAGGCTATTCAGTTTTGTAACTTGACAGCGGAATCCGCGATGAGTTTCAAAATTGAAGTTCGAGTCCGAGATCTTGATATGTGATTCTCTAATCATCTGGTACGCACTTGCGAGGTGAAGGGAGTCTCGAACTCTAACTTCAATTTAGAAACTCATCGTGTATTCCGCTGTCAAGTTACAAAACAAAAGCGAACTTGCATCATATTGACATGTCATTATCTAATCATCTAGTACGCACTTGCGAAGTGAAGTGATCCTAGAACTCGAACGTCAATTTTGAAACTCCGCTGTCAAGTTACAAAACTGAATAACCTTCCTGATCAGGAAGGATCAGGATCTCGGACTCGAACTTCAATTTTGAAACCCATCGCGGATTCTGCTGTCAAGTTACAAAACTGAATAGCCTTGCTGTAAATACGTATACGTCCCGTTCTTTCTTTTTCTTCTTTCAGGAAAGTCAACACCTGGGAGATGCCTTTAGTGATGTCTATTGTTTATCAAGGAAAAATTCAAAAAGTAAATAGATCGATAAGGCTTTTATCGATATGTTGTATAAACCGCTTATTTTTATAATGCCAATAATTTTTATTTCGTAATGAATACCGTTATCGACAATTAAATTAAACTAATTAATTCTTATTTCTATCTCGTTAGATAAAATATACATCAGTAAAGAAAAATAATAATAAAGCTAGACAGCATATCGCAGTCGAATTATCGCATATTTATTTTCAATTTATTTAAATCTCATGCAAAACATCAAATACCGAAACTCTTGTATTTACAGTGGAGTCACTTGCGTAAAAATAACAGCGTCATTTAAAGAGAAGCCTTCGTCCCTTACATTGCATTTAAGCAAACGGGTGTCAGAGCTCGTAAACCGTGACGAAGCGCTGCCTCGGGCCGTCACGGGCGTTATGACGTCACGGCGTTAGCGTCATTGCGTTAGAGCGTACGCTGGGCGGTGAAGCGAGTATCATGAGCTATTTGCTACGATCTATCACAACTTCGTACCAAGTGGAGAATAACATTCTATGTAACAGCATGATTTTCGGACGTTGTTGTTTTGTAGAAGTGTTTTAAAATTCATCAGATGAAGAGCAAATTACTTCTTAACTTAGTTGTCAGTGGTGAATAGCGTCCCTGTTTACAGAGTAAAAAAATCTCTAGGCAATGTATGTGACTTACGTTTCTTCTCGAGTCGGTTTGAAGTCTTATTTGTGTATGTGTAGCCATATTAGCCCTCCTTAAATTTCCTCAACACAATAGCTCCTATTATTCCCACTCCTTCTCCGTACATGCAGTCAGACTTTGGAACTCGCTCCCACCTAGTATCCGAGACTTGAAAACGATAGCTTCGTTCAAGAGAAAAGTTCGAGACTACTACTTATCATTAGTTTAATTTCATTATTATCATCGTTATTAGTAATTTTATATTTCGTACGTAATTTATAAAGTATGTATTTTTTATGTATATATCCATATATTTATTGTACATATACATTTATATACATGTATATATATATAAATATATATCTATTATATTTATAAATTATACATGTACTTTGTATTATGTATTTATGTAGAAATAAGTAGGTATGTATAATCTATTAATTGCTTATGAACACGCCCTGTCTACCTTTCTGTCACCTCTCCAGTCGCAGGTCTGCTGGAAGAAATTTCATTAGAGATAAACAGTACCTTTGTACATTGTATTCCTTCTGTAACTGTCCTGTGAACTCTTGTGTGTACATAAATGAATAATAAATAAATAAATAAATAAATTAGCCGTACAGATTCGTCCTGTCCCGGCTGGGGGCTTGAGAGCCAGTCCTTTCTTTCTTTTTCTTCTCTCTTTCTCGATCGTAACGCATAGGTTGCCTTTGATGTCGCTGATGTTCATGGGCAATGACAGCTGTTTTACCATGAGGTGGATCGTCAGCTCGTTTCTTGCTACTTCCATAAAAACTTTCTCATGAATCACAAAAGGCAAAAATCCTTTTTCAGTGAATAGTTTTCAATTCACCCTTAGACCCTTAAGTACATACTTTCATCTTTATATTGTGGCGGATGGATGAAAGATTGTCTTAAATTGTCACTCCGTCACGCTAGAAAGCGGGGCTCTCATCACGAGCGATTTACCACAATCAATCACTGCTACGCGCCAAAAGCCTATGTCGTTTACCGAAAGCTGTTCTCGTGGTATAAAACCCGAGTTTTCAATACAATATTGGTTTGTAATATGAGACTTGTTGTTACTTGATATTATTCCTTTTTTTGTTAGTAGCCGACAAGCCGGCAAGGAGCCACTTGATTGTAACAAAGTGGTCACCATCGCCCGTATTTAAATAAAAGCTTGTAAAAACGATATACTCGTATCTACATTATAATATCATACGATACGTATTTTTAACCGAATTCAGAAAAGGAGTATTTTCTCAATTCGACTGAATATTTTTTTTATGTATGTTACCTCATAACTTTTTACTGGGTGTACCGATTTTGATGATTTTTTATATATTCGAAAGCTGATACTTGTCATGTCGTCATATTAAAATTTGAGCGAGATCTGATGAGTATTTCATTCAGTTACCCCTAATTTTGAAGTCGTTTATTTTTTTTAGAAGAGTTACTTATAGAATTGTGAGTTTTCTTTTTTATTTAAAAGACGAAGTGATTGCGATCATATAAAAATGTCATAAAATTTTGAAAATTTCACTTCAAGCAACTGTAAAATATTATTTGTATGCAGACACTCAGCCATGCATGCATAGCTCACGCTCATGTTCGATCCGAATTGTATTGGTATTTTATACACGTGCCGAGCTTATGAATCAAAAGACATAATAATATGATATCATATTCCGTTGTTATGCTATAGCATAAAATAATCGTGTAGAAATATTGCAATAAATAAACATATTATTATTCACTATTATCAATATAATGATATAATATTGATTATAAGAGTACTTTTTGGCTTTTATAAATGGGAGTTCCTCTTAATAAAATTGAAGACGTGAATTCCAAATAATTGTCGTTTGGCCGAATGATAACGTTAGTGACAGAAACGAATCGCTGCAAAACCGACTCCACGTAGATTTGTCTGCCCTACCCTAGAGTGTAATATAAACCCGCGTAGGCGCGGAGGGGCGAGGTGGCCCGCGAGCTGAGGAGCAGGTGGTTTTGCCAGCCAGCCTCAGCCGCTGCGACGAGCGTTAATAGCATCTGCGATGATAAGATCGTGTGGGACCACCAGAGACCCGCAGCGCCGGAGCCGCGACAGAAACCAGGTCTGCTGCTTGCTTGCTGCATGCGGAATGCCTCTAGATATTTGCTGCATGGTGTAGACCTTTTAAGGGTGTGTAACCTTTGAAGATTCAATTATTTAAAATAAAAATTAGGTCAAATGAACGTTATATAAAAAGAGCATTATACTATATAAAAATTATGTGAAGTAAACGTTATATTAAATGTTATTAGAGCACATGAATGAAATATAACAGTAGATCACATGAAATTAGGTTATTATTTGTTTTTATTTATATCATGTGAACGTTGAAAGTCATATACCATAATTATGTTATTATACTAACTATTTACACACCCATTTCTAAATCTCTAGGTCATTTTGAACCAAATCAAGTTACTAAATATTTTACTTACAGTTCTATACTATAATCATTCTAAAATGTTAATTTTAAGTACTTGACTCACATCATTGCTTTCCTAGTATAATAATAATTATTTCGTAAAGTTAATAATTTGATCCTTTGCCTATGATACTGACATGTTGGACTTGACAGACAATCAGTAACAGTAGACAAAGTTACTAAACTTTGAGTCATTGAATTGCTTGAATGTCTTGAAACTTAATATTGGTTATTAACATGTAAATGAGTTTCTACAAGTATCTTCAACATGTTTAATCATGTTCAGGAACTTAAACGCGTCTAATCAAATCCTTCAAAGCAATATCACCGGTGAAAGTTTGCAACACTCATCATTGTTTGTTTAGAACTACCCAGGGACATTGTTCCTCAAACTCTGAACAATGGGGGTTTTTATTCAATTTACTCGCCTCCTGTGGGTTAGTGAAAGTTTTGGTTCCAAATCTTGATTGATAACTTGTAAGGGACCGTAAGTTTTTGCTTTAGTAGGTATTTAATTTACACCAAAATACACGTTACCTAACAACAAATATAATGGCTTATTAATATAAGTAAGCTATTAAGCTTACGTGATTAAAGTAGTTACCACAAACGTGTTATCTACCAAAAAGGAAGCATAAAATCCTTATAATTGGACCTCAAAAAATCTTAAACGAATATCGTCATCATTATAATATTGGGTAGTTTTTTTTTTACTTAAAATAAGTTAATGCTTGACCACAATCCCACCTGACGGTAAGTGGAGATGAGGTCCAGGATGGTGAGCGCACGAACTTAATAAGAGCCTATTCACTCTTTTTTTGAAGTCATCCACGTCATAGGTGGGCGGGAACGCAGACGCAGGCAAGCTATTCCAATCCTTTGCGGTGCGCGTTGAATGACGATGCAAACCGCATCGTCCGTACCGGCAGGATGTTCACGACGATAAGATGGATACCCGCCGTGCGTCGTGTCGTTCGATGGAGGAACGGGGAAGGGGGAATTAACTCGAATAATTCCTGCGCACACTCTCCAAAATGTGCCCTATAGAAAACCGGGAGGCTGGCTACTCTGCGCCTGTGCTCGAGACTTTGAAAATTGGTCACAACCAGATCTGTAAAATAATCGGCGACTTCTGATGGGTTTGCGCCAAAGAATCGGACATTGCTTAGCAGGGTTTCACTACAAGTTAGGGATATTGATTAAGATATTTGTAAAATGAAATAAACCAATAGAAGAAATAAGAAAGAAAATATATACGAAATAATACTATGTATTTCTAAGTCAAAAGTATAGTGCTCATAGTATATTTGCCATTAAATACCGTATGAAATTTGGGAACCACTATCAATAGTTTATTTACCTAGCGCATTTTTCGATAAAGTACAGCTATAAACTCGACATGTTGATCGAAGTAGGGTCATAAAAATATACGCTACAAAATATACGATACAGATTCTGACGTGTTATTCTATGAGTAAAATGCACATTCATCAAGATGATTCTGAAGATGCATTCACGTATAGACCGGGACTGACTTTCCCCAACATATTTATTTAAGACGAGTAACCGCCCTCGCTTTGCTTCGGTTTTCTTATTTTTTTACACCTTGGGTTACATTATTGGAGTTTTATTAAGGATCCCTAATTTTTTTTTAAATATAGCCTATGTTCACCGGGGATAGCGTAGCTTTCTAACAGTGAAAGAATTTTTCAAATCGGTTCAGTAGTTTCGGAGCCTATTCAATGCAAACAAAAAATCAAATCTTTCCTCTTTATATGTATATTAGTATAGACAAAGCGTGATAACAGTGACTATGATGAACTAAAAGTGTAAGTATTGTGTCTATTTTCCATCTGTCCTTAATTCCAAGGTCACCTATACTACGTTCATCTTGCTGAACCAAAGAAAAGGCCTTGGTTTCTCTTATTAAAGGTAACTGATTTTTGTTACCTCATAGAATAATTTTGAATTCTTTCTTACCTCTTTCTCCTTTACCTGCCTGGCTAGCTCCCATCCGCCACCTAGAAAGAAAAATTAATAACTCCCTTTATCCAAAATCAGAAATTAACGTAAGATATCACAAATAACAAATTAAATATCCCTTGGGGGTTTTTTTGTGACTTCGGTCAGGATTAAAAGCAGGACCCATCGTTTAAGATGTAAATTCATTACCAATCGGGCTATACGGGTTTTAAGGTTACATATATTCAGAAGCTCACCCTATAACTTTCCCACTTCCGGTATATTTCTTTTTAGGCAGATTTAACACAACTTTGAGAACATTATGAAGATTTTCTGGCATGAAGATTGAATCAATATATTTTTCTTCTTACAATAATTTTAAAGTGATGTTTAAGTTTAGCGAAACGACACTTTTTGCGTTCCCTTCCTTTCTATACCTCATTAAATTTAAGCTAACAATGAAATAGTAGATTAACTCCATACTTCCGTTAAAGTACAAGTCACTGTCAAGGGACGTAGTCCGCTATATCGGTCTCTTAAGCTCCAGAAACCCGCAATTGTCGCATGGTCATTGGCCAAAATGCTCTCAGAGGACTCATACACTCAAGATTTGAGATTTAAGATGTGATTGTTTTGATTCACACAGGTCATCGTGGTCATTTATAACGGTTATCTGGAGGATTGGAAGCACGTATCTTTTGAAAATAATCTAGGGAATCATTATTTATTTGAGGAATTTTAATGTTCATAATTTAATTATTTTGTACCTTAGTGTGTCCACGAATCTGCACTTGGCGAGGGGTTGGTCTTAATTCTAACAATCATATATGATAGAGTCCAGCACAGGCGCAATTATGAGCTAAGATGATATGCTAGTTCAGAGTTCACTCATTAGACATTAGTTGTAAATCAGCCTGAAGTTTATGCAACTCAATTAGTACTAACAAATTTGATGTTCTACCTCAATGCTCAGGAGTATGCACATTGACATACATTGGCATACAGTGGCCACGAAATTTTGTTCGAGTATGAGTGTACATTTTTACTTTACTGACCCTGAATTCCTATTAAATTTTTCATTTTATCGTCAACACTTTACCACGCAAATGAGTTCAAATTTTGCGTAATTTTTGGGACACCTTATATTTTTAATACTTGTTTAAAAATATAAGGTGTCCCAAAAATTACCCAAAAATCCCAAAAAGGTTTGTTTATTAAAAATCTGAATTTCTAATTTTGTGCTTAAATTGTTATTTTCTGTTATTTTATTTAGAGCTTTTAGGCGTATCTTACTTTACATTTTCTATGCTTAGTTAACGTTGTTACAATATAACGCTAACTCGTTACCATTCAGTTAACTTTACACTTAATTTAGTCGAGCACAAAATTAGTAAGTAAGACGGGGAGAGAGAGCTCTAGACATCACTTTACGTACGTTAACTGCAGACATTAACTATCGATTTAAAGGCGCAAAGGAGGTTGGAGCAGCTAATTAACTTGTGCCCATTAATGTGCAAATGCTCTCTCGGGTGGAAATTGATGGCCCCGTACGAGCTATCAATCAAGATTTGCAACCAAAACTTCCCCCAACTCAGGAGCCAAGTAAATTGATATAAAAACAGCCGTTATTGCAAGTTCACAAAACAACGCTCCTGGGAATTGAATATTTTCATTCTATTAATAACGTGGCTGTAACAGGACTTTGTGTGTACTGGAATAATGTGAAAATATTGACTTTTTATGCGTCTTAGAATGTTGATTTATATGCGTAAAAAATACGCAGACTAAAGACTTATCTTCTTCATAATTTTGTTGTCACCTAAGTTATAATTTTATCATTAATTTCTGTCGATCATAAATTAATCTAAGAACCTTGTGATGTGTAAACAGGATAATTATTGATTAGGTTGAAGGTTGACAACGCGTTTTTCTGAGCAAATAGATGTCTTTTGCCATAGTGTGCAAAATAAATTAATGTTTACAGAAAAAATATATTATGAGTGCGAATAAAACTATTTTAGGTGTATATTACTTAAAGCTACTAGCTTTAGCGCTTATGTATTTTTTGGTAATAATATAATGTCGCTTCCTCCCGCATCCATGTTCCAAAAAATAAAACACCTTTTTTCCCATTAAGCCAGCAAGCCAACCTTGCCTCGCTTCGGAGCATATAACCCTTAAGTTTACGATTGGTGCTGTATCACTAGGACTGAGGAGTTACAAACTTTGGAACCGTTTGATATTTTGAGATGAAAATATCGTCCAGCATAAGCTAGGATACAAACTACGAGAATCCTAAAAACTTAAATCCTAAAAGTAGATCCCTCTATACATTGTGATAAACTTGGTGTTAGCTATGAGGCCAATCTTGCACCTTATATCACGATCCCACGAAACAAACAGGCGTACCTATGTATTATTATATTTATTTAAGGCTAGGTATTCCCGCAGATTTGGAGTTTTTTAAAAACATCTGTGACGTACAGAATATATTTTTTTATTCTGAAAAAATATATTATTGTATTAGTTAAGGATCTAATCTAGGTAATGTCACTTTCAGATACATCTAATCAACTTTACTCGACACAAAAAATATCTCAAATGTACCCCTTTTTAAACGGTTTCTTCAATATTATGACTAAACTCCTGACATTTTCCATTCTATTTCTGTACTCAATTAAAGACACGTAAATATTTCTACGTAAATTCGCTGAGTTTGATACAATGATTGTCTTAACTACTAAATTCGTGAGCGCGGTGGCTCGGCAGGCACGATCAGTCGCACGTTTTTGCTTACGGACGACGGGAACTACTTTTGTGGGAATGCCTGGCCTTAAATAATAATATGATTACGGCAATAGTGAATTGATTATATTATTTTGTTCAAATATTAAATGTCAAATTGCATAAAAAATTTGCATTACGGAGGAATGAAACCTGCATGCGGTGTCATAAGTTTGACGTAGCATCGTAGGTCCTAAACGAATGGACTGATTTTGATGCGATTTTTTTTGTTTGAAAGCGGACGTGATCGAGATGGTTGTTAGATAAGTTGTGTGAAAATAAAACTGTCGGGAGCTTTTTTTTAATTTTAAAGTTTTTAGTTATCGCAGAGAACTGAGTTGACTAATTACGAACCAAATATTATTTAATCTATACTATAATAAAACTCAAAGGGCAAATTTACTGCACATTGAATATTTTTTTAAAATTTTGATTAGGGGGCACTTCAATAACGTGTTAGAGCACAAAAATATTTTTTTTAGAATTATTGTCTGTCTGTCTGTCTGTCTGTCCGGGCATCACATGAAAACCCTTGGAACGGATTTCGATGAAAATTGGTAAAGTTGTTACTAATACTCCGGGTCATATTTTAGGATACTTTTTATCCCGGAAAATTAAAAGGTTTCCCCGGGAAACGGGATGAAAGTTTGTATGGAATATTTTTAAAACATCAACCGATTTGCTTCAAATTTGCATCAAATGTTCCTTGCTTAAATTTATGGAACATATATTTTTCAGTTTTTCAAAATTTTGCAAAAAAAAGAAAAAAAATAAAAATTAATGTGAATATTGCTTATTTTTCAAAACCCGCTCCTGGATGAATCCTTTGTGATTTTATCGTGGGTTTCAGTATATAAATTACTAAATATAAGTACTTCAGTATAAATTCACCGTTTTTGAAATTTCCTTCTGCAAGAGGTACAAATAAGGTAAAACATAATTTCCGTATGCGAAGCTGCGGGCAACAGCTAGTCTATAATAAATATATAAAACAAATGAAAAATGTTTGTATGGATGTCTTTTATAGACTTACCGATGTGCCCCAAACTGGATTCATTTCAAAGGCTGACGTTGTTTGACATGGTTTGAGTAAAAAAATGCATATGGCACATTTTCGATTTTCGCCCATACATTTTTTTAGCGTAGTAGCACACGCCTGGTATCCACTAGTTCTTAATATAACATCACTGGCAGCGAGTAAAAACAGCAGTGGTTATAGAAGTACTATAGGTTACATGTTGAAGGCCTCTGATATGGCTTATATTTATCCGCTGATACAAAGGACAACTTAAGAGTTTTCTCCAATGAAGAAGAATATGGGTCTTCTCGTGAAAATTACACTATGATTAGTAGCTTTTTGAGTGTGGTAGAGTATTCTATAGTATTTGACGGCCTGTTTTAGATTAACTATCTTACACCACACTTTTCTTTATACCGCTACACATCATAAACAAATTACGAACGCAACATTAAAGAGGACGAACACGTGGAAATCACATAAATGGAAGCCTAAATATCTTTCGGGAGGCCTCGGTTTATCTCCATATATTATTCACATTTTGTAAGAGAAACGGTGGAGGAATAAAATAAATGCTCCCACTTTCCGTACGTATGATGTATGTAAGCGCGTTTTTATTTGGGAAGGAGCAAGAATGAAACATATTATTTGATTATTTTTTAGAAGTTACATTAAAAAATGTTATTCTTACAGATTATGTTGTATAAAACGAACACAGAAAATGGAACTTTGAATTGAAGGGACAAAGGAACTAAAATCCTTTTTAGATTTATGTGTAACTTTAGTTTTCAAGATCTTACCACAGAGTAGGAACTTCAGGCTGTGCCATTACTTTATTTACATACTTGCCGTAACTTTAAAACTGGTACCTTTTTTTATAGAGAAGTTGCAAATATGTTCCATTTGAAATAAGTGGTTACTGAAAACTTGTTACTTTTGTAATAGCCTTTTGTCCAACGTTCAACGCACCGCAGATGCCTTTGGTAGATGTTCATCTTTCATTAAGTGGATCCTCAGTATTGTATTTAAAATTCTGTATAATTTATTTATGTTACCTTCATTTTAAAAATTTCTTCAAGAATTAAGTACCAATTTTTTACTAGAATTTTATAAAACACCTACTTTTGATCATCGACGCCATAAAATGGTTTCAGTATAAAGTAAGCTCCAATATATGGGTCTATAAAAAGCACGGAAACATAAAATTTTGCAGTAATATATTACCAATTTCCGATATGGAGCTTACATCGTAAGAACCTTCGCTGTCGTAATTTTTACTTACATGGAACGACTAAGGAGGCAAGGAAATGCTTTGATCATAAATTTTGCATCGTGATTTTATTACAGGTAACTTTATTAATGTATGGATTAAATTACTTAGTTTTTGACTACTTAGTTGGAGGTAAAATTATTCAAAAGCTTTGAATAAAAAAGACAAAAAAACTGAATTGCGTAATGGTAGTATCAAAAATTCATTCGATAGGGACTCTCTTATATACAGAATTTTACGGTGAGAGAAATAGAAATTATTTAACTGAATTCGGCCCGACATTCGATTTAAATTTACATTTTTTAAGAGCCACGTGTCCGCCCGGGCCCGGACAAAAATTGAGCGAAACGTATCAACTCGAATGCGGCATAAAATAATTTGGACTGATTTATAAACAGTTAAATCTCTTTGTAATTACGCCTTATTTTATCTATTTTTTATTCTTAAGTTATGGTTTATCTGTACTTTTATAAAAAAAAAAATTATAGCTGGCCAGTGATCCGTAATTTCTCAAGTCTGTACTAGAAAAACTTGTAAATTTTTTGTATTGTTGTGTGAATGAAACTATGAAAGGAGACCTATTCTTAGACGGTTAAGAAGGTTTTTGGCTTCTGCAATCTCTTCTTCGAGGGAAGATTTAGCCTTACGCTTATCACTTATACTGTCTCAAACTTATTTTATACTGTGGTGATGATAATATACTGAATTATGTATTCCAATAAAAAGGGAAGTATCCAAGAGGTTGTAAATGTCAGCATGCGAACAAATTTGAGTGATGTCTAACTTCGATTATCTCGTAAGTATTAAATAAATTCTTTTTTACTTATAGTTAAACTTTTTTTACTATATTTTTATTATTTACAGATAAATAATAGTATAAATATATACACCTGCAGTTTCAAAATCCTTTGTGCAAAAACTGAATTTGTTAATTTGCAACCCACAATTACCAATAATAGTATGGTTTGGTCAAAAATGGTCTGAATTTTAATCTCTACAAGATTTAATTTACTACAAGAATACATACAAATACTTTCCTACATGTGATATAATTATTTTGGTCTTAAAAATCTCTCACAAGCAATTTTAACTGTAATATTATGTCTTTTAAGATATTAATTTTTATAAGAAAACCTGAACAAATAAACTTACTTGTACGTAATTATATACACAGCTACTCTTCTAATACTTGTTATAATATATTCAGATTAGCCCACTTATTCGTACAAGATTAGAATCATTCTTTGACCGCCAATTTGGGCGGGCAATTTAAATCTGTCGTCTTACACTGTAACAGTAACGACTCGGCGAACCCAGCGACTTTTTGTTCCCAAGATTAACGACAAAGTATGGGTCACAAAAAAAGCGTCGCCAAGTACGGAAATTGCCAAAACTTCGTGTCGAAGCCCAAAATTTCCTTGTTCTAAATGTCGTCGTAAATGAAAGATGGCTCTTTTAAAATCGGAAAAGAAATTAGGAACAGACGTTTTTGGGATTACGAGTTTTGTAACAACTGAGTTGTTTTTTATACTTTTTCAAAAGGACCGGAGTGGTTTAAGTGGTCACACCTTGTAGGGAGAACTGAAGTTAGACTCGACGATCTTACTTGAGCACGAACTTAAGCTGATTGTGATATTGAATATTGCTATGTGCTAAGTTTTGTAAAATATTTTTGTTTGTATAATCTTATATTGACACCCGCATCGACTACAGCACTGGCTTATAGTCCGTGAAAAGAGCTACACGACAGTAGTATCGACATATCTCTAGCATTCGTAGTTTCGAAGATTAGAGAGAGATCAGAGAAGCCAGTTGAAGAAGGTAGTAATTGCCATATGACGAAAAGTTCCAGCAATATTATAGACGTAAAGCGAATTACGTCTCTTATGTTCGTTGTTAAGTTTGGAAGTAAAATCTCTTACAAAATTTTGACGGCCATCCCAACAAACGTATCGGAACCGTAACTTAAGATACTGCTTTGTCACGGCTTAGCTTTACTGAGCGACTATATATTAGAAATAAAGAGTATAATTTTTAATGTCACTTTAATTAACAGGAACACAACATGAAACAATTGTCAAGTAAATAACGCTTGCAAAACGTGTTTAAATTAATTTTTAATTTGCAATCTTGCGATGGGAACCATGGGCAGGCGTAGGCATGATGTGCCACGCAATTCATCCCAGCACGCTCGCATACGTGACTGGTTTGTCAACGAGGTCGGAAAAAGGATCTGTAAACATCTAGATATTCCACCAGGCAACGACAACATTTTAAGTTGGATGAAATTACACCCGTAGATATTTGTGATTTATGTAAATGTAGTGTCAAAATACATAGCATTTGAACTGAGGATATGAATTGAATATTAAATATTAATGGTATTTTGATGTTTCAAATGTGTTTAATGTTCATTTTTAGACGTGTGGAAATTAATTCATATAACTATATAGTCTAAGAGCCGTATTAGAGGCGTTTCTGCACCCATCTGCTTACCGGATAAAAATTATTTTATATCAAATATCTTATGTAAAGAAAAGTATCGCGAATGGGTTGCCTAAATATACGTTCTCCTCCTCCTCCTGTACTCACAGGAGTAAATTGATATTAGTACAGACTAATATCAATTTATTAATCGTTGGTCGCAAAATGTCGCACCGCACAAGGATAAGCTACGCAGCGAAAATCTCGTAGTCGCTTACACTTTCTTTACCCTTTGTTACAAAACTGTGATGCGACATTATGCCGCAGTGTTCTTTCGTCACGCAGTGAACAAAAACTACATCTAATTTACAATAAAAAATTGTTATTAAATACCGAATCGTCAATGACAGATGTCTGTAGGACCGAACCACAATTTTAAACACTTGACATAAAGTAGGAAGTGCATACCGATATAACTTTAGATTGAAAATATCGGCCATGTAACGTAACAGAAGAAATATATTAGAGTCATATACGAAACGTAACACGAACGCTATTTACGAGAGCTAGCTAATGCCGACCCGCAATACATCTCCAAGCACAATCACAGCGACTCGCGCGCCTGATTGAGCTCCCACTATTGTGTGCCATTAGTGGAATAGCTCCCTCTGTTTCGGTGCGGCATATGTTTCTGCAATTGTATGGACTAATCTTATTTCTTTTATTAGCATTACACCTGTATTGACCGTTAGTACGCTTTGTCCTTTGTGGTATGATTTGACCTGATTGATTCATAGTTAATTTAATATAAATTATGCTTTTAAGTCCTCAGAAGTAATTTATATATATGAGAGATATTTTTTCATAATATTATGTTCTATGGTATAGTTGTTCAATATTAGATACTTTTAACAACACTCTAATATACTGTGCTTGTTTTTTTCTTTTTTTTACGCAGTCGGGTTTTTTGTTTTATTAATTATTTTCTGTTTTAAAAGACGGAGTAATAAATATAAAATTTAAAAAAAAATACAACCTCCCCTTTTTTAAATCGGGTAAAAAGGCTGTTGATGATTGTATACATACATATATGTCGGTAACCGTACGGTAACAATTGCTACAGATTGTAGCTCACTACAGCCAATATCATCAACCGGTAATACATCTCCCCGCGCACAATCACTGCGGCCCGTGTGTTTGATTGAGCTCCCTCCATTTTGCGCCATTAGTGAAATGGCTCCCCCTGTGTATAACATACGTTGGGGAAAAATTATAACAGTAATATTTCCTTCGTTCCTGTAACAGACCTACAATTTGGAAGATTTTGTCCTAATATTTATTTGAATATAATACATGTCAGTATAATCTGCAGAATGCCGAAAAGAAACTTGGATTTTTTTATGGAAATAGCCGGCAAACGAGCTGACGATCCATCTGATGGTAACAGGCTATCGTCGCCCACGGACATCAGCAACACCAAAGGCATCATTGATGTGTTGCCGGCCAAGAAAGAGAGAAGAAAAAAAAGAAAGTACTGGCTCTTTTAAGAGTCTCAAGCTCCTAGCTGGAAAACGACGAGTCGTTTGGCGGCTGACGCTTTGACGTGGTATTGTGGTTAGTATTCTAACGCCCCAACTCAGAGTCACTAACAGTTACTTAAATCGCCCCTTAGTAGAGAATTTGTATGGAGATTCTTTGCTAAGGGGCGATTAAAGAAACCGTTAGTGACTCTGAGTTGGGGCGTAAGCGTAAGCCGCCTCAATACGGCTAATTATTGTGAATTATAGTGGATTATTCATTCGAATAGCACTACAGAATAATCCACTATATTCTATAGTAATGACTATAGAATACTAAAGATAATATACATATTTTATAATATCAGTTACGTATATGTAGTAGGTACTACCTCTGTCTATGCTGCCAGTTTTGCAAATTCTCTCTAAGTTAGGTAGGTGATAGGTAAGGAGTGGAGCTTAGGAAAAGTATACGAAACGGTCGCTGAGTGCCTGAACAGTTCCCGTCTAATTAATGACGTACCTACCTCATTATCTCATTATACCGTCGCGAGCACGAAGGGAATCAACGGAATTACCTACTCGTTCTTATGAAACGTAATTCATTTAAGAATAATGAGAAAGTATGAAGAAATAGTTGTTAAAGTGCCAATAAATACATATGTAGTATTATGTTTCATTACACAGACAAATCAAGAAGATAATAATAGAATAATTAATAATGTATCTCATTTTTCATTATTTTGAACGCAGATTAAGAAAAAAGAAGAAGTAAAACAAAAATGTAATTCTAAAAGGTTTTAATGCCGGAATTCTGAATAGTTTCAATTAGGAACTCAAAAGGCATTTCAAAGTGATTTTCAGAACAAGTATTAATAAATAAACCAATATTGCAAAACAAACGGAACGCAATTAATTCTCTCATTCTCCGTAATGATAGTTGCATTTGACATGCATAGTAAGAGGGCAATCATCGCGCAACGTCATCCTGTAACCCGGCTCATACATCATTACGTTACAATCTAGACCATGTCTAATAATAGAAAGGTTTAATTTTCCGTTGCATAACGACTTCAAAGCTTCAGGGGAAAAAATACAAAAGTAAACTCGAACAGAGGTTGCGTTCAAGCCTCGGACTGCTCATTTCGTTTGGTTTATGTAACAATTAGAAAGAGAAAAGCAAGAAAAAGAGCCCGCACTCCCAAATAGCAGCCGCAGAATAACCGAAATTGTACTGAGTACCGGTTGCATCTTTTAAGATTATTTGCTCTTTAACTACCTTTTTATTACCGTAACTCTATTTTAATTTATATAAAACTGAGAGACTGTCAATAATTCTTAGTTGGATTATGTTATACTATTGCAGGCTTGGGGCAAACCTGTCTGGCTACCGGCTAGCTGCCACCCTCTTGAGTTCGTCACCAAACGATTCTTTGAGTTCCATCTGGGGGCTTGGAAGACATTTTTCTGTATCTTTTTTCTAGGTCAACAACGCATCGGTTAATGCCTTTTAAGTTTCTGATTTTCATGAGTAATGATGGTCACTTAGCATGAAATAGATCATCAGACCTCTCTCTTCCTGCTTTCCTCATTGACAAGGCCTCTAAAATTTCTGCATGCTCAGTAGTTGGCCGCTATTTGGTTGGTACCATTCATACTCATCTATCTACAATTAATCTGGAGATTGTATTAACTTTACTATTACCAGTATACTTATGCATTTTTCCGTTTAATTTCCAAACAAATTAAGTAACAAAATAAAGCAAATTGTTATTGGAACGATTGCGTGCCGTTTCGGAGTTAATGGATTTGCCAAACACTGGCTTAATCGAAAAACCTGCGTTGTGATCACTGCTAATATCTCCATTATCGATTGAGTATAATATAAAAACAGTTTTATCAACTGTTAAATAAAATTTTGTTTTATTTATTTAGAAAATATTTTTCCCTTCTCATTTCTTTGTCGAAACAAGCTAATATCACGTAAGAAATAAAAATGCAATAGGTACTCAGTAAAGAAAAAAATACCTTTTTTTGCAAAATTAGCTAAACTATGTCAGATCAATTCAAAATAATTTGTTTTCATCTTATTTCATGTTGTGAGTAGGTCACAGATATACATTTTGTAATACTTACTAATCACATTTTGGAAGTCAACTTTAATAAACTGACATAGTAATGTTTTACAACAGTATTTAGGTGTTTGGCTACTGTAATTTTGTCTGTATTTTGAAACAATTTGAAATTTTAATCAAAGCCACGCTTGCGTAAAATGGGGACATTATCAGAAAACCATTATCAGGCTAGTTCTCTATTAGAGCTTATGCTACACCTGGTTCACGCGCTTGTAGTAGAAATTCACAGCATATTATGTACATTGATTTTATAGTGGTCGAATATGTAGTACCTAATTGTTTATTTGTTTATTTAAACGATATATGCAACAATTTACAAAAGCTACTGTGGTTATTTCAAAAAATAATAATTTTTGCTCGAACTAGAGTGATAGTGTAAATAAGACATTAAAGTATTGTCTTTAACATTGTTGTAGGTAACTTATTTACAAAATAATATTCAGACTACTATACAAACTAGGTTAGTGATCCTGTAGTCCGAAGGAGGGGACCTACTTTTGATTTCAGGGCAGGGCAAGCAATATTTATTTATTTATTTTATTCATTCAAAAATTTGCTAACAGTCAATGACCAAACACAAATGTGATACAATTTTATTAATAAAATCGCAATTACAATTACAATTTGAACTTAGAATGAAATATACATTAATTTATTAATAAACACAAAATTAAAGTAAATTATTATTACTTTATGACATAATAATCCATACTAATATTATAAATGTGAAAGTGTATTTGTTTGTTTGTTTGTTTGTCCGTCTTTCACGTCGCAACGAAGCTGTTATATGGTATTGTTTTTGTGTGTGGAGATAGTGAGGAGGGTGGAGAGTAACGTAGGCTACTTTTTACCGCGGTAAAACATCCCCATGGGAAGATCAATATTTTGTTAGTTACTAGATATTTAGTTCCGGATGTTGTTAATAGATGGCGTTAGTAAAATTCATTTGCAAGTATTTTAAGTAGAAAAGTAGAATTTGTAAAAAATCGATCTCTACCGCGGGCGAAGCTGCGGGCAAAAGCTAGTAATATATAAAGTCTAATTATGCAATACTGCTGCTGCTGGTCATAGCTTCCACGCATCGGCTAGCCGTTGTTTTTAAACTAACAAGTGAACATGTGAACAGTACGCAACCCAGATCTAGATTAAGTACAACTTAATACATATTAGGAAAAGTCTAAACTATGATAGTACAGCATCTTAATCCTGTGTTATATGATCAATTCTTCTATGTTAATCATTAAATTACTAGGTTATCGTAGCTTATGTTAAAATAAGATTCTTATAAATCGACGGTCCCTACGTAAATATAAAGTAATATGCCAAAAACCCAGGTTTACAGGAGAGTAAATCAATGTTCAAACCGCTCTAGAAATAATTCCATGTATAATTATAATTTTTTTTCCATAATGTTTTACTAGCTTTAGCAAGTTCTCAGTAGTATTTATACATATCTTTTTTCTTATATTTGTCAAAAAAACTGCAATAATGCAATACTTAAATAAATACAATAAAAAAATTATTGACTTGTGTTTATATACGTAAGGACCGTCGAAATATTCCCAAAATCATGCCAAGGTTAAAATATTAAAGAAAGTGTAACTTCAAGGCAATTATACGGAAAAAGGGATTTAGTGATTGATGAGAGTTTACATAATAGGGATTGTTCCGTTTCCTATTTAATTTCCTGTTCGGATATTTAGCTGTCATTTTGTTATAAATTTAACGAATCTGAATACAAAATGATTTCATAAATCGATATCGAGTCGTCACGTAAAACGTTTTACTTCAACGTTTTAGTTACGAGTTCCATAATATTATACCTAATGTTTGTTTTATGGTCATCAGGAATGGATGGAAGATGGATAGCAGAAATAAAACCTCTACTTAAATGGAGTTAGGATTCATCATTCAAATGTAGTCTACCCCAGCTCAGAGTCACTAACGGATAGTTAAATCGCTCCTTAGTACAGAGTTTGTATGGTGATTATTTACTAAGGAGCGATTTGTTTGAGTAAATAATCCCAATTCATCCCAAAGACATGTATGAATCATGCGTTCGACCGATTGATTGACCTCTATGTCGGCTAACTTCTATGGTCGAAAGTTTGTGAGTGAGTATTGGCAAAATTTTTAAATGAAATCATCTTATCATTTTAGTCACTTTAAAATGTTACTTAACACTGCACTCTTTTATAAACACTAAGCAATTATGGGAATCCTCAATGATAAGTTAACTGTAGAGGTACTGGGTATTCGAAAATTAGTTAAATGCTTGAAAATAAATAAATGAAATCAATAATAATATTAATAATATCAAGCAGAATGTACATTGTACGCGTTTTATATTAAATTATGTCAAAAGAGTGTACTGCGTTTGCTGAACCTATCTTTTAGGTACCATTCTATAGTCGCAGGTCCACAGAAGAAATAGTGTATTTTTGCATGTTTAAACTACTGATACCACTGGTAACTTTTATATCTTATATTATTAAGCATTTTCTCTATTCAATGAACATTCCTTTCTAATTTTATTTTTCTGTACTCAATTCACATGTGTGTGTAGAATTATACTACCCGCAATATACTACGGTCTACGATCCCTTTATAACGAAGAGAAGACTTGTGTCCCTCAGCGGTCATATAATTCAATTTTATATGTTGGTATAAATTGTAACAATAAGACAGTAGATACTATCTGTCTCTATTTACACAGAATAAAAAAAAAGATAAAAGAAGTCTCAGTATTGACCGAGATGGACAAATTTGAGTAAACTCACAATTTCATTTGCTAATTGTCTCTTTACGCATTGTTCACGAAAACCTAATCAACTTGCTGAAAATCACAATAGGCTCACTTTCAATATCTCTTAATTAAAATCAAACGTCTCTTTGTTCCGAGACCGTTCGCAATGAATTGAAAACAGAATCAAAAATAACACATTTGTGTATAAAAAGTCCAATTGTTTTATGGTTCAGGTGCGGTTGAAATAATATGATTGATAACACCATTGTTTTAGATAATAATTATTTACTTGAACAATTTTAACCAGGAAATTGGCTTTAAAGGTATTCATAATGTATTCATGTCTGAACTGTTGTGTGTAAATTCCACAGAGTACTGCGGTAAATGTCTAGTTTATCCTTTGATTTTATATTTTGAAAGAATTTTTGAGATCTTGCAGCCATCAATATTGGTGGAATATAAATTTCGTAAAATAAATAGCTTACATAGTTGAATAATAACATCTTTTAAAATAATTACAATGTTTGTAACAAACATTTTAATGTTATTTTAATTTTCATCTAAATTAAGTAGGTAGTTAAATAAAATAAATTTTAAAGGAAAATTCCAATGTGGAATGATTGACTCATTAAATGATTGGCATTACATAATATGATCTCTGTTAAATATTAAGAATGAATTAATGAGCAACGCAAATAAAGGTATTCTACGAAACTGAGTGTTTCACAGTCACTTAAAACCTTGCCAATCTTACGAACCTAAAATAACAATTTTCGGATTGTACAAGAGTAACATGAGCCGTCCATGTAGCTCGGCCGAAACATGGGTAAAATATACAGTCCCTGCTGGTACACGACCGTTATCCAACTGTATTCCAAGTACATACCTACACGTATCGTACTACCTATACATGTATTCCTTATTAAAATATTACATACTGTTATATATTGCATACTGTTATATATTGCATAAAATATTTTTATATTAGTTTGATGTTAATAATACTCGTAGTTTGATAGGTTTTTAAGGCTTGTAGCTGCTGGGTTATTTCATTTCTATATGGTTCTTTCGTCCTTAAAATGTTAATTTAATTAAGCACTGTTCATCCAATTAGACAATTTTGCTCACATACGTTTATAAATACAATTTACAATATATGGCCGAAATTAAAAAATAACGATTTATCGTAGCTGTTTTTAATACCTCAAATTATGTTGGTTTATTTTCGTCTATGTTTTTTATCACAAAATACTTTCATATTGTGGCAGATACAAATGACTCGACTCATAAAAACAAGTGTTTAGAACGACAAACATGCGACGAATTTTACAACTAATAACTTCTTACATTCAACACAGGAGTTTTTATTCACAAATTCATGAAATGCAACAAAACAGGGGCATGTTAAAACTCCACATTCTGAAAAAAGTTGTAATAAAACAATTTTGCACGATGAATGTAATGTGATGAAAAATAAAAGGAAGGAATTTAAAACGGGCCACATTTGTGAAATACTCCAATTTAAACACGCAAACAAAAATAAAAATGGCCGTCAAGTGTAAGGGTTTCTCGCACCGGAATATTTATAACATTCGTAGGGGAATTGTGTTGGAACTAAATTTAATGATTCAGACGTTGTACCTTAGTTGCCAAAATATATTATTATGTATTTTCTGGAAATTATAAACGTTATTCATTTCGTTTATTTACTTTATCACCATCACCAAAACTAAACCCCTGGGTCAAAAGTGATAAATAAAGAAACGACGTAAATCTATTTTTTAAATATAATTATAGATATTATGTTCTCTTTTAGTTTAACCTTTTTTACATATTTTGTGCATTTTTCAGGATAATTATGAATATTTAGATTTTTTTCTGACACTATGAAAATTGTACAGTTGAGTACGAACAAATAATTGTTTTGTGAAACATAAAGATAATCCTTAATATTTAATGTGTTATATTTATTTTCATAGTCCGAGGACTGCCGTTGTGAAAGTCGCTATTTCGCTATGTCACACTATGGCATAATTTTTTTTAGTATTTTGTCTATACATTCAAAGCACAAATAGGGGGTTATCTATGATTCGAATTAATTGGATTCCAAGATACAAATCTGACTGACCTCGACTAGATAATGTTATGGATGAATTACCAATACCTTTAAAAGGGATATCGAAACCGTGGAGTTGTCATTTTACGTAAGACATTTTTTGACGACTAATCAACACTCTACGTGCTCTTTTCTTAAACACAGGTACGTAAATATTATGATCTCCAGCACAAAGTACCGCTTCAAGCTGCATTACATTAATAAACTTATGAAACCGCTTATGTGAACTATAAAGCAGTTGTCTTATTCATAGCACTTGCCCGAAGCAGTTCTGAAATACAAGTACTGTGGGAAGAAATTAGAGATAGTTAATTTAATGCTCAGTTTTATTACGTAGTTAATTATCGCTCGCATAAATAGCGCATCATAATAATATATAGCTGTAAAATAGTTTGGCGGATAATTCACGTTCGTAGTTCAAGTATTTCTCGTTAATTACATAAGCTACCCTAGCTAGCCGTGACACTTTTCCTTAATGAAATATGCTTCTGCCGTAATTTTTTTCACATGTCCAACATCATTTTATGGGGGGGATATATCTCTAACCAAAATTAGTATTTTAAAGTCGAATATTTCGCAAATGGGCCGCTAAATCCATAAATGGTCTTTGCAGACCCCTAATATTTTCAACGATACCCTACACTATAGGGTAAAAGAGAAAATAATCCTTCCCACTGTACGTGTAAGGATACCTCCCCAGTTTTTTATTATACATATAAAACTGTTTCTTTGCAATAAGTTAGAAGATTATATTTTTTTTGATAGAATAAGATAAACTGTATTTTTATTTTAAATACAGAAATCATGATCAAATAAATTAAAATCATTTACACAATGGAACAAAATATGACTATTAATGGTTTTATACACCGTGTTCCTGACGTTGTGCACAAACTTCGGCCTGATATTCAGCCCATTAAATTGGTCATCTTTCGTTATGGATTCATTATTGAAATTTTTATTTTTTTTTTAGTTTTTGTATCTTATTTTTTAAATTTATTTTTGAAATTTTATTTTTTAAATTGTCGTTAAATAGCGAGAGGTGTAAATGTAAGAAAGATTTTTTTATTATTTCGATCGTGGCTTCTTCGAGACGAGAAGCTCTCCGTCAAAATGGGCCTTTATTGATAAGTCAAGCCAATAATGACATGACATTTAAAATGAAACAATAGTTTGAATGATTATCACCGTACTGACCGGCAACATAGCACAAATAAAGACTCTTTTACAATGTACACCCATATTAAATGGAATTACCAATAACTTAAAAACTAAGCTTTATAATGCACTAGTACCTGTATAAGATATGTTTAGTAAATGCTATAGTTTAAGTACTTAATGCTATAGTATAAAGTTTGTGCACAACCTCAAAAAAACCCTGTATATTGTACCTTTTGCATTCATCATGTGTTATGTACACAGGAAACAATATGTAATTTAGGGAATCAGAGCCCTCTTTACTAAAATGGACTAACAGAAATATTCTGAAATAGCTCGAGTTTGACAGGGGCAAACAGTTCGTTAGGGAAGATTTGCTTTGAGTAAACACAATCTTCTGCTCGATTTGCAATTCATATACCAAAATTAAGTCAAAACTCCAAAAATTCTACCTTTCAGAGTTTTATTTAGTGCAATTTTTGGTTGACGTTTAAGGTTTGCTCCCTTTTATTGTAATTTTATAAAACTTCCCTATTTTTTAACATATTGTACTTTGATATTTGATAAAGCGTTCCGCAGTATTTGTGGGAAAAGGACTCGTTCTTTCATACAGAAGTTCATTCATAAACCCATTACCGTGTTAATGAGGATAATTTGTTCATCAATACAATTTTATAGAACTTTCGAACCGTTATTTACCAGAATCTTCCCAAAAATACTTTCGGAAAAATAAAATTACACAAATTATAATGTATGCCAGACAATTTTTACATGGATATCAACAATACGAAAGGCATCACCAATGCGTTGCCGGACAAGAAAGAAGAGATGATTTACCAGAATCGTCCCAAAAATACTTTCTGAAAAATTTAATTACACAAGTTATCATCATTATCCCATTTCCCAATTTTATTTGGGGTCGGCGCAATGTTTTCTTCTTTCATACTTCCCTATCAGCCGTTACCTTTACACTAACTCTCTTCTTCATATCTCATTTTTCATATCATCCAATCCATACATCTTTTCTTTGGTCGTCCTCGTTTGCTTCGTCTATCTATCACTCTTCTCGTCACATGCGTTTCCTTTCGCCTCATCGCATGCCCATACCACGACATTCGGTTCCCTTTAAACTTTTCTGTCATTTTTGCCACTTTCAAACTTCCTCTAATATCCTTACTTTATCCATTCTCGTCACTCCACACATCCACCTCGACATTCTCATCTCTATGACATGCAATCGTCTTTCATCCGCCTTCTTTGTAGCCCAACATCTTGATCCATACTTTACGACAGGACTTATGACGGATTTATAGATTTTACTCATTAATTTAAATAAATGAATAATAAATAATTAAATAAACGCTTACATAGTCATAACCCCGCAGTAGGTTATTTACCTGTGTCGCGGGTGGCATGGATGACACATATAACACATCACAATAACACCCATGTCCTGGGTACAAATATTTATCTGTCACATAAATATCTGCCCTGGCCGGGAATCGAACCCGGGATCCCTCGCTTCGCAGGCAAGTTCACTAACAACAAGGCTACAGGGTTAATGAATGTCGGAATATTTTTACACAGTTTGAAAGAATTTAATTTATTCAAATATCACGCGATCTTGTATAAAAATAATCTCTGTAACGTAAATCATAAATAACGTTTACAATTATTTTTGACCTATTTTCTAGGCTATTTTGGCATTATTATTAATTCAAACGGTGGGGAATATGTTAGTGAAACAACATTCTTGAGATTCAATTATTCATGTGCCTCACTTGGTTAGTCAATTTGATTAATATTCTCTATTGTAACTTAAATATGATTAATTGTTAAAACGTGATTTAGTTTCACATCAAATTACATTTTGAAGAATTACGCTTAGTTCAAACATAAAATTAGGGGTTATTGTTATATATTCGCTCGCTGATGTATATATAATATGGAGACACCATCCAAATCTCTATCATCATTCTGTTGTCCATCTTTACTATGGGCGGATATGGATATTCGGGCTTGTCGAGTAAAGCAACATGTAACTAATAAAGTTTCATGACATGTTGCAAAATTCGCAATGGTACTTTTAATTATATCTTATCTAAGACACTCCACCAAATACGTAGCAGGTTGCTATTATGCCCATCAAGCACTGTTCTGCCCGGTCAACAATGGCCCTTCACGCTTGCCTCTGGTATTATTATCTCTTTCTGTTTGTTAACCGTATATTAAGTACATAAAATATGAAGATGTTATTGTCTTAGTATAAAATTTACGAATGTATAAGAATAGAAATAATTCAAATTTTTCGGAATTTTTTAAAATAAATTTTTCCCCATAGTGTTATATTCTCTATGTGAACACTAGTACATAATAAGAAAAAGGTAAGACGTAATAATAATCATGCTATTTAATTAAACCTACATCATATTAAAATGTAATAGTTTAACAAACGAGGAATCAAATAACACATCACATACACATTAAAGTATTCAGAGCGCGGTCGGATAATTTGAAATAATTATAGCTTTCCGTAATTTATTACGCGCTTATTGAGTTGAGCTAGCGTAACTGTCACAGCGCATAATATTAATTCTGCTTTATGCTGGTTATATGCACTAATTTACTCACTAATCCCTGTTTATAATAATTGTTTATTCAACAATACACAGCGCTTTTAATAAGTTGACGTTATCGTATATTACAAAAGAAGAAAATAAGTTTTGTATTGATTTATTGCTTTTATAAAAACAATTGCTTACATTTTTACCTTATTATTTTTAAATAAAATATTATGTATTCTATTGGATCCGCAGGTTTTACAAAGCAAACTATCACAGCTCTGTTACCTTAAGTAGTTTATGAGTAGGTAATAGTCGATAAACTTACTAATTCGGAACCCTACACTGCGAATGGCCTGACACGCACTTGCTCGGTTTTAATTTTATGTAAAATTGCCGAAAAATGAGTAGAATAGAAACCTAATGGTAACTATCTCCATCGCTCATGGATATCATTAACGTGCGCTGAGGGCCAAGAAAGAAGAGAATAGAATGAAAGAACTGACTCTCAAGCTCCCAGCCAGAACACGACAAACTGCGGCTGACTCAAGCAAGTTTGCTTACTTTTAAGCAGTAAATTAACGAGGCCACGAGGTTTACATTGTGAGATGAGATGAGTCAATAGGTGTTGAGTGTGGGATACTTACGGTTTAACGATGCGTCACATAAATAATTAGGTAACATAAATTAATTATTGAGTAGATTAAGACTTAACATGCGGAATAAAAGGTTATTTTGTTCATTTGCTATTCTGAATATTAATAATACGCCTGAGAGAATTAGACCCTTATAATCCTAGCGTTCAGTCTCAACCTCTCCGGGTATGATTGACGTTTTGCTGGACAAATCTTTCGAGGGTTTTAGGACCCCAAAACGGATTATCCGAATCATATTTATATAGTTAAATAAAGAAACTGTACCATTACAGCTTAATACACCTTTTAAACGTACTTTTTTTGTTTACAATATTTTTATTTATTGGGACAGCGCGAGTGTATTGTACATATTGTAATTGATAAGTCTTATTTTAGTCCATTCTATTGTTATATTTCAGTCAGGATTTTATTACTTTCAATTATTTATTTAACAAATTAATTAATGAAACGTCAACACTAAAATGTCAAGGTAATGTTTATGCTACGAGAAGTAGAACGCAGTTGAGGCGAAACGAGCGTATTTTTTGAGCTATTAGTCCCGTAGGTAAAACTCTATTAAGTCATCTTTCAAACAAAAAAAAACTGGATTAAAATCGGTTTATCATTTTGGGAGCTACGAAGCCACAGACAGACATACACCTACATAACACCCCTCTTTTTCGTCGGGGGTAAATAAAGTTACCAAAAATTACCAACGTCTTCGCCATTGTTAAATTGACGTTACAATTGACAGGTCATTACTATTCGGCGGAGCAATTGAAACAGCGGCAGTGTCGGCAACTCGATCCTTGTTCCGAGTTATTTGCATCACAAAAACATGGCGTCGAGAGAACGTGAACCCATTAATCACGAACCACTCACTAACTTAGCTATCGATGATGCAGGGGCATACGCGAATTCAGAATCATTCAGAAATTCAAATGCTTTTCAAGTGTGATTGGTTCAAACTGAATATTGTATGTCACATTGAAATTATGCGGAATTTGTCGAAAGTGTCTTTATAGGAACATTATTAAAAGTGATATTTGATTATTATTTATTTACTTTTGTTAACGAAGGAAACTTTATGGTTCTTTTTATCATGAACTTAGTTCTCACAATTTATAATCATTTGAAATACATATTATCTGTACCCAAAAACATTGTCACTTATTAATAGGTGTTCCTAAAATTTCATGTTTCCCTATTTAATTAAAGGGATTGGTTTTTTGAGTTTTGTGAGTTTTTTTTTACTTAAAATAAGTAAATGTTTGACCACAATCCCACCTGATGGTAAGTGGAGTTGTGGTCCATGATGGTGAGATTTTTTTGAAGTCATCCACGTCATAGGTGGGCGGGAACGCAGACGTAGGTAAGCTATTCCAATGCTTAGCGGTGCGCATAATGAATGACGATGCAAACCGTGTCGTCCGCACTGGCGGGATATTTACGACGTAAGTATGGATACGCGCCGTGCGTCGTGTCGTTCGATGGAGAAACAGGGAAGGGGGAATTAATTCAAATAATTCCTGCGCACACTCTCTAAAATTTGCTCTATAGAAAACCGAGAGGCTGGCTAATCTGCGCCTGTGCTTGTGAATTTGCGAATTGGTTTCAATCAGATCTGGGTCACCAATGAGCCTCTTCGCACGCCTCTCCATCGAATCCAAGGCAGAAAGGTGACATTTGGCTGCACCTGCCCAAATGTGACAACAGGACTCCACACACGGCTGAACCTGAGCTTTGTATAAGGTTAAAAGTTGCCTCGGTATGAAGTACCGCCGCACCTTCGCAAGGACGCCAAGTTTCCTTGCACCTACTTTAACTTTGGATTCGATGAACTGCCCAAAGTTGAGCTTGGAGGAATTTGAATTTGAAATTTGTACTCATAGTTTAAAAAAAAGTCTTACACACATCCCGATTTGTTTATGAAGTATTAGTTAAGAGAAATAATCTTAAGCGACAAAGATGTTTACGTTGGTTCAGCATCGTACATACATTGTTTAAATGCATAGTTGCATTGACAGGTTCTTCATTAGTACACAAAATGTGCAACTTACATTTAATTATGTCAAAGTAACTTCACTTTAATACTCAATACACGAGCACTGTTTTAAATTGTCAGCGCGGTACTTTGGAAGTTTTTTAAGTGGCGGAACAAGCCGCCGTTTTAATTGCGGCAAACGGAAAAGGGGAGAGATGAATGGAAGGAAGCGGCACCAGGCTTGCCAACCGCCCCGCATTATTAAAACTTGCTTCTTCCTCCACCGTTCCACTTAGTTACTCTGCGGGTAAAATGAATCGCACATCGCGAATATACTTGAAATAATTTTGTTCCAATTTCACGAATGTAAAGTAAACTTAAGTTTTTATTGCGCAACAGGTCAGTACGGTATGCATCATGCCGATTTTTTGCAATGATAAATTACGAAATCGTGAAATGTATAATGACGTTATGTTATTATAAAATTGTCACTTATGTCATTCCCATTAATATTTTGTAGTAGGTAATCCTGACGATTGTGACTGTAATTTTATTAATCAACCAAGTCAGAATGGATGACCGCTGGTGGCAAAACTTTATAAACAGAGTGCTTGCTCATGTTTTACTTATGATGTTGATTATTATAGTCAATTAGCAGACGTTAAATGATGAAAGATCAATAAAAGATGAAAAATTAATAAAATATCTTTTAGTAAGCTCTCATCTACCAATCAAGACTTTCAAATATTTATGATGTAAAAACATTAGGTCATCCTGTTACTATTGTCCAGGATATTTATGACGTAGAATGTCACAAAGGATCAGGTAAGTACATAAACGGTTTCATTTTACATCACTGCGACACGCAGAACCCCATAATGTATAGCAAAAACTAAAACACAAACTTACCGGAAAAACGAGCGAGCGAGTAAACTAATTGCGTCCTTGAGTCGAGCAGCGCTACCGTACGGGCCCTCGTAAACATTGTTTATGTAAGGTGCGAATAGACTGCGGCCGCGCGTTACCCTGGCCGTCTTACCTTCACAAAGCCCAGTCGTGCCTTATCTGCGGTACCGCAAGAGCCCCATAAGCCCGGGCTGTTACCTCAGAACACATTTCAGCATATTATGCGCCAACGTGACGTCGAACCTCGTCTTCACGTAATAAGAATATGTAGTCCTATGAATATTTTGCGGTAGCTCGACATCGTGCGATTAGAGATTACGAGCGCAGCTTCCGCGGCCCGCGCATCCCGATCCGATAACGTGCCGGGCGCTGAATGCAAAACTAAGTTTCTACTGCTGAGATCCACAATGGCACGCGTGTAAAGTTGGCAGGTATACTAACTTTGCGTTTTGAGGAACACCGCACGAGTCTGATAAATGCTTGGAAACTCCGTAATAATATTTGTTAATTTGCTCTTCCATTTCTTGAATTGAATTAAACATTGGATGCGTTCAATTTATTTCGAAGATATTGAACTGCGTCAGTAGCCTTTGTTTTAAATGTGTCAATTATTTTATGTTATTACAGCATTATTGAGGAAGAAGAATGTGTTTTTAAGAGGCGTCATCCATCCTTAGCTCAAGATCAGTTTTAGTACTAAGTAATCAATGCAGACCACCGAAGCCCAGCTCAATCATTCATTGCATGGTAACTTTTCACCTGTCTAAGTAGAGACAAACCTCCTTATATGTGAAATCAACCGTGATGTGATTTTTGATGTATTTCGGATGTCAGAGAACTAATGAACGAAAGGATACCCATGATTTCTTCTGGGGCCAGCAATGCGTCGAGAATGTTTCACGCCAAAATATTATAAATAATAGGCGGCGGTAATTACTAATCAAATGGCCTGGCTTGTCCTTTCTGGCTATTTAGAATTTCACTTTCAAACGGCTGTTTATAGTTAGTGTACCTATTTGAAAGGCTCGGATCATCTTAGTTTTGTGCTAATCCCCTCCTCTGGCCTTTATGTAAACCTTACAGTAATCGCAGAAGTACTCTATCTTTACCCAAACATTACCTCAAAGAATTTTTTTCTTCTATATCCTAATACATATATCCTATGTGATATCATTAGTTCATTTCACACGTTTTATCACGCTAAGATGGGCTAGATGGCCATTAAGATTAAATGAATGGATAGATGTGACATGTAATTACATTAAGCGTTGATTAATCCGCGATCGATTTATCTGCTAAAACGTCATTCGTCTATTATTGATGACGAATTGATATGCCTACAATGAACCCGTTTCAGTGACTGGTTGCAGTAGAAATAGTGCAGTGATACAACGTTCATAATTCCTACATAAAATACGACGTGTTTAGGATTGAGATATATTAGTTTCATTTGAAATTCATATTTTATTCTCACAGTAATAGTTTTGTTTTAATAGATTTGTAAAGATGAAAATGTCTCGAAAATTATCATAGTTACACAAAGGTTCAGATAATAAAATTATTAGATTTGTTAATAGTTGTTTTATTTCATTCACATATGTAATTAGATGTTAGATAACAGTTAGTAGTTGTTAGAGATTAGTTTTAATGAAATGTTAGAAACGCCATAAAAAGGAAGAAGTCTGCTTCTAATATGTATCGGAGTCAAAGTACCCATAGTTATAACTTATAAGATGTCAAAACTGGCTCTTTGGCACAGGTAAAAGTCAGTGATTGTAAACAATCTTATATTTAAGTATATTTGAGTAGAAACTCCAAGATTTGATATTAGCACGGAAGGTAAAAAAAGATGAAACAAATTTACGTTTCTTGAAATTTACCCTCGTCAAAAAGCCCATAATCTGATTTCAGTCAAGCAGCAGTTCAAAAGTCCTGGATGTAATAGATATTAATCACGCGAAACAGCGTCGATGAGACTGAAGGGATGAATCGGATTATAATTTGGTAAAAGGATTATCAATAATCAGGGTCTTATTAAAATAGCTAAATTAGAATTTTCAATATCAATTACAGATTGGGGATTAGGTACTTACACTATTAAAGGGTACAGTTTCAATTCATGCTCGATATGATTTACGATTTTTAGCTGGAGTTATGAGTGGGTTATTTTTAGCGATAAGCGGCACGAACTGGAATTTAATTATACTCGTACTGTACTGCTAAAACTACTGTTTTAGGTTTGTTCCATAATAAGATAGCGATTTTTATAATAGCGCCGTAGCAAACAGTTTAAATTATAATATACGGAGAAATTATAATTATTACTCAGCTAAATTACTATTGGAAGCGTAATGGTTTCAATTCCCAGGTAGATAGAAATTCAAAAAAAGCAAAGCAACAACCCATAATTGTCCCACTGCTGGGCTCGGGGTCTCCTCTCACAATGTGAGGGGTATTAGGCCATAGTCTACCACGCTGGCCAAGTGCGGATTGGTAGACTTCACACACCTTCGAGAACTTTATAGAGAACTCTCCGGTGTGCAGGTTTCCTCACGATGTTTTCCTTCACCGCGAAATTCAAATGATGAGTTAAATTTCTGCTCTCGATTCTGGGTTCCTGTGTTCTCTCTCGTCTATATAGTCGTCTATATCTCGTCGCCATAGACTGCCATAGGGCAGTCAAGATACGTGGAAACCTAACGTGAAGCGATGATATGACTAGCCTTCCTGGAAATCTGTGGGGTTACCATTGATCATAAAGATTCATGTTGATGTTAGTATTGGAATTGTGTAGTGTAGTATTAGACCTAGGCTGGCCAGACCACGACTCTGTGACTGAACTAAAAGGTAAAGATAACACACTTTCAAACTCACAACACATAGGTATTTAAAAATATACGCGTAAAAATTATCACACATTAATTATGCTGCGTCGTGTGGCTTATTTGCGTTAATTAATGCATTCATCTTGATGATTCCCCCGAGAAATTGTCGTTCTGTATACATTTCACACGCAAATTAAGTACTTTGAGTGTATAATTTTTATTTTTTAAAATTTACACATGGATTTTCTTAACAAGGCGTATTATTTCAAGTATAATTTTTTTTGATGAATTGCGAATTTTGTACTTTATCACGGCTGGTTATTGGGAACCTAGTCAATGCAGTAGGCACGGATGAAATTACGTGTCAGTATCAAATTATCCATTCAGATATAGGCCTGCTTCTGTACTCAGGCCTCTGTGGCCTATTGTTAGAGTAGCCGGTGATGTGACCAAGACGTCCTGGTGAGGAGTCACTCTAAATTTTTTGTCAGTCACATCCATCTGAGTGTTTTCCATTATTAGCTGTTTTTTTTTTCTTTTTTTATTCTTGTTTTCATTATTCTCTCCTAATATTTTATACTTTAATTTGAGATGACAAACAAGCAAAAGGGCCTCTGGTACTGGCTTCTGCCCCCATGAACCAAAGCATTGCCGACCAAGAAGGAAACAGAAATCAGGAAGTACTTTTAAGGTTGATTCAAGAAGGATGATCGTAGCTAGTCTTATGGTTAAAACCCTTACAAAAGGGCATGAGATAATGATAAAACTGATAATGCAGGGTAGAGCAACCTTCAGTGGCTGGTGCCATATCCTCGTCCGATGTACAACACAGTTCTCTAGGACAATTTAGTTTGGATTCAAGGATTCAAGGATCAAGTGAGTCAATAGGTCCGTCGGAATATTTCACACAGAATGTTCTTTATGAAAGCAAAAAGTAGCACAATCTCTCTTATGAACTGAGTGAGTATTGGTCTAATGGCACCAATTTATCATGATATTCATATTTATATTCATTGTACGATAGAAATACGTCTTCAATTATGGAATCGAACACTGCGTAGCATACAAATTGTAGTTATCTTTTCTCACTAATATACAAAGAATACGCTAACGTGCATGTAGATGTGTCAGCGTTAGTTTCACGTATGTAGTAAGCCACACATAGATTTAATACCAGCGGGGCTCCTAATGGCTCATTTTGGTACACTACATTAGGTATTCGCTTTATGCGAAACGATAACGACCCTACTATCTGATGTGGCGGTAAAATGTACCATCTACGTTGAAACCAGCCGCTTCCAGTCCTTTAACTGATATTAATTTTTCTTGTTTTATAAGTAATTTTCTTCATGAAGTTTATAACCAAAGTACTCTTACCATGGTGTATTTAATAGGTTTTTAAGTGGGTTGTGAAACGCTTATAGCTTGACGGTTTCTGTGGATGTATTAATCGATCATATTAAGCAACTTCAATCACGGTAGACAGATGGATGGGTGACATCTGATCTAAAATCTTCTTAGGAAAGTTTGTGCTTCAAAGAGCACAATAAGCTGGCTGGTTAAAACATTTGAAAGCGGTATTTAAAAGACGATCTTAGTTGTAAAAAACTCACAATGGTTCTTAATTAAGTGATGTATTTAAAGCTTCTTCGATCACATAAAAAGTCTAACAAGTACCTCGACTTTTGGCTTAAAGCTAAGTGTATTACTCTTCCTTGATATTAGATTGATTCACCAGGTGACACAATACCGACTAGATATATTATTTAGTGACTCATAAAATGGCCCAGAATCCATTCAGACGAGATCAAAAACATAAATCACTTGAGTGCGAATATAAATCTGTGCATGAAACATTGCTATCCTTACTGAAATGGGCTTAGAAATGTAGCAAAAATCTGCACATTATTTTGAATTAAATAATGATATTTTTTTTTAGTATTGTGAATAAAAAGTGACAATTTATTCAGTATGGTATTAGTGATATCTTCATGAATAAATCTGAATTTTAATATTATATCTTTGGTATGATACGATCGAATATAAAAATCATAAAAACATTTTAAAGCTTTAAAAACATCGGTCTGAAAAATCAGTAAATGAGGGATTACGTCATGATACTACGAGGTGATAACCGATGTTGCATAAGACTGCGGTCTTGTTCTGCCATACTCTGCAATACCAATAATACCTAAGGGCATCATGTGAACTAAAGAACTATATTTTTGATGTCAATAATTATTTATTCCACACATTACTCATTTATATCTGAAGCGCCGTAAAATAAAATATTTTTCGTAATTGTTTTCATTTATAAAAGACAATAATATTAAACGGTTTTATTTAGCTTGACTGGTTTGTTTCGGTCAAATCTTGCTAGCCTAATTAGAACTACATCCTCTTGTCGTAAGGAGTTGAAATTTTGCATACTACTGGAGTTGTGATGACAATACATTTTTGTAATAAGCATCCAAAGTATGATGATAATATACCTAATAACTTAATACAAACATGCCAAATTTTAATTATAATACTTAAATATAAAAGACAATCAAATACCAAACTTTTTAGCGTCAAACTTTAGCTTCTTTTTAAAATTTATTTCAAACACTTATATACATCTTCGACAGTTTTTAGTTTTACTTATTACTTATATCCTACATTATACTTGAATTCTTTATAATCCGCTGTATAATTTATTCAGCCACTTTCATTAACTCGGCATAGAAGTTTAGGTGGCAAGTAACATTGTGTATGTAATGTTCCTACATTTAGATTCTTGTGACAAATATATGTCGTTTTCATAAGAAATTTACCCTTGTCGCGGGCACCAGACCCTTGTGAGTTATAACATCGGATAGACTTCATGCCTAGATTAACTGCATGTTATAAACGTAAAATACGTCAAACCTTTGTTTATTAACCAACTTCAAAATAAATGATGTTTTAAAAATATTCTGTCTATTTACTTGTTTTAACTTTAATTAAGTACACCAATAGTAATACCTAACTGGATAATTTTACAAAAAACATGTGATCATAGATGATTATATTAAACAACATGTAGGTACCTAATACAATGATAGTACTATATTAGTATAATTTTCTTTTCAGACGGGACCACATCTATATATTTTAACTCTACTGCCAAGCTAATTGCTTCAAAAGAGCTTTGTGCTTTAATTTGAAGGTTGTTAGTGAGTTTACTAATTAGACAGGTCTAACTTCCAGTAGGACAAGGATTTTATGTGCGTCTGTTATTGACATCCATTCCAGACACATTTCCTCTGGCAATTTACTAGATATAGTGCATGCCTATTTCTAATTTCCTTGTACAAAAATGAAAAGTAGTTTGCCTTATATTTAATTATTTATTATTTATTTCAGCTATCTTCAACGTGCAAAACAGTTTACCTAAACCTGATGCGTAATTTAAACAATATTAAGTACACTTCATACACATATGTACTAACCCATTGAACACCTACCTCAACTTTTCACCATCTCCAAGGATTGACTGGTAGAGAATGCCATTAGGAATTAAGTCCGCCCATTGTTTAACCTAGCTTTAGGTTTTTCAATAAAGAGTAAAATAAATGAATAAATTTAACAAAAATACCGTTACATACCAGTAACAAAATTATGAACGTCCTTTCTAAGTCCAACATTAGGGCTTCAAATAATTCCTTAAGCGTTGATAACGAATTATGAATTACTTCAGGACTAAAAAGCCATGTTCTCAAATCAGTAGGTAGTCCTATACCTATTATTCCTGGGCCACCAAGCCCACCTGTAAGTAAATACGAAATAGTAAGTATATTAAGGTCAATCTCTGCCGCTGTGAATATTAATAATCCTTTTGCGAGAGTATTAGACCCTTATAATCCAACCCTTAGTCTCATGTCTGCACAGGTTCGTGTGATTGACATTTCACTGGATGATTATTTTCGGGGACTTTGGATGGGTTCTTTAGAGAAAAGTCAAATTTTACGCACTGACTTTTCGAATCAGATTAAAATGCCTTCAAGAATGGAAGAGAGATTTTTTTTGTATCAAATGTTACATCTATTCCAAATAACCTATTTATCTACCTTTATATACCAATACCATGGAATACACCTTCTGCCACATAATTATGCATATCCTGTCATATTTATATCACAGAAGCAATTAGAATTGATGTCGTACAAGACATTGCATAGGTGTATTTATATAGCAGTTTCTCCACTTTAGTCTTTTAGAGGATGAATTTTCAAAAAAACCTGTTGGTAAAACGTTTTTTATTCATGCAACAGATTAAAAGTAATTACATTCATGTCTTTATCTAAATCTTTATCTGACGTATTATCGAAAATCCCACGTACCTACACCGGTTCATTTTGCTTTAAGTGAAAATTTCGCGTTATTATGTATTATAGTGCGGTTTTAGTGAGATTTAAATGAATTAACAGGATGTACAAGTACATACAATGTGATTTTAAGATATTTTTCTTATTGTGTTGTACCTGCTCGCTAAGTTTGCTTCATCATCATCATCATCAGCTTGTTAATGTTCCACTATTGGGCAAAAGCTTCCAAACAGCTTACTACAAATTACGGCAAGAGGGATTTGAGACATACCTACCAACTTCACCACGCTGGCCTAAGGCGTGTTGCTGGAGAATAATTATTAAGTTGCTTAATAATTATTAAATTTTCAATAAGTAGGTATACCTTGTGTACTACGAACCACAAGTATTCGGATTTAGAATAAAGCAATAATATTCACAGTAAGTAGGCACACAACCGTTGAAACACGACGATTACTACATAGACTGTATATAACTGAATGTGTATGTAACTGAACTACATAGACTGTCAAGCAAGGCGCCATTTGTCGTCTTTTGTGCACTACTTTATTAACATATCAAACCTATTCTTTTTTTCTATAAGTTAATTCTCATATTATTACATTTGATTGTTATTAAAGTTAAGAAAAAACGATCAAAAACAATATTTTATGATTGATCCACTTGCGATAATCTACACCGATATGCCTACAATCGAATTGGTTTGTGAATCTGTTCGTTTGCTATATTTATAATATAAAAAGATAGTGAAGTTTCAGTGCGCGTGATTAATGGTCCCGCGTTCCCTCGACACCATGTTTTTGTGATGCAAATAACTAAAGTCGGAACAAGGATCGAGTGGGAGGGCTGCCGCAGTTTCGATTGCTTCCGCGTCGAATACTGATGAACCGTTTCAGTTAGAGGTATTAACTTTGTTGCTATTACATCCAGAACAGTTGACACTCGTAATACGCTGTTAGTCGGTTTAAGTGAATTTGCTCAACATGCAAATTCGTTCATTTGACTGCAGGAATTGTTAAAACGTTCTTGTGTTTTGTTACATTTCATAGCAAACTGAAATAATTTGATAGTTTCAAGCTTTGTATTGGTGACCACTGACCGTTCATACTATTGTAAAATTATAAAATTGGACAAGAGAAGTAGATACACTACAATAGAAAAGGCTTGCATAAATATTGAATTACGATTTACATTACAGGTACAGTAATGCTAAATGTAATTTATTTATATTTTATCAAATGTCAAACACGGATGATTCCTCTTGCTATAGACACTTTAAAATTTTAGTGATTTGTTCTTGTTTAAACGAGTATAACAGTATGTATTGACTAGGCTCTTTCCCTACCAGTAGATACTAATAAAGACATTTATAGGTGAATCGAGCGTTTATTTAAGTGCTTGAATAAGCAATGTAAGTTTACTAACTTCCTATATTAAAAGTTACTTATTATTGTTATTTCTTACGTCTTCTTAACATTCAGTTATGTTTTTGTGCAAAAACTGGCACTCGTGGGTGTTTTAATTCACGGAAGCTTGCTCCCGCCCGCGACAACTGTGAATTTTTTATTAAATAGCGTATGTTTTTTAAAAATGATCTGTGTATGCATAGCGTGGATATTTAATAATGCAAAATTAAATACCTAAATAAAAATAATACCGTCACATCCTCATACTTACAATGAAAATTCTAATATCGGAATCGAATCTGAGATCTCGCGCTTTGAAGGCTGGGTCACTACTATTTAGGACTGGATTGTCATGCTCGATTGAATCAGCGTTTAAATTTCCGTTTATTTTCTGGTTTAATTAGATACTAAAATTAATATATTAGGTATCAGGAGACACAATAGTGTCTAGGGCAAGTACACACACACTCCAAAAAATGTCACTTGACGCTATAGTCTCTTTTCCCGAAACCTAGTGTGACGTCACGAAACAAGCCGTCACGAAATTTTTAACTCCATATTTTTAATTATTAGCGAAACTTCAACACTTTGTAAATTAACATAACAAAATGATTATTGATTGTTTGCATAAAACACTAAAAATTATTTCGATCTTTCAATTATTTAATACTTTACAACAATAAAAAATTTGGCCCGGTCCCTTTTTGGAATCTGAACAGCCTAAATTACTAATTTCGGGTGAATTTTTCCTAGAAGGTTGGTATTGAAATTTCTTTTTTTTTCTTCGTACATGGCATTGGCGTATTAATTATTTCGATATTAATGGCTGTGACCACAGACACATGCTTAGTAAGTAGATAGCGTATACAGACTATACATTGAGTGCTTGCTTCAAGGATATAATAGTCTAACTGGATCACAATCTTCGAAGATACCTGAAGATGGATGACGACACAATTGACCATTTTTCTATTGTGTTCATGTTATCTATAGTCCCAGGATATATTATTCGATGGTTTTCAAATATTTTTATAATTGCAGAGCACTTAAAAAATAGATGTAGGTAGGTACCTTAATAAATAATATTGTTTCATTTTATTATTACCTTACACACAAAATATAATCATATTAATATAAAAACATCAGTTTTCATGATAAAGATAATTTTGAAGAAATTATTAAAAATACTAGCTGACCGGTCAAACGTTGAAATGCCTCATTAATTATATCTAGATATAGGGACACCCTAATCACAACCCTTGAGTTAATACATATTTTAACACATTTATAACTTTGAATTTCATCCCTTACTTTCACCCTTAATGGGATTATTGTCCAAATAAACTTGTCACAATACTTTTGTTTTTACAGGTCTGATAAATGATCAATTAAATTATCGACAGCCGAGTGTAGAAAATAATTAAAGTACTAATATCGCTATTAAAAAATAGGGGTTAGTGGTAGAAGGGTGAAAATTAAGAATTGAATGTATTTTTAATGCCGAATTATAAGTAAATTGAAATAAAAAAGTTGTCCAGAAAATAAAAAAGAATTTGGTGTGGAGAAATTCACTGGTATGAAAGGTATGAGAAATAGTTTATGTCCTACTAGCTTTTGCCCGCAGCTTCGCCCGCGGTAGACATCGATTCTTTACAAATCCTACTTACTTTTACTTAGTTAGATTTTGTTGCATATGACTTAAGTAAACATGTATCATTTGATAGCGTGATTCAGAACTAGCAAATGAATCTTACTAACGCCATCTATTAACAATATCTGGAACTAAATATCTAGCAACCAACAAAATATCGATCTTCCTATGGGGACGTTTTACCGCGGTAAAAAGTAGCCTACGTTACTCTCCACCCTCCTCACTATCTCCACACACAAAAACCATGCCATTTATCAGCTTCGTTGCGACGTGAAAGACGAACAAACAAACAAACACACTTTCACATTTATAATAATAAATAAGTAGGTATATAAATAATAAATATGGATTCTCAGACCTACTGAATATACACAAAATTTCATAAGAATCGGTCAAACCGTTTCGGAGGAGTTTTGTTACTACCACTGACATATTATACATATATATAAATCAATTGCTGTTCGTTTGTCTCACTAAAACTCAAGAATAGCTGGACTGATTTGGCTAATTTTGATCTATCTGAATCTGATCTGAAGTATTTGTGGAACTTCAGGGAACGTTTAAATTAAACGGTGAAAAACATAAATAATAAGTAACGGAAAATACTAAGAATCTGTATATGTAAAAAACAATTGGCTATTTGACAATTTTTAGAAAAATATTTTAAAATTTTCGTAGTTTTATTTTATACCTCTTACAATATTTATTTTTCTCATAAAAGTGTTATTTAGTAGGAAAAAAATAACTTTTAATCCATTAATTTTAAATTCGCGCGAAAATAGTCCGCCATCTGTCACTTGCTGGCTGTGACGTCATATTTCAATTAACAAAAGTTTACGCTCTAACTCTGAAGATATTTTAAGTGAAAAACTTACACCTTTTTCACTGGAATTGTAAAAATGACAAGCTACAAGACGTGTGCAGTGCCTATGTGTAGAAGTACTACAATTAAACCTGACAAATTGTTTATCTTTATACCTACACGTTTCTAAATGCCCTCAACGTCGAAAGCAGTGGTTACAATAAGCACGTCAAGACCCAGAGTTAACATCTGTTATATCAGCAATATTCTTTTGTGAGGACCACTTTGATGTAAGTATTTAGAAGAACCCAACTTAGCCTCTGATTTACTAAAAAAACAAATTAAACCTAACCTAATATTGTTCATAAACATAACCTATAGGTAATTTAAAATCATTAGTAATATGGTGTCGTTAAGGGGGCGTTGAGGAAAAATTTAGAAAAAAATCCCCCTGTGACCATTTAGCAAGACTGACCAATTTTACTTTATTAATTTCAGTACTTACAAGGAGGTTTTTGCATTCTGAAACTCGGTAGAGCAAAAGTCAGGGTTACACGCAAAGAAATTTGCGACCATAAATGAATCAACTTGAGGCAAATTCGCACTGTCAGCTTTTGTATAGCCTGACTCCATTTTACAAAACCTCTCAAAAGCAGAAATCAAAATATATCTTATTAATTTTCTCAGTAAATTGTACAGTGCACACGATATAGTTAGTAGTACACGACGGTTTATTTTTTGAATTGTGACGTCATAACATGCTCAATCATGGCCGCCCGCGTTTCGGTTCTCGTATCCACAGGTAAAAAAACTCAAATCTATTTTTCAAAAGTAAAAATATTTACAATTTATAAAATGCAAGAAACGTATTGTATAATTATTGTTAACCATTAAGCAACTATATTTAACACATTTCATATTTTACTGTGATAACTGTCAAATAGCCAATTGCTGTTCGTTTGTCTCTCTAAAACTCAGGAATGGCTGGACCAATTTGGCTAATTTTGATCTTGAAATATTTGTGGAACTTCAGGGAAGGTTTAAACTACCTCTCATAACGCACAGAAATTGGGATCGTGGTCAAGGATTAACATATTGTAAGAAAAAATTGATTTATATATAGATTAGATGTTCATTGAATTGTGACATCACGTCTTCAGACCCTTCGAAGTTCGAAGTCAGTAGTCCAGTTATACTATTATATCCATGTCGACGCCTCAGTAAGTAATGTTGGTAGCATTGGAAATATTGGAATTGGAGTTTAAAAATTTTGTTATTTTGTTTGTTTTATTTGTGATTTTATCAGTGATCTAGAAAAATTAGAGAACAGAAAATAAAAATACAAATACAAACGCCAACAGTTAAAAACAAGCATGACGGGCAGATCTACTAAATAGGTATAAAAATTTCAAAAATTACATTAATATTGTCAGTCCTGATTTAACCTCTTCATAATTTTATTATGTATACCTAAGCCGCCTAAAACATACATACATGCGCTTTTGAGTTTTGTTCGGATTCGTTGTGGTCTTACGCCCGAAATTAATACGGTACCTAATACCTACATAAATAAACACTACGCTACGCAATCACAGTCACAGAGTAGGTACTTAAACACTAATCCAATGGCGAATGTCACTAAGTATAATGGAGATATTTTTTAAAGACGATAATTAAATTAAACTACTTGCAAGAAACTCTATAAACCTAATATTGTGTCTTGACTTGGACTCTTGGAAATAAAAGGTACATTTTTACATTAGGTACCTACTTAATTAAAATTTAATTAAAAGTTTATTTAAAATTGTCTACAAGTATGTACCTACTCAATGGATTATTTTATTATGCAACATAATATTACCAAAGGTGATAATATAGTTTGCATAGGAGCTCTCAAGGATCAAGGAAAATATTTGTTAAATAATTATATGTTTTGATAATAAACTGAATACCCAGCTGCGAGGCAAGCAGTATCTAGAAGTGCAGTTAACATTAAATGTAGGTACCTACTTGGACTACCTACCTTTTACCTACACTTTTAAAATCATAAATTATATCTATGTTTTTAATGTTTTAGATTTCTTGCCAAGCCAATATAGGTACCCAGCAAGAATATGTATTGATAGGACTTCACTATAAGCCATTGTAATGTGCCAAAATGATATGAGCCTGCTTTGTTTTAATATAGATAGGAAAGGCATCATATTATGTAATAAATAAAGAATGGATATTTATGTATTATGTTTTACAAATATATTTAATCCTTGTTTTAAAAGATTTTAATATAGCTACTGCTTAACACAATTGTTATATTTTTTTTATTAAAGGAAACGTGTTGGAAGAACAAAATATAAGAAGAATACAATAACAAAATGGGGAGATTGAATTACAACTAAGACTATTGACATCCAGCTGATTACTGTTGTCCGGAGAAGAATTACAAAAATATTATATTAAAAATTATTTACTGTTCAACATTTTATTTATATACACTCTTATTTATTTTCACTCTTTAAACGAAAATAACATAATTATGCTGTAATGAATTATTAATTTCATATTCAACATAATATGCCTCCTAAAATAAAATTATCAAGAAAACCACAATCTGTCTTTTAAAGTTTTATTTCTCCCACATAATGTACCTTCAATTGCAATCTCAATAGAAAACCAATGAGTAAATTACACACAGGTCACAGAATTCAAATTTCATTCACTGTAATATAAATTAATGATTATATTTGTAGTGGCCTTATTCTGACCTATTTTCTCAAATCCATGTTGCTTTGTTAATCCATCCATCCATCCATTGAGAGGTCAAACAAGTTTGATACATTTTATCTTGATTTGTATCTTCAATATAAAAATATGAATAAATACTAGGAACATAACATTTCTTACTTTGTACACTTCCTCATATTGTAATATTATAACATAAAAACCTTCATTTTTCAAAATAGACATGATTAGTCCATTTGTTGTTTATCGTGAATAAGTATTTACAGCCAAAGATCACCGTGCCTAAACATATTAATCCTATTAAATAAATACAACACTAATCGTAAACTTCTTAAATAAATAATAAAAGAGATGTTCAAGTGGTACTTTATTCCAAAGAAAGAACAATGCCAAACTTCCATAAAAAGTTTTATTTCATTTTCAACTTGAGCGTCTTAAAATAAAAAATATTCTAAAAAATGCAGCATTAATTTCTGAGCTTAGATATGTAAGAATTTTCAGCAGGCACACCCCAGAACCAAAGTATTTTGATATTGAATGTTTTTTAACCATAGAAGTATTATACATAGAGTACCTGGTACACAACAAAACAACGATGCCGGAAGAGTATGTGATGTCACGAATGTCACGATGGGATCACTAAACGTCAACGTCAATTTTAAAAACGATTCAAAAGTTGCCATTTTGCTACTACTGAAAGATTAAATTACATATAAGAATTTCATGAACATGGAGAAAGCTCAGGGAGAAAGGTAATATTTTTAAATATAAAAATAAAAAAGTTCAAGCAGAATGTTATTTATTTATTAAAGATTGCCCAAATTACTCACTTTACACAATATGAAATAATTAAAATCAGAAAATATGTACGATTATCAAAATATATTTTCTACCATAAGAGTACAAAAGTATGAAATGGTATCATTTTTACCGAATGAAAATGGACAATATCGACATCATGCATTGTTATTATAGTCAATTCATCACTTATTATTGAAATTATTTTACCCTGGGTAATACAGGTACAGGTATTAATATTAAAATACGTAAAAAAAATATTGAATTGCTTCGGTATAACTGACGTTTTAAGACGCTACAAAAAATAAAAATAATTTTTGGGCATTGTTCTTTGTACAGCCGTAATTTATATTTCATTTGAAAGCATATTTTCTAATCTGCTTGAAATTTTAAAACTTATATTTTATTGATCCTCCATATTTTGGAAAATCGATGAAGTATGTTCGTGTTAATTTAGAAGGTCTATGGAAAGCAATGTTTTTTTTCTAACAGGTACATACGTCCTTTTCACGAATTACAAACATATCTGAGGTCCATTTATTATATTATTATGTTTTCAACACGTAACTATAAATGTATTAAATAAATAACATTAATTGTAAACCAATAAACCAAAATCATGAAGAAACGAAACAACATAGATCATCCTAGTTTGATCCATAGTGATTAAGTACTGTGGTTTGGTCTGTTTGATATTAGTAACTGTCTAAGGGATTACATTATTATAACAAGCAATTACGACCAGGATTTGCTTCAGTTTCCTCGAGAATCGCAGGCGTGAACCGCCGATTGCTCGTAGCTCGCTCTAGCCTGGATTAAATCTCTTTCTACATAATTCGGAATGAAGACTATAATGATGACTAATAACAGGTCTTAGGATTTTAAGGTCATCATAACCTAGACACAATAGTATTTTATTACCCATTGCATAGAAAGCCACCGTAAATAGATTTTGTAGGTATCACGTTTTAATAATGGAAAGCTGATATCATACTTAAATAAATTGTGTGCATGGAGAATAGGAAATAATAAAAGACTTTATGAAAATTTACATTTTATTGAACTTCATTTTCCACATCTCTCACACAAATGCCATCTAGAAACCTTGCTGGTGGTAGAATATTATTTTGATGCCGAGCCCATCCCAAATTCCATATAATGGTCATTAAGTGTGCACAGCTCCCTACTGTACGCATTTTTACTATACAATTACAGTAATATTGAGTAATTCGTTGACTCCAATCATTGATGTCTGCATCTAAATCCAACAATATGAGTATATATTCCTGCCGTGGAAATATTTGATTTTCTAAATATTTTCTTTCTAGTGGTTTGTTTGATGTACAATGAGGATCTTCAATGCGGTTGCTGGCTTCTTGAATTACCAGGTTCACACACTCTTGGCACAACTGATCATTATCAGAAATCTGAAACAATAAAACATGTGATCTATATGACATACTTAATAGGCTTCACTGTATTAATACATACAGCCATTGTAAGGTAGATATCTAAAAATTGAAATATATCAAGTCAGTACAAGAAACAAGTGCAATGTATTGATTGAAGCAAACTTATCACAAGTCATTTATTATGGGCAGACATACTGTTTCCTTACATGTACTACATTCATACATGAATTTACTTGATATGTATACCCATAATACACCTATTTGTTTAATGTTAGTGAAGGAACATTTGTTTGGCTGCACGAGAGCATGTGTATTAGGTGTATTAAACCAAAGCAATTAAACTAATATGATGAAATGTGCAAACAAATATTAATCTTCTAAAATTGATACATATTACAAGTACTTGTAGTTGTTACATACCTTTTCTTTTCAAAAGATTTTGATAGTACAGATCGGGAAGTCCAGTAAGCAAGCGCCAGGTTGTCGTATAGAGAGATAAGGTCGCGGTCGGAGTGTCGGAGTCCGGTAGGCAAGCAGAGGTTGTTATAAAAGGATTGATCACGGCGGCAGCGCAGCGACGGCGTTGCGGCAGCGTAAAAAAATACAGCACAACGAAATCAAGTCGCCTGAAATTCTGAACTATTTTCTAAATGAAATCAAAAATTCAAAACCAAAACAAAATGTCATCGTTAAAATCATCACTCAATGTCACTATCAGTCAGTACTGTCAAGTGTCAGTCAGTCAGTACTCAGTAGTGTCAGGTTAGAGTTGCCTGAAGTTAAAGGTGCCCAGTGTGGCAAGCTTTTTATCTATTTACTGAAATTCAAACACAAATAAAAAAAACAAGGGCGGATCTTTTTTTTATTTTCACAACCTTGTCGCAATCGGAATAATTTTCACTTTCTCTTCATCGAAGTTTTGTTTTTGTACAAATTTAGTACCAGCCCCCATACATTTTTTGAACATCTTTCATTCACTTAACCTCACCACAACAAATTTTCCATAACTTTATCGCTGTATAATAGCTATGTTCCATTAATTATTAATATTGCCTGTTTTCTCGCATATATGCAATAATTACCTTATCATAATAATTATGATTGACAAATAATTAATGGATCAAAATAATGATTATTAAAAACTAAACAAACAACCAAACAGCTATGCTATCTATAGCACCGAGCACGACGGCAGTCTGCTCTGCACAGCAAGTAAACTACAGTCAGTGTTACCAGATAATTTTTTCTCGAATAGCCTTGCTGGAGTGCGCGTGTTAGCCCCATCTAGGGTTCGAAGTATAGGGGCAAAAAAAAAATTTTTTTTAGTCCGAGCGCTAAAGGAGATGTTCAAAAGTGGTACTTTATTCCGAAGAAATTTGTACAGCCGTAATTTATATTTCATTTGAAAGCATATTTTCTAATCTACTTGAAATTATAAAACTTATATTTTATTGATCCTCCATATTTTGGAAAATCGAAGAAGTATGTTCATGATAATTAGAAGGTCTATGGAAAGCAATGTTTTTGTTTCTAACAGGTACATACGTCCTTTTCACGAATTAGAACATATCTGAGGTCAATCTATTATATTATTATGTTTTCAACACATGTATAAAATAATTAACATTAATTGTAAACCAAAATCATGAAGAAACGAAACGACATAGATCATCCTAGTTTGATCCATAGTGATTAAGTATTCTGTGGTTTGATATTAGTAACTGTCAGTGTCAACTATCAATCAATCAAATGCAAAACAAAATGTCATCGTTTCATTTATTCATCACTTAAATCATTATTGTCACTCCCTACGTTCCACTAGACGATCACAACGATCACGCTCACGACCGCGGTTTTTCCTGTTCCACTAGCTTGTGAGCGTTACAATCATACACCCAAGTGGAACGGGCACTTCGACCCACCCCGTGAGGTGGGTTGTTTTGAGCGTGCCGTGAGCGAAATTAATGACGTCATCAATGACGTTTTCACCGCGACCATGACGACCGTGGTCGCCATGTGGAACGCGTTTTGATCGTTGTGAGCGTCTACTGGAACGCAGCCGGGCGCGTTCCACTAGACGCTCACAACGCTCACAACGATCAAAATCTCATATTAATTTGATCGTTGTGAGCGTTTTGAGCGTCTAGTGGAACGCGGCCACTATCAGTCAGTACTGTCAAGTGTCAATAGTGTCAGGATAAAGTTGCCATAAGTAAAAAAGGTGCCCAGTGTGACAAGCTTTTTATCTATCTACTGAAATTCAAACACAAATAAAAAAACAAGGGAGGATCATAGAATGAATATTACTAGCGTATAGAAGGGACACCGCGAACATCGGGTTCGGGGGTGTGCATTGCAGCCGGCCGGCTGCATTTCATTCTGTCACTCAGCTGTCACTCGGCTGCGCTCAATGCGGCCGCATGTCAAAATTGTTTACGAAAAAACTGAAAAAATGCCGTCGTGCGTAATAAGAATGTGTCACAATTGCAAGACAAAAAACAAAAAAGATAATGTTATCACTTTATCATCAGTAAGAAAACAAAATCTTAACTTAAATCAACTAAAACGAATTTAAGTTAATTATTGAGCAATGTTCCCGCCATTTTGAATGAAAAAATCATAAGGAGCCATAGAATTAATATTACTAGCGTATAGAAGGGACACCGCGAACATCGGGTTCGGGGGTGTGCATTGCAGCCGGCCGGCTGCATTTCATTCTGTCACTCGGCTGTCACTCGGCTGCGCTCATGGCGGCCGCATGTCAAAATTGTTTATGAAAAAACTGAAAAAATGCCGTCGTGCGTAATAAGAATATGTCACAATTGCACGACAAAAAACAAAAAAGATAATGTTATCACTTTATCATCAGTAAGAAAACAAAATCTTAACTTAAATCAACTAAAACGAATTTAATTAAATTATTGAGCAATGTTCCCGCCATTTTGAATGAAAAAATCATAAAGAGCGTTTGAACTTGGCAAGCCACTAGCGTGTTATTGGACTAAATAAGCTTGCCGACGCGACGCTTGTGACCAATTTAAAGTGTTGGATTTTTTGACACGAATCAATGGTAATTACGTTTAAAATCGTTTAAACGCTTTTGCACGTTAAATAAAGTTGGAGTAAGAGCTTGTAAAGATTTGGAGTCGGTGACTGCTTGTCTTGGTTCGACAAGTGTCATATACAAAGTTACTCTATGGCAAGTGTGCAAACGAGGCTTCTAGTTTGAAAAGAGAACGGAGGGCAAGCCGGCGGTGGAACACACATTTTGTTTGAGATAGCGTCTCTATGTATTACCTCAATGTAAGGAGCGTTTGAACTTGGCAAGCCACTAGCGTGTTAATGGACTAAATAAGCTTGCCGACACGACGCTTGTGACCAATTTTAAGTGTTGGATTTTTTGACACGAATCAATGGTGACGTGAAATGGTGGACGTTTGAAATCGTTTAAACGCTTTTGCACGTTAAATAAAGTTGGAGTAAGAGCTTGTAAAGATTTGGAGTCGGTGACTGCTTGTCTTGGTTCGACAAGTGTCATATACAAAGTTACTCTATGGCAAGTGTGTAAACGAGGCTTCTAGTTTGAAAAGAGAACGGAGGGCAAGCTGGCGGTGGAACACACATTTTGTTTGAGATAGCTTCTCTATGTATTACCTCAATAGGGAGGATCTTTTTTTTATTTTCACAACCTTGTCCCAATCGGAATAATTTTCACTTTCTCCTCATCGAAGTTTGTTTTTGTACAAATTTAGTACCAGCCCCCATACATTTTTTGAACATCTCCTTTATACTAAATATATTGGCAGCACTGGACACGGCTCACAGTACACTGAATATAGCTGATCGGCTACGTGTAGCCAACGGATAAAATATGACAGCCGCTCGGTAACGAAAATAGCCCCATTGGCGCGTCAATTTACTACGGTGGGCCCCCACTTTACTACGGTGTAAAATGTGTACTAAGGTACTAAGGCAGTATTTTTACAAAACCCACTTTGACTATGGTAATGTCAAAGTTATATGAAAGTGGATATTAGCAGAAACTAAACCGCCATGTTTCGTTTCATAGGTATGCACGTTTTTTTCGTAGGTATGCCAATTCTATATAGTTTCCCTTTTCTAAGTAATCAGCGCACTCCCATATATTATATCTCAATCAGCATTATGCGGGCCTAAGTTATAACACCACTCAGTGTTGCCAAGTTAGTGAACCAAGAAATGGCTAACTAAACACTTAAAAAGTTGATAGAAAGTCAAAATTTCGTACCCTTTAAAGTGGCAAAAAATTTTGTACCCTCTTTTTGGATCGGGAGTTAAAAACAAACAATTATTTTTTAATAAAATTAAACTCAGAAACATAAAATGTTAAATGTTAAGTGGGTAATACGGGTACATGTATTAATTTTAAAATACGTAAAAAAATATTGAATTGCTTCGGTATAACTGACGTTTTAAGACGCTAGAAAAAATAAAAATAATTTTTCGCCCTTGTTCTTTGTGCGATCTACTTCTCCGGGTTTTTGAATAGTAAACTCTGTCGTAAGAATAGTGACATATCAGAAGCGACACTCTTAACTAGGTAGATATGACATATTTAGTATTCGGCTAAATAGTATCAAATTAGCTGAATACCGAATGTAACTATAGCCAAATACTCGTTCTTGTAAGCAAAATAACTTTTAAATTCAGTTAGTAAGGGTAAATATATTATGTAATAACCAACCATGTAAACTTATTTTTATATTAGTTTTAGGGACTCTTCAATAATTATACAAATAGTCGACCCACCATGAAAGCTACGAATACTTTTCCGATTTACTTTCCGGTTTAAATTAAATATTAAACGTAAACATTTTTGGCCTTGACGTATCGAGAGTAGGTAATTAAAGCACAACCTCATCCGCTTCGCGGTACATACAAGGCGTGCAATATTTGAAAAAAAGTGTACTTTACAAAAAGATATGAAATCCGAACAAAAACAGTTTCACTGTAAAAAAACAGGCCAAGTACACTTCAAAAGATAGTTACAAAAATTATAATTAAGTTTTTACAAAAAATTATGAAATCAAAAAACCCAAGTACATAACCGTTTTAGATATGAAAAAATAAATTTGCTGGTAAAAGTAAAAAAAAATGGTGTACTTGGTGTGCATAATACTTTACAGTGCGCGCTTATTTCAAAATAATCTTAAATTAAAATTTAAAAAAATCCCGGACAGTTTTATTTACACTAAACATAGATAAGAACACTCGATTAAGCCACCTCTCAGACAAAAAAGACGAGATCAAAATCGGTTCATCCGTTTGGGACATACAGATACACAGACACACAGATACACCGATACACAGACACGTCAAACTTGTAACATCCCTCTTTTTGCGTCGGGGGTTAAAAAGTTTAAAAAAATATCTTCCAAATTCAGTGGCGTGTGGTACAGACTACTGTCATACAAGCCGAAAAGCCCAGCTTACTATCATTGCTTTACTGTCATCGCTCTGCAGCTGTTAAATATTAAACGTATGGAATGGAGTGTTCTGTGTTGGATCCCGAGATCCTGGGTTGTACGACACAGCTGGGCTTGCCTTGTTCTGACGGCCTAGGCTTCTAATGTCAAGTCAGATCGAAAATCATAATTATGCACACCAAGTACACCATTTTTTTTTACTTTTACCAGCAAATTTATTTTTTCATATCTAAAACGGTTATGTACTTGGGTTTTTTGATATGCAATTCGTGAACCCTATCTGATTGTATACAAAAATCAGTCGTATAATTTAAACATGTTAAAGGTTAAAGTAGGTATGTGTTTTAATGTAAAGAGATTAGGTATAACAATGACGATGACGGCTTCCTACGCCGCCAAAGTCGGTCGCGTAAAGATTCTATAAAATCTGCTTCAAAATGTAATCATTGCACAATGAAGACATAAACTCCCAACTTGTAACGTTAACTCGTGACAAAATTTACAACGTCGTCTTCCTTGTGCTCGGTCACGATGAGAGGACGTTTTCATTACGATTATTGTCGAATTAATGACGTCGACTCACTTCATTTAGGGGAGAGGTGGAGCTTGAATAAATTCAAGAACATACTCAAGTTTTACAGAAAGCAGTGTGGAGGTGTGTAAAAAAACCGTGGTATTTTACCAGTTTGTCACAATTTACTTTTATCTCGCATACTATGACATTTAAGGTACTTTATGTACTGTCGAAACATCAGATAGGTACTTGGTGAGTATGCTTTTGTGAAAGTCCGTAAGAGAAGTAATTTTAAGATTCACCGGTGAATCCATTTCAATGGTGATTTACCTACTTGATTCGACAATAATCGGTGAATCTTAACATATTATAATGTTAGATCATTGATTTATACATACTACGTAATATGCCTTCCATAACTTAATGAGACACACATGAGACTTCATTATGTGTTGCGTACATAAAGTGCAATGAAGGCGTTTTGGCGATTTTTCGGCATACGACAGATAATTAATCAGTGTGACATGTTGATGGTTACTATCTTAAGTATACGTATAACAAATGATCATGAATGTATGTAAAAGCGTGAAAAATTTCGTACTTCCATAATTATACATTCATGCTGAACGCATTATCGTGTGTTTCTTCAAAATACTTAAGTTTAATTTAATTAAAATTTTATTGTATAAATGTTTCCAACGATTCCAGATCCTCTTAATCCTCTTCCAGGTTTTGCAGCGTGTGCTGATGACCTGGAATACAAAAAAGGCCCGACCCAACTAATACCCTTGTCGTGTCGAGATTAAATTAGTTGAACTCGAGCAGCTGCGACGAAACCCCTTACTTGTCTAAGTTTAATCTTATAATTTAACATCAAAATGTTCAAAACATTAGCTTAAACAATTAACATTATGTTAGCTAGTACAGTTTCTTGAACCTCGTTAGATTATTTGAATAATAAGTATTGAAAAGCAAATGTTATAAGAATCGAATTGATATTTTGGAAATGTTATTTGTCTACGTATGCGCGTATTGTAAGTCAAATTCAAATGGAAATTCTAAGCAATTGGTTCTTTGTTTGTATACAAGAATTAACACACTGTATAAAGAAGCCCGGAAATAAAAATAAATTATACTGAATACTCTTTTTTCACAATTTAATTTCAGCAATTACTAAAAATACCATTATTTTCCCATTAAAAATGTATAGCAATACTCTGCGTAAGTTATTGTCGAAACAGATGTTGCAAGCGAGAGCTATCCACAACAAAGATTAACTACAGCTCCATAACAAGCGTCACAATAAGTGCGCGTCGGTTGTAAACTTCACAAGGAAATTACTTTTGAAACATGAAAAATTAATATCGCTAAGAGGATGGGAATAAAGTGTTCATTTTTATTGTTTGTATGAATTGAAAGAAAATTTTGTTTCAGTTAATACTTTTACTGTTGAATTGATTTTGTATAAAGTACACCGTTTCTGAATTTTGTAACAGCATGGTCACAAGGCATGGATAGCGCTTTCGTTGCTAAATTCAAGTATTTTCTAAATAAACTCATAGGTTACCTACCAACCAGTTATAAAAGTAATCAAAAATTTATTTAAAGTACGCATAAGTTTTAAAATATATATTCTTTATTAGCCGAAAAACGAGCTGACGAGCCACCTGATGGTAAGTGGTTATGGGTACCATTGCCCATGAACATCAGTAACACCACAGGTCTCTCTGATGCGTTGCAGACCTACAATAAAAAATAAACAAGGATACAGACGTAGTTTTGCTTAATCCATCCTACCTTTATATAACGGGAAGGGCGCGAGTCCTGGTATTACATAGAGTCATTAATATCCAACATAAGGATAAGGTAGTTCGCTATTGTTAAATTATTCGCCCACTAACAGACATGTTAAAACTTGAAACGACGTTTCAGGTGATGAACAAGTTCATCTCATAGTTTGAAGTTTGGTGTGTTTGTAACTTGGTTTGAGGTCTGCGCTGGCTATTTTGATTCCATATTCAAACTTTGAATTATTTATTGACACGATGATGGTTAATTGCCTTTTAACAGTTTCAATATATTGAAGGGGCACCTCCGTCAATAAGTTCATTTTCATCTTCTTCATTCTGTGGGATTATAAGCGATTCTAATTATTATCTATCCCATTACTACTGTTTCTAATTATATGATCCTATTTAAAGGGAAATTATAAATCCGGTTTATTATTTATCCCATTGAACATTAAAAAATTCTTTAAAATAGTTTTAAATGATTATCTGTACTTACGAGTACATACCAAATAAGCCTCCAATATCTTGAAAATACCGGACGAAGGTAACTTAAGCGGAAAATGTAAGTACCTATATCCTTTATACACCTTATTCCGTGGAGCTTTCGAAAAATCCAGCCTTCAGACTTGCCTGTATTGTAAAGGAAACTTGCGTGCAAAATACATTTACGTATGTAGGTAGCGTATCTAGCGTTTCATGTGTCAGTTAGTGTGTGTTAGTGCATGGGCTTTTGACCAACTCAAGCGTCGAAAGTTTTTATGCCGCAGTAAGAACAACCAAGCTCGACAGTTTTTCGTACCATGCGAAGCAATCGCGCAGGAATTTATTGCCAATAGCAACCCGTGCTTACCTCGGTCGATCACGACACAATAGGCCGAGCCATGAGTTTCACCACATTAATTACTAATCCTTTATGATCTCCATACTATCGTATAACTCTTATCGACAGAAAACGGATAAATTTTCCGGGAATAAAAGTATCCTGGATGCTTATCTAGGGCCATTCAATGGCACATTCGTTACATGATGTACCTATCTACCATAAAAAAACAATAGAGACAAAATTTGCTCGTATTTTCTTGTAGGTCAATTATCTGAGATTATGTTAAACAATTTTTTTACTCCCCAAAAAGTTGTTTAAAAGGTCAATAAAATATTTCCAAAAATATGCTTCGGCCACGTTAAAATAAAAAAGTATAAATTGAATTATATTTTTATTCAGGTCGCTTATAAACTTAAGTGGTAAGTAATAATATCGTAACATATACACACGTTGTTTTACTTGGGATTCTATCCAGAAGTTTGTTTTACAGAGAAACGTATGTAAATTCGAAATTCTGTCCATATAATGTAACAAAGGAAACGGTGGCACAGTAGTAACAAACGATATTCACAGTATTCGGTACACTTAGCGGTATTTTAATACACTTCAAGTGGATATTTATATTGCAACTATATTAATTAAAGTAAAAAAATATGTTTAAAATATATCGTGATAGTTAAAACGTATTTATCAGGAAGTAGATAGGCAGTAAAAATTACGATTATATATTTAAAATTAAAAATGAACACAGCAGCCTAATATTTCAAATTGCGTACGTAGGTACGCTAAAACGTGTTTTTTTTTCTGAAAAATTTAAAGTAGGACGCTGTTATCTCAGGGGAAGCAACAAGATGAATAGCTAGTACATTTGTTACAGTAAATGAACCGCGAAATTATCACATAATTTATCTACGGTGGAATTTCATATTTCAATATGAGTTTTAATATTAATTTTGTAGTTTATCAGACTTCATTGTACTTATCATATATGTATATTTTTATAAAATATGCTGTGGGTGCACAGATTAATTGGAGATATTTTTTTTAGCTTTGAAACATATTTTTTCAATGTATTTTTAGGTGAACATATTATTTTTAGTAATTTAAAGTCAATAAACAAAACTCGTTGATGATATATACAATTTTTTCATGCCTGTGAGACAAAAATGAGTCCTCTTTTTTTGGTCAGCAACGCGTCGATGATGCCTTTGTTGTTACAGACGTTTATTGTACCACCCGCCTACAGATTTTTGCGTTTACATCATTTGTTTCTGTATTATGCGCAATAGATAATCATGCACTAATTATTACTAAATTTGATCACCTACATTAGATGCTGACTATGTTATATACTTACATGCTTTTCTCTAGCACAAACAGAAATACTCCGAGAACCGAGTCCCCCGCAGCTATTTGTTCGATGACGCGGAAAAATGGTCCACTTGCATTTTCTGAACGGAAAATAAATATGGAGGATTTTGGGAACGAAAATCAGTGACCAGACTGGAACGTTTATGAATTCGCTCAGATTTTAGCAGTTTCACGCTTCGTAGAACGATAATAAGATGCTTGGTTATCATTATGCTCGTTGGCTAAAGAAAAAAGTGTATTCTTTAAGATGACGATTACTAAAAACAAATGTAAGGAAATAGGTAGTGCAGAGCAGATCATCGCCGCTCATGTAGTACATACAATTGTGAAATGAAATCAGTGACCCCGTTTGTTATTCGGACTTAACCCATATTTGACTGTCAGTTATTAAAAAAAGAATGTTTGGGTGCAGTTTTGATTGTTGTATTGTTGTAAGCTTCGATTAATATTTAGTGTTTGTTTAATTTAAAACGATTCATAAACTTAAAAGATATGTATATCTAAAGAATCTTTAATTTCGTCTATTCATTTCGTTTCAAAAAAAAAAAATTAGGTAAAATAAAAAATAAAAGAGTCAAACAATATGGGTAAACTTTAACTATTTAGTCTATAAATTGTGATAGAGAAGGTTTCATCTTATTACATTTAAAGTATTTGGTTCCTTAAGACACTACATAAATAGTACCGCAACAAAAATAAGAACGTTTAATATTATTATAATATCACTAATAATAGGTACTCTATCGTATGCTTGTACAGGAATAGAAATGTAGGTTGATATTGATTAGGAAGTCATCAAGAATTTGACTGACAATGACGTATGACGTGGACGGGCCTTCATTACAGAACATAGATGTACGATTTTACAGAGAGACATGTTTGGAAATCATAGTAATCTGTTGTTGTCTTTCACGTATTATTTTTGTAGACAATGACTGAAGTATCGCTGATATTCGTTCCATGCCAAGATAGAGTAGCTGATAATCTAAGATGATAATATTATTATATGCTAGTATTTTTCATAAAGAACCCTTGATTGATTTTTGAATAGTTAAAGGTGTTAAAAGTATAATGAAAAATATTATAAGGGTGGTAAATAAAAGTGCAATATATTATTATGTACTTCTAAAAAAATATAACTCTATTTCTGTAGAAATCACTTCTGGGTGATTTACTTGGTAATATTGCCCATTTTGACGAATGAAGGAATTTTATAAGCCCTTCTCAATAGCTAAATATAACTTTGTACCCTCCATATTTTTATCGCACATCTGTGTAACAGAGCGAACGGAACATTGATAACTCGGCCTACTATTGTTCTTGCTGTACGCTCATTTGTGCCACATTTCCAATATTCATTACGTTATACGTTCTTGCCTACAATTTATGTCAGTATATGCATGAGATAGGTTTTATACCAATAGAAAAAAGATAAAAGATGAAAATTTTTAATCCAACGTAACTCGGATTGTACATATCAATTATTAAAATCTTTTATTTGTAACATGATCTTCCAATATTTTTTATTTATGACTTCAAAGGACAAATTAAGAGCATAGCTTCTAGTGATAACTCGTCTGTTGAATTATGATTATAAATAGGTGTGTAATTATTACACTGTAATACCTGTGCAGCTTACAATTACTACGCTAACTACTCAACTAGAAATAATTTAATAAGATTCTCAAATAGAAATAAAAAAGGTGCATGCAAGAGTCGAATCAAGGTCTCTTGAGAGAACTATGCAAAACAACATAAAAAGTACCTACTAAGTTAATATTAAATTTATATTATAATACAAGAGTATAGTCTCGAAAATGTTATTTCAAATACCATAATATGCTATAAGAAATTACTTCGTAACAAAAAGATACTTCAGACCTGATTTACCCTATAAATATTGCGGGAGCGCCATTTTGGCTGACTCTTTTATCTTGAGTTATTTCATTAAATACAGCAAAACCCAAAATATGAAAGGAATCTTTGCGCGCAAACATGTATTAAGTAATTTAGATAACTCATGATACGTTGAACCCCAAGCCTGCTGAGCTTACAAAATATATTACAATAGTATTAAGAAGAAATATGTTGTAGATACGTGACAGGAGTAGCAATATATGTACGTATATGATATGGCAGATTACCATCAAATAGGACTATTTGCTGTGACTGTAGACACTGTAGTGGAGTAATGAAAATATAACGGAAAAATAATTCCTCTATATTTTCATAAAAATCCTCGCTATGTCCGGATGCTAAGTTTACGCCCATGCAATAATATCTGTAGACCTCTTATGTCACAAGTATCGATTACTATTTTATAGCACAATATGGCCTAAGCCCGCACTTAAAAGTCCCACTTTTTTGTGACGTATGTAAGTAGTTCTATTTTACACCATGTGAAGATGTTGAAGAAGACCATGTGACTTAAGTTGTTTATTATTGCAGCGAGCACGGAATACAGCTGTGTTCTGTGGCAGCGAGCGTAGCAAGGGTGCTAGAACCCAAATAACCTTACGTTATGGTTGAAAAAAATGTAACGAATGTAATTTTAAAACGTAGCTACATTATTTAATGTTTACTTACTCCACAATTTTTGTTCTTTTTTAATTAAAAACCAGGAACTGTGGCTCTCAGCGCAGTGAAGTATCCCTAAATTACTCCTGCCTGGTATACGCGGTCGGACTAAGTGCTTATTATTGAAATTAATTAGAAACTGCAACGTGGATTAAAACTGAGAAACACTAAGTAACAAGACTGCTTTAATATCTTTGTAGGTTTTGATTTAATATTATTAAAACAAAGCTTCTATTTCTTTGGTTGCGGCAAGAAATATCAACGATTGTAAATTTGATTAAAGTAGGTCGCAATTATATTATATGTGATGATTATTTTGATTCGTATGAATATTAACGTGTATTTTTTAAGTTCGCTAAACAATATTGTTGGTTGTAGCTACTGCAATGACCATCAAAGTCGTAATGTTTTTAATAATATTGTTAGGATATGTTTTGATACTCTAACCCATTCCTTAAATTGTTATATTTATTGTAATATTTACTTACTTGTCAATAAACTGTTATGTTTTCAAAGGTATATCAAGTGTGCCAACTTGCACTTGACCAATGTGACTATACGTTTATTTCCTTACTTATTACTGTCAACTACAAGAAAGAACATTATTGAAATAATATTGTACAAAACAAAACGGAGTAAAACCCTATAAAATCACCCAATCAACTTGAATTGACTGCTTTGAAGCAGCAGTAAAATTGTGTCAAGTACAGATGCCGACAGTCGAAATTTTAAATTGTGTCTCTTCAAATTCGATGCAACAAAAGGCACGTGTTCCCGGTACTTCATCGTCCACTTATTAAAGATGTACACTTCAACTGGACCAAAAATTTTGCGATGTCAGATACTACATCCATCCTTAAAAAACCGTTTTCAATATTCTACCTATCCTTAATAATTTAGTCCGTTGCGTTAAGTCCGCCAACTGTTAAATGACAATATAGTATTGTTATCACTTACAGTCATCTAGAGACAGTTTTAGTTTCCTTCTTGGATGGCAATGCTTCGATGACATTCCTCGAGTATCAGCTGTACAATGGGAGATGGTGACCAGGTCACTCTAACAACTATATATATATTAACATAAATCGGTAGATAATATAATCAATAGTGTTTGGAGATGAAACATCTAATGTGTCAGATCAACCTGACCCTCTCTCGTGGTCCTGCGTCACCACACGCTTGTAACAATTTGACGACCCGTGTGGCGCAATGGTTACCATGCCGGATCGCCGCACCAAGGGTCCTGGGTTCGATTCCCAGCAAGGCGGAAATTTGAATGATGAGTTCGAATTTCTGTTCTCGGTCTGGGTGTGAATGTCCTTGTCTAGTGTGTTGTCCATGGCACCCACGGCACAGGGAATCCTAGTGTGGAGCTTAAAAAAAAAACAATGTTAGCCTAATTAAACCCACTCGGCTCATTAAACCCTCTTCATTTTTAAAGGAGAACCCCGGTTTCCGGCCACGAATTATATGTAATCTGTGCTAGCACATAAGACTGGACAAGAGTAAACTATATACATAAAAATTCGTCTTATTTACTAAATAAACATATTTAAATCTTAGCCTCATTTGCAATCGCCAAATGAACGAAATAAAGAAAGAAGTTCTCATTGTATTTACCTCATTACAAACGATTTTATAATCAATTGATTAAGGAACATATGTATTAAATTAACTATTTATTAATTATAAAAACAATATTTATTCCTTTCTGATATGTTTTCATGTTCTATATAAAGCTAAACTATTTAATATATAATAATTACCATTAAATCCTTTAACGACATCGTTACGCTTATAATAAGACATTTTGAGTTTAACTTATCTGTGTAAAAAAAGTAAAAGAACATTATGATGACATTTATGACAAATGACAATTTAATTTTTGCACAGAGTACTTAATCACTATGTTCTATTCCATTCGCTTTTCGTTTCGTGCGTTGGTGAATGTGTTTTTGATACAATTTCTAGATTTGCTTTTCTTACTACCACTGCCTGAATATTGGAAATAGGAGTATAGCGCCTCCTGCACAATTTCTTGACGAAATATTGATATATTTTGATGATAATGAATAAAATATCTTTAAAAAATTAAAATGCCTTTATTACACAACCTTTTTGACATTTTTTTGGGTAAAACCCATTAAAGTGGGTAGGTAGTAGGTAGTATTATACCCACCTACTCAGTTTTAACCATTATGGTTTAAGTAGTATTTATTTATTTATGGTCTTCATTATATTCCTGACATTGTCTATATACTCGTAGGTGTTTGAGGTAGTAAGTGCAAGTAAAACGCATATTCAGTAGATAGGTACTCACCAACCGGTGACCAACCGACCTTACGTTACCCATAATAAACGAGAACTTTATCAAAAACATATTTTTTTCATCAGCACTGTGACACGAGTGTGACATAATCATAACCCATATTTAAGGTGATTCATTAGGATTTCATTAGTTGGCCATTGCTAGCAGACGTGAAAATTCGAAAAATTAAAGCTTTTACAATGATCTAATTGACCACCAATTTTCATTCTTGTCTATTCTGGGCCGGTGTCTCTATGGAAGATGGGGTTCTCCTTTGGTAAGTCAACACTTTTTAGAAATAGATATACGTATATAACATTTATAATAATAATAATAACATTTATTTCGAGATAAAATATGTTACAAACATTTTGCCGAACTTAGGTGGTAGGTACATACACTATAAAAGGACATACGTTTTTGTGTGTGTGGTCGGCAATGATTCCCTCCTCCGTACTAGTTTGCACTGTATGACGGCAGGACGGTTTCATTCGCTCGCCTTATTGTTATGCATCCTGTTTGTATGTAGTGTATAGTTAATTAGTTAGTTAGTTAGACCCAGATCCCAAAGTAAGGTTAGTAAACATGTAGGATAATAGTTATATAGTAACGCTAATTATCCCTAAAGTCAACCTTCCTTCACTCATTAGATGGCTCAGATTAGGATATATGAAAGAAGAAATAAAAAAATAAAATAAAATAAAGTAATTAAAATAAGTGCTCTGTGTGTGTGTGTGAGTGTGTATGTGTGTGTGAGTGTGTGTGTGTGTGTGTGTATGTGCGTGTGTATGTGCGTGTGTATGCGCGCGTGTTTGAGTGCGTGCTTGTGTGTTTTCATGATTTGTCTGTGCAAGAATATAATGTGTGTGTGTATTGTGAATCTACGGTATGTACGTGTGTGTTCATGTGCGTTTAATTATAGCAGTGTATGTTACATTAATTATGTTATGGCTATAAATAAGTGTTCTGTGTCCTCATAAGTCATTACTTTAAGATAGTTTTCAATGGTTTTCTTACATTGGTATTTGGAAAGTGTCGTGATATTTATATGTTTATTTATTTTATTGTATAGATGAGGTCCTAGATATGATGTAAATCTGCGGCTATGTTCTGTCCTACATTGCGGTACATTGTAGGGTTTTTTACGCCTTCTTAAATTTCCCAACTGTGGTATGGGGGTAATTTTGTGTTGGTGTAATATAAGTGTTTTAATAAATAATTGTCTCACTGTTAGTACTTTTACATCTTTATAAAGTTCAGTTGTAGGGTAGAAGTGTCTTTTGTTACTCATTACTTTTAGTATCGCCCTCTGTGCTCTTTCTAGTTCCAATAGGATTGTTTTTCTTGCTCCTCCCCAGGCTAAGATCCCATAGGTAATTATTGACTGACAAAGACAGAAATAAACGTTTTTTTATTATTTTGTCATCCCCTATATGCCTTAAGCCTCTAAACATATATATCAGTTTTCTCACACGTCCTATTAGTAGTTTAATATGGTCTGTCCACCTCAGGTTTTGATCCACTATCACACCTAGATATTTTATATTCTCAGTTTGTGATAGGGTGTAACATTCACAATCATCTTTATCATGGCAGCTATGTATTTTAAGAGTAAAATTGTCAATTTTGGTTTTGTGATCATTTTTAATATTGAATTTAATATATTTTGTTTTGTCTAAATTTAGGGTTAGTAAATTGTTGTCAAGCCAATTGCAAATTTTAGAGAATCCCAGTTCAGCGGATTGTTGTACTTTTTCCCAAGTGGGTCCACTAAATAATACAACGGTATCATCTGCAAACGATATTATTTGGGCTGTATCTATATTTTTCCTGCAAAGAGAATCGATGTATATTAAAAAAAGGGTTGGGGCAATGACGCTGCCTTGGGGCAAACCACATGTGATATGTTCCCATCTGCTCAAATAGTCTCCTATTTTGACGGCCTGTGTACGATTTGTTAAAAAAACTAGTAAATAGTTTCAATGATAGATCTCGAATCCCAATTGATTCCAATTTAAGAAGAAGCAGTGGAATAGATACAGTGTCGAAAGCTTTTGCTAGGTCCAAAAATATACCTACACATTTTTTATTTTGGTCTAGACTTTCGGTTATGTACGTTACAAGTTTGAGAATTGCATCTGTAGTTGATTTCTTTTCTCTAAATCCAAATTGATTTTGTGACAAGATTTTGTATTTTTCCAAAAAGTATTGTAGTCTTTTGTTGATGATTTTTTCTAATATTTTAGATAGGGTAGGCAATAATGATATCGGCCGATAATTGCTGACACTGTCTCTATTACCAGTCTTATACACGGAGTTTTTGTGGGCGTTCTGGAGCCGAAACATTTTGATTTGGAATTATCTAACTATAGTACCAATAAAAACGGATAAATCAATTGTAATGTTGACTAAAAAAAAGTTTCAGTTTTAATATTCATTTATAATCGATCGACTTGGAAAGTAGTAACGCACTGATCATTCATTCCGCGCTAACAACAGCTGTGCCGTTGGTGTCACTGACCTACTGAATGCCAAGGTCCAAGGACGCCTGACGATTACAGGCGATTCTCGCGCATTCGTATACGGGCATACGACTCATTGCAATGCCGTCATTGGTTGGACGACTCCGGCGCAACTCAGTAGCTTTGTTTTTATTGGCGAATACGATTTTATGTGACTTGATAGTAAAACGCGTAGTATTTCTATTTGTAGTATGTATCTACGTGTGATTGAATAGCGCTACTACTGGTTCTCACTTTTTCTCTGTAAACGATATGAATATCGACTTTGATGAAAAAAAAATTTACATATTATTAAATTAACGTTATATATAGCTTCTGTTATTGATAAATGATTCAAAATCTTCGGCTCCAGAACGCCCACAAAATCTCCGTGTATATAGGTATAACTATTGATTTCTTTAGGCAATTTGGGAAGACGCCATTTGTTAAACACAAATTACATATATATGAGATTGGAATCATTAATTCATTTACTGCAATTTTATATAGTTTAGAGTCGATACCGTCCCATCCCGATGATGAGGTATTACGAAGTGCTAGAATAGTAGATCTAATTTCGTCAGGGTCGGTAGGTAATAGGACAAAAGAATTTGGTAGTGTATTGATTTCATTTTTTAAGTGTGTTTTTAATTGGTCTTCGTTTATGTTGTTTTTTTGCAGGATTTTGCTTGCTAAGTGTCGTCCAACATTTGCAAAGTGTCGATTAACCTCGGAAATAGAGTATTGAGTATCATTAGAAATAGATAGAAGTTCATTTAGATCATTATTTTTTTGTTTCATATTACATATATTTTTGATTATTTGCCATGTTTTCTTTATATCACCCCTATTTTTCTGGATTTCTTGCCTTTCATATTGTTTCTTTAAATTTTTTAAAATTCGGTTACAATGATTCCTATATCGTAAATATGATTTATGTAAAACTTCATTGTCCGGTTGTTTCTTTGTTTTTTTATGTAGCTTATCTCTAAATTTAATACACCTGAGTAAACCAGGAGTTACCCAAGCTTTTAATATTAGCTTTCTCTTTGCTAGTTTAATGACCTTAGTATGTTTTTGCATAATACTTGTGATTAGAGTTAAAAATTTTGTATGTATATGTTATCACTTTTTGTTAAGAAACAAACATAATAGTTTCGTTGTCACATCCGCCCGGCGTCCTGTGACGGTTTTAATTTTTATTTAGAAATTCAATGTCATCTAAATAAGAATTTTTCAAATAATATTCTACATCGTTTTCTAGTAATTGAATGGTATTTAATTGTATTATGTGGAAAGCACAAACAAAAAGGATTATGTAATGTAAATTTACGTACACATAGCATATCGTAATGTGGCAGACAATATATTATATTTACAGCGTGTTTAAATCCCTAAATCTAACTGGTGTGAGATAATGTGCCTGAGGTTGAGTTTTGAAGCCTTATCTGGACTCGTTATCATGACGAATTGGTGAACATTATTCCGTATTCAGGCTTACAGGCATGGCGTGCGTCAAATTATAGCACTATCACGTTGAGGATCTTTCCAGCTATTCTTAATTGATAATCTTAACGATTTTCATTGAAAAAAAATAGGTATGTATGTATGTACGTATGTAATCGGTGTGCTGGTAAGATATCGCTAACATTGGTAATATGTATGAAAACAAAGATTAATCTGCCACATAAATATCGGCAACGGGAATCGAACTAGGGTCTCTTCACTTCGAAGCCACTTCGGGGTCAACAATAAAAGCAAAGCAACAACCCATAATTGTCCCACTGCTGGGCTCGGGGTCTCCTCTCACAATGTGAGGGGTACAGGCCATAGTCTACCACGCTGGCCAAGTGCGGATTGGTAGACTTCACACACCTTTGAGAACTGTATGGAGAACTCTCCGGTGTGCAGGTTTCCTCACGATGTTTTCCTTCACCGAAGCAAGTGATAATTAACTTCTAACAACAATACTCAACAATCAACAATACTCTGTGAATATTTAAATGTTACTAGTCTGTACTAAATTGTTTAGAGTCAGATAAATTTAGAGGCGGTTTTCTTTCGTTCTTGTTATGAACAAGTGAATAATCACATATAAGAAAAAAATGTGACTGTGCTGTTAACCGTTAAATACGTTACTTTGAAATTCGTCTTTTAATGTTTTTTTTTTAATATTGATAATTGAAATTTTATATATTTAAACGAATGCAATTTTTGTTTTTAATTTAATTTGACACGAAATTTTGTAAGATGTAAGGATAAGAGTAACTAGGTCTAATTAGGTTTGCAAAGTTGTCAAAACCCTCATAAACAGGGTAGACTAAATAAAACTGTTTAAAAATATCGTTAATTGTTCCACGAAACTAAATAATATTATGTAGGTACTAATGATAACCACATACCATAGAAACTGTATAATTTAAATTTGATACGATAACGAAATTTCCTTTGTGATGAAAATTTTATATACTATTTTATATACTGCTAGAACGCACTTATAATTATTGAAAATCACAAACGCTTTGTTAGGTACATAGCTTTCTTAATTTACAATACGAGCGGTTTTCACATAATTCTTCAAAATAACTCATAATATTTTTATAAATATTTTCGTCTAAATTAAACCAAATATATTTTCTTCAACGACCGAGTAATTCAGACAATCTGCCAGGTTTAGATTATTACAATATCTTCATCGGTCGAAATACATTTTATTTTTCGGTACCAATTTTGTTCTGTGAATATTCTTTTTTCGACGTTCCGTTTATCTAAAGCCATACAAGAATTTAATTTTGACGTTGACAGCTGTCCGCTTATTACATGAATAAAATTCCACGCGGAAAATTTCAATAAATCCGCTTAAAAGATTTTTCGATCGCAATTTATAACAGAAGAATGTTAGCTGGAACCTTTGTTTTATGGAAGATACCTAATGTTTCGTAATAGTTTTGTTCACCTTTAAATATAAATTTTTACTTAGTTATCTTCAAAGCAGCTAAGGGATTATTTTTTCTCAAAGAACCTAGTTAAGAAGTAAATCCTGTCTTTGAAGTCTATTACTTTTTGTATTAATCAGTTTTTTGACGGTTATTACCCGTGATCGTTTTACCTGGGTATGCTATAGTTAGTATAATAACATAATATAGTATAATATGACTTGAACTAACGTTCTTAAAATATAATTTTCATATGCTATAATAACAAATAACCTAATTTCATGTGATCTAACGTTTACTTCATGTGCTATATTTCATACATTTGCTCTTTTAGTATAACGTTCACTTCATATAATTTTATATAGTACAGTGTTCTTTTGATATAACGTACATGTGACCTGATTTTCATTTAATCTACTAAAAAGTATATCAAGTGGGATTAGGACCAATGATCGTTAGTACTTATGTTACTCTATCAACTGTTGCGCACCCGATTTACCTGCCTAGGCCTCAGGCCTAGGTTATCAAACATCACTCCTCCGGGGGTTGCCCGCCTTGTCGTGGCGGGGGGGCTTAGTAACCATGGTCTGGTCACCCACGGTGAAGCTAAGAGGCAACCAGGGCCGGCCTGTTTGGGTCGCCGCCCGCCGGCTGGCCCGAGGAGGGCGCTCCCGGCGGACTGAACAAGTCCGCTGCGGATGCGCTTGGAGGTGGGACCGTAGAAGAAGAGGAGTGCCGGTATTGCGGTGCGCCGTTCTCCCTATCTTCTGCAGCCGTGGAAGGATCGCAGGGAGAGAGGCGTGTTGGTATTACAGTGCGCCACTCTCCCTACCCCCTGCGAGCTGGCGGGGCCGTTCCGTCGAAACGGCACTGGTGGGGCCGCAGAGGAAGAGGCATGTCGGTATTGCGGTGCGCCGCTTGCCATATCCTCTGCGGCTGAGGTGTGGTCGGTAGAAGAACCACAGACCTGATCTTCCACCGGGTACCAGTTATCTGGTACCCATGGCCTCCTAGTAACAGACTCGGGGGGAGTCTGCTACGGTACTGGTGGAGACCGAGGAGGGAGGCGCACCTTACCATCTGGTGCGCCCATCGTGGAGGGCCTTCAGGCTTCCGTGATGGAGCCGCTTGTGGGCGTCTGCCGCCGGCGGGGTCGCGGATGTGTGCGAAAGCGTTCCCGTAACCCCGTCACAAGGCGGCGAGGTGGAAGATGGGGGGTTTTTAGTGGGTATACCGTGGGTCTCATTAGCCTATACGGGAGTCCCACATAACTACTCGGGTGCCCCCTGTGCCCGGGTGGTATGCGTAATGCATTTTCACCTCGAAAAAAAAAAAGGTTATCAAACATCGTCTTACCGCTTACTTCTTAACCAGTAAATTGTCGATAGATATCAAGGTATTTCTAACTATAATCATGTGTGTTAGCTATTGTTATAAAACATTAGAAAACCAGTAGATTTGGGAAAGAAAAGTAATAACGAGCATAACTGTACAGTGTACTGTACCTGTACCTCTTAGACATCCTGCATTCGTCTGAATAATTAAGGTCTCCAAGGGATGGAATATTTATACTTTGTCAAGCTGCTATAGTGCCGGTGGGAATTTATAGCCCAAAAATTCAAGTTTTAAAATAAAAAAATCGTATTTTACAATTTTTCAACTACATAAAAACAACATGTTTTTAAACCTGAACTACGTGTCAGCTTTGTAAATAAGGACGTCACGTTGCATCTACAATTTTATTAAGCCGAATTTTATTTTTAAAACATTTTGTAATTCTATAGTGAAAAGGATTTCTGCCGTGTCAGCTACAACGTCCACGTTACTCGATCACCACTGCGGCCGTTGACAGGTAAACAATGGTCTAGCCGGCAATCGTTAAAATGCTTCATCAGCGATACGAGGTCCGAACGTACAAAATGGTTCGTTTGTTGGCTGAATTGGAGGCACGTTTGTACTTCAATTTTAGAATGTCCGACAAAGATTTTTGTAGTATTTTAACATCGGTCTGATATTTGTGTCTGTCTTTCATGTTCTATTTTGTAAATAGGTGACAAACAAGCTGATATTATTATTATTATTCCGAAGAACTTAACATATCAAAACTGAGCTTTACACTTTAACAAATTTGGGTCTAGTTTTATACACCTTCGTTACCATCATCTACACTTCATAGTCCCGGAGCGTTCTTACCTGTGTTGGGGACATACACAGATAAACCTTCAAGTTTTATGTAAGGTCTGGCTGTTGCGGACATTTGGAATAAAATATTTTTCATAATTAGTCAAGAGATTATTAAATAGGTACGTTAAAACTTTGGTAACACCTTTCTATATTTACTTATATCTGATTGGATTATACGAACAATAATTAGCCCTTTATAATTATAAGGCGTACAAATTATGGCTTTATATTGCGTCTGGTATAAACCAATCAACACAAAATTTTGCCTCGCGCACGCCTTCCTTGAGTAATAACTCATCATAATCCATGCAGCACGTTATTACATTAACTAATTGATTTGAGCGTTAGAGCAAATCTGCATGGGATCTCTTGTAAGTATATTATAGAAGCTCATATGCATGTATAGATATATTCATTCACAGAAAATGATGAAAATTACTTTACGGTAGCATCATCTTTACTTGATCATTTACGATATGCAAAAATGTACTTTTAGGTTACACACAGTTCACGTATAAAAAACTACAGAAGTATAGCTGATATCTTTTTAGGGTTCCGTAGCCAAATGGCAAAAAACGGAACCCTTATAGATTCGTCATGTCTGTCTGTCTGTCTGTCCGTCCGTCCGTATGTCACAGCCACTTTTTTCCGAAACTATAGGAACTATACTGTTGAAACTTGGTAAGTAGATGTATTCTGTGAACCGCATTGAGATTTTCACACAAAAATAGAAAAAAAAACAATAAATTTTGGGGGTTCCCCATACTTAGAACTGAAACTCAAAAAAATTTTTTTCATCAAACCCATACGTGTGGGGTATCTATGAATAGGTCATCAAAAATGATATTGAGGTTTCTAATATCATTTTTTTCTAAACTGAATAGTTTGCGCGAGACACACTTCCAAAGTGGAAAAATGTGTGTCCCCCCCCCCCCCCCCCCCGTAACTTCTAAAATAAGAGAATGATAAAATAAAAAAAAATATATGATGTATATTACCATGCAAACTTCCAACGAAAATTGGTTTGAACGAGATCTAGTAAGTAGTTTTTTTTAATACGTCATAAATCGTAAATCGCAATTTACCTCGATCAAAGTTACAACGAACTTCAAGAACTTTTATATTATGTTACTTGCTGCTACGGAACCCTTCATGGGCGAGTCCGACTCGCACTTGGCCGCTTTTTTAGGGTTCCGTAGCCAAATGGCAAAAAACGGAACCCTTATAGATTCGTCATGTCTGTCTGTCTGTCTGTCTGTCTGTCTGTCTGTCTGTCTGTCTGTCTGTCTGTCTGTCTGTCCGTCCGTCCGTATGTCACAGCCACTTTTTTCCGAAACTATAGGAACTATACTGTTGAAACTTGGTAAGTAGATGTATTCTGTGAACCGCATTGAGATTTTCACACAAAAATAGAAAAAAAAACAATAAATTTTGGGGGTTCCCCATACTTAGAACTGAAACTCAAAAAAAATTTTTTCATCAAACTCATACGTGTGGGGTATCAATGAATAGGTCTTTAAAAATGATATTGAGGTTTCTAGTATCATTTTTTTCTAAACTGAATAGTTTGCGCGAGAGACACTTCCAAAGTGGTAAAAAGTGTGTCCCCCCCCCTGTAACTTCTAAAATAAGAGAATGAAAAAACTAAAAAATATATATGATGTACATTACCATGGAAACTTCCAACGAAAATTGTTTTGAACGAGATCTAGTAAGTAGTTTTTTTTTTTAATACGTCATAAATCGTAAACCGCAATTTACCTCGATCAAAGTTACAACGAACTTCAAGAACTTTTATATTATGTTACTTGCTACTACGGAACCCTTCATGGGCGAGTCCGACTCGCACTTGGCCGCTTTTTATTTATATTGGTCAAAGAAACAATATACGCAGAAATATCTGGTGTTTATTAACTTCACTGTGAAAATGCAGTTAGCGGGAGTATTTTGATGAGCCATCGCTGTTACATGATACGTATTCAACGTGAGCTGCCTCGTTATCCATGATTTGATATGATGCCTCTAGTACGTTAACATGTGATGGCACTCTAAAAGCTTTGTTTTGTATGTATTCCGTCAACTATGTATAAAAGGCATTAAGCTATTTAATTTGTCTGTACCACATTATAGACGAAATAATCAATTATTCCACAGTATAATTTCTAAATTAATGAACATTGATTTTTGATTTTACTAAATACCTAATTGTGTCTTAGGTTGATGGAATATTTTTGGTTAGTTGATGGAATGTATATCGAGCGAGGTAAGTATAGATTAAATTATATCGAATTGTACGAGATATAATCTAAATCGTTATGAATTAGTGAAAGTTTGATACAAAAGTTTAATCATTACCTAATCTATTTCCGTAGAAATAGATTTGGTCACATTCAAAACAGAGAAGAGGGTAATGACACGGTTGTTATATATTATGCAAATATTCTCGAAACTAATAAAGTAGAGAAATATAAATAGGTCCATTGCGATTGACGAAGGATCGAACCCGAGTTCACCCACATGTGACTAGTCGAGCTCGTCGTAAACTATGCAAATGTAAATAAATAATGGATATTATAGGATAGATATATGTACTTTAGTAAATTGTAGTGATAGTTATTTTACTTGATTATTGTGTTTTAGTTATTTGGTGAAATTTTATATTCCATCCATCCATCCTTTGAGCCTTTTGAGGTCCACTGCTGGACATAGGCCTCCCCTAATCTACGCCACTCAGACCGGTTCTGAGCCTTCTGAATCCAGCGGATACCCGCTGTCTTCTTCAGGTCATTGGTCCACCTGGTCGGGGGGCGTCCTGTGCTCATTTTACCGAGGCGTGGTCTCCATTCGAGGACCTTTCTTCCAGAGAAATTGTATATTTCATGTACTTTATTACGACAATTACAACGAAACGAGTAACGGTAGGCCACCTGATTCCATCCACATACTTTCGTTACATCAAATCTATTGCCATTGTAGTACTGGCAAGTAGCGACGAAATCTAATTTTTTCTTTTCAATTCTATTAATAGTTTCATAATATTTATTATATTGCAACAAAAAGATTCATCATGCATGTACTTATGTGCTAAGTGATTAATGTTATTTCAGATTAATTATTTTATTAAAGTAACAAGATATTTTTTCTGATTACTTCAATCTATTCGTAATAGTTCACTGGTGTAATTATACGAGATATAAACGATATAACAAATAATCTGAGTTCTACGAGTATCTAGTTCGAAACAGTCCAAATATCTATTTTGAATTGTAATCATGTAGTTCACCCGTGTATAAATTCTACTCATCATTAGAGAAATGCATTGCGTAGTATGGTTCTGCCATTTATTAACTGCATGGTAGATTTCAAAATTGTTATTTCTTATTATTTGAACTGTGCTGTAATTATGGATCTTTTAGTGACTATTTATTACAAATCAGTTTTGACTTTCTGATTTTAAATGTATATCAACAAATAGTTATAACGCAGAGAAAGTGCAGAAAAACTGTACTACACTACAATATTGGTTGATAGGGCACCGCGTAAGGATTATAATCCTCACGAATTGAATTTTAATTCATTAATATTTTATATGGCCTGCACAGTTTTTAGAGATACTTTTAAATTTGTATCCAAAAGTAACTAAAAGATACCTAAAGAATGTATGTACCTAAAGGTTCAACACGTACTAAGGTGTGGTTTGCAAGAGAAAACATTTTTGGCAAAATTAAACATTCACAGTCATGTGTCTATTGCTGGCTTAGTGTACGCTTACCACTTCATTTCCATAATAAATACGTATTTATAAGCAGCGCGTGGGACTCGGCTAATTTGCGGTAAGTGCTCACGTAGGAACGTCCTTCGGTTTAAGAGATATCTACATTTTATAGGCGCTTCGTACGTGTAATGTTATGTTGGCGCGATATTATTCCTTAAAGCTTATTCTATTTGTAAAAGACAATTTTCCTTATGTATAAATGTAATGAAATTATACATAATACATATATAATTACATATTTACACCAAGTTCATAGTAATAGATGATAGAAAGGGAAAGATGGAATGAAGTGGGTAATATACCGTAAGTCGTATTTTTAAGTTGAAGTTTAAAAGTAAGTTGAAGATTGAAGTTTTAAAGATTGAGTTTTGATGTTGTTATATGATATTTGTAGATTTTTACTACAAGCAGTTTAACCGCTAATTGGTAAGTGAAATGATCACCGTCGCGGCTGAAGCGTTTCATCAGTGCTTGCGTGAGGACCAACGAGGTTAGGAGGACACTAAAAAGAAGGAATCTGATGTAGTTGTCTTACCACTGCACGTATTATAACACGAGTTGGAGAGGGTAATTAAAAGCAAGGATCAATAATGCTCACAGCAGACGAAACACTTGATAATGAGTTATCTTCGATACCCATGGACATCAGCAACACCAAGGAAACCGAAGCATTGAAGGCTAAGAAGAGAAGAATGAACACAAAACAAAAAAAGGAAATAAAGAATGAAAATACGACCAAATTTTCTAATGAACATGAAACTTATGAAATAAATTGCGCAATATGTCAAAGATGAGTTTTCAATTACCTCATATATTCAAAGGAAAACTGTCTCTCGTTAGGTATACAAAAGCAAATCATTCTAGGAGCCATTTTCCACGGGAGGGCAGCCATTGAGCCCTGACAATATGCTTGTCGGTGGACGGCACCCATTGTTATGCTCGGAAGCTATTATTGACATTATTCAAAATGCCATTAAATTATTTTCCCGTAAAAACCTTTATAAGCGTTTAAGGGAATATCGATTAATAACTATATGACAAAATACTGATGAGCGTTTGATTATTATGTTTACAAAACTTTATAATATGTTTTAAAGTGAAGTTTAGAAGGATGTAAGTAATAACAAATATGAACAAATTGAATAGTCCCGTGTTGTATTGTACGTTGCCTTTAATAAATTTACTTGACATACAATTATCCTTTATCAATTATTCCATTCATCCTTGAGTCTAAGCCAAACTTGCCTAGGTGTGGTGCATTCTGCTGAAAAACGGAAGAAGCAATAGGACTCGCCCTCTCTTAAAACAAGCATAATATAAAGAATAACTTGACTGAGAATGAAGGGGAATGAATAAAAGAAATGATTTTCACTTGAGTTGCCGCCATATAAATCGCTTTTAACCGAGCTAATCTCTTAAGAAAACGTCCTTGATGAATGGTCTCTGTAATTTAAGATTATTCAAAGGCTACAATACTTTACTAAGTCACTCTCTTTTCACTCAAGAGCCTACTGCGTCTGTGTCTGATGAAAGTTGAAATTACTTTTGGCATGGGATTATTTTATTTATGCAAAATTAAGAAAATTCTTTAATTTGTATTTTCAGATGACTCTTGTGACTATAATTATGTGTATACTATACAATAATGATGGAATAAACAATAATAAATTATGATAGAAACTGGTTAAACTATACTTGTCTTGCAGTCCATGAGATGAGCTAATTTTCCCAAAGAAATCTTTCTTTCTTTCAATTATCTGAAAAGATTAAACTGTTACAGGATTTTTACTTTTCACTTAGTCTTCGTTCCTTTGTTTTGTCGACTGAAAACTGAAAAGTATTGAAAATGCGTTCGTGGAAAAGTTTAAATGACTTTAGCATAAAACAGTCGATTTTATTGCCAGGGGATCTTGACTCCTGTCGCAATCTGGATTGGGTTTCGACTATCAAGATTTGCTTAAGTTTTAATTAAATCAATAAAGAAAGTTTTCGGGAAGACAAAAAAAAAATATTGGACAAACAGTGAGAAATACTGAATAATGTGTTATGAGCTGATTACTAATTGAATCATTTTAAAATCCATTTTAATAGACAGTACATTTCGCAAAATTTTACTAATCTGTATTATGTTACTAATCAGGACTTTTAATCAGTAATTGTATGACACGAGTGTTTGCGACAGAAAATAATAAAAATATGTAATAGGATGAAAAAAGCGATTTTTAAACAGTCATTACGTCTACAAATTGTCGTTTAATCGAAACAGGACCTTCCGTTTTGTTATATAATTCACATAAACAAAAGACGCAAGCTGTTACTGATCGCAGTTAAATTATGATACGGGAAAAACGCAGGAACGAAAACGGTATCGGCACATTCAAGTACCTAGCTAAAAGATTTCGAAGTTAACACGAAGCAATATAGTCTCAGCCTCCCAAACTTTAAGAGAGTTTATATCAGTTCTATGTTCGAATAAAAAGAATGAACGATTTATCCTTACCTGTTAAATTGAAAAAGTTGTGGGACCACTGTAAGGGCAGATTTACGTGCAACGGGTGCTGAGTAATATCAAAAAAGTTTACCCTGAATGGTTAACGCTCACAGTGTGCGGAAATTTTAATAATTTGAAACGAATTGAATTACAATAATTCCAATATTGACGGAAAAAATACCAATTTGCTCGAATCTTAAATTGATTAAGTTCTTAATAATATTTTAAGGTAAGTATGTTTAAGGTGTAAAGGTAATTTCTCAATGAATGATCATAAATATCATCATCATGAGATTTAAAACATTATGTCTCAAAATAATGTACCAAATTCACTTATAAAAAGTAAAATTACAAATAAAGTACATTCGAAACGAAAATAGTCAAAGAAAACAGTTGCGGAAAAGATAATAAAATATTATCTCGTTAGTTTAGATATTATTTATTTATTTACTCTTTATTGTAAAACTATAAACTAGATCAAAATGGGCGGATTTAATGCCTGATGGCAGTGATGGCATTCTCCACCAGTCAACCCTGGGCGATAGGCATGTACATGACACAGGCTATCGTTGTTAGGCTTATACAGTCAAGACTTATATTATTTTAACCCTGAACTATCAACTTATTATCCTTTAATACGACCGTAGGTAGATAAGAAGAGAAAGGTAAAGGGAAGGGACGGGAACGATCCCACTTTTGAAAATAATCAACCACATTCATTAAATATTACAAGCCTCCCGCATCGCTTTGACTTTGAAAGTTATGCGCCCTTATGTCACAAATTATTTTAAACAACCCAACTGCAACCCAACATAAGTTATAATTGAATTAAACATCCTCACAATTTAATTATTTGGGATTATGTTCACGATATTTTGCCCGTAGAACTAAAGTAACTAATGAACGGTTTGTTCACAACATTGCAGATTTAATCAACATTAATGGATAATAATTTACGGAAGAGTATGAAATTTTTTACAGTTAAAGTTTACATGGAGAAGGAGTGCAGAAAGCTTGTAGTATATAATATCCTTTGCAACACAAAAAATATATAATAATAAATATTACACAAACTACTACGCATTTGACACACACGCGCATAACATACACACAAGTCGAAGATTAACCCTTTCACATTGGTTGACTTTTACCCGAAGAGCGGCTTTCTAGTTGGGTTTTAATACCTGAGTTGATCACTAACCCCACTAATTCTCATTGGAGCTGCGTAGTGAAGTACGGTTGAACTCTCCTAAATTAGAATGAGAGATCCAGGTACCGTCAAAAGTAAAGACGTATTCATAGTTTTAATTTAGAATGTATCATCTTTTTAATACTACACAAAGTGCTCAGGAGTTTTTACCGGCGTTATTTAATCTATTCATCTGTTCATATAAATAAAATTGAAGTGTTTATCTGTTATTTCGAAATAACGGTGTTTTCTCAAGTGTTTATTGGAACGAAGTTCCTTATCGCGCGTTGCGAAAGGGCGCTAGGCGGAAAATTTGGTAACGACACTTTTTGCCGATAACGACACTTTTTGCCGTCGTAGTTTTTTTTACATAGAAAGCAAGCCAGAGTATTAGGATAGCAAAAACATGCAAGCGAGTGTGCCAAAACAAATCTAAGGTATTAAATTTCGTGAGATTTCTTTTTGGCTCACTTGCTGCATGTTTTTGCTATCCTAGTACTGACTGCAAGGAACTTCGTTCCATCCGGGTGTCCCTTGACACCTCTCAAGTTTTTTTATTATTATTATTACGTACACGATACTAAAACACAAACTTCTTTTTTAATTTTATTTGTCTGCTGTTTGTCCGGGCTTTGGAATGTATAATCAACTTTAATAGGAATTTCATTGAAAGATAGAGGAGGTTATAGCGCAACATAAAGGAACACATTTTATTCCGGAATTCCCACGGGATCGGGATTTACGTGGAAAAAAACCCACGCAAACGAAGTCGCGGGGAAAGCTAGTGCTAAATATACTTAAAAAAATATTTACTCTGTTATTCTCAATGAACGTGTAAATTGTTCATAAATCTACCTACCTACTTACCTACCTACCTAATCTACTTACTACCTACATAAAGGATCTAAATTACACATAAAACAAAAGTAAAATAATGTAGTTGATAAATAGAAACTAGGATAGTATAGAGGTACACCTCTACAGCTACAGCTAAGTGTCCTTATTCCAAGCCCGTTATGAAGTGTAGCTCGTGTCAACATTTCTCTGGTCAATGTAGCCATTTCCAAGTACAGGAGTGCACAAAATATTTACTTTAACTTCTCGAGCGCCAGTGTGTCCGGAGGACATATGACGTACGAGCAGTGTCCCGGATTTTGCAATTAGGAAATAATGTTGTCTCAGAAAATATGTAATAACTGGAGTACCTGCTTCTATGTTTTATGTTTTAAAATGGCATATAAACGTAATTGTTAATCGTCACGAATATGAATAAAAATTAAGATTCTTGTTTAATTATCTAAATATTCCAATTTATCAATATTACGTTAATAAGGTACTGAGGTAAGTATGCAAAAGACCTACTAATTATAATTAATTGTATCATTGTTTGACAATAACTCAAAATAAAAATTGCTTGTTTCAATTATTGGATTTATGTAGAAATAAAAAAGATAATAATCATTATGTTAAGACCTGTTTCTATAACTGATTATTTTTTTCTTAAAAGGTAAAAAGGTAAGGCTCATCTATATTTCAATCGAATAAGTAAATACGCAATGAAGTTAAAATGTTTTATATTATCGTTGATAAAAAATATATTACTCGTTATGTTATCCAGTAGAGCGATCAGAAACTCAAGAATAAGGATATATAAACAGTATTGGAGTTAAAATACTAAACACTGAACTCAATGAACTTAAAGATGTCATGCTATGTCTACGCTTCTACGACGCTACGAAACTACGAGCTGCGGCGACTCGTAGCTGTTCTACGCGATGAATTCGACTCAGTGAGTCGGAAATATTTTTCTAGACAAGAAGGCACATACTTTAATGGTGACTAAATAATCTTGCTTCGATCACTGAAAGTATGATTTATGTGGTTTATTTTTTTATTTGGTATATTGTTGTAAGTTTTAATATCGTAAAGTATTACTTACAGTATTTTTAATCTAATAAAAAAATTATAAATGTTCAGTTACTCCATGATAAGATCCAGCGATTCCAGCCTCCCGAACAAGCAGGATTCCGAAAAGGCTACAGCACCATAGACCATATACACACACTGCGGCAGATTATACAAAAGACCGAGGAGTATAATCTGCCGTTATGTGTTGCCTATGTGGACTATGAGAAAGCCTTTGATTCTATCGAGACCTGGGCGGTACTAAATTCTCTCCAACTGTGCCGGATCGACTACCGGTATATCGAGGTGTTGAAATGTTTATACTCATCTGCCACCATGTCCGTCAGAGTACAAGACATAGCAACGAACCCCATCCAACTGCAGAGAGGTGTCAGACAAGGGGATGTCATATCCCCAAAACTGTTCACCGCTGCGTTGGAAGACGTGTTCAAGCTGATGGAGTGGAAACGACGTGGCATCAACATCAATGGCAAATACATCACACACCTGCGATATGCCGATGATATAGTCATCCTGGCGGGATCCCTGGAGGAACTTAGTACAATGCTCGGGGACTTAAACAGCGCCTCACAACGGGTGGGTCTTAAGATGAACATGGACAAGACGAAAATCATGTCGAATGTCCATGTCACACCCGTACCGGTTGTTGTTGACGGCGCTGCTCTCGAAGTTGTAGACGAGTACATTTACCTGGGACAAGTGATCCAAATGGGTAAGTCCAACGGCTGCGTTCGGGAAACTACGTCATATCTTGTCGTCCAAAAAGTTACCTCAGTGCCTGAAGTCGAAGGTGTTCGAGCAGTGTGTGTTGCCAATGATGACATACGGATCCGAGACGTGGTGTTTCACTATTGGCCTTATGCATAAGCTTAGAGTCACCCAGCGGGCTATGGAACGAGCTATGCTCGGTATTTCTCTACGCGATCGAATCAGAAATGATGAAATCCGTAGACGAACGAGGGTGACCGACATAGCTCAGAGAATTAGCAGGCTGAAGTGGCAATGTGCTGGCCACATAGTTCGAAGGACCGATAACCGTTGGGGAAGAAAGGTCCTCGAATGGAGACCACGCCTCGGTAAAAGGAGCACAGGACGCCCCCCGACCAGGTGGACCGACGACCTGAAGAAGACAGCGGGTATCCGCTGGATTCAGAAGGCTCAGGACCGGTCAGAGTGGCGGAAGTTAGGGGAGGCCTATGTCCAGCAGAGGACCTACAAAGGCTGATGGATGGATGGATGGATGATAAGATCATCAAAAGTAAAGAAAGATAACATGCAATATCATTTGCGTTAAGTTTAAACAGAAAAAAAATTGGGAACATTTCATACCAACATTATTTTATTAATATTCGTTTATTCATTAATACAAATAGCTATAATATGTAACACATCCCTTAATATTCACCAATTATTTTGAAACTCGGAATAAAAGCAAATAAATCAATCACATAGGAACTCAAACGAGCACAAAATTGAATAGGCGAATATTCTGTAGCAAGTATCAATTCAGGGTTAATGTAGATTTAAACGATTCTGCATAAAGGCGACCTCTACAATTATTATGTTACAACCGCTATTGTAAAGCCACTGCCGTAAATTCTTCCACTTAAGTTGGGTACGTGACAAATGGGCCAACGCCCAACTGTTACATTTCGTTTTAACCCGTGCGACCGTAAAGCGACATTGATAAGTGTTCGATGCGACATGTCTTTATTTGGTCCAAATGCAAGATAAGAGCTAAAATAACTCTTGTGGATTTATCGCTGGACTCGCTGGAAGTTGTAAAAGCTAATTTTAAAAAGTTTTCTTTGTAACTGTGTAAGGTCTGAGTGCGCGTTTGGAAAACAATTCAAGCAATATTGGAAAATATTGAATGTCTAATCATTGTTTACTTAAGGTTTTATTTACCTAACGTTGTATTTGTTTAACTGATAGACTTTCAAAATCTAATTAAATAATATCCAAACACACGATGAGAATGTAGACTCCTTATGAAAACACTTAAGTATATTTCTGTCAGTCTGTCTGTCACAACCAATATCATTCATCCAGCCGGTTTCACAAAAGAGTAAAATAAAATAAAACTAAAATTCAGCGTTCTATTTTTAAAGAGCTTACTTGTAAGGAAACGTAAACTTGGTTTAAAAATGCAGCCGCGAAAATTTTGAAAACAAATGCACTCGAGACGAATCAATATTCTAGGCTCAGTTGAACAAGATATTTGATCTTTGTTCTTAAGTCATTTGTGAAATTCTAGACCTATATTTTGTTTAATACTTTGGTAATAGCATTTAAAACACGGCTCCATGCGTATTTGAGCAAATTATTATGATGTGTAGGTAATTTATAAATTTAAAGAAGTAATTCACTTAAAATAGGCGTAGATATACATGGTAAGTATATTATAATATTCACTAATTTCAACAAGCTCAAAACGGCACATTTTTTAAATTAATATTTATTTACTTTGATTTCAAATGTTTTACGTAGGAGTTTTAAATTTACATTTGTATTGTTTTCTAAAAAATACGTTCCTGTTTCGTTTTGGTGCATAGTGACTACGAAATCGTGGAAAAAGCTTCAACTACAAAGAACTGGTCGAAAACAAAGGGAGCAACTTGAGACGAATCGATACTTTAGGCTCAGTGGAAGCATTTGTTCTTTTACCATTTCTACTTCTCTACAGTAGTTCTTGTTTCTGAGTATTTTAAAGATTACTCTACAGATTTATTATACATATTAATTAATTGATACAATTAATTCAAAGAAAAGTAAAAAAGCATTGTTTTACTTCGGTTTGATACTTTATTAAAAAAATAATAAAAATAAACAAATAAATTTCTTAATCTAAAAGTGTGAATAACAATAATACATTTTACCTACGTAACATTTTGTAAAGCACCGTCTTGTTGTCGGAGTAATCTGTATTTCTTTTCTGAGAGCAATATTTTCCAATTTAAGTGACAAAGTGCACTTAGGTCGGTGTGTCTGAAACCAAAACTTTACCATTTGAACTACGAGTACTACAAAGCAAGTCACAGGCAAAGAAAAGAATTTACGTCACATTTTGCGAGCTTTTTTTTTCTTTTACGACAGTGTCTAAAAGGAATAGTGTCCCTAGACTTTATTATTGAACTAAAGGGACTATTAGACTGTTCATTCTTTTAGTGTCGTTTACACGATAACGAGTTAAGATTTTTGCAGTATTAATTATTTTACTGCTAAAGCGTTTATTAACCAACAACAATCATAAGTAAGCTACCAAGTTCTGTAATTAACGGTGTAACTAGTTTGTATTTGGATTTGCGGCTGGTCGTGGCGAATTTATTCTGTTTAGGAGGGCACATTTTATCAGCAATCAATATGATTGACGTCACGTTTGTGACAAAACAAGAGCTTCCGGGTTCGATTTAGGTCGTTCTTTTGTCCTGCAAAGAAGAAGCAAGCTATTTAAATAAATTGTAGCAAGCGCAGGACTTTGAAAGTTTTTAAAATGGGTGCACTCAGGTTTTGAGTCGGGATTTCGTATGAGGAAGTAAAAAACCTAAGCTATCGTTAAAATTACTGAATCTACACGAAAATGTTTTTCAGTAATTTTATGCAGTCAAAATAGAAACTATAACCGTACGTCAAATAGAAAAAAATCTGCCTTTAAAAAGCGTGACATTTTCACTGACTAGAAAATATCACATTTAGCTAGAGGCATCGCTGCAATAAAACACTGAAAAGCTTTCAACGGATCTCCCGATGTACTGTGATATCGATATAGCTTAAACAATGCAATTTCCTTAGATAAACTCCGAATAGAATGTAAATCTTCTTGCGTGTCAGTAATACAATATGGAGAAAATATATTTATGTGAATAAGGTTTGTTTTTCTAGGTTGTTTGGTTCTCTTGCGAGTTTTAGTTATTTTTGTTAAATCTTCTCATGATGTTCTAGTTTCGTAGAATTAACTGAAGTTTTTCTATTATCAAGTTTTAGCACAGAAGATATAATAGTACTTTATAATAAGTAGATTACTGTTGTAATTTATTAAACAGGAATTCAATCCTTGTCCCGAAAATCCCTAATAGATCACTATATTTCCTACATTTTTCTTCCTCTTTACACTTTTTAGGATTCCGAAGTAAAATCGGAACGTATCGGAATCGAAATCGGAAGTAGTGTCGTCATGTCCGTCCGTCCGACCGTCCGTCTGTCTGTCCGAGGCATAGCGCCAGACCCAGTGCTAGATAGCTGTAATTTGACATGGATAGGATATACATATTTATTAAAATTCCAAAATCATAGAAACCTTATTTGAATAAATCATATGTAGAACATCTCCTACATGTAACGTGAAGATAATTTTTTTTCGTGCGTTGCGTACCCCATTATATATCGTTGGGGATATCGTTGAAAAGGTCTTTCAAATATTTTATGGATCTCCTAAGACCATTTTTGAATTTAGGCATTTGTTTGCAAAATATTTGGCTTTAAATTGTTAATTTTGGTTAGTGAAGTATCCCCCCTCCCCTGCCGATTGAAGTTGAACAAGTGAAAAATATCTCAAAAATAGGTTATGTGATGAATTTACAAGGAAAACTATGACGGTTATGTTATCATAATTAATTTAGCATTGCGCGTAGTCTGACACGCACTTGCCCAGTTTTTTTAAACATAGAAAAGTCAAAGAAATCATCAAAGTTGGCAACACACCTACCACATCCAATGAACATGTGCAATATAAGGGGAGTTCACACGTATCCCAATGCTGGGAATCAATCCACCACCATCTAAAGATAACAAATCCGGCCTTACTTGGAGACACAGATATCATCACCAGGTGACACGTTTTATCTAAGTTACCCTGGCTACAGGCTAGATCATGATAGTATGATCACCGGTTTGAATACTGCGTGTCTTAGCTGAATCGCAGAAATTCATAAAAACTTCTATCAGTTTGACGACCCTGTAGCCTAGCTGGTAGTGACCCTGCCTGTGAAGCGAGGGGTCCCGGGTTCGATTCCCGGCCGGGGCAGATATTTATGTGATAGTTAAATATTTGTACTTGGCTCATGGGTGTTACTGTGATGTGTTATATGTGTCGTCCATGCGACCCGCGATACAGGTAAAAATACCTACTGCGGGGATATGAGTGTGTTAGCGTTTACAAGTTACATGGGTTGTAAATAGTAATTTTCATTAATGCTCCTTAATGTAAATACAGAGCAGAACTACGAAAGTTACTTTAAACACACACATACAATGTCAATCAGATGAACGTATGTGCGCGTGTCATCAACACTAAATGAACGTTAGGCGATTACGGTAACGAGAAACATGCCTCAGACAGGCGCGTTCCTGAAATTACATTCGCCGTTGACAAGGCTCGAATTAATTAAAGTCAAACAACGCTACCGTTCTACAAAATTATCTCCTTCGCAAACGGAATTAATAATTTCATTTTGCGTATGCTCACCAGCAATATTGAAATTAGCGTTACATTTGAATATAAACTTGGATCGCTGAAACGTAGATGTTACTTTTCAACACGATAGATTATAGATACGAAGTTTGGAACAATGTTCATTTTATAGATCCATTGTGTGAAAGTATAGATTTTCAAAGAACTGTAATAAATTAATTAATAATGTTTTAAAACTTTTATGTAAGCTTTATATTGTTTATGTGTATTTTTACAGAATCACTATTAAACTTTTTAGTAACTTACATAACATGTCAATATTCAGTAATTCAATGTCATAAGTACTGACGATTGACGAATTATGAAAGTGTATACATATTTACAGTAGGTACTGTGAATAAACGAATTGGGTGTTACATTTTTGATGTAAAAATAAGTTAAACAATCTAAATTTTACTAACAAAAAATAACCGACTTCAAAGTCTCAAAAACTACATAGTTGTCAGATCTCGTTCAAATTTATGTGAGACCACATGACAAGCGCCTGCTTTCGATTAAAAAAAGAATCATCGAAATCGGTTGGCGTGATATTGAGTTAATCGTCAATTTGTCGCGCACATCTTAACACAAATTTACGACTTATGTGGTTTTCTCATGGATACCATTGTCAGATCTCAATAAAATTTATGTGGGACCACATGACAGCCACCAGCTTTCGATTAAAAAAAGAATCATCAAAATCGGTTCGCCCAGTCCAAAGTTCTGAGGTAACAAACATAAAAAAAAAAAAACAAATACAGTCGAATTGAGAACCTAATCCTTTTTTGAAGTCGGTTAAAAATACTTCAAATTCACTCTGTAATTTTATAGTAGTGTGCAGTGTGTAGAGAATGCGATTTGGCGCGCTCTGTCTTGTAGGTACATTTTACATCCTATTATTTATTAATACTTTAAAAATGAAAGTTTGTGAAGATGTTTGGATGTTTGTCCCTCAATCACGCCACAACTTCTTTAAATTGTGTTCTTCAAATCTAAATTAATTAATTAAAAAAAATCGTTTCGAAACCACTCTACCGTGGGCGAAGCCGTGGGCAAAAGCTAGTTATCAGTAAGTACTGTATTGTAATCGAAACAAACGAGCCAAATGATTGCGGCTTGGTATATTTTTACACCAAGAATAGAAAACAAATGCAGGGGATAACTTCGTTGCTTTCCGAATCGTGAAAACCGATAGGTAGACTGCGAACGCAAGCTGAGCCGAACGAAATCCGTACCATATTTCATGTTCCCTACGTTATGCGCTTTGTGAAAGAAAATACATTTTTCACTATCTTTAGAGCTTTCGCAGTATACTTTCTTTATTTGTTTCATTCGGATCCGATACTTTTTGTTGAGATACATTAATCAAATATTCAGTTCCGGATTTTTATAATGTGGATACTCACAGATATTCATCTGTGGTTAGTTCGTTTGTACGTAACTTGGTATTTTGTTTATAAGATTTAAAGGTTCAAATTTTTCTTCTACAATATGTTATTGTTAGTTAGGGATAATAAATTTAAACAAAGTAAATAAATAGTATTAGGCTACTTTCAAACCTTAGGAAATATCAAATATTATGTGTTTATTATTTTTATATGTTGTCATGATATTTTATATGTATACCTGTTAATCATACTAGCGTAGTGTATTTAAACAAATAAAATTAATTAATATATCCATTTCGGCTAGGAGCTACAAAGTTCTTTCTTTATTTTGTTTCCCTTCTTTCTTTGTGTCATTTATTTCTTGATCGGTAACGTATCGATGATGACTTTGGTGTTACTTATCTCTATGGGCGACGGAACTCACTTACCATCAGGTGGATCGTAACATACAAAATCTATAAACAACTTAATTTGTTTCATTATTTCACAACGTTTTCTTCGAACTTCGAACAAGAAAGGTATAAAATGTTCCTTTTTGATAGTAACAACATATTCAAATGTAGTTAATTGAAAGCACTTGAATGAGCTCCGTGGAATGATTTCTCATTTGCGAACACTTAGTAACGATTCATTTGAGAAATTCATTTGCCAGAGGCCTCCCGAGAGCTATCTTCATTTGCATTTTCAGACGGAGCGTGCCTTAATTCATCGGTTGCTCACATATACTGGATTACACGTACGTCAACTTGGAATCTTCAGGAATATACCAACATTTAAGAGTTCGTACCTACATAAATAAACGTTTCGTTATTTTATCAGCCAAAGGCCACCGTAAGTAAGACATAAGACCACCGTAGCTATTCTTGTTGGTCGTAGCTAGTCTTTAGTAATATGATATAAGTTAGTATGATCAGCAATAAACAGTGGTATCATAATCTTATCTGTTGTGTTGTACAAGGAGGATCGGTGGGCCCTACAATACAAACCCTAAAACGGGCACGTAAACGGTGTGTATGTGGATACAGGCTAGCGACTTACCTGAGTGCTCCAGTTGTAGTGCCTATACTGGAGGAGTCACTAGTCAGTCTAGAAATTTGAGGTTCCCCACGGGTGGAAATCAAATATTCTACGATTATCAAACTGGTAAGAAATTATGAGGATTAAAAGGATACTAGTGTGTTCCATCGCGTAAACTCCCACGCACACAGAGAACTGGAGCCCAATTCTCATTTCGTAGAGATCATGTCTAACAGAGATATCTCGAAAAAACATGGCCGATTAGCCTCGTTTCATTCGATATCGGCCATGTTTTTTCGAGATATCTCTGTTAGACATGTAGGTATCTCTACGAAATGAGAATTGGCCTCCTGGTAGGTAGCACCAGGATTCTCGCTGCAGCCGAGACTAGATGCTTATACTTCAATGTGTTACGAACTTTCCACTCACAAAAATTATTATAGTAAATCCACCAAAACTATATCAAATCCTAATATTTCTCTACCTTTTCCGAACGTATTTTCTTCTCTTACAGCTTTTTCGACTCTGCTTTTCTTAATTCGAAATTCGAAAACCGTCGCGTGTTTGCAAGCCATCCTCACATACAGTACTATTGGCCAATTGCACCCACCTAATTCGAACACCTATATTGTCTAATCTTAGTTAGAATCTTAGTTACAATAGTTGAATGAACCATGACTATTTTAAAACATCCTTTGATATTTTAAAATACCAAATTTCAATTATCTATCGTGCTTAAACATTATAATAGTTTCGTAGAGGAATCAGATGTGAGTTTGATCTGTGAGATTACGCAATTACAGTGGTGTTGGAGCCAGCGAAGCTTGCAAATGAGGTCGATATCAGATATCTAATATAATAACCGATTGGATTGGACTATAACATAGTAGATAGTATTGGTTGGCTATGATCGGTACGTAATGGGTTCACGTAGCCACCCTACTCCATTACACACTTAAGTTGAACTGCAAAAATTTATGTAATAATTTACCTCGTCTAATCTGGCTAGCAGATGTATTTTTGCTCTAAATTTTTTAAAACATTATTTAAAACTTCTGAAAATTCATCTGAGCCTCCCACAGGGATTTCCTATGAGAATTAAATTTATGTGTTATTGCTAACATTATTATTTTGAAACAGATCATGTACTTATGTACTAGTTTTTTTATTATATTTTTTCTAAAAAAAAACGTTTACGCACATACCCCCTGCCCTGTAGAAGCTTATTTACCTGTGTCGCGGGTGGCACACAGATAACACATTATAATAATAATCATGCCCCAAGTACAAATATTTATCTGTTACATAAATATCAACCCCGGCCGGGAATCGAACCCGAGACCCCTCGCTTCACATTCAGGGTCACTATCAACTTGGCTACAGGGTCGTCAAATACACACAAATACATAAGTTACACACAAATACACACAAATACATTAACTTGTAAGTAATGATAAATTATATCGTGCAGTTGAAACAAAATAAAATATGACATATCTATGGCGTGGTATAGTTGGTTTAATAAGAGGGCTTAAAATCATGCAGTGTCCTATAAAGCTTCAAGCTTTTATACTTCCAGTACGTATGGTAAGCCTACGTAAGCAGGATTTGTGATGAAATTAATGGATGACAAAGATTACTGACGGGACCTACTCGTAACTTATAGAGTGAATACGGTAATAGGACTCTCAGGACTTATCACTATTGGAGATGGAAAGTCACCTGATGACTATAAGGGTTTGGCAAATATTATTTGACGAATATTTTAAAAATCTGGGGAGACAAGGCTTAACACCACGAGAAATACAGTTACTAAATTAAATTTTATGTAGATACTCGTTCACTATTCACTATTTTACGGTATTTAATTTCAGAAACAATTTATATAGTAGCTTATTTCTATGAGTAAAATATACTTCAATTACACATGAGCACTGAGCTCCTCTTGAAGAATAATGTGTGTCGCTAAGAAAATACTCCACATTAAGTGTTCCGACCACTTCACTGGAAGTAATTGCGTTAAGAGTAAGCTATTTACAACGAACTGTAAAATATTTTATTTTTCATTGTTATATAAATAGAACGCGGCATGTCGCATTAATTTTAAATGCAAAATATATGTACAGTCGCAAAGACAAGTTTCTTTCACGCATCATAACTATTTCTCTGCGGGATGGATCTCGGCAACTTTCCTTTATGCACGGCTGGGCAACAACAAAAGGCTGTTGAAATCTGCACTCAGCTTGCATCATGAGTCGCGAAGAACGCTCGACTTTTCGAGTATAAGGGGAGCAACATAACTGTGACATCTAGCCATCTTGCCCACTTTACGTCCTCGCGGAAGTCTACTCGTCATTTATAACAAAGGGTGAAATTGCTCGGCAGCTTTCGTAACGTTATTCTCTACTGTACGTTGACCGCATTCGAGTGCATGTAAATATTAAAGCGTTTGCGGTCCATTTTGTTGCTTACAGATACAATAACTATGGACTGTATTTGGCTCAAGATAAGTCGTTCAGTAAAGCGGAAACAGGGTTATAAATACATATGTAGGTATGTAATCTCATATCTGTCTCCCGTAGGTAGAAACCGTCATAATAATTATGTTGAAATAATACGTCTCTCGGCCTTCCGTTTCGCGTGTTCTTCTCTCTATATTCTATATCATTTGCTGTTTTACTTTTGATCACACAATACTGTCCACTCTCTTCCTCTAATTGAAGTATTTTTTGTTCTTTTTTTACATAAAAATCAAAATTAGACTTGAAATGAAATGAGATTTTAGAGTAAAAAGTGTGGATTTTGTTCTTTTGCAAATAATCTGCCCGTCAGTATCCCTGCTGGAGATTATCATGTTTTAACATCGACTCTAAGGATAACCAACATATCCCTAACTTTATTAAGTATCGAAATAGTAAGTTCAAAGCAATTGTGCTGTTAAATTGCCGCCATTTAACAAACTTCCCCTGTTTATGAAAATAACATGCAGGCTTATATTCCGTTTAGTGAATGAAACATTTCAAACATTTCGTTCAATTAACAAGTTTACTTATGTTTAATGCTGTTGCAAAAATATTGTTAGAACACCACTTAATTAACCCAACACTTTGATCGAATACACAGAACAAAACGTTTAAAATGGAAAGCTGTTCCGCCTCGGTAAATATGAATGTTCGGTATTATTAAGACATTTATCCAAGCGTTGATATTTCATTTAAAGGAGCAGGATGACTTTGTGATTTTTTTAAAACGTTAAGTAATATTAACGTCAACAAAAAGGCCTGAAGTGACCCAGCATTAAAGTCAGCTTATGACTGAGGGCGTGATAGATTGCCGACCGCCCGCCGCGTCCGTTTATTTTTTATTAAATGCCTCCCCATCTGGCTTCAATTGCGGTAACAGCTTTTTATAGTATCTCTCGCTTGATGCTTACACGGAGATATACTTGTTACTTGAAAATTTTCATCATCAACGCGACCGTTAGTTATTTTTGACTGCATATTTTTATAGAAACGGCAAATGGGTAGATTAGAAGTCATACCGTGACACTGACGCGCAGATAAATAAGCAAATGGTAAAACTATAATTGATACGTAAATATTCCAGCACTAAAAAAAGCCATATTGGTAGTATTTTGTCGTCCACTACAATGAACATAATATACATATACTTTTCAATTGCATTTTGAATTCGATAGGTACAAGTTCTTGTAAAAGTTAACAAATATTATGACTTACCTACACATTCGGGCAACGATTTCTGCTTAACAAGTACCTGTATTCAACCGCTTCATTCTAAATAACATTTTGTGTTTGAAACCAACCTACATGGTCTCGTTAGCAAGGACGCCGTACTCTGCAGTCGTCAGGATTCTTTGTTCAGTGACGTGCAGCGACACGCGAGTATCTAAGAATGCGGATTGTGTTCGTGGCAAGAATTCTGAGGCAGCTGCATTACGAATATATTTTCTTCCAGACGATGTGTAAATACAATACAGAACCGAACTGGGACGTGTGTAGTAGGACAGTTTCAAACTGTATTTACATACATTTGTGTAAAACTTACATTTTTTGTGTACCTCTAACGCTCCTTGTGTAGTGTAGTGTGTATATACCTACCTAATTTCCTTATTTTAATCCGTTTCTAAATAATAAATATAAATGTTTGTTTTAACTTGATTGCATGTGTTCATGGCATGAACTTCATGCTTGTTGCAATAATGGGAGAATTAATGTAGAATTTTTTCATAAAACATTAAATATGTATGGTTTGTTACATGTAAGACAGATACGTTTTATTGATTAGTACATATTCAAAAACCATCGACATCCCAATTATTTATATATTAATACGTGCAATACTTTGTACCGATTTTTACGATAATAATGCGAACAGAGGAGTACGTTTGGCACAGTTAAAGTTTACATAGAGAAAGAGTGCAGAAAGCTAATATTTTTATATAATATCCATTAACAAAACACATAAAATGAATTAATATAAACATTACAAATACCATGCATTTGACACATACACACACACACATACGTATAATTAACATACAAAATTGTCATATAGGCCCTTTGACACTTACGGTCGAATTTTATCTGCAGAGCGGGTCTCTAGTTCCATTATAACGCTAACGACGACTGACTGGCAGACAAAGTACAGCCTGAAACAAACCAGTGGACTTAATATGGTATGTTTTTTTAGACGAGTCTTGTGTGGTAGCCGATGTTGACAATATTTTTGACGTGATAACGTCTATTAAAACGATGAATACCGGGCGCACGCACGAAAAACCATGACTCATTGTCCCGTTTCGCGCTAGCGAGAGCGCGGAACAAGCGATAGAGAGGCACGATCGGCTACGATTGGCGTATCGTAGCCGATGCCGTAGGCGAGCCGTAAGCGATCGTAGTTGAGTGGAGCGGGGCGGGGAGGAGCGGAGTGGGGCGGGCGGAGCGGAGCGGGGCGGGGTGGAGCAGAGCGGAGCGGAGCAGAGCTTTGTCATGACGTGCGTTGTCACGTTAAACTACCGTCCGTAAACCGACTTTAAAGACAACCATTTTTGTTGAAATAATTATTTATATTATTAATTTTAAAACAAATAAGATACAGAAATTAGTTTGAGCTTTAAAAGAAAAATTATTCCTAAAAGATTTTCATCTTGTTTCTGGATTTTTTTTAAATTACAGATTAACACAAAGATGCTGTAAGATTGTTTAACAAATAATACTCAATAAAATAGCAGTGCATATTGGTTCCGTATTCTTTCTTGTAAAAAGTAGCAAGTAGACAAATCTTTTTTAAAAATGGCAGGTATGAAAGATTTCAACAATCCATAAATAACGTTTAAAGAAAAATAACGTTTGCAAGCCTGCCAATTAAGGTTCAAGCCAGTTTATATAAAAATAAAAAATCGACGCTATGCGGCTTACTCAATAGTTTGCTCGTACAAAATGTTTTAAGTTTAAACAAAAATAAAAAAAAATAGAAAAGGACAACAAAAGGCAGCTGAAACACCGCAATGCCCGCTAGTGGCAATTTTCGCCACTAAAGGCATCGAGGCTTTTTTCGAGAGCAAGTAAATTTTGACTGCGACATGAAGACATTGAATTTTACAAGTAACCTACATTAAAACAAGTTGATTTATATAAAAAAATATAGTTTATTATGATTCATCTGTTATAATCTTAATAATTTTCAATAAAATGTTTTTAAAAATTATCAAATTTCATTTTTTAAGTATTAAATTATTCAAAATATTTTTACAAGTAATAAATGAAACGATATGGAAATTTAAGCATAAAAATCTGAATATTATTATAAAAATAAACGATAATTAATAACGTTAAAAAATAACTACTAAGGACAATTTAAAATAAAATTGAGACATAATGTTTGTACAAAGCAACAGCTACCACTATAGATTACTATCGATTACCCTTCAATCAGCCCAATTAGTATTAGTAGTAGTATTAAGGCTTTTTTGCCATAGTTTTGTGTATGGGAAGGCAATAATTTTTATAAAGATATTGCTGAAAAAGTGAATGACTTAAATGATAAAAGAGAAAAGATGAGGAATTTTGAGGAGAAGATTATCTATTTATTATGAGAAGCGAAGAAATGATTTGGGAAAGACAAAGTTATTTCTCAGGTAGTTAAGAAAAGATGGAATAAAATATCTTACGTATGTATTTATTGTTATAATATCAAAATATAGATAGGTACTTCTTGCATTTAGCACCTCGTGACATATTTGTAAAAAACAATATTGTATTGTCATTGTATTCTGTCGTTTTTGTTCTTTGAAAAAGTACGTTTTATTATATTTATGAACGGACAAATTGAAAATTGATTACAGACACACTAGCAAGACAATCCGCTAGTTTGTACAAATAATCATTAGTTATTAGTGACATGAAATGGAAGATAATCAGTCAATATCAGTAGCAGGCGGCGCAGGGAAGACGTACGAGTATCAAATTTCTTGTTTTTGCTTAAACATTAGCCTTCCGCTTCAGATACCATTTGTTATTAAAGTTAGATAAACGTTTAAACTTCCCTTTATTCGGTTAAACGTGAAACTCTTATAAGATTATCCGATGTCCTCGTCTGTTGCATGCGATATTCTCCGAATATAAATGGTACAACAAAGGCGATATTTTATACACATATCACCATTGTACATGTAAATAAAAAAGTAAAAAGGGCGGCAACATTTTTATTATATTTTGTTACGAGATGAAAAGGCACTTGCTAGGTTTTAGGTTCGGTTCGTTTCATATTTCGAATGTCATGTTTCGGATGTTTTTGAACTTTTGAGAAATAAAGAGGCGAATGTTTTAAACTATACAGTATATTTCGGTTTCTGTAAAATTATGTCCTTTATAATAACAATTATTTTTATTAATCGTATTTTATATGATTTATTGTTATTTTCTAGTTGTTTGAAATTTCAATTTTTTGTTTCAAAATATGTAGAGAAAATAGCGCAAAACGAACATATTATGTAAGTGACTTTACAAGCGCTTTATTTTGGAATTTTAAAAGACACAAATAGTAACAAACAGTAATCCAATTTTATGTCTAGAACCTAAGCAATACACTCAGTAGTATGTAGTATACTACTACTAATCACTGCTACTATCAATGCCACTGGCAGTTAAAGTAAAATCTTCACTGACGTGGAAAATGAAAAGCACTGTAGCATCTCGATATAAAGCCGAGTTATGCATCAAATAAGCATCTCAATTGCACATATAAACAAAGGCTTTAATAAGCTGCTATATCCACAGCGTTATGATATGGGCGTAGTGTTATAACGCTGTTTGTTATAAGGCAACTACACTCCAAGCGAGCTACGTAAATGTAAGTGCAGTTTTAGGAGCAGAGCCCATTTACCCCGTGCAGTCGCTTTGTGTGAACTGGCGGGTTAAGCGATGCGACGTGGGACAATAGTTTGAACCCTTTTTAAATGGTTCTAGTGGTTTTATGCAGGCAACCTTCGAAACAAAGACCTTTTTTATACGGAGGTACTAATATTTGGTGATTATTTTACGTCGTATTTACTTTATTCGCGTTACTCGCTTATAGAAATACAGCTTTATCATCATATAAAGAGCATGGTATAAACTCAAATGGCTTTATGAAGTCGAGAATCGTAATGTGCGGTTCAAGAAATCAGCTGTACTTTTATATTACGTATTTTTTTATTTATTCGTGTCTGTATGATTCAACTACATGACAGACGGTTACAAAAGCCTATATCTGTATGGTGTGATGTATAATGCATATTATGAGATGCGAAAGGGTTTTCTTATGTCTATTACGGCTAGACGAGCCATCTGACGGTAAACCTGTAAGTGGTCAACGATGCCGAAGGACAACATTAATATCAAATGCTTTACCGCCGCATCATTCATTTGATTAAATGAATTCAAAATACTTCAATAATTTTAACATTGTTTCGTGCTTAATTCCCGTCGAATTATTAATAAACTAGTTTATGCCGCCCACTGACGAAACCTTCAAAATAGCGATGAAATGTACCTATTGATAAACTCCCAAACAAATAACATACTTTAGACATCAATCTGTCGTTATATCTGCGTATACAAAAACAAGTTCGCAGCGTCGCGTGGCGGAAAACAAGGCCTGTCCGATACGAAAATGTGCCGCAATTACTCGCTACAACCGAAGAGTGATAAAAACAACATGATGGATGAGACCGGATAATATTAGCGTGCAGGCCGTTTCGATAGGTTTTGGTTTAGTAAGCTTTTAACGTTAAATATTCATGTTCACTAACGTGAACATATTTGAAATTCTAGTCCCACAGTGACATCCATAATTCGTTTTACATTTTTCGTTTTATTTTTTAGGTTGAGCGGTCACCGCGACGCATCGGATGGATTGGAATTGTAGTGGCGATTTACTAAAAGGTTCAGAACGCCGATTCGTGTGAAAAATGCCGAATGGTATCAACAAGATTTCAGTTGAAAAGTATTTTAAATAATTAAAAAGGCGGTTGTTGGTGTGTGCATAAATTTTATTGTTCACGCGCAATGACATGTTTCTAGGCTTTAATTTTTATTGGTGTTGTTTGATGCTTCATAAAAAACTCCATTTCAATCCATTTCTGCCCTTTTTCACTCTCATTCACTCCACACCACATTCCTTAGCAGTTATCTTTCATGAAACACATATTTAACCTACATACACAACGCAAGATAACGACTGTATATTGTACTCAGTTCCCAGGTTTGTCTCTGCGCTGACTCTTCTTACCAGACCTATGCCTAGTTTCAAAAGTCACTCTTTGAGCAAGAAACTAAAGGAATAATCCATAGTACGATTATTCGATTTGGGTTGACGTTCTTATTTCTTTCACATTCGTGGTCCTAATTACAATGAACAATCATACCAGCCACTCTATTATCAGTTGCTGATACACGAAGAAATTTTCAAGTCCATCCATCCGCAGCAAGTCCGTTTGCAAAATATCCGAATATAAAGTGCTTATTTTGGTAAGTGTCAAACATAGCCCTCTGCACAGCTAAATTGTAGGTGTTGGACAATTGTTACAATGAAAACTATCACGGCAAGGGTAGCTTAAGTAGATAATGGGATTAAATAAACTACGGAACCCTACATTTCGCGTGGCCTGACACACTTCTGGCCGGTTCTTTCTATGTTCCTGTGTGAATGTACTTTAGTAACAAAAAATACATTTCGGACTAAACATGTCATTTAATTGGTACGTCGAGGTTGTTAACAAAAAACCTCAAAGGTTCTTTTAATAGTTCTTAACAAAAAATAACCGACTCCAAAATTAGGGATAACTCAGAAACTCAATCTTAAACTTAAATTTGAGTGGGACCACATGACAAGCACCAGCTTTCGATTAAAAAAAGAATCATTAAAATCGGTTCACCCAATCGAAAGTTCTGAGGTAACAAACATAATAATCTAAATTTTACTAACAAAAAATAACCGACTTCAAAGTTACTCAAAAACTACTTATCAGCAGGGCTATTCTGTTTTGTAACTTGACAGCGGAGTTTCAAAATTGACGTTCGAGTTCTAGGATCACTTCACTTCGCAAGTGCGTACTAGATGATTAGATAATGACATGTCAATATGATGCAAGTTCGCTTTTGTTTTGTAACTTGACAGCGGAATCCACGATGAGTTTCTAAATTGAAGTTAAAGTTCGAGACTCCCTTCACTTCGCAAGTGCGTAACAGATGATTAGAGAATCACATATCAAGATCTCGGACTCATACTTCAATTTTGAAACTCATCGCGGATTCCGCTGTCAAGTTACAAAAATGAATAGCCTTGCTGGTCTTGTTCAAATTTATATGGAATTAAGTGACAAGCACCTGCTTTCGATTAAAAAAAGAATCATCGAAATCGGTTGGCGTGATATTGAGTTATTCGTCCATTTGTCGCGCTTACTTAATACAAATTTAAGACTTATATGGTTTTATTATGGGTGCCATTGTCAGATCTCAATAAAATTTATATTTGACCACATGACAGCCACCAGCTTTCGATTAAAAAAAGAATCATCAATATGGGTTCGCCCAGTCCAAAGTTCTGAGGTAACGAACATTAAAAAAAAATACAGTCGAATTGAGAACCTCCTCCTTTTTTTGAAGTCGGTTAAAAAATGGAGTCGAATTGAATACTTTCTCCTTTTTTGAAGTCGATTACAAAGCGTCTATTCTATTTATTTTTGTACATAAAACGTGTGCACAGGGTAAATGGAGTTTGCTCTTGAAACTGCACTCGAATTATACTCTACAGACGCCACGGGCATTGTTGTTGAGTCTTACGAGTACAACAGCGCTATAATACAACGCTCATATTATAAATTATAACAGTATAGCTGACGCTGTGGGTATAACCGGCTTATTAAAATCCAACAGAGTTTATACCGCACTCTTTGTTTGAATATGTAATTGAGATGCTTATTTGTTTAAGCTACGTTAGCTTTGTGAAATATTTTATGTGGTAACGCTGCTAATATTTTAGTTTACCTACAATTTACTGAGAACTGTTTATTATTTACAGTTACGGTAATAGAGGAGGCATATATAATAATATGATTTTGTTTTTTACGGTTTATTTTTGTTCTTGTTTAACTATAGATTTTTATTATCAAGTCCGAAATAATTCGTACTATATATTGAATTCATAATATTATTGCCTTAGGGCTTAAAGATACTATCTAGTTTTACTCCAATACAATTGATTTTGAAAATAGTTTGCCGTAGGGCTTTAAAATTCACTGTTACTAGTTGCAAATTTTAGTAGGTATCGCAGATAGGTCTGATCGTTTCCGTATTCAAATATCCAATTACGCGAGCCAAGCTTGCCAATTTATTTATGCTTGTTTCGTTAGTGGTTTGTAAATTTTTCTAACGTTGGTGTTTGATGATTCAGAAATTTCGATTTCCAGTTACCCAACTAAATTAATTTCAGACTTATATTTTTTTACATCTTAACAAAACGTAGTTATTTATATTTTATGTTTTTAGTATATTTTTATGTTCGACGCTGGTAACATTATGGTAGTGGGAATCAAGTTACCGAATATTTTATAAAAATTCTATTAAAGTTGAGCTCATCAATCTCAATTCTTCGTTTTTCTTAAAAAAAGTACTGTAATTTTTTAATTTTACATATTTAATCTGTTTACGTAACCCTACATGTACGTCTTATCTAATAGCTTTAAAACGAGCAATTCTTGTATATATGTATATACCTATATATTATATAATTTGAGGCTCAGAAACGGCTCCAAAGATTTTCATGAAATTTAGTATGCAAGGGGTTTCGGGGGCGATAAATCGATCTAGCTAGGAATAATTTTTTTTTTAAATTCGTTTTATCCGTGTTTCCAGACAATGAAAAACTACTACAATAGACTCTTCCTAACATCTACTGGTGAGTAGCAACACTAAGCCAATGATTTCCAAAAAACACGATTTACAAAAAAAATATGAGCAAAGCTCGGTCATCCGGGTACTTACAATAAATGTTCAATACAATGATCATTATAGAGTAACCTATTTACTAGTTCTTGCAAAGCAATTGGTCCGAACTCGATTTCCGCCCGGAATGTGATAGAAAATAAATGTTTGTTTTCTTAGTCCACAGCTTTGGTTGCGTTTAATGTAATAAAAGATCTAAATAATTTATTCATATTATAGGTGTCACAGGTCACTACCGGTGTTCTACCACCATTTCGGAAAAAGAAGAAATGGCAAAAGAACACGACGGCTTATAGCCTCACGATAATTGCAATATAAGATCTATTTTTACCACTAATAGACCAGGAGCCCAATGTAAGTTTGACCTACTTTCAGTTTTTATACTGTGACGTAGGTCCAGATTTGATGGGCTCGATATAAAACGAGTAGTGTAATTGAGGTTGTTACTTGGTACCACGTCAAAAAATTTCTTTGAAATTAAAAACTATTAAATATTAACCAACTTCAATTCACACTCAATTGTATCATGTTTGATACAACAGTATCTAGTCAGAAAAGCACTGTGCAAGTGTGCATATCCTGTTGAAGTGTATTACAGATTTATAAGAGGCGAGAAATTCACTTAAGCATGAACCTTAGGCGGAGCTGAAGTTGATATTGAAATAGATGCACTTTGAAATAAAATGTTTCAGTTTTCTTGACCTTTTATATAAATCTGAATGTTATAGTTTGTAGGGTAACTAATGACACATGATAGGAAAACTTTGTTTCAAAAGTTATCACACAATAATTTCATCTAATCAAAATTTTGTTTAACGGTGAATACTAAGCCATTGGGTTTACCTCGAAAGTACAGCAATTTTAATCATCCGCTTCTTTCCTCTTCTTGACTTCTTTTGATCGTGTTAATGCCTAGTTTCCACATAATTATGTTTTACATGTATGTATTAAAATGAATAATTAAAATAAAATAAAATAGAAATAAATCTGTTAATAAAACTTTGTAGGCAAATAATTATTTATAATCAACCAAAACCTATACGCCGATTGTTCAAAATCATACCTACTATGTATTAAGCTAATTTTGTTGTACCTAAATGAAACAGCCATTAAATCGACTATTAAGAATAATAATGCTCGGAAGCCAGATAATAATTGTTTCAAACAGCAGTTTTGAACGTTGCTGTTTAACGAGGGAAAATTATTCTATATGGAAAGTTTTCAATAAAGGATGTTCTCGTGCAATAGGTTACAAATTAAAGTTTGATATTTGTAATACCAGCAATACCAGCATGCAATAATTTAATGCAATTTTATTGTTGTTGAGTTTGTTGTTAAATTATTCTCGGTTAAAATCATTTGTTCTCGGGCCATATGTGTTAGTGATATTTTATTTGTGTAGGTCATTTCTTCCACAACGTGAGAGAATTATTTTTTTAACTCCCCGCGCAGAAAGAGGGGTGTCATTTGACGGGCGCAGAATTTAACGTGTCTGTCTTTTCGTGGCATCGTAGGTTCTAAACGAATGGATCAATTAAGATGCGGTTTTTTTATCTGAAAGCTGATGTGATCGAGATGGTTACAATTTATGAAGATCTGTTTAGGACTTTCTAAATCGTCAGTTTTTTTTTGTGAAAATAAGTGTCGTGGATTTTTAAATTTTTAAATATACACTTTCACCTCAGTTCACTTGTCACTGAGCAAGCATTGTATAAGTTTCATGTTATCCCATTTTATGGCTGTAGCTGCATCAACACCCAAATTAAAGTGGGAAAAAAGTATTTTTATTAATTTTCATATTAATACATTTTTGTAGTACCTTTACAGTAGTATAGATAGATTTTCATAATTTTTCAATGGATATTTAATCTGCGCTCATGATATTCAGTAGAACAGCTTCCTAGTTTTATATTAAACAACTATTATACCTAATAGATAGATAGTTAGGACTTCTTAAACGCTTACAAACAAATTAATGATCATCGCAGAGCATACTTGCCCCTTAATACTATCTTCAGATGCAATTTACTAGAAAGAGGATTTTCTATCTATTGAGCAAATACAGACTCTTGAAGCTTTCATCCTATTAAATGTTCAGATGAAGCAGAATTGGCTCTAACCAAATTGTATTGCTTTATTGTTTTTCAAGTGCTTATTATGTTTCAAGATAGTTTAATAATTTCAAAGTTGGGAGTGGAGAACAAAATGATTTATAGAAGAAAGAAGATTATGTGACGTATGTAAATTCTAGCGGCCCCATTGGGTGGCCACCCCTATCAGTACTGTCAATCCTATGGCAGCAGACTAGAGTATCATAGTTGAGGGTATGGATTCACGTAAAGATTATCTGCTTCCGTTGAAGTTTGATTTACAGAGGTTCCACTGATTTAATATTATTAATAAGTCTTCATATACGTATATTAGAACTTAGAACTGGTATTCATATTATAATCTTTCCTTGTGTCTGCCTTACTGTAACTGACCGACATCTTGTTAGAATCAGCCACTAAACGACTCGTTAAGTCGTTATGTACCGGCTGGAGCCTTTGTTTCTTCTCTTCTTTTTCTTGGACGGTGACGCTTTGATGATGACTTTGGTGTCGTGGATGTCCATGGGCTGCTTACCACTTACCATCATGTGATCCATCAGCTCTAATCGAATGAACACCTTTTATATACGAGTATATGTAATTCTGTGAAGACAAAATAGTATAAAAATAAATGAAAATACCTTATTTTCAAAAATGGGTATTTTACTGCTTTCTATTTTATTTTATTTGTGATGATACTTTTACCAGAGTTTTTAATTAAAAACTGTGTTTATGAGGCTGATACCAAAATTGTAATAAATTTTACTCTAGGTGTTATTATTACCCAAAGACTACTTGCAATTATCGCTACTGAGTAATAAATTTCACATTAATAGGACCCCTGTTAATAGCTACACCACGACCAAAATATCTGAACTAATTCGCTTATTTAGGCCCCATCGCTGCGATATAATCCTCCCAAAATAGCCACCTTGCATGCCAGTATCCTCGCCTAAAAATAGTAAAAGGATAAGCGCCAGAGCCAATGCGCCCGTTACAGTTAGGGTAGCAGTTTTATTACATCTGACTCAGGTTTTTAAGAAAAGGAACATGATTCTTTCGTAGAATATTTCTATCTACACACATCTAGCAAAACCATAATCGATATCCGCAAGTCCCAGCTGTCGTCATATCTTTATTGAACACGAACGATAACCTCGCGTTGCTTGTCTCTCGAATCCAATATTGTACAATATATTATATTTGTTTTGCTGCTTCAATTTTTTTTTGTGTCATTCAATCTCGCGTATGTTATTACTTTTCATTGTGGCCTGTTATTTCGGACCCAAGCTGTGAACGGAAAAAATCAATTTATTTCCCTTGCCAGTGAACATGTCCCTGGCTAATCCAGTTTGTTCGACCGCGCAGGGGTTGAATCGTCAATGAGCAACGCAGTCCAAATGTAAAAGTGAACCCGGGAAAAAGTATCGAATATTAGCTCTTCGCAATAAAAATTCCCCAGTGAATAGGATCACTGTCTGTTTGCAACTCGCCCGTTTTGTGTAAAGGTAAAGTAGAGTAGCGTAGAGTAACGTAGAGTAAGCGGTGGGTACAGACATTTTATTTTTATCATTTATACCTGTAATTTTTCACGTACTATTTCATAAGTATAAATTATTATTATTGAATATTTCAGGAAAACTTGATTTTGCATGTTTTAATCTTTTCCTATATTATTGTAGGCATTGTAGGCGACACGCCGAGACAGCAATTCATGATTTTGACGTTGATTGGAAACTGAAGATAAGTAAATAATAATAAAAATATTTTTGAGGAATAATTGTCGTACTTTGTTGCCAAAAGTCATAGTTACAGGTTAATTAATAAATTAATAAGATTGTATTCAGACCAATAGATAAAGTTAAATTTATTTCAACTTGATTTTATTGTGTACCAAAAATCAATTTCGATATCCACCATTTTGGTGTAGTAGGTATATTTTTACTGTAGTAGCATGGACGTTATCAACGACATCTTTTCTTCTTGTATTAATTAATATTTGCACTTTTGTTTGATGAGAACTGCGTAGTCACTTCAACTGACTGACTCAGTGAACTGTATCTAGAATAAATATTTATTTTGTACTCATAACGTACTGCTTGATGACGTAACTTTGACCTATAAAATAATGATACAAATGTATGAGCGTGTCTTGTAGATTACGATACAATCATGTATACGCCACTACTGAATACAGACCTGAGGAGGCCTAGGCGATTATTATCTAACGATAACAAAAGCTTAAATTTCAATTTTTAATAATAATCTACTTAATTAAAACTTTATATCTTGTGGTTAGTTAATTTTGAGTTTCTAATAGTTCAGCGAAATGTGATTCTTTAAATGAGACCTGTTATTGATATTGGGCTTAGCTATAACAGGTAAATATACTCGTTAAGTATTTTGAGAGCAATACAGCCAACAATATTAGAGCTAATAGGGGTTATTCACGTTAAGTAATATTTCCTTTCAAAATTAGTAAATCGGGAAGGAATATTCGAGTACATACTTTCCTCTTAATAAGTTCGCAATAAGAGTTTCACTTATATCAATTTTAATCACCTGCAAAATTAATCAATTGTCTTTTTTCAGATTGAGTTGTCATAATCTTACTGTAAATACAATTATAAAAGTATTTTTTTTTGGATTAAAAAGTAATATTCCTTACTTCGTTTCAATGCAAATCGATTCAGCTTTTATCGTATCGTGAAGACAAAGGTATTTTCTTTTAAAAATATGATGTTTTCCCCCATATATGATGAGATAAAATTTTGCAACTCGAATAACGTAACTCGGTATAAATCACAGTCGTCTTTTATTTTTAATTCCAAAACATGAGACGGTACGCATCTCCATAACTTTTTATATGAATAATGTTACAAAAAGCTTAACTTGAAACTCATCAAATGAGTTGGATGCTCTCACTGCTGTGCAGGCTTTGGAGCAGAAAAACTTATGAATAAAAAATGAATTCCTTGGTTTTAAAATTAGCATTACAAAGGAAGGTAATTCTCGTACCTTTGCGCTTGAAAAAGAAATGTATAAACGGGGTCCTTGTCGTTATGTGAGTGAAAATCAGCGTTTTTCTGAAAACAGGGTGGATTTTTATACGAAAATCTACGAAAGAAAAGGTTTATTTCAATCAGGTAAGTTCTCAAATAATAAAATAGATTTATCACGTATATTTTGAACTATTACAAGTAGATTCAAAATATTCACTGGGGTATATACTTGTACAATATGTATGTATGTATATGTCGGTGAGGCCACGAATCTCCAGTGAAGGTCCAGGGACGGACCTCTTTATTCTACAACGCTTGTCCGATGCAGAAGTTGGCATATAAGAAACGACATGTTATATTTATTTAGATTAAGGAATTGTCAATAGGATACAACGGATGATCACGTAGTGTCGAAGTACTTGGAAAGTAAAAGGAATATTATTGAATAACCAACACCGTACAATAACCTTTCTGCCATATATACTACATAACAACTTGAAAAGATAGTATTTATAACCTTACAGTCATCTGTATTTTCAGTGAAAGAGTGATGTAGAAAAGAAAAAGGTGTTTGGAGAGACCTGTTGTTATGGTAACAATATAAAAGGCAGTCTTATCGGTGAAAGCCGGTTATTCCCAGCCCTGTGGGGTGGAACTGCAAAAATTAAAAGGAAACAAATTACGGGGTACGGTGTACAAAAAGGCTTACGGTATAAAAGTATAGCAATAATTTTACAACATAATGCACAGGTCAGGTAGGTTAAGAGGAGAGCTAGAAATACAGATCCTATCAAAGCATAAGAAAACGTTTTTAATAAGAGAAAACTATTGGAACTTAAGTAACGGTCTTTATATAGAGAAAGAAGAATGACTGTAGTAAAGGGGAATAAGAACAAAGTATAGGTGAAAAAGTATAGGAGTACCACATGATTTTGTCATGACGGGGTACGGTGTACAAAAAGGCTTACGGTACAAAAGTATAGCAATAATTTTACAACATAATGCATAGGTCAGGTAGGTTAAGAGGAGAGCTAGAAATACAGTTCCTATCAAAGCATAAGAAAACGTTTTTAAGAAGAGAAAACTATTGGAACTTAAGTAACGGTCTTTATATAGAGAAAGAAGAATGACTGTAGTAAAGGGGAAAACAGAAAAAAGTATAGGTGAAAAAGTATAGGAGTAAGTGTCGAACCACATGATTTTGTCATGACAATCTGAAACATTTCATTCTTTTCTAAAGTCCTAATGCGAACAGTTAAAAGTGTTTTAACAGTAAAATGACAACCTTGAAATCGCACGTAACAAAACCTAATAAAAAACACTCTGAGAAGTCTTTTTAACATAAAAACAAATCGTAAAAACATGCTTTGCATAGCATGAATAATGTATTCAAGTACATTCTTTAAAATATCAGTATTAGTGCTTATTACAGCATGCTTCGTGTTGTTGAGTACATACTAATTAGTAGTTCATAGTAGAACAAATATGAATATGTAAACATTTACGAATTTCGTCAATGTTGCACTATATTCTTCAATCATATTATGCCTAAGTAATGCCTCGTGTCACGAGTTTTATATCAGTGTACAAACTAATTCAACTTCCGTTGCTTGCATGTACAATTTTTAAAAATAAATTTAAAGAAAGAAGCTATGATTTTAGAAAAAAAGAAGCTATCAAATTTTCCTTTTCAACTGACTACCATTGATTAGCAGTCAGGGTCAGAAGACTATTCATATGTTAGTTATTATTATACAATACAAACGCAGGAAATGAACGAAAATACATTCTGGAATCGGGCGGTGTTTATTCTATTTCAGTTTTTTACAAAAGTTTAACGACGTCGCACCGCGGCACGACTGAAATAAATTCTCGCCATAAGGTAATTGCAATAAGTGCTCACATTAAACTGGTTTATGTACTATCGCGAATAAAAGTGTTTCTTGTCTCGGCTGCGCGCTTTTGTTTTAATTAATTATTAATTACAGAGTTTTACCGTAACGGTTTTAATAAGCATTTATGATTAATGTGTTCAAGAAAACAAAATAGGGGACAGGAGTTTGAAAAGCGTAACATGGTGGTGGTAACAGCATGATGGTAAAAAGGTTCAGGAACTATGGAATAAAAGTGTTTGAAGTTGGTATGGGTTGTTTTATTTCTCAAGATTCTTTCTAATTCGGGCTGTTCCGGGATTACACGGAAAATCGATTGGCTTTGGCAGTAATACGACGGTATTGATGGTATAAAAGTGTCTGAGAGCAGAAACTTTACCAAAAAATAGTCTAAGACGGTGTCTATTATTTTGATTGGCCAGCAAGATTAGGTATAAAAAATGCTTAGGTACACATCTCATGTCATCTCATAGGCACCATATTTGTTTTTTTTTTTCACTTATCTAAGAACACTTGAGTTATTAAGACGAATCTAACGATATCTCAATAATAATATATCCGTTCAGCGGTTTTGAAGATATGAGGTAATAAAGAATATTCCATGCAAACATACATCCGTACTTACATGATACGCGCGAAAAAAATTACCCTTCCTGGCAGTTAGCTGTAACTTGGCAAAGCTGTAACTTGGCATACATACCTATACAAAGTTTTTGTGTATGTAACAAAAGCCTTAATTTTGTTTTGACATATTTAGTAGGATAGTATAGTCATGTTCGTCCATTCGTCCATCCAACTGCCGCATAGTACAGAAACTTTTATACTAGAAAGTTGCTATATATCTTTACAACCACATATACAGTTTTATACCTTAAAATCCCTCACAAAAAGACCTTGTCGCGTGACTTTGAGGCAATTAAAATAAAACCTATTAATTTTGCGCTACGTTTATTCGCTGTTTAAGTATTTTTCCGATATTTTAATTAATACCAGCCGTTGGATCCTTCAATAAAACGAGCGTGGACTGTATAATAATTGTAATGGTGAGAAGATTGGTAAAATAAGAGCTTCGTTAAACACGGTACGCGCTCGGTGTCGTCGGTGGCTAGAGGCGAAGTCATATACAAAGTTACTCAATGGGCGAAGTCCCGCTCCGCACCCGCTCGGTGGCCGGCGCAGGCGGTTCGCGCTCGAACACCAGAATTGCTTTACCTAACTGAATATTCATAGCTGGTATAATAAACTACTACTATGACTAGTGGTAAATGTTTATTGTTGCTCAGGCATCCCTAACCCTAGGGTTGTCACGGACGGATTACCAGTCAAAGCGATGTTGCTGCAAACATTACAGTATTTTTATAGGAATAAGAATAAATATAATAGTTAATACAGTCATCAAAGGATTTGGAGATCGTCCACTTTAGAATTTATTCGTGGGGCGGGTTATATTATTGATGTGACGTGTGGGTGGCAATTTTCAGGCAACACTTTATAGTCATTAATATAAATAAACATTTCCTTTTCAATGTAATATTAAACAAATAGAAATAAGCTATTAAATAAATATTTTGTTATACAAATATTTATTAATACCTATAGATTCAAAACCCGACTAACGGTACTGACCAAAGCCCAATAATATAGTCAAGCTTAAATAATTTGATGCAAAATGTATGTATTTAATAAAATAAACTATTAATAGCAGCAAATTACACACTTCATTCATATACGTTTTAAATTAAAACTTTTCCTTTGTTTGCAGTTACGTAAAGGATTTTTTCTTTTTTCAGCTTAAAGCTGAATTCAGTAATCAAATATTAATTCCAGCTATATGATTCTTAATCATGACATACTAATAGGTGGAAAATGTGTCGCGTGACTCTAAAGGAGCTTTGTAATAAAATGCTACTTTTCACCGTCTTTCACTTTAATTGAATTTTAATTATAATTTCTTGAAATTATTCCTGAAGTCACGATAAAATCATTATACTGGAAGCTTTATTTTCATACATTTCAGCTGATAAACAATAATATAATTTATCTCGAGTCACAATAACTTGTTTTTTGGGAAGACTGTATTTTTTTTGGATACGTACTGATGTAATTCCAATGTTAGAGTATGTAATAATATCTGAAGTTGCATAATTCTCCCGACTGATCTAGTTTTTGCCACTCCGTAAAAAATATATTTTCGAGGTTTTCTAATATTAACCAACTTCAAAAAAGGAGGAGGTACTCAATTCGATTGTATTTTTTATGTTTGTTACCTCAGAACTTGACTGGGTGAACCGATTTTGATGATTCTTTTTTTTTATCGAAAGCTGGTGCTTGTCATGTAGTTTTATTTTTTGAGCGAGATTTGATTAGTACTTTTTGAATTATTATCAATAATTTTGAAGTCGGTTATTTTTTGTCAAGAATTATTTTACCCTACATCATGATGACTTGCCGGATTGATCAACTTTAGTCTTCTATCATGTATGAAATTCAAGATTTCCTTTTATTTTAAAGACGTCCAGGAATTATTTGTTTACCGAAGCAAGTGATGATTAATTTGGATGTACACATATGCATGATAAATCAATAGCTGAACAAACAAACCACACTACAAAATGAAAAAGCTAAAAATCTATTCACAGAGTCGTATCATGGTCTGTTTAGGAAAAAAGTATCGATAAACACCATTATTTAATCCTAACGTTACAATACGACATACATTTTATTATACCAAGATACATTTCAATCTATATAAAACAATAAACGTGTGTTAATATTATTTGCAATAAACAAACTTACCGACCCATTATGATAATATTATCTCAATAAAAAGGATCAGTCCTATCCGAAACAAAGAGTTTGCCAATCTTATCCCGCGGGAATTACGTTTCTCGTGAGCTCTCGAACTATGCATAGACTCACATTTGGTTACAGACTCTTTCAGCATAAAAGTGGATAGGAAATCGTCACACACAAAGAAGGGTACATTACGTCCTTTCACATAACCATGAAAATGTTATCACCTCACACAAAATTGAGTCTTTTAGAGGGAAATAAATTGGGGACTACAATAAGACTATGGAGCGTTCGTCGCTTACTTTTCGTACACTTAAATATTTTTTTTTGTATTTGAAGTCTTTTTCTACGCTTAGTTCCGTACCAAAATGTTTATTTTTGTAATCCTTTTTAATAATAAAAATATATAATACAGTACGGCCGCTGCATCTTGGCGCGTCTGAACATAGGCTTTGCGAACTTTAGCTACACAAACAGAGATGGCAGCACGAACATATGTACTAACGTATGACTGAGACATAATACACCGCGTATCGAGTATTGGTGAATTATGTTACTGCGCAGCCTTCTGCGCGAAGTTCAGACGCGCCAAGATACAGCGCCCGTACTGTACACTGGTATTAATAAAATTCATATAATCAATTTTGGTTACCCCTCGATACACCAGTATGAAAAGGTGACACGTTCACATATGGGATACAAAAGAAACATAGCCTGTTATAAAAAACGACGTCAGCGGAATTTCTCATTATTGCTCAGCAAAGCTCGTCTTGCGTCACCATGAGAGGATGTGATTTTATAGGTCCCCTTTTATTTCCTATATTTTATGCACATCATGATAAATCAGCATTTAAGCATTTTATGGCATAAAACCATCATTAATATAAGCACTGTACCAATATAAATTTAAAAAAGAATATAATCAGTTTGAAGAAAAACTTCTTATCTATTCTTACCTAGTGGAGGACGGGTTTATAAAATGAAACGTCATATTTTTTTTACTATAGGTACTGTAACAGCTGAATGAGGGCTACAGCGAAAAATTCCTTAATTGTTTTAAAATAAAGTAAGTTAAAGTTACAGTTGAAGTTGAATTATTAGGTCGCAAAGAAGTTTTCAGTATTTCGTACGTGTGTTGATTAATATGCGCAAACTTCTTCACTGATAAATGATAAATAATTATATTTTAGTAACTTATTTTATGATGAAACTTATCTGAAAATTCAAAACGATTTTTGTGCCCTCAGAGTACAGAGTGCAGGGGAAATATTGAGGTAAACGTCATAAACGTGGTAATAATATAAACATATTATCTTCCAGTTTACATGTGTTCAAGTACTTGTATGTATATGCATATAGCCAGTGGTACTAATCTGAATAACGGAACCAGTGTTTATCTGTTATATGGTTTTGTAGTTTGCGAAATGTCTCAAACAGGTACTTCAAACACTGGCTTCCTCCAATAGTCTATTAGATGCTATGCTATATTTTATTTTGTATTAACCTCTATGTATTAGTTTGTAATTTTTTTTCAACACCCTTGCTCATAAATTGGTTTTTATCACATGGCTTTTACACTCATAAACCATGGTATTAAACACTTGTGCTTTTTTTTCTTGATCGCACTAGTGTTTTATTTTATATTCCATCAAATTAAGTTTGTACCTTGCTGAAAGATATTATTTATGCATTCTATTTGCTCTTAACTTAGCCGGGTTATAGTTTTATTTTTAAATTTCGGAAAAAAGTTTTGACTTAGATACGTTTTGTTTCAACATAAGACTAAAAATAACACTATTTTTGTAAAAAAAAAAGAAGTGTACCACATTGAATATGATAAATTTTCAACAACTTATTTACTTTAATTAATAATTCAACGTGAAACTAATTCATAAATACATAAAATATTAGATTCTTTTACATTTTGCGTTTTGGCTGTTTAGCGTAATTGTTCGTGCCTACCCACGCGCAGAAAAAAAAATATCAGCACGGAGCGCGCCATTTTTAACAAACTTTCCGTCTGGTCTGTGAGCATTGTTTATTTGAGTACGAATAAGTGATTATTTGTTTTTTACTCGTAAGTGTGTTGAAAAACGTCGTATGACACATGTGAGGTTTGGTCATTACACTCTCGGTTTTCTTGCAGCACTCGCCTTTGGCTCGCGCTGTGCAATATCACCTCGAGTGTAATGACCAACATACCACACTTGTATCATAATGTACTATTATGTGTGTATTTTATCTATGGGTCTTAGTTGCCTGATAATAAAATTTAAATAAGTAAATAAAATATACCTCGTTGTTATCAGTTTACACATAAATTGCAGGTACTCTTATTGATTTGTATAGTAAATCCAATTGAAGTGGATATCATGTTTAAATTGATCCCATCTGACTGTAATTTTTTATTTTTGATCTATGGATTGACTTTTTAATGTAAATAGCTGACAAGCAAGAAGACGAGCCACCTGATGGAATCAGATCTTAGTCGTCAGAATACTCAAAAAAAGTGCTCAACCTAAACCGCCCTGACTTACGGGTACTTATAAGATTGCTCACCGGACACTGCAGGCTCAATAAACACCTTATAACAATAGGTCTGAGCAACACTGCAGCGTGCAGATTCTGCAGTGAGGCAGAAGAAACATCCATCCATAAACTCTGTGACTGCCCTGCCATAAATCACTGCAGAAGCCGAATCTTAGGAGGCCACTTAATCCCACCCAGCCGAGTAAGAGATCTGGAACCCAGGAACATCCTACTGTTCGTCCGAGCGGTAGGACTTGAAGACCAGATCTAACTCAGAAACGGGTACGGCTACAATAGATCAAATCTGGTCGCAGTGGCCCCTGGGACAACTGTCCCAGGCCCGAAACTTCAAATAATAATAATAATAGTCGTCAGAATAAAACCCTACCACCATGCATGAGTAACATCGGGATTAAACTAGGTGATACAGAAAGAACCGTTCGCCATTAACTGGTGTGTTGTTCAGAAGATTGCATCTGCAGTTGGCTTGGACTCTAGACTTAATGGAACTCCTTACACTCCAAACTTTTCTTCGAGTGAGTGAATTTACATGACATGATACGTTTCTTTGAGACGATAGTTATTAGCTACGCTATAATTATAAATTAAAAGATGTATTTCTCACGTAAATTCTTTGAATACTAAATGTATGTGACATTAGTAATTACAAGAAAAAACTGTTCGGAAAGGGTTGCCAAGCCTTCGCATTAATTAAGACGAGAAAATACGAGTTTCTTGTTTCTAGCGGCAATAATGTACGAGTACAATAATGTACAGAGACGCCAGCTCCCTCACTAATTAATCTCATCGCGTAGTTTTAAGCGGTTAAATTCTGAACGCACTTTCCGTATGAACTGCAAGATTAAATTAAAACATTTCTGGGTGCAAAACGTGCGTTACTTTGTTCTATTTATTGAAAGAATAAGAACATTAGTAATGAACGAGTATGGTTAGTGAGATGGCTTCTTAATACATTTCCGAATTTCGATTTTCTAATTTGGCAAACTAAACTGTTTACATTTATTGTAAGATTAACTATGCTTATGGAAGCCCGAAAAAAATATAATACACAAAAATCACGATCATCCAAAAGTAACATTTTAAGGAACAAACTACACCGCATTTTTAAATTAAATTTCACGTGTAGGTACATAACAATTTACACAAATGATTTTTTTAGCATATTCGTAGAAAAATAAATAAAATTACAAAGAAAAATAAAGCTATTCACACTTACCTTTTGAAATTTTCTCCTTGTTATTGCCGATGTTCAAATACATAGAAATATTGCAAAAAAATAAGTACGGTCGATGTGTTAACATCCTTAATGTTGCTTATGAAATTGATTCACGCAAACCACTTCTGTAAGGCTTTGAACTTTTACAGGGGTTCCGAGATTGCAAGTTTTTATGAGGAATAATTTCTTCAGAGAGGAAGCGTTTAAAATGTTCTTTAAGTCAGACCTTTTGCCGGCTGTATAAACTAAAATGATGCGTTTTTATACGTAACGTAAACAAGTTTGCTGTAGAATTTTAATGAGAATATCTGAATGTTATTTCTTATAATTAAAGTTGCTATTGTCCAACTTGTGATAAACAATAATAATAGCAGTATTCATGAAATAATATGTACTCTACTTTTTAAAAATATGTTACCCATTTAAACTTCCTTTACGATTCTATACAAGTAAGTCACCACTCGCACCCACGAACCGGCAACAAACATATTTTAGCCACCACGTAATTATGTCTGTACCAGCCGGGAATCGAACCCAGGACAGTTTGCTTCGCAGCAAGCTATTTACTTTAGTTGACTTACTTATAACAAGATTATTGTGAATGTATCGCATTCAGCCCTAAGCACTTTGCAATTAGTCCCTTTAAATAACACAGCTACAGAAGGAATAATTTCTTCGACAATTTCGGTAATTTTAGAGAAATAAAGTCTCGGATTAAAGCGATGAAATAAAAATGAATTAAGTATTATTTGGGATTGCTACTGAATGTCCATCTATATTACAGAAACCTATTAGTAAATGAGATCTTTGAAGCAAAGGAAGTGCGTCACGTACCAGGTCTTGTCTTAGAACAGCTAACGTAAACATAGTAAGTACAGAACTTCACTTGTTAATCCTTAGGGGCACACATCACCGGTCCGCTGTACAGGACTACAGACAAACAAACAGTGGATCCTGTTCGTGATAGCTCGTTTAGATTGATTTAAACTGGAATTATTAAACACTAGCACTCTGTCCGTGGCTTTGTCAGCGTTTTCCGAGACAATAAGTAAATATACCTAGTAATTGTTATTAACCCACTTCAAAAAAAGGAGGAGGTTCTCAATTCGACTGTATTTTTTTTTATGTTTGTTACCTCAGAACTTTGGACTGGACAAACCGATTTTGATGATTCTTATTTTAATCGAAAGCTGATGGCTGTCATGTGGTCCCACATAAATTTTATTGAGATCTGACAATGGCATCCATGAGAAAACTACATAAGTCGTTTTGTGTTAAGATGTGCGCGACAAATTGACGAATAACTCAATATCACGTCAACCGATTTCGATGATTCTTTTTTTAATAGAAAGCTGGTACTTGTCATGTAATCCCACATAAATTTGAACGAGATCTGACAAGTAGTTTTTGAGAATTTGAAGTCGGTTATTTTTTGTTAGTAAAATTTAGATTATTAAATCATCAAATAGATAGTTTCGACAATTTCCAACTCCCCTGTTCTAAAAAAGGATTGAACACTTCATGTCTTCATTCATACAGGTACATTTACAGATATATATTTTTTTAATAAATTATCCTTGTTTATATAAATCTCAGGGTACCAAATTTGTTGATAACAATCGAGATTCGTGTTGACATTTGCCGTTTCGTATAAATGCAGGCGTGATCGGAATTCCGATGACCGGATTAGAACCTCGCCCAACTTTGCTACAGTCCCTCCTGCTGTCGTTCAATTAAGATTAATAAGACGGGCTACTATTAAGTAAACAGCTCGATTGTCTCTTATACAAATCATTTCGGAATTTCGTCATTTCATAATTAAATGGCTTGGAATAAAAAGTGCATTTTATTATTTACACTAAACTTTACTCATTGAAAGGTGTTATGTTAACTTCGTAGAAAGGTATTGTTTTTTTTTTTTGTTTGTTGTTGTAGCCAAAAAACATGCTGATGCATTACTGGCCAAGAAAAAAGAGACAGAAATAACGAATCAACTGGCTCCCAAACCTTCAGCCGGAACAGAATGAGTCCTTTGGCGGCTGACTCTAATAAGAGAGTGGTGGATAACAGAAAAATAATAACAGGAATAACATTTATGACCAATTGTTATTAAGTCTGAGTAATAATTAGTCATTACATAAAAATTATAATCACAAATATGCCCCCTTTCTCAACATCTTCTAGCATAGAGTTAGCTAATAACCGCTTCGACTTGGATAATGCTCCAAAGACTACAAGCAGAGGTATGTGCCCTATAATGGACAAGTTGAAGTCAATTCCAAGACACATAGTAACTAAAAATAAACTGAACTTTATAATACAAGTGTGAAATAGACGATGAAACAAAAATTAATTAGGCCGGGTCCTAATGATATCCAACACGATGTACAAAATAGAATGAATAATAATCAGCGAGCAGTGCCCTCTAGGGGCCAGTCCGAGTTAATTAATAGCTCAACTAGCGCCTCCTTTTACTCGAGAGGGCCGCATTGCTGTCGTGAAAAATTAATACAGCTTCCCTTTATCAAATTAGTAGTAATTAGTTATGTTATGATGTACGAGTATAATGAAGAATGAAGACATAAATATTATTATGTGTCCTTTTCTATGATATTCATGTAGCAAATGTAGCAAAATAGCGGAACAATTGGTCCGCCTTTTGTTTAATGAATACCCCAGAGGAATTATACTAACAGTTCTTTGTTGTCTATAGATGTAAGATGTTGATGAATAAATTATTTATTTATTAAGACTATATTACATTGCAAAATGAAAAGAACAGGAAGGAAAGCTCCGTACTTATTCCGTCCGTAGGATATTGTCACATGCGAGTATATTCGTGGATTGAATCATCGATATTTTTATGCGGTTTATTACTTCACTGAACCTATCGGGCATCCTTTGTGAGTATAAAAGGGAATTTAAATTGTTTTAAAATAAATAGAGAGGCAAATACCCGTGTAGCACCGAGGACATTACAAAGCAGGTCACGCACGGCGCCGATCTAATTTAACGTTACCAAAAAGTTCTGGTGGCGTTTCAACTGGTGGAATTAGTTTGTTCTCATACTTTGTAGCAGCTGTGTAGGCCTATACGGGGTTTATAATAATATTATTTCTCTGTGACGTAGATATTAAATTTCAATTAAATTATTAAACTTCAATTTGTGCATCTGTTTTGTGCTAAGAAATGCGTATAAAATACATTGTAAAATATCACTATTTACTGGATCTCTGCCTTAAGTTTACTACGTTTAAGTTTACTGTTTAAGTTCGAGAGTAAATATGAACACTGATAGTCTGGAAAAATATTAAAATAATGTTAGGTACTTCAAATTATGATATGTTTCTAGAAATTCTAGCTAGCTAATCGCTGCTATTTTTGATTCGTGATAATTATATTTTTTAAGCCACTTTCTAAAATGTGTGCACCCTGATCTAGCTCGGATGGTGTTAAAGTCCATTTGTGGCAAAGCATTATCCAGGCCGATTTTTATTATTGCCAAAGAGTTTAAAACACTTACTCTAAAGTATTAAAATAGCTTGTTGCTCTTAACCACGACATTGTCTCACGTATAAAACTATCATTTTTCGTGCACCGAAGGATCCAATGAGTTATGCCAGGCACATCTAGCGCAAACGATTGCCAACGCTTCGGTGCATACGAGATGTGTGCAAATTGATGGAATACAAATGTCCCGAGAAACCTCTCCGGGCGATACCGCCACACCCGTTCAGGATACGTGTCACGAGGATATTTGGATATAACGTTACCTTCCGAACAAACACCGTGCTTGCTACTTGACAATCGTAACTCGTAGGTGAAATGTTGCCTTCAGTGTCGATATTATTATGTTTATTTCAGTACTTTTTATTCCCAAGATGATTTGAATGAAAGATTTGAGTGTTTCTAAAGTTGTAAGGTTTAACAGTTTTTTACATTCGATTGCGAATTTGTAAAATGTAACATTTAAATGCAAATTAATGTGACAGGATTTCGCATGAACAGATGAAAGCCAAGTGTTACCTAGTGTTGTCTTTCATACAAAGAGCCTAAGTTCGAAATGTAATTGACAACCTTTTTATTTTCTCGTCTGTTGACTTTTCCTATAAACCAGGCAAAATTGTTAAAATTTATATAAAAATTAAGCAATACCACAAATATCAAACAGTCAGAGTAATTCGTAACGTTGTACAGACATTTCGGTACAAATTAACCTCAACGGAACCGTTGGTTTTCTAGTCACGAACCAACTGAATTTAGATGAGAGTATCAATGTGTAAAGCCAGATGATCTTAAGTGCTTACGCAGCAACCTATATTTCTAAATTGAATCGATCGGTTCTAAGTAAATTGTTTCCAAGTGAATAGTAATCTTTACTCATTTCTTCTATATTGCGTTGCGGCCTTCTCGCGGTTATTTTTTATTTCTACTAGACTAGGGTACAAATAGGTATAACTTACAAGTATAGTTCCACTAAAGTATCCCAGTACTTGGCCGAAATAAGGACTCCTTCGTCAGCATTATTATGCTTCAAACGTGACAGAGTAAAATGTGCGGATGACATGTTGGTTGATACTTACGTTATAAGGGAGCAAATGTCGAGGGACGTAATACTCATATTAGTAACGGCCATTTGGCTGCTAAAAGTTATACCCCTGCGAAAATAGCTCTTTGCGTCTATGGTTTACTTAAGCATTTATTTTTATCCATCTTCTTGCTATTGACTATGCTAGTGAAAATGTTTAATAATGAAGCTGTTCAATGAACCGTTTAAATTAACTTACGTAAGTAGATATAAATACACATCTATCCGTGAATTTGATCTATCAATAAAGGTAACTAAGGATAAGGTACGAGTATATTCATACAAAAATGAAACGCACCCTTAATTAGGACCTAATAAGTGATAGGTTATAGGATTCATCAAACTCCCAACGTAAATTCATCCGTAAGTAACATGATATAAAGCTCACATTTCAATCTCTTCCGAGTGGAGTTAGCGAGTTTTCGTCGAGTTTGACTAATGTGCGAAGACCTATAACAGAGTAATCGCGCTTTGAGAACTTTATTGAGAATTCTATGGTATTAATTTGCTTACGTTCAGAGAAACTCCGAATTTAGTGATTACCTAATACTTAACATACATTCAGTGAAACGAAATGATGTTTACTTTTGATATTATAATAACAGTATTCAAGATAACACAACATTACTTGTGGACATTAAAATTTAATTTGCTTCTTACTTTTAAGAAACAATGAACACTGAATAAAATGACTTTTGAAAATTAAAAGTTATTAAGATAAAACCCAGGAAATCCATGTTGACTGCCTGAGATTTAAACCACTCAAATATATTATCTTTTACGATTTAAAGGATCTATACCATTATGGACGTTGGCCTAAATCGCTGAGATATTATTGATAAATTTCATAATTCTACGAGGAAACTAACGGTTACGCGAGGGTCTGAACGAGGAGCATATTTTATCAGTTTTGGCGGATAAAAGCTATCAACGACACCTGAGACTTATTTTACGCCCCGCGTGCCAATATCCCTATTTCGTACCTACGAATACCTGGGGACTGTAATTCAGGAGATAAATCACACAAAGCATGTACACTTGTACAGGCTATTTGCGAAATAATCTTACAATTAGTTAGGACTGACGGTCTACCTCTGTCTATAATAAAAACTATAACTTAATAAATACAAGACAAAGGTTCTTCATTAGTAAAACTAATAAAATAGATTTTTTATTCAATACTATGTAAATAAATAAAACACTTTCAAAGCTTGACTGAACACGTTTTGGATGATCTCTTCGCAAAATCCTGATTTTAATTAAATTATGTAATGAAACAGTACCTTGACCACCTAGTTGGGTAAATACGAATTAAAAGAGTCACCTACGAAAGTACAAAATTCACATGATAATAATCAAGTGAACAGAACAAATGAAAAAAAACTAAGTTTTACGTGATACACAAGTAAACAAATAATAATATTTAATAACTTACGTTACGTTTAAATCCTCTTTATTTACATAATTTGTATGCATAGGATAATATTTTCAATACTTACAAGACGAGAATTGGCAGAGGAGAGAATTATCTTAGATAGTTTACCTAGTTCAGGCATCAGACAGTTAATGAAATACATGTTAATTTAATGTAGACAACTGTAATTGTAACACTGTCAATAAAAATATTTTATTATATATTTATTATTATTCGTATCGTAGACATGTGCTACATCCAAATAATATTTACTTACTCGACAATTGCACAAGCGCGGTGTTTGGTTTAAAGAAATGTTGGATATTTAAGAAGTAAATAAAGTTGTATTTGAGAATGTGTTATTTTTACGAAAATGTGCCTAATGAATTGTTTTAGTGGTCTCAAACCATCTTCGCATTAATGCCTTTCAAATGAAACCATTTTGACGCATATCGGTTGGACAAACATTTTTTGTGTTTTATATATATAGATTATATATCGAAGATATATTAATTTTCATGGCAACACAAATAAGACATAAGACATCAATAACACACATAAACTGAAAACATAATATATAATTAATCAAACGACATTAAGTTAGTATAGTCTACTGTGCAACAATCCGCGGTTAACATGTATGATGGTATATTAACTCTAAGACATGCTTGGCACCTCCCACCCTCCCACAACTGAAACATGCACTATAATAATTAAAAGTATATCTATATACCAACATACATACCAGCACCAACACGTGTTTCACCCCAAAATGGAGCATCATCAGGGTAAGTTGATCTGCGATGGTTAGTCGCAAAGTCATATACGATATTTACGTAACAGATAAATAAATAAATTCTTTTGTTGTGTTTGTGTAATCATAACAGTATACAGATAGAAGTAACACCAACATTACTGATAAGTATCAGGCAATTGGCAATGAATATAAAACACTTAATGTACAATAATAATAAAATTCGGAAGAAAAACGATAGTTTAGTAAGTAGAAACAGACCAGAAAATATATCTTTTCTAACACGATTTTATTTAGCTTTACTCAAAACTAAGTTGTAACAAAACATAACAACTTGAATTTCGCTCACCTCTGTTTATTGTATCTTTATGAAACTAAGCAGGTGTGTGTAGATCAAGTCACAATACAAAAATAGTATAGTCAGCAGAAAAGTTAGGAATGCAGGGTATTAAACAAATACTTTTTTTGTATAATATTGTAGAACGTGTGTGTTGTAGCATTTACCATTGATAAAATAACTTAAAAATTCTGTGATAATAAACATTACGGAATTTTAAATAAATGAAAATGAACGTTTAATGAAATTCCATTATGTATTCGGAATGTAACATGAAAAAAAACCAATATATTTTGTCTCGTGACCAGATTCTATTACTACGCGCTTACTAGTCACTGGCACAAAACATAATATTATAATCCACTTAAAAAGCGAAAGGGTACGCTCCATTTGATCGGAGAATGTCACCATTATAGATTTGTATGGAGCGCAATAAAATCCATAGAGGCCTACGCAGCTGCTACAAAGTAGCAGTACAAACTAATTCCGCCAGTTGAAATTCCACCAGAACTTTTTGGTAACGTTAAATTAGATCGGTGCCGCGCGTGACCTGCTTTGTGATGTCCACTGTTCCACACGGGTATTTGCTTGGCTATTTACTTTTCAAACAAACTTATCTCTCTTTCATACTTTCAGAGAATGGGAGAGATAGCCGACAAATGCGGGCTCAGATTTTAATTTAAGCAGCGTGGTGCCGAAAATTCCCTGATGTACCTACCTTCATTCATTACCGGCTCTTTAGCAGAAAAAAGTAATAAGGAAGACTGAGAACTAGTAGTGGAAACTACAAAATGAAAACGAAGTTAAAATTGGTAATCATTGTAAGTAGTTTTAGAGTTTTAGCGTGAGTATCGTCGTATTCTAACTACTCGTGTGACCTAGCCTTACGTACAACCCTACCTTGCCCGTAAGTCAGAGAGCAATGTGCATAGCAATAGGTCGTAGACTACACCTTCACCACAATATAGGTGTGCCTTCACCTAGATAAGAGCAGGGGCATTGACTTATTCCCGATTCATTGACGGGAAGTGCCATTTACATCTTAAGATTATATGATAGATAATTATAAGGAGTCTTTTAATGTTCGTAAGACACCATGATGTGTATTTACATATAATTTTATGGGTGCTGTCCCTCTAGCAGTTTTATTTTTTTGTGGCCATTAGTATTTTAACATATCTCATACTTACATAGGTCAGAGCCCTATAAAATATTACTAGGACAAGCAATAATTTCGTATTTCGTAATTCATGAATACTCGGCGTTTTCTCAACCTCAGAATGGAGGTCGCTAATTCAATAAAAATTTGGAAGTTCGACGAAAAAAGCTTTCATCAACAGAAATTATAAGAGGGAACAAAATAACTTACTTAGCGTATTTATCTCTAAAGACAATCGCAATTGGCACAAATATGTATTTTATAATAAAGTTGCCATAATAATAATCTAGACACAAGTTGATTTTAGTGTTGTTCAATATTAATTTCTTTATAATTCAAGATAATTAAAAGGGAATTATTAAGATAAGAGATTCATTTCTTTTTTTTATTGCTTGTCAATGTTTGTATTCACATACTTTGGCGGATCATTGACTGATAATATCACAGACGTGTATATTATTATGCAAAGGTGCGATATGGCGCAGTAATAAAGTCATTAATTAAAAAAAAACTGTTATATTAAGGTAATCTAATAGTTATAAAAAAAAATCAAAATTATGTAAAAATGTTATATCACTTACAATATGACGACCCGTGTGGCGCAATGGATACCATGCCGGATAGCCGCACCGAGGGTCCTGGGTTCGATTCCCAGCGAGGCGGAAATTTGAATGATGAGTTTGAATTTCTGTTCTCGGTCTGGGTGTGAATGTCCTTGTCTAGTGTGTTGTCCATGGCACCCATGACACAGGGAATTCTAGTGTGGGGCTATGAGTGTGAAGCGTTATTTATTTATTTATTTAATATTTTACTAAATACTACTGATATCAATATTTTATGAACTTATAAATATGGTTCCAGAAAAAAACAGAAGATAGCGGTATAGGTGCGGGGGCTGATAAGTACTATTGGATTTATACACATCAAATAATTAAAAAAATCATAGCGATTCGCTCAGGTGCGTGTAGGTAGAGTAGGTACTATTGCTTTTTTGCACATAATAGGTTTTACAAGTTTCATTCTCCTATAAAATTAATTGAAATAGGTATAACATATTGTGTTTATCTTGAGAAAATAATAATTATGTTGATTATTATTTTCTTTGACAATATGAATTACGGTCGCATTTGAACTGCAGAGCTGGACTCTAGTTCTTAAAATTTAATACAAACGGGATAAAACACAAAGGGATGGTGGCATTGCCAGGTAGTTCTATTATCACATAAATGCATAGTTTTCCTGTTTTGAAATAGTAGCACTCAAAATGTAAAAGATTTTGAATTACGCAGATGCTAAACCCAACAACAAGCGTTAATAATGCTGTCATATAATGTGATAAACATGCTGTAGATTAATTTTCTCATGTTATGTAAGCCGCGTAAGATGCCGGGAGATTCCCCTTTAGCGCTTCTGTACTAAGCGTCTTTGTAAAGCTGAGTATACTCGTATACACTCTGAGCTTAGTAAATATTTAAACAGCCCAGTAGTATCAGATTCGTTAAAATCCTGGGCACCAGGTTCTTTAGCTATTTATGTTTTCATTGTATGAACAAAAGAAACTAAAAGATAAAAGAGTCTGCCCACTATCGCAAAACATACCATGACAGTGTTAGAAACGTGTTAGAACAACAAAAATACACATTCCGCCTACGAAGATGTCGAAGAACACCGTCGCGTACCATGCGCGGAGCGTCAAAAATCGTCAACGAAAACATGTAAACGTCGTCTACAAAAAAAGAAATACAAAGATTATTTACAGACATCAATAAACAAACTTCAGAATGCTTATGTAACCAAAAATACTGTAAACGATTTCAGCTAAAGTTGGTAACGTTTTAAATGAACACAAACTATACCTATTGGTTTTGAGTTCGCCATTAAAGGCGAATTCAATTGAATCAGCAGTTACTTTTCCTACTAATTTGCACTGGATGCCCACAAACTGAACAGTCACTCGCATTTAGTATTTCAGTTCCAATTGTTTTGTCCGCCACACTGGCATTAAGCTCGAATCCCTGATTACGAACTATCGGGTAATTATTGACTCGGAGCTCTGCGTAGCACCCCAATGCAACGTTGGAACTTCCCGTCATTTATCGACAAAATTAGCCAGGTTGATCTAGGCTTCATTGTACAGACCTGTCGATATTGGAGGCTGAAATTAACTTTATGGGCATTATCCGTTTTCCGTTTTATAACTGTAATTCTAGAGGGGAATAGATTTAAGTTGCGATGAATAATGGTTTGTCTCGCTCGAGACTATTCGAAATTATCGTATTTTTATGTTATATTACTAACTGATTGGTTGCCTGATGGTTCGCGGTCACTGCTGACTTGGAACTATGGTATCACCAACGGTATACAAGCTGCCGACCACATAGTAGGCTATCAACTGATACTAACACTACAATAATTGAAACACGTTATACGGCTTAGTGAAAACAATATTGATATACCTATGTGTAAATTGTGTAAACAACGTAAACGAAACTAATAAACACGAATGATTTTATTTGACTAAATATTAACATGTTTGTAATACTTGATGAAACGCAAATACATTATTTTGCAATGCAATATCGTAAGTATCTAAATAACAATTAAACTGATAGTGTTAAAACATAAAAATACCCAATTTTTAACCAACTTCAAAAAAGGATCGAGGAGGTATTTAATTACTGTTTTTAGGGATCCGTAGCCGAATGGCAAAAAACGGAACCCTTATGGATTCGTCATGTCTGTCCGTCCGTATGTCACAGCCACTTTTTTCTGAAACTATAGGAACTATACTGTTGAAACTTGGTAAGTAGATGTATTCTGTGAACCGCATTAAGATTTTCACACAAAAATATAAAAAAAACAATAAATTTTGGGGGTTCCCCATACATAGAACTGAAACTCAAAAATGTTTTTTTCATCAAACCCATACGTGTGGGGTATCTATGAATAGGTCTTCAAAAATTATGTTGAGGTTTCGAATATCTTTTTTTTCTAAACTGAATAGTTTGCGCGAGAGACACTTCCAAAGTGGTAAAATGTGTGAGGAGAGAATTCTCTTAGATAGTTTACCTATTCGTATCGTAGACATGTGCTACATCCAAATAATATTTACTTACTCGACAATTGCACAAGCGCGGTGTTTGGTTTAAAGAAATGTTGGATATGTAGGAGGTACAATAAAGTTGTATTTGAGAATGTGTTATTTTTACGAAAATGTGCCTAATGCATTGTTTTAGTGGTCTCAAACCATCTTCGCATTAATGCCTTTCAAATGAAACCATTTTGACGCTTATCGGTTGGACAAACATTTTTTGTGTTTTATATATGTTACCGGATATCTATATAATTCAGCACTCTATACAATACCTAGGCAATTTATAGAATATCTAAAACGTTCAGGTAACGTTTCGAATATTATTTATTTCATACTTCGCCCAGGCATTCTATACAATACTCCATGCGTAATTGGTAATGTGTGTAAAAGACAACAAGTGGGAGAGAAGCGAGACGTGAGGGCAGGCTGTTTACTTGGCACAAATGGTTTTGGCTGCCAAACCAAAACTTTAGCATTCTTACATTTAAGCAAGCTTCCAGCTCCGACATATCCTCTGTCCTTATCGGCTAGGTTTGGGATTTCTTCTTTGTACATAGTAATGACCCGCTCATGCCTATTGTCTATGGGTACGCAGATGATAGCAGAGTGGTGGTGAAACGTATAAATCTCACAATTTGGGCTGTATCCGAGTGGGGCACGGCCAATCTTGTGGAATTCTAAGACTAAGATACGTGTAGGTATATTTACCGCACGTACCAGGAGCCCGCTCACCCGAGCTCTACTTTTCATAACGTACATTAAGAATATACCGATCGCCTTCAGTTGTTACGAGTTAAGGTAAAAACCCCAACTTTTGGCGGTGCATTGAACCAAAGGCTAAAGCTGCTGCAACGATACATGGAATTCTTACAAAGTTGCGCAAACACTACGATTTGCGGAAAAATCATTGAAACCATTTCATCGGTCACATTTCATCGAATTACAAATAATCGAATCGACATTTCATCGAAATCACAATTAATCGAATGAATATTTCATCGAAAACACAATTAATCGAATTAAGATTTCATCGAAAACAATTAATCAAATGACAGTTCATCGAATGACAATATATCGAATTACAAAATATCGAATCACAATTGGCCGAATCGAATGATATAATTTTCATATGATCATTAATAAATATTTTTTTATTATTTCAAATGTCACCCATCCTTAAAAGGCAGCATTAAAACGTAAGCAGAATGCAACATGCAGCAAGCACAGTTTCTGTCACGGCTCCGGCGCTGCGGGGCTCCAGCGGTCCCACGCGAGTAGGGCATGCAATTATCCGCTTATTTTCGTATCCGGATATTTCGGATAATTTATGAATACTATCCGGATATATCCGAATATATCCGGATAATACGAATAATTATGATAACACTTTAAGAAAGCTAAATTCAAATAATTTATGAATTAAATCAATGTTTTTATTACAAAGACTCATTCAAAATGAAATTTAAAACTTCGTAAGATGTATCAGCGCGCTGCTAAGCTTGAAGAGTTTCAGTGAAACTCAGGGTGAAACTGTTTCACCCTGATATCGCATTTGGTCATGAACTCATGAGCAATGTTATTAGAGTACTTCATAATTTTTCACCACTTCGAGCTGGTACTGAATTTATCTGAAACCTAACGCATACGAATATTTCTGATCTTGTAACTCTTCTAGCATCACTGGTTTTTTTTCGGCCGATGAAAAAGCAGACGGGCCAACTGATAGTAAGTGGTCAGCGTCGCTAATGGACATGACCAATACCATAGGAATCACCACTGCATCGCCGGCCCTGAAGGAGAACTCTTTTTGCATCTTTTTTGAAGAACCCCGATGTTTCTCTTAATTTCCGAAGGTTGAATGGTAGAGAATGCTTTTAGCATTAAGTCAGCCTTAGTAACTTTTACATAATTGTAAAGTTCCAAAGTTGTTTAAATAAATAAATAAACCCCATGTCACAGCGCTCCGGGAATACCTCAGAAGGAAGCTCATTCCACAGTTTGCACGTGCATGGCAAATATGATCGTGAGAATCGGACAATAGAGGTTCTCCACGAGTCCAATCGGTGTGGATGAAACTTCGGCGAGTGGTGCAATGATGAAAAGCTGAAGTAGGCATCAAGTCAAACTATTCCTCGGAGCACTCACCGTTGTAAAGTCGGTAGAACACCCAGAGAGAACCGATATTTATTCTGAAACTCGGGTGTTTTAACCTGTGAGTGACTCGTGGCTCGTTGACAACTCTGACCGCGCGTTTCTGTATAGTATCGAATGGATTAAGCTGATATTGTAGTGCCCTTGCCCAGAAGTGAGAACAATACTACATGTGAGGCCTGATCTGAGCTTGTGTAGGAGCCTCGCAGTGAAGTACTGGAGCGAAAGCTTTTTGGGAGATAAGCTTGGCTTGCCTTCTGAATGACGCCGATAATGCACATCACTCGAGACGTCAACTCCCAGAATCCCAAAACTTTTACTCATGATGAGCGCGGTAGCCTGGAATTGAGGCGTTATGACAAATGGGGTTTTCTTAGCGGTAAACGCGCAAACTTGTGTCTTCACAGTCCACTGGGAACGCCGGTATTTATAGGTTTCATAATTATCTGAGCAATTACCGTCTACCTTGATGTGTCGCTCAGATAGAAAAATGGCTACCCAACTGCATAACTTCTCATAGATGGTGACTTCATGAGAAGGCCAGACCCGGTCTTCATGCCTTAGCGATATCTAGGTTGAATGCTGGCAGTCTGGGGAAGCTCTGGAGCTTCCCCATTGCGATCAAGAGCCTCAGCCCATCAGTACTTAAGATAAACTAGAAGATCACCAGCTTCCGTGGCCAAAACCGTATTGTCGATCATTGGTCACCTTATGATCTTCCACATATCTTGAGATCTGCGTGTTATTTCTGAAGCAGGGATGTTATCGCTATAGGCCTATAGTTAGCTGGGTCAATAAGATCGCCATTTTTGGTCGTCTGATCAACTCGACTTCTAGGTAAACTGTATACTGTCACGTGCATACTGTCAAAGTGAACCCTCAAGAAGGAATCCTTGTTCCGGGAACACAACTATGCACGGACGTGTCCTTAAAAAGTCCACTTGACAACTAGAACATAATTTTTTACTTGTGAAGAATTGAGAAAGAGAAAGAAGAAGTGTACAGAATGTTTTTGCGTCAAATGAGACGGACCTTGCTCACCTTTTCCGCAGAGCAGAGCGAAAGAGTGAACTTATCGGGCTCACTCGCGACAAGAAGAAAACCGAAATAATGCTTATCGATCTCATCAACTCTCTAGGAGTAGAGAACTTTCGTACGTTGAATTCGTCAACGAGTTTGTATACCTCGAAGGTGTACTTAATATCCAATCAAAGAGGATGTGGGAAGGAAATCGAGTCAAAAGCGAGAAACATGGCTAAACATGCTACAAGCAAATTAATGAAATATGGCAAGATCTAATGATCTCTAATGTCACCAATACCAGCTCAAGACAGTCGTTTTCTCGATATTTTATATGCCAGGGAATCAGGGCGCATAGAGCAAAAGAGTGAAAGAAAATAGATGCTTTTGAGATGTTATGTTAGATCAGGAAGCGTTGCATACCACGGTCTGTCAAGATTACCAATATTGGCTCAACGCGGCAACGTAGCTTCAATAGACTAGACTTACGAAGATATTATCAGGAAATCCTTGTGTGTTTTGGTGACATTTACTATTGCAATGCAATCGTCCTGAGAAGGTTAGTCACCAGGAAAAGTGAAGGGAGTTGATAAGAACAGTGAAGGACCTTCATCAAGGGCACGACCCTCAATAATAAGGATGCAACACAGAAGTAAAGTATCAATTGTAAAGTGATAGTGGCTTTGCCTTTTATTTCTCCCTCCAGCAGTTTCCAACGCTGTTCGATTTCTGTAATCAATTGCTATACAACTGCTCGACTTCTGCTTAGTTTTTGAGCTGTGTTTATAGAGAGCTTGGCACGGCATGTAGATTCGCCAGAACCAGGTTTCTCCTCGATGGAGCACCGTGAGCGAGTGCTCAACCACCCAGACCAGCCGTTGCCTTTATTACCTACCTACATATTCTGTATTGATTACGTCGCCTTCTCTGTGTTGCTATTATTGAAATTGCAAACATGATTAGGACATGGCTTGTACACTTGCATTTATTGTGAAGAAATATCGGGATTGGCATTTTTTATTTGACATTAAGTCGTATTTTATGCGAATATTGTATCTATTCTACAGTAATATAGTTTAAAATGTTATATTTCGGTGCTTTTTACATATTTCAATTGAAGAAACGTATAAAATAATAAAATTAATTATTATCCGGATTATCCGGATAGTAAACAGCCCAATATCCGAATATTAAATTCAGCGGATATCCGGATAATTCGAATATCCGAATATCCGGATAGTAAGCCCTACACGCGAGCTTATCGTCGCAGATACTTTTAATGCTCACCACCGCAGCTTCGGCTTGCTGGCCGGCTGCGCCGGCCAGCCTCAGCTGCTGCGGCGAGCATTAAAACCATCTGCTCCTTAGCTCGCGGGCCGCCTCGCCCCTCCGCGCCTACGCGGGTTTACATTACACTCTAGGGGTAGGGCAAACAAGACTACGTGGAGTCGGTTTTGCAGCGATTCGTTTCTGTCACTAACGTAAACGTTTTGAAAAAAAAAATGATTCAAGGAAGAAAGTAAACCTAAAATTTTTATGTACGGAAAAATGTTAAATTGTTATTGATCAAAAAATAAGAAATACAAAAAAGTTATAAAAAGCATTAAATTGTTTCTGTTTATAATAAAATCTTTAAATCTTTTAAACAAGAAAAATTACAATTCGAGGAATTGTCATTCGATGAATTGCCATTCGATGACAGTTCATCGAATACACATACCCAAATCTATTAATTTTATTCATTGCCGGTGGACCTGTAGGTATTCTGTATAGTAGTTCGGAAACGTATACATTACCTAGGTAAAGTATGTAATGGTGAATAATATTAATATCATTTAATACATTGCCAAAACGACCCAGGTATTATTCACAGTGCCTAGGGATTGTGCTGAATACCCGCATTATACAGATATCCAGTAACATATATATAGATTATATATCGAAGATATATAAATTTTCATGGGCAACACAAATAAGACATAAGACATCATTAACACACATAAACTGAAAACATAATATATAATTAATCAAACGACATTAAGTTAGTATAGTCTACTCTGCAACAATCCGCGGTTAACATGTATGATGGTATATTAACTCTAAGACATGCTTGGCACCTCCCACCCTCCCACAACTGAAACATGCACTATAATAATTAAAAGTATACCTATATACCAACATACATACCAGCCCCAACACGTGTTTCACCCCAAAATGGAGCATCATCAGGGTAAGTTGATCTGCGATGGTTAGTCGCAAAGTCATATACGATATTTACGTAACAGATAAATAAACAAATTCTTTTGTTGTGTTTGTGTAATCATAACAGTATACAGATAGAAGTAACACCAACATTACTGATACGTATCAGGCAATTGACAATGAGTATAAAACACTTAATGTACACGTCAATAATAATAAAATTCGGAAGAAAAACGATAGTTTAGTTAGTAGAAACAGACCAGAAAATATATCTTTTCTAACACGATTTTATTTAGCTTTACTCAAAACTAAGTTGTAACAAAACATAACAACTTGAATTTCGCTCACCTCTGTTTATTGTATCTTTATGAAACTAAGCAGGTGTGTGTAGATCAAGTCACAATACAAAAATAGTATAGTCAGCAGAAAAGTTAGGAATGCAGGGTATTAAACAAATACTTTTTTTGTATAATATTGTAGAATATGTGTGTTGTAGCATTTAACATTGATAAAATAACTTTAAAATTCTGTGATAATGAACATTACGGAATGTTAAATAAATGAAAATGAACGTTTAATGAAATTCCATTATGTATTCGGAATGTAACATGAAAAAAAAAACAATATATTTTGTCTCGTGACCAGATTCTATTACTACGCGCTTACTAGTCACTGGCACAAAACATAATATTATAATCCACTTAGAAAGCGAAAGGGTACGCTCCATTTGATCGGAGAATGTCACCATTATAGATTTGTATGGAGCGCAATAAAATCCATAGAGGCCTACGCAGCTGCTACAAAGTAGCAGTACAAACTAATTCCGCCAGTTGAAATTCCACCAGAACTTTTTGGTAACGTTAAATTAGATCGGTGCCGCGCGTGACCTGCTTTGTGATGTCCACTGTTCCACACGGGTATTTGCTTGGCTATTTACTTTTCAAACAAACTTATCTCTCTTTCATACTTTCAGAGAATGGGAGAGATAGCCGACAAATGCGGGCTCAGATTTTAATTTAAGCAGCGTGGTGAAAATTCCCTGATGTACCTACCTTCATTCATTACCGGCTCTTTAACAGAAAAAAGTAATAAGGAAGACTGAGAACTAGTAGTGGAAACTACAAAATGAAAACGAATTTAAAATGGGGAATAATAAGTCAAGCCGCAGATTTTTTTTTAGGCCACGGAAACCAACCTCTGATTTTATAACCAAGCCATGGGAAAATGAGAAGGCTTCTAATAAACTAATTCGCCTTTTTTTAAATGCCACCTGAATATTCCAAAAAAAGCGTCAAATAAAGAACAACAAATATTTTTACTTGTCCCACTGATTTACACATTACCATCTAATTTACTAACTCGGCCACGGATTTTACAATTAACCAACATTTTACGTTTTACAGCTTGAGCATATGTTCCTCAAAAGATATAGTTCAAGCTTGAACTAGAAAACATCATATTTTATAATTTAGCATGTAAAATAATACATCGTATTCTTTTATCATGAAAATAGCGGCTGCATGATTTGTTTGACGCCAGTCAGGGGGTGCCACTGTCCATTTGCACCAATCAGAGAGCGCGATTCGATTCATGCGGGAATGAGTTGTGACGTGTATTTGTTTATTGTGAGTTGCCACGTGTATTTGTTTATTGTGAGTTGCCACGTGTATTTGTTTATTGTGAGTTGCCACGTGTATTTTTTTATTGTGAGTTGTCAAGTGTATTTGTTTATTGTCATTTTATTGTTGATGCACTCGTTGTTACTTATGTGACAGAAACAAATCGCTGCAAACCCGACTCCACGTAGTCTTGTCTGCCCTACCCCTAGAGTGTAATGTAAACCCGCGTAGGCGCGGAGGGGCGAGGCGGCCCGCGAGCTGAGGAGCAGGTGCTTTTAACGCTCGCCGCAGCAGCTGAGGCTGGCCGGCGAAGCCGGCCAGCAAGCCGAAGCTGCGGTGGTGAGCGTTAATAGCATCTGCGACGATATGATCGCGTGGGACCGCCAGAGCCCCGCAGCGCCGGAGCCGTGACAGAAACCATGTCTGCTGATTGCTTACTGCATGCGGAATTCCTCTTGCTGTTTGCCGTATGCTATAGACCTTTTAAGGGTGTGTAACGTTTGAAGATTTGATTATGTATTTGAAAATTAGATTAAATGAAAAATAATTCAAATGAACGTTATATAAAAAGAGCATTATACTATATAAAATTATAAGAAGGAAACGTTAAACTAAATGTTATTCGAGCAAATTAATGAATTATAACATTATAATATGAAATAAACATTAGATCACATGAAATTATGTTATTTGTTCATATAGAATATGAAAATGATATCATGTGAACATTATTTCAAGTTATATTATACTATAAGTTATTATACTAACTAATACACACCTTAATTTTAGGTACATTTTGATGACAATTCAATATATTTGATGATAAATTTAGGTATTTTGATGATGAAAAATATAGGGTGAGTTATAAATTATTCATGTTTCAAAAAAATTAAAAGATGCTGAGTTATAAAACTAGATGTAGATAAAACTACTTTATTGGTGTCATATATCAGTATTTTAGAAGTTTACTATTTGAATATATGTTACAAATGTAGATGCTAAAAAATAACTACCATGCTAAGTTGTATTTACAGTAGCTTACTTTGAAGATTTATAGTGGCTAAAAGAGTATTTTTTAGACGCGCATTGATGGTGGCTGACTTAGTAATTTAGAGGACAGGGTAAATTTTTTGTCGACAATAATGCTATTAAATAGAAGTCGGTTTAATTACCACCCATTTAAAATATGTAATCATTGTAAGTAGATTTAGAGGTTTAGCGTGAGTATCGTCGTATTCTAACTACTCGTGTGACCTAGCCTTACGTACAACCCTACCTTGCCCGTAAGTCAGAGAGCAATGTGCATAGCAATAGGTCGTAGACTACACCTTCACCACAATATAGGTGTGCCTTCACCTAGATAAGAGCAGGGGCATTGACTTATTCCCGATTCATTGACGGGAAGTGCCATTTACATCTTAAGATTATATGATAGATAATTATAAGGAGTCTTTTAATGTTCGTAAGACACCATGATGTGTATTTACATATAATTTTATGGGTGCTGTCCCTCTAGCAGTTTTATTTTTTTGTGGCCATTAGTATTTTAACATATCTCATACTTACATAGGTCAGAGCCCTATAAAATATTACTAGGACAAGCAATAATTTCGTATTTCGTAATTCATGAATACTCGGCGTTTTCTCAACCTCAGAATGGAGGTCGCTAATTCAATAAAAATTTGGAAGTTCGACGAAAAAAGCTTTCATCAACAGAAATTATAAGAGGGAACAAAATAACTTACTTAGCGTATTTATCTCTAAAGACAATAGCAATTGGCACAAATATGTATTTTATAATAAAGTTGCCATAATAATAATCTAGACACAAGTTGATTTTAGTGTTGTTCAATATTAATTTCTTCATAATTCAAGAGAATTATAAGGGAATTATTAAGGTAAGAGATTCATTTCTTTTTTTTTTATTGCTTGTCAATGTTTGTATTCACATACTTTGGCGGATCATTGACTGATAATATCACAGACGTGTATATTATATGCAAAGGTGCGATATGGCGCAGTAATCAAAACATTAATTAAAAAAAATATGTCATATTATGGTAATCTAATAGAATTTACTTATAAAAAAAAAAAAAAAAAAATTATGTAAAAATGTTATATCACTTACAATATTTTACTAAATACTACTGATATCAATATTTTACGAACTTATAAATATGGTTCAAGAAAAAAACAGTAGATAGCGAAATCGGTGTGGGGGCTGATAAGTAGGTACTATTGGATTTATACACATCAAATAATTAAAAAAATCATAGCGATTCGCTCAGGTGCGTGTAGGTAGAGTAGGTACTATTGCTTTTATGCACATAATAGGTTTTACAAGTTTCATTCTCCTATAAAATTAATTGAAATAGGTATAACATATTGTGTTTATCTTGAGAAAATAATAATTATGTTGATGTGAAGTAACCCTTTGACAATATGAATTACGGTCGCATTTCAACTGCAGAGCTGGACTCTAGTTCTTAAAATTTAATACAAACAGGACAAAACACAACGGGATGGTGGCATTGCAAGCTCGTTCTATTATCACATAAATGCATAGTTTTCCCGTTTTGAAATAGTAGCACTCAAAATGTAAAAGATTTTGTACTACGCAGATGCTAAGCCCAGCAACAAGCGTTAATAATGCTGTCATATAATGTGATAAACATGCTGTAGATTAATTTTCTCGTGTTACGTAAGCCGCGTAAGATGCCGGGAGATTCCCCTTTAGCGCTTCTGTACTAAGCGTCTTTGTAAAGCTGAGTATACTCGTATACACTCTGAGCTTAGTAAATATTTAAACAGCCCAGTAGTATCAGATTCGTTAAAATCCTGGGCACCAGGTTCTTTAGCTATTTATGTTTTCATTGTATGAACAAAATAAACTAAAAGTTAAAAGAGTCTGCCCACTATCGCAAAACATACCATGACAGTGTTAGAAACGTGTTAGAACAACAAAAATACACATTCCGCCAACGAAGATGTCGAAGAACACCGTCGCGTACCATGCGCGGAGCGTCAAAAATCGTTGACGAAAACATATAAAATAAACGTCGTCTACAAAAAAGAAATACAAAGATTATTTACAGACATCAATAAACAAACTTCAGAATGCTTACGTAACCAAAAATACTGTAAACGATTTCAGCTAAAGTTGGTAACGTTTTAAATGAACACAAACTATACCTATTGGTTTTGAGTTCGCCATTAAAGGCGAATTCAATTGAATCAGCAGTTACTTTTCCTACTAATTTGCACTGGATGCCCACAAACTGAACAGTCACTCGCATTTAGTATTTCAGTTCCAATTGTTTTGTCCGCCACACCGGCATTAAGCTCGAATCCCTGATTACGAACTATCGGGTAATTATTGACTCGGAGCTCTGCGTAGCACCCCAATGCAACGTTGGAACTTCCCGTCATTTATCGACAAAATTAGCCAGGTTGATCTAGGCTTCATTGTACAGACCTGTCGATATCGGAGGCTGAAATTAACTTTATGGGCATTATCCGTTTTATAACTGTAATTCTACAGGGGAATAAGGGGATTTAAGTTGCGATGAATAATGGTTTGTGTCACTCGCTCGAGACTATTCGAAACTATCGTATTTTTAGGGTTCCGTAGCCAAATGGCAAAAAACGGAACCCTCATAGATTCGTCATGTCTGTCTGTCTGTCTGTCTGTCTGTCTGTCTGTCTGTCTGTCTGTCTGTCTGTCTGTCTGTCTGTCTGTCCGTCCGTATGTCACAGCCACTTTTTTCCGAAACTATAGGAACTATACTGTTGAAACTTGGTAAGTAGATGTATTCTGTGAACCGCATTAAGATTTTCACACAAAAATAGAAAAAAAACAATAAGTTTTGGGGGTTCCCCATACTTAGAACTGAAACTAAAAAATTTTTTTTTCATCAAACCCATACGTGTGGGTATCTATGAATAGGTCTTTAAAAATGATATTGAGGTTTCTAGTATCATTTTTTTCTAAACTGAATATTTTGCGCGAGAGACACTTCCAAAGTGGTAAAAAGTGTGTCCCCCCCCCCCTGTAACTTCTAAAATAAGAGAATGAAAAAACTAAAAAAATGTATGATGTACATTACCATGCAAACTTCCAACGAAAATTGGTTTGAACGAGATCTAGTAAGTAGTTTTTTTTAATACGTCATAAATCGTAAACCGCAATTTACCTCGATCAAAGTTACGACGAACTTCAAGAACTTTTATATTATGTTACTTGCTACTACGGAACCCTTAATGGGCGAGTCCGACTCGCACTTGGCCGCTTTTTTTATGTTATATTACTAACTGATTGGTTGCCTGATGGTTCGCGGTCACTGCTGACTTGGAACTATAGTATCACCAGCTGTATACAAGCTGCCGACCACATAGTAGGCTATCAACTGATACTAACACTACAATAATTGAAACACGCTATACGGCTTAGTGAAAACAATATTGATATACCTATGTGTAAATTGTGTAAACAACGTAAACGAAACTAATAAACACGAATGATTTTATTTGACTAAATATTAACATGTTTGTAATACTTGATGAAACGCAAATACATTATTTTGCAATGCAATATCGTAAGTATCTAAATAACAATTAAACTAACAGTGTTAAAACATAAAAATACCCAATTTTTAACCAACTTCAAAAAAGGATCGAGGAGGTATTTAATTAGACTGTTTTGTATGTTTGTTATCTCAGAACTATCGACTGGGCTAACCGATTTTGATGATTCTTATTTTATTTTCTTTTTATATATTAAATTTGAGCGAGATCTGACAAGTAGTTTTTGAGTTATCCCTAATGTTGTAGTCGATTATTTTTTGTCAAGAGTTATAAACATCTTAGATAGGCAGGCAGACCTTAAAACAATTATTATCATAGACATGCACTATTATCTAGTATTATAACAACCCGTTTTACTTGTTACACGACACACCATGTACTTTAGTGCATTACACTCCATGTACCTACGTATACATTATGTACGATAGTGAATCGTTTTAGTCACAAAGATGGAAGTGTAGTAACTCTGCTAAGTGTATCCGCTCCACACTACAAGTAATGTTGTTATTGTGGATCTATGTTTTTCCACGCTTAGATTCGTAAATATAAGAATGTATCTTATGGGCAGTATGTTATGATTGCTATTAGAAATCCAAGAAAAACTATAGAGCGCATGACTCGTAATTTTTGTTGTCGAGTTGTACCTAATGTAAGTATGTAATTAATTCATGTACTTAAGAGCACTAAGTTTAAAGAAAGATTGCGTAAAACAACAGTATTGATGTTCTATTTAATGAAAGTTTCACAAGTGAAGGAAACATAAACTATTAAGAAATTAAAATTATTGTTTAATTATTGTTATATTTTATTGCATGAATACATAATCATGCCATTAGCGCTTGTTCAGGTGAAATGTACTGCTTATTAGGGATGCTACGCGGCTCCATACACATTTTGTAATTTATTTTAGGCTATTAACAGGCATTTCCGTAAGATACGGCCGTAAAAGTAAAGTACAAGCAGAACATGTTATTAGTTAAACAAAATTTATATTGAAATATATTTTTACGAGATAGAGAAAAAACTCCATGCTTGAAACAAAATAAACTTATCACAGTGTTTGCATAATGTACAAGGAATATCTGATATCTGAAATATAACTGTTAAATTACCTAGTATTTTCTTACAGACGAGATACTCGTATTTACAGCTATTTTTAAATCCTAACATTTATTTATTATGTTTATGATATTATTAATTCGTTTGACTTTACCGTTTGAGGTCGTTGTTGGCATAATATATTTTATTCATACGATTCTTTAATATGACTTTAATCGATAGAAAATTATGCAGTCAAGTTGTTAACAAATTGTATATTTATTACCAAAACTACTTGTACTTACGTTTTTGTTAGTGTTATTGATACGATTATTTACATTTATGACGCACTCCGACAGAAAACTATGCATTTAAGATAAGTTCACAAGAAGTCAAGGACAACCTCTGCCGAGTCAATAAATTTTGGATAAAATACATAAAAACTAAATAAGGTAAATAAATTGATTGAAACAAAAGACGAACGTAAAATCTCATGGGATGGACCCTAAATAAACAAGTAGTACCAAATAGCACAAACAGTTTTCGGATAGATTTACAAAATAAGAAAAGTTATTTTGTTTAATATTTTATTTGTTGTTTGAAATAAAAAAGAAAATAAAAAAGAACATAAATCCCGCCTGAAACACCTACACGAGATCAAAAATTCACTAAAAATAAGAAACATGGCTTCATCCCATTAAATGACCCAGTACTGAGCACGGGTCTCTCCTCTTGAGGAGGCTTAACTAGAGAATACTCCACCACGCTGCTGCAGTGCGGATTGGTGGAGGGGTTAGTGGTCACCCGAGCGCCTCCGACATATCTTAAAAAAGCATATAATAATATGTCATCCAATATATAAGTCCAGCAGATTGGATAATACGAGGTAATAAAGAACATTACATACTATCTGGTATAATTAGTGTTTGTTCCTCACTTTCATAATCATAACAATTTGTGAAATAAGCTCAACATCAATGATATTGTATGCATAAAAAGAGGGTCAAGATAAAATGTATAATAATTATATCTGTTAAAATTGAGTCAATTTGTCATTTGTTTCAGATGTCTCTGTATACCGGTTCTAAAATTTTAAACTTTTTCTTTTAAAGGTCCCTTACATTGATTGGCTAGAGTTCAAGTAGCGATAACTTATAGGTTTTTTCTCTTTGGGTAAATAAGAAAATAATAAATTCATATTATTATAATAAAGGATACAAATAATTGAATTAGGTATATTGTTCTCATACAAATAAAATGGTGTACCGATTAACCCGTAACAAATATTATCTTGAGTAAAACATATTGGAATCGAATATTGATCATATTTTTGGAAGGTTGAACGAATTTCGATTAAGGATTAATGCTAAAGAAACCCAGAAAACCAGAAAGATTCAAGACAAATTCAAATATTGTTATTAAAAAAGGCTTTTATCTCGAATTTCCCAGTTATCGTACTAAAGTAAAAGCTTTGAAAGCTTCCCGTTGTAGTCGAAACCGCTCCGGGCCAACGACCCCTTTTCTTGCAAAACCATGGAGGAAAGTTATTTCAATTGTAAACGCGCATCTATTATTATTTATTAATATTGTATTGAAACAATATGGTTGATTTGACTATTTTTACTTAAGTGAATACTTGTACACAATTATACCTGACTAGCTTTTGCCCGCAGCTTCGCCCGCGGTAGAGATCGGTTTTTTACAAATCCTACTCACTTTTACTTGGTTAGATTTAGTTGCCTATGACTTAAGTAATTTATAATACATGTATCATTTCATAGCGTGATTCAGAACTTGCAAATGTATTTTACTAACGCCATCTATTAACAACATCCGGAACTAAATATCTAGCAACTGACAAAACATCGATCTTCCCATGGGGATGTTTTACCGCGGTAAAAAGTAGCCTACGTTACTCTTCAGCCTCCTCACTATCTCCACACACAAAAACCATACCATATAACAGCTTCGTTGCGACGTGAAAGACGGACAAACAAACACACTTTCACATTTATAATATTAGTAGGGATAGTATGGATGTTATGTGGCAACGCAGACAATGTTTATTAATTTTTTTTTTCGCAAGATAGCCAAATAATCGTTTTCGTAAGTACACAATAATAAAGAAAGTAATTGTTATTTTTTGACATGCGCATCTGCTACACCAGAGGCGTCGAGTAAAATGTCGCCAAGATACAAGCGGTAAATAAAGCAGTTTATCTTTTTCCCTGGCTCTCCTCTGGAACCAAGACACGTTAAAAACATTTCCCAAATACTATTTATAATAAGCATGGTGGTAGTATTCAGCAAAGATTGAGAACTGTTGGGATTTTTGTATATCGTTATCCTGACCTTATTTGCATAGTATTACTCTATCTAGGTAAATAATAACTGTATTAGTTGTTTTTATATTAAATGTTAAATAGTTGTCTATTTGCGTTGATTAGTTATTATAATATTATGTTATATTTGCGTTAATTAGTTAGTGGATTGAGTGATCACCGATCATGTCATTTCAAAGAAAAAAGAAAACATAATTATTTATTCCGTCAGAATTCACAGTACAAACTACAAATAGCGATACATAATTGCGATGACAAAATAAAAAACAAATACATTATGTGCAACTGCAGTACCGATTGCATACCCTCCTGATGGAAATGTCCGTTTATTAAAAATGTAACGAATTAATAATAAATTAATAGGTAGATTGCGGACATTTTCACAATGATACTAAGAATAGAGTTCATTACACCAATTTTTTATCGGTACAGGTATAAACTGATTGAGGTTCCACACTTTCTTTGTTTATTGAACATCAATATTCAAAGCCGATAGAAAAATCTTGGGAAAAGCTTAGCTGTTCCATTTCAGGCGATTCTTACTTTGATGCGACCGCACACGTTCGACTATAAGGTCTATAGGTAACATTAATGACGCTAATAGTACTGAAACCTATACTAGAAAGTGATATTTAGAAACTTAATCAAAAATATGAATCTAGTTGTTGTGATGTTTGTGATATTATAATTTTAATAAATAATATGACCAAGAAAATAGATCAATAATATTATTGTGTCAATTAACCTAAATATCTCATGTCAACTGATTTACCACTGTGATTACCTACTGACATTTTTATTTACATACTGAGATTCAAACATAAATTTTATAACAGGTCAACAGGCTAATCTTTCACATTCCGTGTGACGTTTTACATTATTAGGCACATTAGGACTATGATAATAATTTTCCAACACAAATGAACCCTGTTTGTATCTAAAGTAAATGCTGTTATTATGTTTAAGGAGGATTTACTTAGAGTAAATGCTATTATTATGTGCAAGCAGTGTGCCACGCACCTTATGCCATGTTGATACGGCGTGGCGGTACGCTTGGCCGGGTTTACCGACGACAAAATGCACTCACGTCGCCGCTCAGACTCAGCCCATGCGGTTGCACTAATATTACTGATCACGTCTGCATATTGTTTAAAACAAACTATTTAGGTGGAAGATTAGTTAAAACATACATTGGTATAATTTATAGTCATATTTTTTAATAATAATATGAATATTTATTTAACGATTTTTGACTGTTTTCACGAGGTTAAGTTTACGTTAAAATATAATTATGACGTGACAGTGTGGCACATTGTGGTACTCTTAAATCTTTTTCTATCATCAGACGAACATAACACAAGAATTTAGTGTTGTTATTTTTATTTTAACATTCGTCAATTCGCTAAAACCTTTACAAAATAATATTTCATATTCCTTAGAAAAAAAAGTTATGCAGAAAAAAGATACATACTTAGTGTGATTTATATTTAATCTTTTTTCGTATTATAATGAAAAAATTTAATGTGTTTCTGTAACAAAAACATCCAAGTATATTTAAATAAATGTAAGTTTTTACACAATAGTTTTGATCTAAATCTCTGTTAGACACAATAGTTGACACTCTGATTTAAAAATACCTCCGAGAGAAACGAAGCATATTTTTATAAAACAAAAAGACTTTTCTTGTTTTTTATTTAAATTGACAGGGCTTAGCGGTGCGAAATTTAATTTAACTGGGGTGACCGTGGCTGGAATTGCGACAGACGCTATTAATCACCAGCAGACAAATATCGTTTGCTTTCTTACCACCCATTGCATACTGCATACTAAGCAGAGAGATGCAAATGTTCTTCATTAGAATACTTTTTATTTTCTTTAAGATAACAAAGAACTTAACTTTGACCTTTGAGTCTATTTTTATGTACTTGAATATTTCAATTTTCATTTGGTATTCTGATGTGAACCAACTAGTGGGGATATTATATCTCGTAACGGATAGCAATAATAAGTGTGGGTTTCAATGTCAGGGAAATGAGTGTGGTAAAAGTAAAAGCAAATAGTTTTACTAATTTAGTTAAATGAGTTATTACGCTCCTGTAGTTATTATTGGTTAATCTTTGTGTTATCAATAAAAAAGTATCATCTTTTGGTTCATTACAATGCAGCAATGGTACCTATTTGTTATGTAATAAGTTTAACGCCCCAACTCAGAGTTAAACAAGACCTTAGTAAAGAATCACGCATCACATTCTGTACTAAGGAGCGATTTAAGTAATCATTAGTGACTCTGAGTTGGGGCGTAAGATAAGTAAAGTATATGGTCTCAAATATACAATTTAATATACGAATATAATAATAATATACGAATACAACAAAACATTCGAAGTCGTCATGTTTCCGTTCAATGTTCGTCCGCTGGTAGAACAATTATTCATAGGATACATTAATATAATTATTCAAAGGATTAACCAATTAAAACTAAACTGATGAAACATTCTGCTGATGTGTAATGAACAAAGGCTGTAAATTTTAATACGAGGCTAGCTTGCCTCTCTTGCAATTTCAGGTATTATATCACAAATTGTACAGTTGAATAGTCGTTGAACATTTGATGGATTAACTACGAGACAATACGAAATGTAAAACTTGTCTTGTTTCGAAACCAAGACACTTTCAAAGGTAAGCTGATAAATAATATAATTATGTTAATGAATTTGATAAAAATGGATAGAACTGACTGGTCAAAGTCATTTCCGTAGTCTTTTCTGCATAACAGCAATTTTCTAGTCACAATTTTTTTTTTGATCATAATATTTTTAATTTTAGACGATAAGTTTCCATTTTTTTTTGTCTCGGCCTTTTCAATTTTCCCGGAACAGATATTGTGCTAATATAGTATTAATCATTTTATTCGAACCCACATAAACAAAGATTCATAATATAGTTTTACAAGTAAAGCTAAATTGCATAAAATATTATAACGAGGTTGGCCGCCATCATCCTTTAACGTAAAAAAGTTTAAACCTTCTTTAGAATTTTTCACCGAGAATCCGCGGATGACATGCGAAAGTTTTCGAAGTTGGCCTATAAATCATCCGGATCTACCATAATGTGAAATATTAGGTACATGGAAGAAATCCTAATCCACTTTTCACATAAAAACTGAACAAACTTTGTAATCACGAAAGAGTTTGAGATAAAGAAGTTAAAGAAAAATGGTTTCGTTATCCTCATGACCTGATATTTATGTATTACAGTAGTGTTAAATGTCGCATTGAAACGTTATCTTATTCTATCTTCCTGTTTTACTGATAGGTAGGTATATGGAACCATCATTGTGAGAAAGTGAGTCCGTTGCTTCTTTTTTGACTGGCCTGTTTTAATAAAACCGTAATAAAATTTTCACACTGTGTGCGTTATCTCTGTAGATGTTTTACAGATATTTTTCACTTGTTATTTTTATAAATTATACTTTTTGTTTTTGTTATTTTCTAAGAAATCATTGACTGGAAATTCACTTTATTACCAACAAATGTGTCTGCTTTCACAGTTCTACCTTCAACAATAACGAACATTTAAAACAGTTTAAATGAAACCAAAAAAGAAGCACCAACAAATTTACCGGAAACGAGGCAAATAATTCGAGTTTTATTTCAAGAGAAAGAAGATTCTTTAGTACAATTCAGCAGTAGCCTTCATTAGCGCGAGACAAATCTTTTCACTGGTATTTCTCGTTCTAATTGCAGCATTAGGAGTTGAATGAGCTATTGTACAGCTGTACAGACAGGATCTGTTTTATTTTAAATGCTACTGGGGAGCACAATAGCTAGTTTTAAACCCCGCAAATTAAAGACTTTCTCGAATACAACAGACATTTTCTAGACGTCTTTGATGATTATAAGTTCTGGCTTTTCATAATATTGGTTATTTTGCTCTGTCTTTATTTCTTTAGAAAACAAATAGACATAAATTTATGAAAGTTAATTTATATTTTGCTATTTAACTTGCAAAATTATTGAATACTCTCTTATTTCAAGAAGAAGAAGCTGAGTTCCAAAAAAGTCTAGCATGCATCCTAAAGTTTTCAATCAACTTTTCAGACGTAGTTTGTCGTAAAACTCATCATGAAAAAAAATGAATGAAATAAGTCGTAAAAATAAAAAAGATAAGAGCCAATTTCGATAGATGAAAAATACTTTGGTACAATCGCATAACTATTTATTAACACATTTTTTCTGCGAGTGCATTGCTATTACGTTAGTCCTTCTCGTATGTTGTCCTATTATGGACTTGGATTTCAGGTTTTCGTTATATGTGAAATAGTTATGTGCCAGAAGTGGGAAAAACTTAAAACGTTTGAACACACGCTTCATCGCGCTTCGTTCAACAAGGATCCGCGCAGTAGAGCCGCTACTAATTTGGGATAAGTGCTCGGAGAGGCTCAGTGACTCAGCGCACAGTGGAAAATACCTTTGAGCGAGCTTTGAGCGAGCTTTGACAGAACATTACACCACTTGAGCCTTTGTTGTTTGTAGTCCTCAAGTATTTTTTTTTTGTTGTCGACTATATTTTGTAGGTATTTCATTATAAAAATTGGAATTTAAAAAAGGAATTGTGTGGTCTGCGTTGTATTTTTATACTTTAAATATATCTAAAAATGTCAAATGTATATGTTTTTTTTTCAAAATAGGAAGTTCTTATATTACGTGTAATAAGCATGTTACGTATAATTCAATTGTTCTGATTTGTAATAATATTCACTTTAATTTCCTTTGTAAGCTTCATTGAAAATGAAATAGTATAACAACGAAGTCTAGATTTACTCAGATTTTCTTTGAGTTTCCTAAGATATATTTTCCTTTGCAGTCTTGTTCCTCTAAGATGGAACGTGGTAAATTTTTAATTAGACTTTCTTTGGCCAAATAAGCTTTGTTATAACTGGTTTCATCTCTTTTAGTAGGAATTTATGTATGTAGTTATCGGCGAAGCCACGAATCTCCAGTGTAGGTCCAGGGACGGACCTCTGTATCTACTGCTTTGTACTTCTAACTTTGGTAGAATTTTATATTTATCCTTGGCATTTCTCATATGACTTATAATTTAGTTATTGTTTGCCATCCGTATAATTTTTTTTACAGATATAATCGAAGATTCCTGATGGACCAACTATTTCTAGTCACAAGAGAAGAGCAATGCAATGAGCGCAAATGGGAGTATACTGTTTTTATTCGCATCAAACAATTGACAAATAAATACATTGACCTACTGAAACATTAAATCAAATAGTAAAGTGCAGACTTAGTGTTTGATAACATATGATAACAAACACTGTTATAATAATCTATTAAACGTTTCTAAATAAATTTCGAACTTCGATTTTTTTCGAACGGGACATTCGATTTAATGAAAATATTAGATAATGGCTATGGTGTAAGAATCAAGCTCCAGTACAATCATCAGTATATACTTACAGCACACTACAGTCATAACTTCCACTCGTATATTTGAAAGCTTTTCTACGACGAGGCGTAAGGCGTGAGTGCATTTCCCAGTCAACGAAAAGACGACGCTGCGCTGCTTGCGTAAGTCTTTAGACATAAAGTCTATGTTATAAGCGCATTTAATAGGCAAAGGTTTGGCCTTAGAAAATGGAAAAATATCGAGAATTCATATATCTACCTTATCTTTCGTCAAGTTTAAAAGTATAATATCAAATACAAGTAACACTCCGCTCCGCTGTAATATGCCTTGGTACTCAGTTCATGCTCAATTAAATGTTTTTTAATCCACATAATAATATTATATTTTCAATTAATTAAACGACTAAAAGCAAACAATATTATGTTATATTTGTATTTATTTACCCCAATCTTAATAATAAGATTACTATAGAGTAAGTACATCATCAGTAAGTGTAAACAGATGCCCAATTCAATTTTAAAATGTATATTATAGCTCTTTCATGATTTTATGGGTAAAAAGGTTACAATGGTGAAAAACGAAGAATCCATCGAAACGGGAGCGGAAATGCCTAACGAAGGCGTTTGAACACTTTTACGCGTATATATTATGAAAAATGTTTTCCTTCAATGCTCCATCCCTTTCACACAGGAATACTTCGGCGCTATAAATATGTTTTATTGTTCTTTTAAACTCGCTAACATAATATTATAGTAACACACATTGGTTGGAACACATTTGGTTTTAATGACACAAATGTGGATTCAAATCAAGATTAAAAATAGTACCTACTATCTTCTACTTAGGTACACTTTAAGGTTTGTACCTACCTACACACATAATATTTATACGTTTATATACCAAAATGATTACGAAATGAAAACCGTTTTTACAGTTGTATTAAATTGGTGAATTGAAATATGATAAAAATGTTATTGTGTCTTTCACTAAATTAATATAAATCCAGATTCCAACCACCAAACTTAACACTATTTTATGTTTTTTCCAGATTAAAATTTTGGATTTATTTGTTATTTTATTACTGAAATCTAATCTCTCTCTCAATTCGGTTCAGTACCAGGAACAAAGCCATATCTGTTTTCTAGAAATTTGATCAAACAACGGGTATCACAAATTCAGTGTGACGAAGTTACGCATCACTAATTAGCTGATGTCAGCTTGATTGGGATAAACAAGCATTAGGTCTGCAAATAAATTAAGTGTACATACATACCTACTATGTTTAATTAGGATGGTTATATAACAATATGGTTGGTTATATATACACTTGAATGATTTACCACAGGTTTTGATAAATAATGAATGCTGTTGCTGAAAATCGGCAAACATGTAAAAATAGGGGCCCTATTAGTAGTGAAGTATCATCTGAATCTATGAGCAAAACCTGTAATACTAAAGATACTGTGCTAGCTACTAAAAAGAAACCTGATTCTGAATTGCGTCTACAACTTTGCAAGGTGCATAAATATGGAAAATTTACTCAATCAGTGACCCCTATTTGTCAATAAGATTCCATTAACCAGTAATAGCCCAAAAATTACATGGAAAGAAGAGGAATATATAAAAATTTTAGCTCGCGAACCGAACCACCTTTTCATATTTGAAAACAGCACTTTTATTTCCGAGTCAAAGAGACACTGAGATTTCTAGATCAATATGTAAATGCTCTTGCGAGTGCACGCGGCCGGAGGCGTGAGTGCATTTCTTCGTAGAAGAGCGCAGCCAACTGCACCGGGACCTAATACTGCAGGCGATTCAAATGAATAGTTGATACATGACTTTTACGTTACTTGTAAGTGTTTTCTATGTAATAAAAACAGTAGATAACGAACTACTATAGTGGGGCTGCAGTTAAAGTTTATAATTTTAAAGTCATAATCATTTTTAAACCTGGTTTCATAAAAATAATTCTAAATTCTTGAGAATTTCCATATTTTTCGCTACCTATTGACATTTGACCTTAAATACAAAATTGTTACAGCATGCCTGACACCGTAGAGTTTAGAAACATTCATAGACACCTTTACGCCCACGCACGTTTACACACACATTTAATAAATACAGGTTGTTTTTAAACAACAACAGAGGCAATCTAATCGCATGTGATATTGCGACGCTACGACAAATACGTAAATAATTTTCACTGCGACATTTTCACGTCCATGTAAGAGCTATATTGTTTATTATTATTTATTATTTTACCGCTTATTAATTTATTAAATTCAATAGTATAGAATTAATCAATTATACTAATGAATTTACAGTCAGCAAATAAAAAAAAGCAAACAATTTTTATTCGAATAATCAAAAATAATAGTAATAATAATAAAACATGTCAAAATGAAAGACAATGTCAATCGCTAGATATAAATTATTTATTAAACTAAAATTGCATCCATTAATTAAATAATTTCATTTGTTTTATAAGACGCATACAAAATGTCTGTTTTGGTCATCAAGTCTGCTTCGAATCGTAACTTTAAAGATACCTAATATGGATGCTATAAAGTCATCACGTATTTCACGACAATAACCTGCAAAAAGGTAAGCGATAAAAAATATTTATACTTCTAATTCATTAGCAACCTCTACTACTGAATTGTTTACAAGAAAAACTATTTTATCGGTACAGTGGCATGTCACGCGGCATTAAGGTCCGTTTCCGTGGCTGGGCCTCGTAAGTTCAGCTTAATTTGCGTCGGATAATGACTCGCGAGGCCTTCGACGATCGGAAAGAGCGTGTAATATGGATTGTTTCTCGTTTATTAAATCGCACTGTTTCGTTTCAAAGTGTTTTCTAACTTTCTACGTTAAACAGTCTATTAGCATATCTGTGTGGCAATCTAATTAAGCACACTTCAATTAAACAGCATAAAGTTTTTTATGTAAATAGCCGCCAACATACGGATGAGCTGTCTAAAGGATCAGTTCATCGTTGCCGAATTTCATAAGCAATGTATTAGGTACAGGCAAACAAAGAAGAGAGAATAATGAATAAAAGAAATTACTTGCTCTCAAGCCTACAGGTGTAACATGAGGAATACTTTGATGGCTGCCTCAAGTAAGTGAGAGATAGGCAGGCTGACTTTATAGAAGGATGATAATATCAGTAATAACATTAATAGCTTCCTAAATATTGATAAACCCTTATGCAATACTTATGTTTATTAAATCCCTGATATCTGAAATCCTTAATTATTACTTTTAATACCACAAAATTATTATTACTTAAAAATACTTACGATAAATCTAAGGTAAGCTGTACTGAAAAAACTTAAAAACTCCTTTTCGTGTCACTTAAGTGTACTTTCCAGTTACGCTGTTCAGTTGAAGTAAGTATAAAACTTTTATGAGCAGTTGTGATATCAAAGAGACATAAAACTATCGTTTCAGTTGAAACTGTGACTTTTGTACCTACTGTATAATTATATTATGCTGTAATTTTGTCTCCATAGGATAAGTTACGTTTTAACTTGCTTAAATCATGTAGACCTGTAATAATATGTTCTGATCTCTTTGGGTCAGGTCAACCTTTCTGTAATCCTCTTTATTTCAACTTTTTTCTTTCTTACGAGCTGGTAACCGTGATTCCGTCCGCATCAATTTTATTTTATACTCATACTAGCTGCCCGAACAGACTTCGTTCTGTCAAAAGTTTTTTTTTATTTTGAGATGTAAGCTATCCTATCTTTCAAGTTGGATCAAACTGCACATGGTGTGCAAATTTGATTAAAATCGGTTAAGTAGTTTAGGAGTCCATCGCGAACAAACAACGTGACACGTAATTTATAATATATACTAGCTATCCGGACAGACTTCGTTCTGTCAAAAGTTTTTTTCTATTTTGAGATGTAAGCTATCCTATCTTTCAAGTTGGATCAAACTGCACACGGTGTGTAAATTTTATTAAAATCGGTTAAGTAGTTTAAGAGTCCATCGCGGACAAACAACGTGACACGTAATTTATATATATTAAGATTAAGATAAACCGAACTGATATCCCTTATTCTGGGGATAAATGTCCAAAAATCCCTTTCTAATGCTCCCTCATCAAAATATGTTTAATTTTAGTGACATCTCATAGAATGATGATGATATCCTGTTGACAAAGGAATAATATACATATGTGTACCTTCTTCTGAACATCATTGACGTTGTACGTGTATACTACTGAAGCTGTAAGTGGTAACTTAGTTGGTAGTGGACTTTTTAACATGCTTGGCTAGCAATTAGCGTCCTTTAAATACACATTTTAGGTAAGAGCTCATAGCCCAGCGGTTTTTGTTGAGTAATCGACAAAGTTAAGCCGTCGGTCCCGGTTCTTATTGTAAGAATCCATGTTGGAGGCCCTCGGGCGGCATGAAAAATACCATCACCTGGGTTGGTAACTAACCAATCCACACTGGAGCAGCGCGGTGGAGTGATATGTAAAATACTTTAGCGATATGTTCACCAACAAAGTATATTTCTATGTTCTTTTGAGCGTTTCCATGCAGCAAAGAGTCCGTTAGGCTGCCAGTTATGGCTGTGATGTAAGACCATCACGTGGCATAAAAACTTCCATCATGAGTTTTCCACTAAGTTAACCAACACTAGAATAGCGTGGCAGAGTACGCTCTACACCACTACATCTCCTCCATTATGAGGTAACCTATTTGTAGTGGACTATTAAAAATTGAAGCCACCAAAATTCTTACTCACATTTTTCTGAGCTACATCAACATACATTTAGAACGTTTATAAAACATACAATCTACAGACCGCAATGCTTGGCAACATTTTAATCTGCAGGAGAAATGTGTGTACGTTGTGTGGAATTTTTCTTTCCTAATCGAAAAGTAGGAACATGTTTTATTCCTGTAGATTGCAGTCACATCAGCGACCATATTATAAATATTTCGATACCAATGATAATGATAGCATTCGTCGTGTAATTATAGTTTATCATTAAATTCAAATGTTTTGTTTGATTGAATGTGGTTAAGTACAAAAGCAGTGATAGCCTAGCGGTTAGAACGTTGGTCTCTCGAACGGAGGGGCCCGAGTTCAAATCCTGGCACGCACCTCTGATTTTCAAATATTATGTGCGTATTAGAAGTTAATTATCACTTCCTTCGGTGAAGGAAAGCATCGTGAGGAAACCTGCACACCGGAGAGTTCTCCATTAAGTTCTCACAGGTGTGTGAAGTCTACCAATCCGCACTTGGCCAGCGTGGTAGACTATGGCTTATACCCTTCACATTGTGAGAGGAGACCCCGAGCCCAGCAGTGGGACAATTATGGGTTGTTGCTTTGCTTTGCTTTTTTTTAAGTATAATTGAATACAATTAATAGTTCCACCATAATCCACTTTTTACGGCATGCAAAATGTCAATAACAATAAAATAAAATTAATATCAAATCACTAAAATATAATAATTAATATAGTAAAAATGTGTCACATTCATATCCCCACACTAGGATTCCCTGTGTCGTGGGTGCTATGGACAACACATGGAAAAGACAAGAACACACTCACCCACACCTAGAACAGAAATTCAAACGCATCATTCACTGCCTCGTTGGGAATTGAACCCAGGACCCTTCGAACGGCGCCGTGGCGGTCTGGCTTTCAATGGAAAAAACATTTCGATTTTTAGGTCAATAGGTTACTCACCTCTTTGTGTTGTAATTTTAATGATAATTACTATCAATAAAATAAGTAGCCTGGCATGAAGCCTAAGACTACAGACAAATTGTATTCACGATCTAAAAGAACGGGATTTCTTAAACAAAACTCGACTTATTTACTAGGTTTCCGCTAAATTTGTTACGTTTCTCTAGATTCAGTAAAGAGATGTTTTAAGCATTCATTTCTCTAATTGCTCGCGTAAACGATTTTTAAGGATTTAAACTGTTACGCAAACGAAAGAGCAAGCTAAACAGTTGCAAGATTTTTCACAAAATTTAAGTGAAACTTTTAAATCGAATTTTTCTTCTTCAATATAGTCACATAATTTAATTCTAGGAGTAAATAAAACATCGTTTATTTATTATAAGTTACTTGGAGAGGCCACTTAAATGCATATAAAATAAATTCTTATACCATTTGTGTTTTTCAAGCAAATGTACAGCAATTTAGTTAGATTTCTAGAATTCAAACATAATAGAGAAAGATACCAAAATGATACATACAATCAGGAATTTCGGTTGATGAAACTCGAATTATTTTAATATAGAATATAGTTTATTAATTGTATTTCCTCAATCCACTTCCTAATTCCTAAAAAAATAAATAAAATCCTTTTTGAATTTTTGTCATAGTCCAGTCATTACGTCGGGTCGTCATAAAAAAGGGATTAGAAATGCATGTGACCCGAGAAGGGTAAATTTTGGATATAACGTGGGGGAGTCTAAAAAAGCTTAACTTCAAATGGTCGACCAAGATTTCCTATGGGTATTTTCCGCCAGTCGAGCCGAGTCGGACTCGCTCATGAAGGGTTCCGTAGCAGCAAGTAACATAATATAAAAGTTCTTGTAGTTCGTTGTAACTTTGATCAATGTTTTTTGCGGTTTACGATTTATGACGTATTAAAAAAAGCTACTTACTAGATCTCATTCAAACCAATTTTCGTTAGAAGTTTGCTTTTTATGTACATCATATATTTTTTTCAGTTTTATCATTCCCTTATTTTAGAAATTACGGGGGGGGGGGGGGGACACATTTTACCACTTTGGAAGTGTCTCTCGCGCAAACTATTCAGTTTAGAAAAAAATGATATTAAAAACCTCAATATCATTTTTGAAGACCTATTCATAGATACCCCCCCCCACACGTTTGGGTTTGATGAAAAAAACATTTTTGAGTTTCAGTTCTATGCATGGGGAACCCCCAAAATTTGTTGTTTTTTTTATATTTTTGTGTGAAAATCTTAATGCGGTTCACAGAATACATCTACCTACCAAGTTTCAATGGTATAGCTCTTATAGTTTCGGAAAAAAGTGGCCGTGACATACGGACGGACGGACAGACAGACAGACAGACAGACAGACATGACGAATCCATAAGGGTTCCGTTTATAGCCATTCGGCTACGGAACCCTAAAAATGGTTCAATTCAGTATTTTTACGATCTACAATGAAATTAAGGGACTTTATATTTTTCACCTATCGTTCATCGTTATTGAGATCCATCCATCCAACCATCCAACAGCCTTTGGAAGTCCACTGCTGGACATAGGCCTCCTCTAACTTGCGCCACTCCGACCGGTCCTGAGCCTTCTCAATCCATCGGATGCCCGCTTCACTTCACTGTGCTTTAGCAAATAGACTAAACAGAAATATATTCTAAAACAACCTTCAATTCTTGAACACGTTATACAAAGTCACAATACAATACTTAAAGTAAATTGTACGTCCGCTTTACGAATAGAATTTGATAACATTTCTATTTCGTCAGCGGATAAATAGAACGAGTTGTTGGAAAACTGGAAGGAATGTAGCCGGTTAACGTTCCCGGATGTCCCCCGGGATCGCCGAGATCGGGCGGACACGTTCCATTCTCAGTGCTGAGCTGCACAGCTCTCAAAGACAATTTCGCTGTTCCTTCTACGGCTTTAGACCTTCCATATAGCTGACATATAATTCCTATTCGATACTGGCTCGGGGATGAAAGCGATTATTGTGAAATATGGGGCTTCGTTTCGATGCGCTCTCTTTGAAGTCTACGGACATAGGTAAGTATTTTGTTTGGTTTGAAGGCTATTGGCTACGTTTTTGTTTTCTATTCAAATTTTATTTGTGTAATGTAATTTGTGCATAGTGTATTTAGATATTAATATATAAAAAGTATACTTTTTGTATCATTCAAGTTTAATATTCATAGATATATTAATATTCACTTTAATTTAAAAAAAAAAAATGGCAATAGCCGGCAAACGAGCTGACGATCCACATGATGGTAAGTGGCTATCGTCGCCCATGGACATCAGCAACACCAAAGGCATCACTGATGCGTTGCCGGCCAGGTAAGAGAGAAGAAAAAGAAAGAAAGAACTGGCTCTCAAGCCCCTAGCCGGAACACGACGAGTCGTTTGGCGGCTGACTCATGCTCAAGGGTGGTAGCTGTACAGGGGAACCCCATGGAGAAATAATAATAGTAATATGGTATTAATTTTATTAACAATGAAAATCAATATTACCAATATAATCCCTCGAGGAGCCCTACCACCAGCGGGCCGGATTTAGTCGCCTCTTACGACACCCATTTGGCGTGGGATTCTAAGCCACCCCAATACGGCAGCTATGTACTTAAGCAGATTTGTCAAAATTGCTTAAGTATATACTTAAGCTTAATGATAAAATCCTTCTACAATTGTATCCGAGACAAACCGTCATTAGTAAGTCAACAGAACACCTACAATAAGGTACATAAGACATTTTGAAACCTCTTATCCCCGTACTAGGACTCCTAGTGGGTGGTAGGATTCATATATTTAATAACCTCCTTTTTTGAAATCTAATAAAAGTCACAAACAAAAATGATCCCAAGAAAAGAAGAGATATTTAACAGTCATTATAATTACCTATTCTGTGTGACTATGCCGCAAGGGAAAAAAAATTGTCTAATCGTATTATTAAGAGTAAATAGTATTGAAAAACCTGACTTCACCGTTTAGTATGCACCTAGTAGAGTTCGGTAAGAAAACTAATGATATTTGTCGGCCCGTGATTAATGGCGTCTGTCGCGAGAACTGTTCAAGCGAGATGAGCTCAAGCAGCGGCTACAGCGCGTGAAATTAACTTTCGCTGCGTCGAAGCCCTATCGATTTACTTTTCCAAACAGAAACTGGATATTTTTGTTCGTTTTCAAAGTTATGAAATACCTCTAACCCGCCGTCGTCTGTTCCAGAAATAAAAACAGTCGAAACATTTATTTATTGTTTTTTCTTAACAGAAGAACTTAACAAAACAGAATATTATGTAAGTATTAGTCTACTTTTCAACAATTAACATGTATGTAGGTATATACTGTAAGACATGCGTGGCATCTCCCTCCCTCCCACAACGGAAACATGCACTACAATAATAATTAAAAGTATATACCAACACACATAATTATTATCAGCACCAACAAGTGTTTCGCCCCGAAATGGAGCATCATCAGGGTAAATTGAGTCTACGATGGTTAGACGCAATTTATGAAAAAGTAAAATTAAATTGGAAATAGAATATACCTTTACAAAATATTTTTGCGATCAGAAATAGAAGTAAACAATAGTACATACATATTAAGAAACATAAAAGCAAACGTTCACCAACATTTATCTACCTAATGAATTTTAAAGTTCAAAACATTAATGAACTAAAACCAGATACTGGCTTAGTAATTGCCATAGAAATCGATGGATATACTCACAATGGCAGCATTAAGGTCATAGCATTTATTGACACAGTGCCATGACGCGCTGTCGATCCATTAGCGGCGATATGTTATCCCTTTGCACGAATGGTATTAATGTATGTAAGTGCCTCGACGATACGGCAAACCTTGTTTTTAAATATTTGGTCACTTTGTCTTTGCTTTTATAACACAGTGTGACTTAAATATAGCTCACTTAGTTCACATTCGTTTCCATTTAATGCCCAGCGTTTAGCACCCTTCGTTCCACCCACGTTCGGGCGCTAACATTACGCCGTGCAATAAGTCACAAATCTTCGCAAAGTGTAAAAAAGGACTAATTTGGTCATGAAAAAATGTGACTTTAAAGTACAGGCTTAGGTCACACTGTGTTTTATATTAGTGACGTATGTAACTAGTCTATTATGTACTATTATGCCACGGATACGCAAACTGAGAAAGGAGCGACATTTTCTCCTGAAGTTTTCAGAGAGCGCTCTAACACAGGTTTATTTTTAAAAGAAATGTAAAGACGAAGAAGATCTAAATGAGATGTAAAAACGACTTCTTTATTGCCCATGTCTGTAGGCGATAAAATCTACGTCCTAACGTTAAGTGGCCAGTCTTCATTTTTGTTTCCTTTTGAGGCTTTGTTCTTACTTTGACGCAATAACGTTAGATTTATTTTAATAGAATGTATTGTTTCTTTTGTAGGTTACGACTAAATCCATCATACTTCATTGTATATCATCATTGTACATTGTATACAGATGCATCATAAAAATATGTAAATAAAATACATAAAGTTTGCCTCTGGGTTAACTTAGTTCTATTACTTCAGTGACGGTGCGATTTCTATGCAATTTGTAAGCATTTAGGGGACATAAGGCAGTAAAAGATGATATTATAACCCTCTAATATCATGATGATGATATTAGAGGGTAATATCATCTTTTACAGTCAAGACCTGACTTATATTGGATGGGTTTTCCAAGGAAATATAGATTTAATCACAATCTATTATGTCATGAATGTATCTATCAAGATTAGTATTGGATCCGTGTAGACTGTAGATTCTTAATTTAAATATTTACTTTTTCATAGCTCCAATAGCATAGCCATAAGCTTCAGTACTTGTTAGTTGTTCTGCATGTAGATACACCAAAAAATTTCGGCATGCTTTCTAGCGTGTACAAAGTTTTTTCTTCACATATTATCAATATAATAATAACATCACTTAAACTATTGGAGCTCGTGTTGGCAACTTTTTAATACTAAAATAAACATTTCGTGCGTAAGTATATTTATGTTTTGGCAGCCACACTTCGAAACTTATAAGTAAGTTAATATATTCGTAGTATGGCAGTAGAACTCTTCGGTCGAAACGTGCGCAGATTCTTGAATTACAATGCTTTGGCAAACTAAATGTATTACTGCAACTTTGAAATACCAGTTGCCAAATTGTAGCTAAGTACGCGCTGTCAAAATTAGTTGGTGCGCGGTTGCAATACAAGCTGTGTTCACACAAGTTAAATACGACTTAGGCCAAGTTCTCACAACACCAACTACTGCTAAGACGACAGTTTTGGCAGTGAAACTAGTGGCTGTATAAATCATAGTTACCTGTTAAATCCTATTTGAGTAAAGCTATAATTGTGTGTTTGGAGTTTCGTGGGTTCAGTACACAACTTATGAACTTTATAGGTTAAGTTGAAACGATCTTCTCCGTTAAAAAGTAGAATATACGTTTTTGTAACGAGTAGATGTAGAGTAGTTACTGTGATCTTAAATTTTTAGTGATGCCGATATTATTAATTAATTTAATTGTTATTTTACATTACTTAAGTAATAGAACAGATCCTTATATAGATAATTAAGTAAAAGATCTGAATTATAAAATCATGATCACTAGCGAGAATGCTAAAGAAGGGGATGATGGAGGAGAAAGGGCAAGAAATGTGTCATTTGAGAGATACATTATCTGCCTTTCATTCTGATCGCTATATCTTCATCAGTACTATCAATATTAGAAACCGTGCATGAAGATGTAGTTAGTGTCACTGAAACATACACCTTTATGGACCTACTATACTAGACAGGCTATTCAGTACAAAAAATTTGGACACCTATATTGACACCAAATGATGTCAACACATTTTTGTCGGCTGCGTGCAAGCCATTCAAGTAGATGTCATTTTTGAAAAAGCCCGACCGTTCAAGAACACGTAATAACGCATATTGTTTATTGTGCACAGTTAAAACGTTTTCATTATTTACGTTTGAACTTTATTTGAGTTTATTTAAAATTATAATTGGTAAATAACTATATTTTTACTTACATTTAAAAAAAGATTTAGTGCAAAATACTTGATATCCGCCATCTTGAACCGAACTGTCACAGAGTATGAAAAATGTGACACGGATTTTGTTCGGAACAGCCTGATAATATTATAGGTAATATATAAGTATATGCTCTGAAATCAAAAATTGTGAGTACCATTACATTATAAAAATATAATATGTTGATGATGCCTTTGGTATTACTGATATTCATGGGTGACAGTGATTTACCCATCAAGTGACTCGTCTGCTCATTTATTGACAAGGTCACATATATAAAAAAGAACATTTCTGTTTCTTACTGTGAATAAAATTAAAACTATGACTTATTTATCATTTTAAAACTATCAATACTTATTATTTTATTACCTTTGTATAGAACATTATGTAACTGCATTGTACTAAAACAATTCGACACGAGTACCTATTTAATTTTACTTTCATTCGGTCGAACACTTTCAAAGCTTTTATGAGAAATCGCGTCGGTGGAACTGGCATTAAATTCGTTTCAGTTGTACAGGCATTAACGTAAAATAGTAACTCCGTCCACTGAAACGGTAAATTATGTCCTTAGATCGTATCGCTGATTCATGAGTTTTGGATTACCAGAAATTATCATTTAATACGAACATTTTGTCACTGAGCACTCGTCGAAAACAATTTCGAGGCATACAAAATATTATGGTCATTAAATTTGATTACATGTAATCAATCACGTCTTTATCACCGTAGTTTTAATCGTTATTAATTTCAATTAGCATAAGAACGGCAAATTGGCTAAATATTTTTTTAAAGTCAACATCTCAATGGAACATTAAGCTTAGATTAAAGATAGGTATTTGATAACATAATATGTGAGTATTGAAATGAATTAATATTACTAAACCAAAACCAAACCTAAACATAAAAGGAAAGCTACACACAATTTAATTTTTTTAATTTCTATGACAAAAGAACACCATCTTTTGGAATTATACAATACAAATCCTGCACGAGTTTCATTCAGATATTAAAAGTACTCATATTTTTCGACAAACAAAAGAATTTGTCAAATCTCCTAATAATAAATCACATTTCCAATATATCATAACAAATTCGGGTAACCTACATTCGTTCTCCATAACATTAATAAAGAGTTAACACGTTATATTTTTGACGATTCCTACGTACTCGTATAGTATCACAAAGTGTAAAGTGAAAATTGTTTAACCAATTTGTTATTTTTTTTATTAAACAAGAAGAGAGTGAATAAAAGAGAGATGTATGAACATTATTAATTTAATAATACAAGCATTTTTAACCGACTTCAAAAAAAGGAGGAGGTTCTCAATTCGACTGTATTTTTTTATGTTCGTTACCTCAGAACTTTGGACTGGGCGAACCGATTTTGATGATTCTTTTTTATCGAAAGCTGGTGGCTGTCATGTGGTCCCACATAAATTATATTGAGTTCTGACAATTGCATCCATGAGAAACTACATAAGTCGTAAAATTGTATTAAGAATGTGCCCGACAAATTGACGAATAACTCTTTAACACGCCGACCGATTTCAATGATTCTTTTTTTAATCGAAAGCAGGTGCTTGTCATGTGGTCCCACATAAATTTGAACGAAATCTGGCAAGTAGTTTTTGAGTAACTTTGAAGTCGGTTATTTTTTGTTAGTAAAATTTAGATTATTAATGTAACGTTAACAACAAAAAATTGTATTATTAAATAATGCAAAAAGTGGCAAAAAGCGTCATTTAAGCGACATTTCATAAAATTAATAAATCCTATATATAAAGTCAAATACTATTTTCCTAAAAAATATTTTAGGACGAGTTTCCACGTTTCGTTTCCCAGCTTATTTTAATGAGCTGCCGAAACTCTTACATTCGGAAGCCGTACAACGGTTTTAATTCTTGTGCACCCGAGGATTGCCAGAGTTTACGCATAATAACTCGAGCAAAATAATCCCTTCTCCAGCATTAAATAGTATCAAACGAAACTCTGTTTACTGTTTGTCTTGTCTTTTACGGTAATTTTAAGTATATTTAACACTTGCATCCCACCCGCGCTTCACTTCGAGAAAAAATATTATTTTTACTAGGTAAACTTCCATGCAGTAATTTTTATCATAACCACATTTAGAAAGAAAGAGACCCTATTTTATAACACGTGATTTGCAATGGAATTATTTATACAACGTAGAAAGTTGTAAATCAAAGCGTTCTAAGCCCATGAGCACAAAGCAATGTACCAAACATGATGAATGTCCGTGTAGCGAAGCGCTCTACATTTTATTTATCGACGATCGACACAGACTAGTCTCCGAGCGGTACGCAATCGGTGTCAAAGCAGCAGGTAGTCGGTACGGGTTGTACGTCGGCGTCGCGTCGCGTCGCAATGGATAGCCGTATTGTGATAGCATTCGACCGAGTCACCGGGGTGGAATTAAGAGATTTATTGAAGTCACGAAAAGCAATTTTCTGTTACCTACTGATGTCAGCTCGGGCTCTCAATTTTATTATTATATTAGAATTCTGTGTCTGGCGTGTAAATAATACAGTTATGAATTAAGTAATGCAGATGATTTTTCTAGAGTTTAGAAAATTTTCAGTTGTCGCTGTTGTTTGAAAGCACAATGATGTTTACAAGAAAGTTTTACTTACTTACTTTTGATTTTTCCTAACTTCGAAAGATCTATGAAGTTGATTGTATTTTATCAAACAAAAGAAAAAAATTCTTTCTGAGCTTCACAAAAATCGGGTTTTATTCTAAAACTTCACAATGCAAGAAAGTACGGTGATATACTAAACTTCTCGGAACATTTCGTCAAAACTATATTGAAATCCTCCAGTTGATATAATATTTCGTCTGAAGAATCATATTTCAATGTACCTTAGTTCGTGTGATGTTCCGCCGGGAAAATATATTAACGCAAATTTATTTTCTTCCTCAACCTTTCCTAGCTCGTACTTTAGGAGTCTCTTTTATGTAAACGTTACACCGAAAATTTCTTATCTTTATAAAATTAGACCTTTTAGTAGTTGGTCATTTCTCTTGTTTCAGTCTTTGTTGAAGAAAAAAGATAACGAAATTTTCTGTCTCTTTGTGACAAGAGCTCTATGAAGCTAATATTTTTTGTACTTTATTGTAATATTTTTAAACGACGAAAAAAAAAGGAGGAGGTTCTCAATTCGACACGTATATTTTTTTTTTATGTATGATCACGCAGAAATCGGCACAGGGATCCGATTTGGATGATTCTTTTTTTATTGGATAGGGTATGTCCTGAAGTTGGTCCCATATTTTTTCGAAAATTTAATTCCCACCCTAAAGGTACGAAAATAGGGAATGATTGATTATTCACCCGTTTTTTACCCGGAATTTTTACATGTTAACCCCAATAACTTTGTACTGCAGGATCCGATTTCGATGATTCTTTTTTATTGAATAGTGTATACCTTGAGGTTACTCTTGTTTAAAATTCGAAACAAAATTTTACCCCTATAGGTACGAAAATAAGGGGATGATTGATATTTCATCTACTACATTTTTACCTGGTAACTTAATCTATAATTCATAAAATCAATAATTTATTATTAATTATAAGTATTATAGCAACTAAAAATTAAAAAATAATCACTTTTTAACAAAAAATAAAACCAACGAAAAAAAAAACTGAAAAGCAAAAAATATAATAAACCATTTAGTATTATAAATTAAGATCCGAAATTAACAGTAAATAAATAATTTTGAGGCGGTGCCAAACCAATGAAAAAACAAACGGCGAAAAGATGTGCGCCGCGCTGCTGCTGCCGTGTGCATCGCATGCCGCTGCCCTCATAATATTATGAATTTTATGTAATTAATTTTGGTTGTTTGTTTGGCACGGTCTCAAAATTATTTATTTACTGTTAATTTCGGATCTTAATTTATGATACTAAATGGTTTATTTTATTTTTTGCTTTTCAGTTTTTTTTTTCGTTGGTTTTATTTTTTGTTAAAAAGTGATTATTTTTTTTGTTTATCTGATCTTTATCAATGCTAAATGTCATTGTAATTAAAATATTTTATACTAACTAAAAACGCTGCTTAACGCTAAGCAGTAACGCGTTTTAAAAATCAACCAAAAGTTGATTCTCCTATAATTTCATGGCAGTCATTAAAACACATATTTCTGCAGTTGATCCTTGATAGACTTTACTTTTATAAAAAACCTACCATTAGTCATCCGCCAAAAATCTGTATGTTTCGGCTGGGGCTTGGGACCTTGACCTAAGTAGGCTCTTTTTTTCTGCTTTCTTCTTTCTTAGTTGCCACCACAAACTTCTTATGCTTCTAAGCGTGACGGCGACTTACCCTTAAGTGGTTCGCTCGTTTGTTATTTACATAAAAGAGGTTTAAAATGTAATGTTTGAGATTCGAAACGTAGATACCGCTACTCGAATTTCTTGAAAATCCTTTGAATAGAAACGAGTATAAATTCATTCGCAACACGTCGCCCCGGGAACACGATGCAAACCTCGGGAGACGACGAATCTGTTCACAACGAATAGTTTCATGTTCACCTTAGTCTTATTTATATACTGTTGACGGAAAATATAACATGATCGTGTGACAATATATTGCTAAAGTCAAAATGGTTACGTAGGTATCTCAGATATTTGGAAAAACAAAATAATATTAATGATAGTGTTTAGATATTGATGAAATAATAATAAAATCGCTTATTTGACGATTCAGTTAATGATTGGTGTTGAATCAGTCCAGCAACGTTACTGCAATTAAAAAGTTATAATTAATTATGAAATGTTCATTTATACGTATTTAGTTACTACCTATGTCGAATTTATTTATATTAGAAATCAAAGTACATAATTATGACTATCTACATTGACGGCTTATAGAAATATTTAAAAAATAGTGCAGTACAAAACAAAATAGTTCAACTAAAAGAACAAATGAATTTTCTTTTAATGTAAAAAATAATAAGTAATAATCGCATATTTTACCACTGGCGCATCGAGGATTAAACATTCACCCATCAAATCTTGGTAGGTAAATATTTTATTTACAAATCTCTGAGTAAATATTAAGTTATTAACGCATGTAAAATTAAATTTAGTTAATGATTGTATGTCCAATACCTGGCTAACAAAATCTAGCAGATCATTGAAAATATTAAAATGATAATTTGTTATTGTACATGGTGTTAATTAGCAAATAAAGCAAAGTTGATGTAAAGCAGTAGGTAAGAAACCTGACGAATAAGAAATATTTCAGCGTCATTTTATTCTATTTTACAAAACCAGCTTTAATAGAGTGATAAAATGTTCGCGCTAAACACGCGATTTTTTACGATCTCTTATTCCAATTCTGTGGGAAATATTATTTATTTTTCTGCTTTCAAAGAGCTACGCTGAAAAGAGATTTTAACTGAAAAAATTGTAAATGTGGCATGATTCCAACCTCGCTTTGACTTAGAGAGAATTCTGAAACATCTAAACAACTTGACGTTACCTAAGTTACGTTTTTTGTTTATTGCCCATATTCTGATAACTCCCTGAAGTATGCTACGAAGTAGCAAGATTCAGGATTATTTAAAATTTAATTACAGTATCTACTGTAAAGCCACAAACAAGAAGATAGCCATACGGCATAATGTAAGTGTGTACTTCCCTTGTATAAGAAACAAATATTATCTCTTTTAGATGTATAAGTAGGAATGCGTATCTTTATCGATTAATGTGAACCCTTTCTGGCGCTGGGAATTTGAAAAAAAAAGCTTGTGTTCTTGGTTTAATTCAGCAATTGGTCTGTCATGATGTGATAATTATGTATATTTGTGCTCCATTTAGTCCCCTTTTTATTATTTTCTGTAAATTGTTGGGTTATTAAAAAATATGTTTATCTGCTATTACCTATGATCGACAGCCCTGACGCTAAATTTGAATTAGCCCGACACGTCGAACGCGGCATGTACTTGTAACTTCATAACCGAAGTGCGGAGTGTGCCAGGCGGCAGGCCTGATTATACTTGGAGTGTCGTGGAGACGGTTAGGCCTTGCAGTAGGTTGCTAAAAAGCACGCTATTTTTCTACGCTACCACATTTTTTCGAAATACTCATAAATACATAGCAACTTCAAAAACTAGTTTTGTTTCGCCGTTGTAAATCTATTGCTTATTTTTCCTAATAATGCCTCTAGGGAATCCGATAGCTCAAATGATTTACGGCTTATGTAAAGAATGAGAGAATATTTTTCTTCACAATAATTCAAGCAACTTGAGATTACGGCTCGCCGTAATATCAGATGATATTTCGAGTATATCAATTTATTTCTGTGAGAGACAGTTTTTAGATCTAGATTGGAAGAAATAACGGAAACCTTGCAATACTCGCATGTTTGTTTATTTGTCTGTGTATCTGTAAATAATAACATGATGATGATTCATCTGATGGCTACCATCGCCCATGGACATAGTATCACCAAAGGCATCACCGGTGCGTTGCCGACTAAGAAAGAAAAGAAAGAAAGAAATGGCACTCAAGCTCCCAGCTGGAACACGAGTCGTTTGAGGACTGACTTAACTAAGAGGATGGTAACTAGTCAGGCAGACTTTACATAACTATGATAATTATATTAAGAAGTTATTAATCATAATTATTGATAATGTAATCTTGATATAAAACCTTACCTTAGTGGACGGCTTCTGTCGCCTCTTACGATACCCGAGATGAGATATGCGAGAGAGATACGCATGGAATTGGGGTCAGTAGATATGTCTCTCCAATACAACTAAAATTGTATTTATGCTTATCCTCGCGTGCCCAAGTAAGTATATTTTATACAATATCATTGCCTGCGCCCAAATTATATTGCGTCTAACGAAATTCACGAGTTTCAGTCGCAGTGTCGCAGAACCGTAAAAGAGTATCCGCCGTTCTTTGTTTGACCAACGCGTAGGTCATGCTTTTTTTATGATGACATGTGTAGGCGATGGTGACCACTTCCCGTCATGGCTGAACTACACGTTTTATTTAAATAAAAATATCACAAAGAATGGCAATTTGATTACGTAGCCATGAAAAAAGAAAAAAACGGCAACATCTTCCATTGTAGTTACTTGATTATTTGATCGCACTCTTGACTTATTTCTTAAGGAAATTGTCTGCGTCATTAAATTAAAAGCGTTCGTGTTTTAGCGCAGTAAGTGTGATCGCGACACTGATCATCCATTCGTAGTCAAGGGCACGTCTACCAAACAGTAGACTAATTTATTGTCCATTTTCTGATTAAGATGTTGATAAAACACGTCCCCGACTTTACGAGTCGGCAGAGCCCGTGTTAAATCGTTTTGTTTGTCTGTAATTTAGCAGATTAAAATCTTTCGAACCGGAAAGGTAGTAATGTTGCAGATAATCATTTCATCCTTATCGATAACTGTCCCACGACTGGGAGGAGTTTCTTTTAAATCAAGATTAAAGTCAAAGGCCATAATACCTACCAGTAAGTAGAATTCGAAGTATTGTTGCCGGCATGAGAGATACCAGTGAAGATCCTGCATGCAGCTGTAATTATTATTACACTTTATATTTTTAACATTCAGTGTTGATGATTGTTATTTACCCGGGCTCGGAATACTCGGGAATCGAGTATTAATTGCTTTAGACCCGGTTTTCTAAATTGGTGGTGACGAATCGAATCGAATGTGGACTGTATTTTAAATGATTATAGGTATTTAAGTGTCCCTTTCTGGTTAATATATAGCAATCAATAAATGTACACACCAAAAAGGAAATCCACCAACTTAGTTCGTCGCGTAGCATACCTCGACGGCGATATGGTTTTGTCTGTTTTGTCCTACGTTGCATGTTTGACTTCAACTTCATTCAGTAGCTCGTATAGTAGTAAGAGCCAAATTTAATAACAGTATTCGTATAGTATTTATTATACGAAAAGCCTTCGCCTACCTTTCTATTTTGTAACATCATGAAAAAATTTAGACTAATAAATTTTTAAAGAGATACGAGATACCTGTTATCTATCTGTATCTGATATATTACATATTATGTTATATTGACGTTATAACGGTTTTGACATTGTAATCAGCTGATTACAATGGCAAAACCGTTATAACGTCGTTTTTACCGTTATAAACGTTGACCGATACAAACTATTCTCGGTGGTCATATCAGTATGACATGATAGTATGACCACCGAGAAACGCCCGATTTTTTGGAACTAAATAATATCTCACCTGAAACCCTCAAAATTATTTTCCATCACATCTGTTTCAACTTGTATGTCCATTCACACACATATAATTACAGAATTCGCCACAGTCTCGGAAAGTCGGGGATTTGTATGACATTTTCAAGCTGATTTTCAAGTTTTGGACGCTTGTAATTCATGGAGTAAACTTATGACATACTCGTACATTGTTTGCAAAAGTATACGTATAAGAAGTAAATAAATAAATAAACGCTTATACACTCATACCCCCGCAGTAGGTTTTTACCTGTGTCTCGGGTGGCATGGACGACACATATTATAACACATCGCAATAATACCCACGACCCGAGTACAAATATTTATCTGTCGCATGAATGTCTGCCCCGGCCGGGAATTGAACCCGGGTCCCCTCGCTTCGCAGGCAGGGTCGCTACCAACTAGGCTACAGGGTCCTCAAAATGATTATAATATAGTGATAAATATCACCTAAATACACATAGGGTTAAAATTGGGTGAGGTAAAATAAATATCTAAAATTAATTAAATAATACTCCCACAAAAGAAAGAAAACCACATTAATCTTCTTGCAGTCTCATTTAATTTTATCAGTAGTATTTATTTAACTAATATAGGTACATCAAAACACACACTGCATAACAAATTATAATGGGAGATATGTGTGAACAAGATATAATGTAGTAACTACAGGTTTATTGCTTAGGCTCCTCTTATTCCCGTCCATTCGGCTTAAAATTTAACATTTCGGCAACAGTATTTGATACCAAGCCACTGAGCTGTAAGCAAATATCTACAATATTGGGTCTATATTGCGTCCGAACATGATCCGAACAAACGGGTCGGGGACTAACCTAACATCTAAAATTGAAACGGATATGTTTCGTTCGACCACGAAGCAATCTAACATGTAGATAAAACGTAAGTCTAAATGCTGTGTAGATAAATATTTTAATATTGTCATTTTTCATTTAATTTAAATTAGTTTATATTATAAAATATGTTACAATTAGACCTCTAGATAGAGTAGAAAATCAACTTAGCTTTACATTTACTTTGTCAAGCGTACTAGAGTGACAAATGCTAACTTTACCGGAACAAATATACATTTTAAGTATACACGTTATCAAACATAAATATAAAAAATACCATACACTCCAGCTAATAAATTAATTTACATGTAAATTCGCGTTTTTAATTCCACGAGCTGCAGCGCTTCCATACTAAAATAAAACTTGCCAAGTTTTAATTTAAATTATTTCACGTGACAAGTATACCACAGAGTAACGGAATAAAAAAAGGTTCATACATTAATTCATTAATTTCATTATAATGGCATAACTCTTTAATATGTGGGTGCGTTTATAGAAAAGCTGTCTCTGGAAACGTAATAGGAACTTTTCTACAAATGTACCGAAGGACAAAGTTCTTACTATATACTATTGAGCTACGTTTAACATTATTCGCAATAATTACTTAAACATAGCAATTAATGTGGATCTCCAGAGTCGATGGACAACAGTAAAGCAGGTTGTAAAAAAAACTAGTCTAGAAAACTATTTACATATATTACACAACGTTACGAGTACCTTTGTAAACACAAGCTTAGTCTAAGTAAATGAATTTCCGTAAAACAGAGTACAAATTTTCAGTAAATATCTATAAAATACCTAATTGATGGTATTTAATTAATATTGTCATATTGTTGCGTAAATTATTCAGCACTTATAAAATTTTGTTCGTATAAAAAAACATACATTGGTTAAGATAAGAGCCTTTTTACTTGTTATAAGTTGATGACTGTCTAAACTCTATTTGATGGTACTTGTAGTAGTAACCTCGCAATGGCCTATTCACTTTTGGCTTGAAAGGAAAATATTTCAATGTCACGAACCGTATTAAATTCGTTCCACGCCAACAAAACCCACAAACAAATGGAGTCATAAAAAGTTATTATTGGTAAACGCGATTTCTATCAGCCCCAAACGATTTATTAGCGTGACAATAAAAACGCCATAAATTCAAAGCAAGCAAAGCTGAATGCATCCTGTAAGGTCTTTTACATAATGGATTTCTACACGATAGACATACAGTTCTAACGTGGTTCTAACTACTCGCAGTTGCTATCTGAAACGGGGTTTTCGATGTCGATAGGGAATAGGGATACTTAGATATTTAGATATTATAGACTTCACTGACAGGTGTCATGTTGACTTGGCGCCAAATACCCGACCTGTTTTGAAATTGACAGCTGACATTTACAGTCCGAAATGTGTGAATAATTTTATGCAAAGAAACATGTTTAGAAGATGAAAAGCTGAGAGTTTTACTGCTAATTATAAATGCGGACATTTCAAAAATACAGACAATTATTCGCATGAAAAAGCGTGTATATGCGCTGTTTTGTTTATAATATTAAAAAGGCTTAGAAATAAATTACGATGTTATTAAATTTGTAAGCTATCGGGTACTTAAATAGATACCTATTATTGCTTTTAGATATATATGTATATATTTAATTATAAGTGCATAAGTAGTTTTACTAGCAACTGTTCTATTTAAACCATCTTAGGATATTGATTTGAGATGCTCAAAATAAAAACGCTCTACGAAATATTTATAAATTAAATAAATACAAATGTTTTTAAATTGAGTTATTCTAACATATTATTATGTTATTTTTAGAACATATTAGAGCATTTAGTGTGTTTAAATATTTCTAGTCATAACTTTACCATTAAAATAACTTAAACCTACACACTATTTAACCTCTAAGAGAATCAGCTACTGTACAACTATGGCACTGTTAGAATTTAGTTTAATTAATTCGTGGAATGAGATTATTTAGTGGTATTAAGAAACACGAACCTATTAACATTACCTACATCGATATAGTTCTGAAAACATGTTTCGTAAAAGAATCAGGTCTAAAAATTACATTATCTCGACGTTTTATTTCAACTATCGGCCTTTGGAGGTCCGCGCGTGCAGGCCTTTCCTGATATTCATTAGTTTGCTGATGAGTTTCTGCTACCAGCTGATACCTGCTGACTTAATAAAGATAGTTCATAAAGAGAAGGCAAAAATGTGTGTCTGTGAATTGTGAAATAGTAGCTCCTAAAAGAATTGGCCGCTTTTGATGCGGTTTTCGTTATTTGAAAGTTGTTGAATCAAGTAGTAGTAGCAGTTGTCGTTATATCTCCAAGTGTTAGCTACATTTGGAGAAATAAATCTATCGGGGGTTTTTCAAATTTCTTTATTGTGCATTTTGTATGTGAATAGCCTACAAACGTGCAGACGAGCCAACTGATGGTAAGCGATCACCGTCATCCATGGACATTAGTCACACCAAAAGCATCACTAGGGGCCATCCATGAATTACGTCACACGTTTGGGGGGAGGGGAGGGGGGTTGGGGGGTCGATGTTGTGTGATATTCATGAAAGTCATGAAATTAGTGTGACGTTATTTATGGATGGCCCCCTAGTTAAGATAAACACCGATAGAATGTACAATTTTAAAACACTGATCCTATACGTCTATGTTATATCGATGATTACCTCAAATAATCTCGCATAGAATTATTACCAAACAGACCCCTACTTACAACTGCCTATATTTAATATCGGCAACTGAAGAAAATAAAGATAAGCGTCACGGTTATATTATATGTACCTTATGGAATGTTAACATTAAAGCCAATCTATCAACCACACTAATATCGAGTTGATCAATTGATTTCAACATAGAATATATATTTTATGCTATCATCATGAATATTCAAACTGTAAATATATCACGTCAAGCTAACCCATGTGATGAAAATTATATATAAACAACGCATTTTGCGATAATTAGGATACTATCCACGTTTTATTATTGCAAACTAAATTCGTGTGATTCCATCTTTTCTCCTGCATTAACTGATGCATTTACTCAACTCATTTGTTTACCAAAGTTACCATGTCTTTAATAAAATACAATTTTAGGAAACAATCTACTTAAATTCTAAATATAATATTCTATAGTAACGAATTATACAGTTTTTGATCTGTACGTTCTATGCTCACATTTTAATATTCTTTGTATAATGATCTTGTATAACTTCTGAAGTGTAATTCAAGCACCGGCTTCAAAAAGTATTTAATACGCTTTTAATCCTATAATACTTAGAACTATAACATAACGTATTATGGCAGCACATTGTTTGGTTAGAAATATGAATACTCATTTCGTTCCATTTCTTTTGTAAGTCAGTATTGCAATAAACCCATTATAAATGAATATAAAACATTATGAAACAATGAAAACCTCGCAAGTGAAAACAATAAAATATTTAACTTTTTAAAGTAGGTATGTAAGTTAAAACACAAAATCCGCCATGAATATTATACAGCAAGCATAGCAAAAAAAAAACAACGGCAAGATACATTTCCGTTTCAGTTTAAAAATAACCACACGGTTTCTCTCACTTCGTGTTGCAAATTGTTTCTGACAACTGGGCGGGAGTAGCGAAAATTAATAAAAACACATAACGCCTGAGAACGGATATGTATCAGTATTTTTGTAACAGGTACTTTTTCACTCAACTCAAATACTTTACTAAAATAATACTTTTATTTTAATTAAACTGTTTTTAGACGTAAACAGACGTCTATTATATCCATCGCTCATCAAAACTTAGGATATTAGATATCGACAATCGTAATCTTCATTAATGATAATGCCGACATAGATGTTAATGATATTACTTCATTTAATCACAATACTGTATCGGAGTCATCGGTCGGATCGGTGTCGTAATGTCAACGTGTTTTCCGCTTGACTTCACACTGGCAACACATCCACGCAAGCCTGTATATAGCGCAGCCGGCAATCCCAGAGGTAAAGATGGTGAACCACCTAATAAAATAAAAATAAACATACAATTCATAAATTGATAAGATTATGCTAATGGCATAATATTATGAATAGGTACAACAAAATACGCATGACGCTAAAATTTAGTTTATTCAATGTCTACGAGTCTGGTTCTACGAACTTTTCCACTCCCTTTTACGATGAAATGGATATCTTGATTGGGTAAGTAGTCAATAGTATATTAATGACAGTGTTGACTTCATATAATTATGGCTATTGTTACACAGATAATAACAAGTGTCTGTCAATAACAGCAGTATGTTCAGATACAATGTGAGAACTATTTTGTATACACTTCACTACCAGTTTCGTATCTCCTTCCGTAAGCAGCTTTTAATTTATACATCGTGGCAATCAACGATTACAACTTGTATTTTATTTTAAGTTATGTTAAATAAAATGTTTTACTTTATAATGATTGGAATTTATGTTGTAATATGTATTGTGAGGCCATCATTCTCATCTATCTCGTAAATACATTAATAAGAACGTCTCAGACGACATAATAATTAAAGTACGACGGCAAAGGACGCTTTACTACATTTGTCAACATTACGGATAAGTAGTTGGAAGTACGGTCCGCTCCAATTTAATATATCTTGAGCTCGAGTAAGTGGGAATGACAAACGATTGAAACTTAGACGGGAATATCAAAGCTAGACGCCACGAGCATCGGCGCAAACTTTGAACATTAGTCAAAGCTTAGAACTTGACAATAACGTTAAGCAAAATAGAAAGTATCTTACCTATCCATAACTTGGGATTGGCTTTCGAGGGTACCAGCAATGATTGAGAGTACCCCCTAACTGGTGGCGTGTCGTCGACTTGTAGCATGGCAAGTCTCTTTCTTCTTCTGACAATAGCCGTGTGCCACAGGCCATCGTCGACTCGAACCTTTGATTCAATACTTTGGAACCAATCTACGTTTGTCGCTGAATTGGCCTCTTTAGCGTCGGTGTCTGTATAAATAAGTTGTAATTTGCCATTACACAAGCCAAGTCCGATGAAATCTCGCGGTCTAATTCCAATCTTTCGCCTCCATAACAAAAGACCAGACTCATTGTAAGCTCGAAACTTAATTTCATATCTGATGCCATGAATGCTGCGGTTCCTAAAATGTTATCAGAATTTCAATAATAATTAAAAACAAATAATAAAAAATAACCATTAATGTGCATTCCATTAAACTAGTATTTCAAATAAGTATACAATTAAATTGCTTTGTGTTCTTCGGTGTAAATTTTACAGCTGGGCATATCTTTATGACTCCCAGTGCGAGTTTCCTTGTTAGGAAACTTCTCTAAGAATAATTATCAAGAGTATAGTACGCGTTTATGTCTGTTCATGAAAAGACAACTTCCTAACTTTAATGTCTATTGTATGTTTTAACCAGGGCAAAGTCATTTGAAACTACTAGTAGGTACTTTTCTTCTGTACTGTACTGTGAGTTTTAAAACACTAGACATTGTAAATAACGGGGCTCAAGATAAATACTTTAATATATTAAAATAATTTACATTCATAATTAATATCGTGGATCAGTAGGTATACAGATCCAGAAAATTGGAAAACTCGTGGAATAAGAAAATTTAGTATGCAAATTATGTTAATAGGTTAGTAAATAAATTTTTTGTGTTTTTAGTTATTATAATAAATAATTCGACACTGAAAACAAGAACATGGGCTAAACAAAAAGCGCCCGAGTGTGTGGTTACAATTTGTAAACGATTACGGTTCTTCTAAGTGAAGCGAAAGCTGGTTCCTAGGGAAGTAATAGTTAAATTGTGATCTTGAATTATAAATATAATACCAATAATAATATGCTCCATGTTTAACTATAATCTGAATTTTACCAAGAAAAAAATAAACGACTTCAAAATAACTCAAAAACGACTCATCAGATCTAGCTCAAATTTAAGTGGGACCACATGACAAAAATCGTTTCACCCAGTCGAAAGGTAACAAACACAAAAAATACAGTCGAATTGAATATCTCCTCCTTTTTTGAAGTCGGTTAAAAACTATTTTGTATACATGGGATAGGTATACTCGTAAAACAAGTTGAGCAGATAAATAACATTTTAAAAAAGCCTACGAATACTTTATCTAATTTCTACATTAATAACATGCATGCTAATATTCAAATAGTTAGACAACCCTAATAAACTCACCTACTAATCCACTTTCGTAAGAACTTTCGTTATAACTAACCTTACACAGTTTCGGAGAAGTAATTTAAATTTACGACAACTATATAGTATTATGTGATTCAGTTTAAGTTTGACTCGACTGTCGAGACGTTAGTTGGCGTGTTTCAAAGCAAACTCGAGTCACGTTCCTTATAGAGATGTGATAGATTTAACACAGTTTGTGGCTTGATAAACTACTAAATAGACAGTGGGGCAGAAATGTTTCAAAGACTATTTTTGGACATTTTTTGAAATTTCAATTTCCATTTTTGTTACAAGATATTTTTGATCGCATATTAATAAAGATATGTACTCCTAACAACAGTTATTTGATCACTAACATAAATGCTTTTGAGCCCGTACACAAAACTGCGATTCGACGCGATGCGAATTCGCAACGCAAAAAGTTGCGACGCGAATTGCTGCGATGCGATTTCGTGCGGCAAGGCGTGTCCCTTTCACGATAAGGTGACCATTCCTTTGACGACCGTTGAAAACTAGGTCGTGACATGGATCGTAAAAAGAAGTGTGCACTTTTGTTATTGCTTAGGAGATACAGGCAAAAGATGATTTTGGGTTCATCCATTTATTACTATTATGAACGCCGAAGAGAACTATTTTCATCGAAAATATGAATTAGTTATTAAAAGATTTGATTTTTAAATGAAGAATCTTAGAAGAAAAATAAAAAACGTTTCATTTTAACGTAACAAAAAAGATTTCGTATTTTCAAAGTGATCTCAAACTTTATTTGATGTGTGTACGTCTTGCCAACACGCTGTCTCAGAGCCGACTTAAAAGTGTTGTCAACAAGTATGACGTAACATCGCAGGAATGCGCGATGCGAATCAATTCGCAAGTTCTTGCGACGCGACGTGCGAGCTCGCAGGTTTTTGCGATGCGACGTCGCATCGCAGTTTTGTGTACAAGCCCTTATGTCTTACTGATGATCAATATACACTTTTATATTATGACTTAAAATATCCCATCTTGTTTGTATTAAGTGAAATAAAATTTCAAACTATAATATTACAATCGGTGTCTGTCTAGGTAACGAATTTTTTTTACAGTTCCACCACACTCAAAAATAATAAGTATAATAATAAAAGTAATGTTGCAGCTTTATTTTATCAGTGAAAAGAATAATGTAAATTTTATACATCTTTTTCGTAATTCCATGAGATTAAAAAAATTCGATTTTAAAAACTTAATACAGAGTTATCTTCAAATACAAATAATTTTTTTTTAAGACATTCTGCACTGATAATAATCTCATGATAGATCTATTAAAATCTTCAATAATATTTAACCATACTAAGTACGTATTTTCTGCATATAAACACGAATCTTCTTTTAAAAATGAACATTTATTTGTAAATAGTGGTATGATTATATTTAATTATATTTACTTAAATAAAATAAAAAGAACATTTAACATTGTTCTCAAAAATTTTGAACATTACACTCAATTGATTGACCGCTCGAATTTTAATCAAGAACTCGAATGTTTTTGTTCGATATTATATTTTTGTTGTGAAGCTCCAGTCCACATCATTGCATCAAACCGCAATTTTCATTGAATGGTAGTACATGCTGAGTATATTTAATCTGTTATTTAAATAATATTCGTGGAGTATTCCATAATATGTAAACAATTTTACACACTTTAAAATTATTATTTGCATATCATTAAACCAAGCAATTTGATATAGTAAACTTAAATATATTGCACTACTGGAAATTTATGAGCTTACCACATTAAATACAATACGTAAAATTATAATTTTTAAACGAATGAACTGATATGTAATTAATGGAATACCTACATATTAGGTAAGGTTTTAATATTTACATACACGCGTTTAATATTTTATTATAACCACAAGATTGCCAAATAGAATCGTGGTGATCGATCCTCTGACCTATACTTTAATTATGAATTTCTTTGGTCTGATGGAATTAAAATAATTAAAAGAACAGTAAAAAATAAACTGTAAGCATGCTTGTTATACTTAAGTGTGTTAATTACCTGACAAGAAGGGGAATATACAGAATAAAGAAAACAAATAATGAGTTACAGAAAAAAACATGAATACAAAAAGACTGCTTAATTTTAAGATGGCAAAGCAGTCTTTGCGTATAGTAAGTGACAAAAAAAAGCGTTCTACATCATGCATCAATTTGTTCTTGAGTTACAAAAAAGTAATCTAGTAAATTAAGAAATAAAGAAGAATGTTTACCTAATTAAAGTAAACTTCTGAAGAATTTAAAATAAAAACAAATCACTTGACGTGTAGCCCGTATGTTATCTTATATCTGGGACTCCTTCACCTGTGTTAGTTTCAAAGCTAAAAGTAGAAGATTAGTCATATTAATAGAAAAAAATCATAACAACAACATTAGTAACATTCTGTACAAATAGTTATGTGAATTACATATGATTTAGGTATTATTAAGATCAGCAAGGCTATTCTGTTTTGTAACTTGACAGCGGAATCCGCGATGAGTTTCAAAATTGAAGTTCGAGTCCGAGATCTTGATATGTGATTCTCTAATCATCTGGTACGCACTTGCGAGGTGAAGGGAGTCTCGAACTCTAATTTCAATTTAGAAACTCATCGTGTATTCCGCTGTCAAGTTACAAAACAAAAGCGAACTTGCATCATATTGACATGTCATTATCTAATCATCTAGTACGCACTTGCGAAGTGAAGTGATCCTAGAACTCGAACGTCAATTTTGAAACTCCGCTGTCAAGTTACAAAACAGAATAGCCTTGCAGTTTACCATTAGTTAGGACGAGATCTTTTACAAAACCATTAAAAAGACTACAAAGCGTTTGAAGGGAAAAACACAATTATCATAAAATATTTTTATTAATTAACCGAAAACAGAAATATTACATAACTGAACTTGTTATTCCAAAAGAGAAAAAGAATCGAAACAAAAGAAGTTTTCACGTCCATTAAGATAATGAGTGAAAGAGAATCCAACTTTTATAAAATTTATTTCATATCTTCATACGTTCTACCTTTTATTTTTACGCAACAGGATAACAGTATTTTATTGCCAACAGGTTAATCTTTATAATATGGCATAATATACATATACTCGTTTAATATCCATAAGGTTTAATACTCTTTGGCAAAAATAGGGTTTATCAAAAAATAAACAATTTTACCATCACACATTTGCTTAATTAGCCAATTCGAGGAATACATTGAAATGACTGAATCGGAATATACCTTTATTTACTATTAAATTAATTACTTTTAAACTGAAATGTTTCGCAGAGTCATATATCGGACACTACATTTCGTAACGATATTATGGAAATGAATCAAGATTACTCCTGTATGAAGGTACAGTTCATTGCACTTTTTTCCTGAATTGCCCTGGTAGAGGATAGGAAAGATAATGAGAGTTGAACAAACTTGCTACACTCATTTACCTGCGTCCCCCTCTGCTTCTGTACGAGTAGTAATTATTTCCGTCAAACTTAACGGGCGCTCCGTCGCTTAGCATCTCTACTTTTAATTGCACCTCACAATTCCGACCCTGGTACCCGTCGCGGCAAATACACTTGTATTCGTTTAGAAGAGGAATGCACGATCCATTGTTTTTACACGGCGTAAGATCTAATAAGGGAGGTAGAAAAACTATTTATTCATTGAATTTAACAATAATAATGATAAAGAATAATTTACTAACAAACTAGTTTATTAATTTTATTTAGATTATTCTTTCTTGCCTTCTTTTTCTTCTCTTTTTCTCGGCCGGCAACGCATCAGAGATGCCTTTGGTGTCGCTGATGTCCATGGGTGACGATTACCATCAGGTGGATTGTCAAAACAAGCAAACTGTAGAAGGAAGAAGAAAAAGAAAAAAAATTAGCAAAATCGCCTTACCATCACCACATGGTGGCCCTGTGTACTTAGTAACTCCGCTCGTAGAACAAGGTAATTTCTCCTCATCATGAATAATTGCACATTTTGCTGTTTCTTCACTCAGCAATGGCAAAGGATTTCCATTCACAAAGACTTGTTGCATCGCGCCTATGAAACTGCTGGTCACTCCGGACATTTTGTGAGGACGGACGTACGCCCTGAAAAAGGTCTACATTACAACACTCCGCGAAATAGTTGGATTTTACTTTGCCATAAATAAGATTGATGGCTTCCCAAACATGTTAGCGGAGTAACCCTATCCAATAAGATAAGTTGGGAAAAAGTTTTCCCAACGCTCGGTGGAATTGTAATTTAATGACATTAAACATAGATACAAATAAAGTGGTGCCACCGAATCTTTTATGCTCACTTTATGCTACTATAATGACATTTAAATAATAGTATTTTCTGATCTTCTGGTATGGTTTAGTGATGGCAACACTTAGTACTAAAATTAAATCTTACTGAAGAATTAACGAGGAAGAAATTAGATCAGATAAGTTACAGTTCATTATCAAAGTTCAGTTGTTAACAATTATTGAAGATAATCAATCAATTTTAATGAGTATAGATTAAATGAACAATGTTTCAGTAAAATTATATTTAATGACAGAACAGGTTTTAAGGGAAATGATGCTTAACAGAAACACAGAAATGTAACAAAAAAAAAAACAGTTTTACAATTTCCTTATAACGATCGCTAATTTTAATCTCCACCACCCCTCGATTACTTCCTGCAGATTGATCTTTGAATCAGAGATGGCGGAAATTATTTTAACGATTCTGGAGATTAAAAATTCCTTTCTATACTTTTTTATGTTAAAGCAGTAGGCACATCCTGCAAAATCACAATCTGAATTTTGAAAAACTGTATCTCATTTAAGTTTTAAAAACACATACGATCTACTAAAACTACAGTTAGAAAGTGGCTTAGTATACTTAGTTGTGCAGACTTCCTTATTATTTTCTAATGAAAGTCATGATTCAGTAAAAAAAGGCCAAACAAGCATTACTCGTATCATCGAACATGAATACGGGAAAGAGTCTTCCAATGGGTGCTGTATAGTTTGGTCCCTCGAATAAACGTTCAAACTAAATGCTAGAAGATACAGTATAGACTTTCAAATTGTAAGGTGATCACGATAAAACACTGTTGTGTGTACTCACGGAAGGGAAGTGACGGATACTATAAGATTATCACGATAATACTAAAACACTATTGTGTATACTCACGGAAGGGATCCAATGAAGAGTGGGAGTGTCAGATCCAGGTGGGTGAGAGGTGGAGGTGAATGAGCTTGTTTCACAGGCAGCGAGTCGAGTTGAAGACTTCCGTGACGTCCGTAGCGAGCGACGCGGACACGATGCCATCTACCCTTCGTTATTGCTACTGGAGATCTGGTTGAGAAAAAAAATGGGAACATAATGAGTAATAAATAAATAAGAACCCAATATAAATAATAGCAAACGTTCACAAACTCACAAATTAACATTAGGACTTTTAGGGGTAGTGTCTCGCACGCAAACATTTTATAAAAACGACAAACGAAACACAAACACAAACATATTTATTATGTTTTGTTTGAACTGAATAATTAAGAATAAAAATTGCCTTTGAAGAAGTACCTAAATTAAGCCATAAAATGAAAGTAAGAAAACAACCAAAATAACCTAAATTTACATTTACAATTATAAAGATCCACTTGGAAATTCTCCGCGTTTGTAATAAACAAATTAAGACACTTTCAAACAATCTAATCCGCTAAATTAAAATTTTGTTTTCAACTTTCAAAATCGCTAACGCAATTAAATAATTAACATTTCTATTTTGTTAAATTCTAAAAAGATTTAATTCGTAAAAATACTGATGAATCGTATTCATCCTTAATATATAAGTGCGAGGTATATAATTTATTTCATTCCTATATTTAAGTAAAATATGTATGTTGAAATGTTGAAATTTCTATAATAACGAAGCGACGTTAAAAGATGAAACTTGCCCCAGTTTTTAAATATAACCCAAAAATTACAACAAATGCATGTGGAAAACCACAGAACATCTAATAATTAGTTAGAAAGGGCATAGCGCGTAATTTGTATGGGAACCGGTGTCGCCATTCCGATCCCCTCCATTACTAGTATTACTACTACTACTACGAAAATGAACAAATACGCACGAGGGTCGTTATGTGTGCGTGAGGGGCGTGACACTGTAGCTAAGGATTGACTGACGATAAACTTTTATCGGTATTTATTTTCGTAAGGTCGACATTTGTGTAAAATAAAGGTTTACCTTAAATCCATAAAAAATAACATAATTATTGGAAAATAATATAGGATATTGGAAACTCGCTACGTATGTCAGATTTAGATTCATGTGTTCTTCATCATACGTTTTTTATAAATTTTATTATATGTATATACTTACCTACTTATTTTCAAGGCAAGAGTGAATAGGCTTTTGCTAATTTAGTTCGTTTTACCACCCATACTACATCGCCACTTACCATCAGGTGGGATTGTGATCACTTATAAGATATAAAAAATTGGATTAAAAAAAAAATATTAAAAAAATAGGATGTAAAATACTTCAATTATCTTTCAAACTATATTTCAATGCATATAATATTAAATTTATCTGGCCACATGTACATTATTTAAGAACGTTGTTTATAATATAACTTCGAAAGAATCTATCGAATATCGATATCATCTTTTACTACGCCCAACGCTGGAGCTATTACTATGTAATTAATACATTACGCGTTCTATTTGATGTGTTAAAAATGAGGAGCGCATGAAGCCCGCAATGTATATTTTGTGGGAAAAGAATCGTTTGAAGGACATTTTTAAAGATTTAAACTAAAATATCCTAGTTTTTTGCTTATCGATGAAAAGAAACGCTTCCTTTGTTTATTTTAAGCATTTCACTTCTTGCAGGGCAAGTAATTACCGCACATGTAGGCATTTTTATGTAATTTAGTCACAGTATTTCGCAGTACTTTTCTCCGTTGGAGCTCGCGAGTCACTAAACAGCGCGATCGCGTGTTTTTGAGGATTGTGCTCGTTTGCGCATAATCTTGGCGCGCCTGCCACGCCCACAACTCCTTTCTAACTAATTATTAGGTGTTCTGTGTGGAAAACACACAATTTCATTCAGTAGTTTTTGCATGATACGCGTTAATACATACAGACAAACAAAAATTCTAAGGATGTTTGTTTTGGATAATATTATTTTTCTGAAATATCTGCTGTTACACATATCGATCAATTACAATTTTATTATTATTATGTAGAGATAATCTAGATTATTCCTAACCACAGGAAATACAGTAGTATATCCAAATCAAAATCCTGAAACTGCTTAGCTTCAACATTCAATGTTTTACTCACGTGATATTAGCGATTCCACTCCCCAAATTGTATCTGAACTGTAGGTATCCATTAACCAAGTTAATCGCTATAAAATCCCCCTTGGCTTTATTGGACTGGCCGGTGTAGAGGAGCATTCCAGAGAATCGGTTCGTTAAAAACCAGAGCTCGATACGAAATACTTTCCCTAAGCCCTCGAGCGGCGGTAATTCGATGTAGCTCGTGCCATTGAATTGAGGGGACCACGTCTCCTGCACTACGTTTACGTCTGAAAACAAATGAGGCTTTGATGACGAGGAATGGTGATGCTTTCGATTAAGGTAGACATTGGAAGGATTTATGTCATGGATACATGAATAGGTGAAATAAAGTTATGGGCACTGGGAAAAGGGTTTACAGTAACAAATACGGTAGTACTGGGTACTGTAATTATCTTAATATATATAAATTACGTGTCACGTTGTTTGTCCGCGATGGACTCCTAAACTACTTAACCGATTTTAATCAAATTTGCACACCATGTGCAGTTTGATCCAACTTGAAAGATAGGATAGCTTACATCTCAAAATAATAAAAAAAACTTTTGACAGAACAAAGTCTGTCCGGGCAGCTAGTATACTCTTAGGTTTTATGCAATTTTTATTTGAAACACATAGTAAGAGCTGTGTCCTTTCGCATTAAGAAATTAAATTAAAATAAACATGCTGTCTAACCGCTAATGCCAAGGAAAGATTTATGAGTTTTAAAGTTTTGCGTTATTTAAATTATTCATTCATTGAAGTTTAACTTAATTAAGAAATTAATTGATTTATCATTGTAAATAATAATGAAATATACTTTTTTCTTTTTTTTTCAAGGGAGATAGGATTATTTAAAATAATTTACATGAGTTCAGTCCGTCCGGGCGTCCGTTTGATAACAAATAGGTACATGGAGCAAACTTTAATCATAACCTTAATATTAGTAGTCCAATATTACTAACATTAATATCACGTCCAGTTTACTTTCAGCTTAGAACAGCTTTGGCCTACTTGCGGCACTTTTAATAGATCGCTATATTGGAAAACCGAAATTTACCTTTGAACTTTTAAAATATGCTTTTGGCTCAAAAGCATGGCAAGCAAAACGTTTTCAAAGCAAGATTCAAAATCAAATGCGATATAAAACTAATATTTTTTTGAAAATCTACTGAAAATATTTATGTATGTATTAGGTAAACGAAAAAGAAATATTAAATGTAAAATCTTTTTTAAATATCGTAAACTGGCCGAAAAGAACACAACGAGGAAAAGTAAACAAAAAAATATAATCACCGTTATTACAGGTATTCCCATTAGAGCCAATTTCTCCGCCGAACAAACATCGGCAGACATGTCCTCCGTCCGAGTCGATATCACACAATAGGCCCTCGTCATACCCACAGGGATTTGATTCGCATGGATCTAATCTCTCGTCACAATTGGCTCCTTGGAATCCGATAGGGCAGCTACATGTATACTCACTCAACGATCCCTCTATAGAATTACACGTGGCCCCGTTTCTACACGGCATACTCATACATGGACTCGATTGGCATTCTCGAACATTTTCTATAGACACGACTAATGAGTCCGGACGACCCAATTTCTTTGTCACTTGATGGCGTATTATTCTCAAGTACTTGACGCACCCGACAAAGCCGCTTCGAGTTCCAATATTATCGAACACCCTGGACGGAGACGTTCATTAGTTATTAATAGTTTATTATACGAACAATATGAGCTTGCTCAAATATATGGCAGAGACGAGCGACGTGAAACATTACTTCGGTTACAAATGTGGATATTATTCATATTGAATAAATAACTTATGCTCACATTACGAGACTCGCAGTCCCACATTTGTATCGCAATACATTCGGGAGACCATTGATCGACCCAATTTTATACGTATTACTGCTGTTTGATCAATATTAAACATTTTTTACTCAAAACTAATTCATTGCATTTCAGTGTACCTGTGTTTATTAGAACGCTTAACATATTTTCTGTTACTATAATATTCTATTAAATTGAAGTTTTTACCTGGAGAAATTAGAAGGTACGCTTCCTATGTAAGCATCTTCAGCAAGATCTAGAGCCTTCAAGTTGCCACTCGACTGGCCGGTGACGTCATCCATTTCGTCTACTGATAATATTCCATCGCGGTGGTACCGTTTTGCGGAAACTTTGTGATATTCATTCAAAGATATTTTCTCAACTGACGATAAAACTATCATTCCGTTTCCGAGATTGTACCTGATTGTAGAATATAAAAAATTTACATTCAGATAATTTAAAGGAAATACACGACTATGGGAGAAGTTTCCTCTAAAAGAGTACAGTAAGTAATTACAAGTCACTCTAATAAGAAAAGACGAGGAGTGAATACTTAAACACAACTCATCACTTTAGGGCATTTGAGTAATTTTATTCAAAACAGAGATTAAGGTCGACCATCCTAATCCAGACTCAGCATACCCATTTATGTAAACCACGATGACTTACCTAAACTGGAGGTACCCGTTGATTAAAGCGAGAGATACGAAATCGCCTGTACCGTCTGGTTTCTGTTGATTGTACAATATGATTCCATTCTCTGAGAATGCCTTGAATTCGATATCTACGTTCAGCTTGTGGTAGGCCTTCAATGGTTTTAGGCGTATGTATGAGGAGCCGTCGAAGGACGGTGTTTCTATGTACGTCCCTGCTGTGCCGTCTTGCGCGGGAAATTCACAGTTCAATCCAGTAGATTGTGGACCACACACGCAAGTGTACGTAGAGCCAGGTAAATCTATACAACTACCAGCGTTATAGCAGGGCTCCGATAAACACGCACTATATTCCTCTGTAGTCACTTGCGGTTGTTGCTCTGTGAAGAAAATCGATGTGCTTAAGCTGACGGTTAACCTTAATTATTTCGACCTACTTTGATATGTTCAATGTTTACAGACATTAGAAACGATGCTAATATCTTTTCATATAATTTCCCTTCATTATTATAATAGGTCATATTTAAATTGATTACTAGGTATATGTTTACTTGTAAGACCTGTACGTTTTAATGTTTTTGTAAAACTGCAATAATATCTAATCTGAGTACATCAAAAATATTAAAAAAAATCCCGATTTACACCGCAATAATAGCAAAGATAGAAAATTTTATCTATCCCAGGTGGATAAAAACATTACACACGGGTAATTAAATATCGCGTCTTCTCCAAGCCGTATCTACGCTCTTCTCTTCGTCTTATCCAAGCTATATTTATGCTTACCGATACAAGCCTTCCTGTGACCCGTCGCGACATGTCCGGGGCGACACACGCAGCCTCCTCTTGCGCAATATGCGCCGGGTAACGCCGCACAGTCCGCGTCCTCGGCGCACAGATCCCCCAACAACGCACCCACAACCCCCACTGTTGCTGTTGTAGCTGTTTGCGAACCTAATGTCAACATGCCGACAAAAATACCATAAAATCATAAGAAATTAAATGAGATTAGGAATAGGCAAAATTTTATCAATACTTTGCAATATAACATCTAGTGTAATAAAGTAATCGTGTTATTAGAAGTGCGTCTTTAATATAAATAATATAATTATTAATACTTTAAAAAAAGATACGGTAACGTAAAACGTCCCGATATTTCAAAATATTTTTCTTTGACTTCAAAGTAAGTTACGATGTTGATACTATAATAACTTTAAATACCTATCTGATAAACTGAGCAAGATAAAGTTACAAGTATTTAACGAAGGCCGAAGGTAGGACGGTACTAACCTCTCAACTATAATCTTACAAAATTAACATCATTTTAAGCGTGTATTGAGCTGTCCAAACTACTTGGAGCCCTTTGAATTTGATCTCACTGTTGAGATTTAAAAATTTTGTTTGTGTTTTACGCAGAGTTCGGTTGTTACCTCAAAGTTTGAGTATTACTATTTTATAACACATCTATTACCACATCATTATTATTATTTACACCACAATCTCCTGAATATTCTGTCCATTTAAATTTTAATTGCTATTAAGTAAATAAACGTTGAGCTTTAACATTTAAATTGGTTTTATTTGATGAGTGTTATGAATACATTTCGTATTTCATTTGCCAATAATATTTAATTTGAAATTTACATGAAATGAAATAATCTTTATTCATGTAGGTATCACTGATACACTGACATGTGCGGTTTTAAAATCGAAGTACCTAAATGAAAAATTTACATTACATTGACATAACATTACCTTTTATTTTCTGTCCAGAGAGCAAAGTATCGATATCACTCGGCGTTTCTTTTCTCGTCCATTCATATTTATTGTAGTACTTATCAGGATTAAGTAGATGCCTTGTAGATTTTGATGCGGCTCCGTCATCCTGCTGCGTGAATTGTATGGGCGATGAGGGTCTCAGAGGACCGGCTGTGCCTGCTACCTCTGACAGCTTACAAGGCCCAAAGGCCTGCACGACTATATCGTCTTGACTACGACAAGCTTGCAACTTCAAATGGCACTCCGATTCGTAAGTATTCCCGTCGCTCCCGCATACCTGTTGGTTGTTGGTTTAATTGAAATAAGTAATGGCAACTTAAATAAGTTACTACATATTATGGACATTTCAAGGGAATTAAATATTGCCAACGTGTACAATGTGTACGTCGAGTTTCTGAATTGTAATGCGGTGTGCGGATGTTGAGGAAGCTTTTGCTTTAAGTTTGTGTGTTTTTGCTATAAACGTAGTTAGGGATCTGCTCATGAGTTTTTACAAAATGTTTTTATAAAATGTAAATGGAAACTCGAAAAAAATCTTTTACTTCAAAAGTCACGTTCTCTTACTTTATTCAAGGTATATTAATGCTAACTTTCGCTTTTAACTGCGTAAACGTTTTACGTTACATGCCGCAATATTTCTAAGAAAACAAAGTTCAAACGTACTTTAATGAAAAACTTTCAGGATAAGAAAAAGGGAGTTTTCTTCTAAATATTTTTTGCTCAAAGTACGGGATAATGTATATTGCCTTCAATTGCGCCATTAACGTCGCACTAACGTGCCAGGGCGCCTACTCGTGAAAAAAATTCGCTCTAATAGCCTACCTCTATTCAAAAATGATTGATTACTCAATAGGGAATATTTTCTGCAAATTATCGACGCATTTACCTTCTTTTTTGGTAACATAGGAATAACTGAAAAATGAAAAGATTTCGTCACACGTTAATAATAATGACACAATAAACTTTAGTTTAAAACTCGACTTTGTCTCGCTAAATCGTACTCATTCTTAATTAACGTTCGTTTGTATTAGGCGTCGTGTAAGTTTTTCACGTTTATCACTTTCATCAACCATTCGTTAAATCACAAGGGAATAAAATTTGTTCAATTTTTTTATTAATAATATAATTACTTACTATTGTATCAATTAAGTAGTTAAATAAAAGCTATCCGGTCGGGATCCAGCCCACGATTTTTATTTTATTATACGCAGGAAAATTAGCTAATGGCTAACTTTCACTAGTCAATATTTCAACAATAACATTTGTTAAATTATTGTTGAAACAAAACACATATTCTGATATTGAACAATTTTAACACGTATTAGCTTCTCTTTCACAAAACTGAGGGCTTACCATGAACTCTTAAAACAGGTCAATATTAGCCGATAATTGGCCTGTCCTGCTATATCCTACCATGATCTGGCTAAAACTCAGGGCAGTCAGCGACCACGTCACTGTAATGCGGGCTACACACCTTCAGTTTTAACTGTGCGATTTAACTGTACAGTCGAACTGTACAGTTAAATCGTTAGATGTGTAGAACAAACAATTGAACTGAACAGTTTTAACTGAATCTAATCAAAATATGAATAGATAAATCTGTACAGATAGAACTGTACAGTTAAAACTGAGAGTGTGTAGTCGAAACTGCGCAGTTTTGTCAGTTTTGTCACAGCGAGCGTGAAGTGAACACGTATCGACCTTGCTATCTGCCTTTGCGAAAACTTATCGACCATGGCTCAACGCGAATGGCTGGAAGAGTATATACTACTATACCAATCGGAGCCTTCGTTATGGAAAATCAAGAGCAAGGATTATCATAATAGAGTAATAAAGTTGCCGTTAATCTTTCATGAGGTGTTATAGCATTTCTCAATATGGTGTCTTGCCTTTTTATTAATGGTGTCACTAATGACAGCAGATGCAAATATGTATCTTCATTCATTCTCAAATAATTTTATTATTGAAATCTTTTGGAGTAATTCTCAATTCATTTATCAAGGATGTGTGTGAATACGATTTTCTCAACAGAAGCCAGTGTTTACACCACAATTCACGTTTTTTTCGTTTTCTTCTATTTTCTTTTAACACACACATTAGCCCTACGATCGCTAAAGCGTCGTCTATGGAGGCCATGATGATAAAAACTGAAAGATCGTATATTTTTACTTGTTCGTGTGTAGGCTGTATGGACCTACGATTTAACTGTACAGTTTAACTGTACAGTTTAACTGTACAGTTAAATCGCACAGTTAAAACTGAAGGTGTGTAGCCCGCATAACAGGACAACGGTCACGTGACTTCAAAAATGATCTTCTGCCCTGCAATTCGTGTACCATGACGCGATTGTTGACGTATTGACATCAGAAAGTGGCATATGTTAACGTCAAAATATTACATCTCACCGAAAGTAACATTTATTGTCCTGTTTCGGCTATTTCGTTAATGATGATGAAACACGACGGGATGCAGCCATGGCGAATTTCAAATACACCATCATCACAAAATAAATACATTTCATTTGTTTGGAAAATTTTAAAAACATTCATTGTACTTACGCTTTTTAAATTATCGCTCCTAACCCCGGTCACTCACATGCGCGCAAATGTTTGACATTTTTACGAATGTTTGCACATATGTGACGTGTGGTCAGGCAAATGGATTCGCATATAAGTATACAATACAAGCCCATTTCCGCTTCCTCCTACACTTTGTTCATGAATGTTCAATCTTGCTGTTTATTTATTTATTTATTTTACTTTAATTAATACGGTATACACCAATTACGTTAATTACATTACTGTTGTTATTATGTTGTTGTCATTAAAATCCATTTTCAATACAGAAAATAAATGGTAGTACGATTAGACGCCACGAACCACGAAAAATTAAGAGATACATCACCTTTTTAGTCGTGTGCGCAACTGGCCGCACGAATGTGTGGGAGACTACACGAAGGTTCGAGGTTCGCGCGCTGTCATGTGCGACAAAAAACCGACACAGCTTGGAAAACCCCGAATGCCTCGAAAACTTCGCATAATCATTCGCGAATGTCGTCCCACACTTGTGGGTTCGCGTATTCGCGCGAATGTGAGTGACCGGCATTATAAATCACACATTTTAATAGAAATTTAGACATGTCACTGTGTCAAGTGTCAAGTGGTGTAAGATTACGTTCAAAAATGTAAGCATCACTTAGCGATATTTTTTTTGGTAATTTTAGAGAACCAAAGGTTAATAAATCACAACACTTAAGTATTTATAACAAATCTCAAAATCTTCAATTGAGATTGTTATTTTAAACTTTTAAAAACATCAATATTACGCATTCATTTGAAAACCGGTAAACCGATAAAACGCTCTATTTCAGAACATAATTAGTACAAATCAAGTACCTTGCATGTCATAGACTAAGATGCAGGACAGAAGTAGAGGCAGTGCAGGTCATCGGTAAACGTTCATGGTACAAAATACACTCCTGTCAGGATTTAGCTACAAGCTGACCTGTCCTGAACATGACACATTTTATTAGAGTTCATGGTAAGGCACCTGAAGGTTTACTCACGCGAAAATGTTAACAAGTTTTGATGCATGCTCACTTCATACTATTACGGTGTTTTTAAATGAATATTAGGAACTTTCAGGAGTATAAGTACTTTGAAATAAAATAGGTAGTACTCATGAAATAAAATAGGTAGTTCGAAATAAGTAGTACCCATGTGCGAATGTTTCAAGGATTATTTTTTCTGTGTAATTGTATGGTGTACATAAACTATTAAATAAATAGGTATACAATGTTTGTTGGAATGATGTTTCTATTAAAATGTCTAGAAATGTGATGCTAAAATAAAATTTTAGTTTATTTTAGCTGTTCCTGAGGAGGCAATTATTTAGCCGCGAACAATTTTTTTAAATAATTTGCGTAGTAGGAATTGGTTCAATGAAGAAAAAAATGCTAGAAAATATCTAAACTCGGTCAACATGGGTTACTATGGTTTTAGTCTTACTTGGTCTTACTTTTCTCAGCAGTTGGGCATAAGATTTGGTCATGCATTCAGTTAGAATCTATTTCAACGGATAGTATTATCTAGATAGTTAGACAACACCCTAGAGATAACACTAAGTGTGTGGCATGCTCAAATCTGTATACAAGCCGTATTTGAGCGTAAGTGGTAACAGTAACCTACTAACTAAACTTACGAGTACAAGCTACAATCACTTGAGAATTTCCAGTTAAGGAAGTGATTAAAGTAAATGCAGATATTATGAGAAACAGCAAGATAATAATAGGTATACAGATAATAATAATTTGACGATTCAAAAAACATAATCAAGTAGGTAATCTATACTATAATAAAACTCAAAGGGCAAATTTACTATAAATTGAATATTTTTTAAAAATTTTGATTAGGGGGCACTTCAATAACGTGTTAGAGCACAAAAATATATTTTAGAATTATTGTCTGTCTGTCTGTCTGTCTGTCTGTCCGGGCATCAGATGAAAACCCTTGAACGGATTTCGACGAAAATTGGTAAAGTTGTTACTAATACTCCGGGTCATATTTTAAAATACTTTTTATCCCGGAAAATTAAAAGGTTTCCCCGGGAAACGGGATGAAAGTTTGTATGGAATATTTTTAAAACATCAACCGATTTGCTTCAAATTTGCAACAAATGTTCCTTACTTAAATTTATTGAACATTTATTTTTTAGTTTTTTTTAAATTTTGCAAAAAAAAAGAAAAAAATACAAATTAATGTGAATATTGCTTATTTTTCAAAACCCGCTCCTAGAGGAATCATTTGTGATTTTATCGTGGGTTTCAGTATATAAATTACTAAATATAAGTACTTCAATGTAAATTCACCGTTTTTTAAATTTCCTTCTACGAGAGGTACAAATAAGGTAAAACATAATTTCCGTATGCGAAGCTGCGGGCAACAGCTAGTTAATAATAAAATTGACCCTGTTGTCTAGGTGATCCGCATTTTATTCCCGTCTTGGGCTTTATGTGAATTATACAGGTTTTTCTCATACCATGTAATATTTATGTAGGAATTTTGAGTTTGAGGTTCGATAGGAGTAAATTAAATGCATTCTATTAAAAATAAAATATTAATACTATCAATGCGAAATTACATTTTTTTCTTAATTTCAAATTACAATTTTTATTAAAAAAAATCTAATTAAATGAGGCTCAAGAGAGCAAAGTTTTAATTTTTTGTTTGTTTGTGATGGATAAACATAGCATAGGCTATATTTTAACCAAGTCGCGGAAAAGAGCTAGTTATATATATACATGTACTTACCAGCATATTCAATTCTGTATTCGGACATGGCGCAGCCGCACATTCGCAGAGCGCGCCTCCAGTGCGCTCGGTACACACAGCGCCGAAATAACACGACAGATCCGCACAAGATTCTGCAATGCCGCCTGTTTCAGCTACAAAAATACAAGATCATTTAATTTCTTTGAGGTAAAAGTGTTTAATACTATAATTATAATCTTAACTTTATATACACTGCCTACAAATAATCTTATTTCGGTTACATTAAATGTATAAGTTTTGAAGCGCAGATCCTTCACTAAGAAAAATCCTTGTTATTTAAAGAATAATTCAAGTTTGAAAGAATTTCAGTTCGTCTCTACGTAATTGTTGACAAATACCTGTTTTTATTGCAATAGAATTGCAATCGATTACATTGTTTGCTTATGTGTAGGTACTTAAAATATATTTTAAGTAAAACACTTTGTAAATACATATACCTACATACATATTTGTTTTTCAATTTAGAGTCTGACCGTTAAAATGAAGTCAAGTGACGTTAAAATTAAATTATTATTCAAATTGTGCTATGCTATTAAATCATCCGCATTGCGCATCGCTGCGTAAGTACTTGTTGTTTCTCTGTTTATAGGTATTGTTTAAACATATTCATTAATATGTAGGTAAACTAGTTATAGCTGTACTTTCAAGTAAATAAAAAATAAAAAAAATAAAAGAGGTTTACTGCGTAACGAAGTCAGTTACGCAGGAAAATAAATTAATGACACAGGTTTCTTTTCATTATCAATTAAAATAACATCAGTGAAGGGGTTTGTGGTCAACCCTAGTCCAGGAAATAAATTCATGTTGCCTAAAGGCCTTCGACGTAACTTAAAGACTTATTTTTTACTCAACGTGCTCCCTAAAATACGAAAGTACCCAAGAATTATTATATTTTATTAAATAATAATTATTATTATTTATTAATTTATCAAGAATTATTAATTATCACTCATGCAAGGTACTTGTACTGCGTCAGCGATTGCTTATCTCGGTCGATCATTAACAATTGACACAAGCCGTCGGACTATAACTGCATTTCATAGTTAAGCTCGTAAGCTATTTAATTGAGTGTATAAACCAGAATGCATTATATAGTAATCATGTAGATAATGTAGATTAGTTGGCAATAATTTTTTTTTTTTGTATATCTTATAAGTTAATCCTTGACCACAATCTGACCTGATGGTAAGTAGCGATCTTATGGTGGTCACTCACGGTCATTCCATCGCGTCATTTTTGGAGCCACGCCAAGCGACATATGTCAAAATGGCGCGATTGGACATACAATTTTTTTAAATCACGCCATCAGTTTTTCACATTCACGATCAAATTTTGGCTGTATATCACGCCATTTGACGCGATGGACTGACCGTGAGTGGCCACCATTATGGTGGTCACTCACGGTCATTCCATCGCGTCATTTTTGGAGCCACGCCAAACGACATATGTCAAAATGGTTGGATGCCAAACATGATGCACACTCACGATCATTCCAATTCTCTTTCATTTGCGCGTTTGACCTCATCGAAAGACGTTGACATGACGTTGCGTTCGGAAGCCATTTTGTTACAAAAAATTATACAATGACATTTGGAAGTGTCTCCTTCGTTCGACGTCTCGGCGCGAAACAGGGTTGGATTTTCTACTTTAATAATTATAGTATTTACACTATAATTTCACCCTTTGTACTATGTACTATCCACATCTAAGTATAGTACGCTAAAATACTATAATTTTATTTGGTCCCGAATATTTAGTTTTAAGACATATTATGAATATTTCGACAGTGCGTGTATCCGACCGAATTCTGATCTTGCGTTTCCTGTCTCAATGTCCTCAGCAGTAGGCTTCTTTTTTTTTACACGAATAAGTTAATGCTTGACCACAATCCCACCTGATGGTAAGTGTAGATGTGGTCCAAGGTGTCTTTTGTTCCTTTCCACTAACAGTAACTAATCTCGTTCCTTATGATTCCTTTCATTCCATACGAAATTCAATCAAAGCGATAACAGTCGCTTGCGAATTTGTGTGTAATAATACGTTTATTTACGAAGTTCTTCCAACTTAAAATTTTTTAGAGAAGTTAAAAATACCCACGATCAAGCACTTCTACAGAAAGACATAGATAATGTAGCAAGATGGTGCCGCGACAATGCCATGGAGTTGAACACTGATAAATGTGTGCATATAAAATTCTCTCGCAAATTCAACAAATTTGGGTCTTGTTATAATATAGGTCATACCAGATTAAAAAGAGCGGACGAAGTTAAGGATTTGGGAGTAATAATAGATTCAGAACTAAGATTTCATAGCCATGTTAATAACATACTTAAAAAATGTTTCAAAATGTTGGGATTTATCAGCAGGAACACAAAAGAGTTTACATCAGTGTTAGCCCTAAAAACTCTTTATAACGCGCTTGTCCGAAGTAACACAGAATACTGTTCGATGGTGTGGTATCCAGTATATCAAAACAATATCCAACGCCTTGAAAAAGTCCAAAAAAAATTTATCAATAAATTATGTTACATAAGTAAAACTCGTAACTCCATCAAAAATTATAATGACCGTTTAAAATATTTTGGACTCCACAAGCTATCTAGCAGAAATAAAATTCTTAGCATAATGTTTATATATAAATTACTTAATAAATTTATAGACTGCCCGTTCCTTCTTAATCAAATAAATATAAGTGTTCCCAGGTTATCAGCAAGGCTAAGTAAATTTAAACCTTTCCACACTCATTATAAAAAATCAAAATATGCATACAACTCACCTCTTAATCTTGCCATGAGAAACTATAATACCATTTTTCAAATAACTGATTTAGATATGTTTGCCGACTCCATCGGAAAGTTTAAAACAAATGTCCATAATGTATTCTACAACAACACTGCTATTGCATGAAAGTTCGTTTAGTTTGTTCTTTTTTTTTTTAATTTTATATTGCTTTGAAATTTAATGTTTGTTAGTATACTTACCATATTGTTTTTATTATATAGAATAATTCAGAAATTCAGAAAGTATCCTAGAGCTGACTGATTCTGACACTTATAGTCAAAATTATCTAATGGGCCCCATTGACGATGCGATCGATCGGTGCGATCCGTCGTTGCCGACCGATCGCAACGACGGATCGGTAGTGTATGTTGTGATCGTGAACGATTTGCTTGATCGCAGACGATATCGGCGATCGCAACAAAAATCTATGCAATCTTGAATATCGCACCGATGAATCGACAGTGTGTGGACCTTTGCGATCACCGATGCGATTTTTGTCTCATTCTGATGCCGGCCGCCACACCGCACGCATCGCATGCCTTCAATGCCTTGGCTAGTGCGTTACGTACTTGTTACGTAGGTACTACGTACCTATCAACATTCGATGGACGAAACAAATATTTTTTTTGCCGTATTGGGGCGGCTTTAGAATACTAAACCCAAACCCACGCTGGATGGGTGTCGTAAGAGGCGACTAAATCCGGCCCGCTGGTGGTAGGCCCTCGGAGGGATTATATTGGTAATATTGATTTTAATTGTTAATTAATACCATTATTACTATTGTTATTACTTCATGGGGTTCGCTTTTACTTTTACTTTTCGCTTTTACCTCTGGTGTTGCTAATGTTCATGGGCGACGATAGCCACTTACCATCAGGTAGATCGTCAGCTCGATCGTCGGCTATTTCCATAAAAAAAACTTCGTGGACTTATCGAGGACCGATGCCGCGATGACAATTCAATATTAAAAAAAAGAAAGAAAGAAAGAAAAACCTAGTTAAACGCTTTATATTAGCTTTAAACAGTTAGACTAAGACTAAGTTTGGAAGACCAAACTTCGTAGACCTATCGAGGACCGATGATAATTCAATATTTAAAGAAAAAAGAAAGAAAGAAAGAAAAAAATGTTCGGTTATGTTCGGTTTACACGTATTAAGTAGTTAACTAAATTTTAAGTAAATTAATACGTGTAAACGGATAATTTAGTAGTTTTGTAATCAAGTAGAGTTTTATTTTTTTCTTTTGTAGCCGAATCAAAGTTACTGCCACATAGCTAAGGAAAAGAAGTTCATTTTCCATTTTGTAGGGCACGTATTGAATTATTTGAGCACGTCTTTATCCTTCCGTGTCAAACAAGTAAATGTTTGATAGCGATCGATCGTTGCGATCGATCGTTGCGACCGATCGTTCGTGTATGAGTGGCACTTTTGAACCGATCGATCGTTGCGATCGATCGCACCGATCGATCGCATGTCAATGGCGCCCATAAGATGCCCATAATGATAGCTGCCATTTATTAATATGAACTAACATTGTATGGACGTCTTTGAGTGAAATGGAATAATCAATTACTTGACATGAATAGTTGAATACTTACGGACAAAGGATTTTTCCAAAATTTGTTAAAAATCCTTACTCATTTTCATTGAAATTGATTATAAATCATAGTAAACGTTATAATCTAGTAAAAATCCCATCACATCATAATTTATGCAAAATTTATTAAAAATATTTGACGTCGAAACAATGATAGATGAAGAGGCCTAAAACAAAACTGACGCAAAGTGATGTGACGGCCTGAAACCGTTTATAAAACCAATCATAATCGATGCAATACTATAATCGGAATTTAAAAATGAAAATTGATTAATTTAATTACTTGGTTAAAAATTATTTACTTGCATTTGAATTTAAAATTAGGTACCCAAGAATAACACGACGAATTGGATGCTAATAAAGCTCATAATATTATCTCAAAATATTATTATGAAACTGAGCGGATGAGTTAATTCTATCATGATCTATCTTTCTTTCTTTTTCTTCTCTTTCTTAGCCGGCAACGCGCCAGTGATGCTTTTGGTGTTGCTGATGTTCATGGGCGACGACAGCCACTTACCATCAGGTGGATCGTCAGCTTGTCAGCCAGCTCGGCTATTTCCATGCATATCTAGCAGCATGAGTTGTTAGGAAGGAACAAAATAATATTTTATTGGAGTCCTAAATACTTACCTACATAATATTGAGAATACGTGGTACGAGATATGTAGCTCAATCGAGGTACTTGGGAGGTACCTAAATGTTACGGTTTTTAGTTTACAATTTAATTATCGAATCGATTAGAAGGTCTTACAATTTTGAATCGATTTGTTGCAAAAATTGGTTTCTTTCGTGAACCGATTTTTTGTACATCTCTAGTGTCACTGTGATTGCAAACGACAAATTGGGCATCTTAGTTCGCGGCGACTATAGTTAAGAAAATGCTGTGCATGCCTTTAATTTAAGTACATATAAAAAATGTTTTGGTCTATTTCATAATAATGTATATTATGTACCTAGTTTGCGTGCCTTAAATAAATAAATAAAATAAATAAATAAAACTACTTGACTTGAAAGTAAAAGTATTTTTTCCATTTCAACAAAGGGGGGGCGGGGTGCAAAAGCAGTTGATGTACCGATTTTGTGCTTGCAACACTCAGTGTACTATAATTTTTTTTATAAATACTATACTTTTCATTGTTTTGTACTATATTTTTCAATGTACCTAAATCCAACCCTGGCGCGAAATGAACAAAAAATGGATGTGGGTTTGCGCATTCACGATCAGTCGGCGCGATGTTGCGGCGTGACGACATGGCGCGATTGGAAATCCAGAGTTTTATATCACGCCATCAGTTTTTCACATTCACGATCAAATTTTGGCTGTATATCACGCCATTTGACGCGATGGACTGACCGTCAGTGGCCACCTTTACCTACTAATAAAATGATATCTTTGTATTAGTGACAAAATCAGGAACAATGTTTACATATTGTATTAAAATATCTATTACATACAGATTACTCTCCTCATAATGATAATAATTATAGTAACCACTTTGAAGACTAAATTATGTGTACTGAAGTTGCTATATAAATCTCTTACTGTAAGACTTAGTTCATAACTAAATGATGTACATAATCAGATCTAATCCGCTTTACATACATATATTATTTACATATTGTCTTATAGGAGAAACCGCAATGCTGTTCGTATACGCTTGTCTTCTCATCTCACATAAATTAGAGTTAGTGAACCTGCTTCTGTAATTGTTATTCATGTGTTACGCAACTCCTAACAACGATATACTTCGACATTCACAAATTGGGATTTATTTTAAACTTAAATGTATTGAGGAACGCTATTTACATTCAGGGAAAGCAAGTGTTTAAGTCTGAAATACACGAATAAATGTCTAAGGTTGCAGAAACCTATACCTATATTTGTTAGTAAAATTATTTTGTAAAATTAAATTAATAATCGTCGTTAAAATTCGATTTAATACTTTTTCACTATATGTATCATCCTCTTAGCTATCTAATAATTATACTGCACGAGAGGTAAACAAGACATAATTTAATATGCAAAATGTTCCAATCCACAGAATACCAATGATAAGTAATAAAATCGTTGTGTACTAAAGTAAAACTTAATCATTCAAGATTAAGAATAATTTAAACGATAATACTAATTTCAAGATAATCCCCTTGGGGTGCTTGCTTCAGAAAATATATTTTACAGTCGCATCGATAAGCTCACGAAGCAGTGCCAACTCCACGTAACAAAATGCTTACCGCATTGACTCTATTTTACTTACTAGATAAGCAATACGGAAGGAAGTACAATTACTTCAGTGCTTAAAGTAGTTTATTTAACTTAAACCTACTTAAAAGTTCTCTTAATTAGTTCTACTACTTTTTACCCAATGAAGTAATTTAAACTATTTTAACGACTTTATATTTACGAAGTGCAACCTTCCGACTAAATATAATTATCTATATATATAAATACGTGAAACGAAAACCTTTTTACCCCGTTTTACGAATAATGCATGCAAAAGGTAGTCTCAAATTTTGTAGGTGTTAAATTTAACGTAAAGAAAAAGTGCAGGAAGCTAAATTTTATGTATAACAAATGTTACAAATTTAAAAAAGAAACAAAAAGAACGTTTCAAAATGTCATTGTAAAGTACTCCTTTAAGACACATTAAAATACCTACATATTTTGACCGAGTACCTAGAATAAACAAACATAAAATGTTTTACTAACCAAATGCACTTTAACAAAAGCATAACAATAATGCAAAAATCAGTTCTTTAGGAATTAAAATCACTTGAACTGTATTAACCACGCTTTACCAATGTTGGCAGTAATAGTGGCCAAACTTGTTGTCAAACAATCTTATACCATCTATCTATACTATAATAAAACTCAAAGGGCAAATTTTCTGTACATTGAATATTTTTTTAAAATTTTGATTAGGGGGCACTTCAATAACGTGTTAGAGCACAAAAATATATTTTTTAAAATTATTGTCTGTCTGTTTGTCTGTCCGGGCATCACATGAAAACCCTTGAACGGATTTCGATGAAAATTGGTTAAGTTGTTACTAATACTCCGGGTCATATTTAAGGATACGTTTTATCCCGGAAAATTAAAAGGTTTCCCCGGGAAACGGGATGAAAGTTTGTATGGAATATTTTTAAAACATCAACCGATTTGCTTCAAATTTGCAACAAATGTTCCTTGTTTAAATTTATGGAACATATATTTTTCAGTTTTTCAAAATTTTGCAAAAAAAAAGAAAAAAATACAAATGAATGTGAATATTACTTATTTTTCGAAACCCGCTCCTGGAGGAATCCTTTGTGATTTTATCGTGGGTTTCAGTATATAAATTACTAAATATAAGTACTTCAAAATTCGCCGTTTTTTGAATAACATAATTTCCGTGAGCGAAGCTGCGGGCAACAGCTAGTTATAAATATTTCTCTAGGTATAGCTTAGTTTGCCATCTTATTATAACAATCGCCAATGGTAATGCCTTCTAAATAACTGAAGAGCTCATGAAATATTGATCCTAATGGTCAACAATCTAGCTACTGTTACGACTATCGCATTAATCAGTCATTACTTTAATCCCCTACGACTGTCACAAGTTGACAAACTATAAAGTCGTATGTATTTTACAATTACAATTAAGTTACTCCATGAAAATATGTGTAGGGAGGTACACAGTGTAAGAAGTCAAAATTCATTACAACACAATTTTTTTCGTGTTTATTTTACATAAATTTGCTAAAATTTAAAGCCTTACGTAATGTACCGTACATACCGCACTCTACTTTACTCTGTCGTCGTTGTGATAATAGACCCATGCCGTGACGGTAAACAGTTACAAGAAAGTGTTTCATGATTTCTCCCCTACGTCAATATAGAGATTACAGTCGAAAAATATACAATAGCGTTACTTACGGTCGGAACATCCATTTGGTCCTAATCGTCTTCGGTGGTCCGCACACACAGTACATTTCTGACCCTGGACCCCAGTTTTACAAACACATCTCCCTGTCATTTGCTCACAATCCTCTCTCACTGATCCGAATGCTGAACATCCACATGCTGAAAATTTAATACCACTTTAATTTATTTGACCTCACTACGTGAAACGAAATAAATTAAACAGGTTTGGTTAGTCGCTCACCGATGTTACCATAATTAATTGAAAGGGTTAAATGTAAAAAAGATTTACAAATGAATGACACTACCGCTTTCCAATGGCAATTAAATTGCTTTTCCATTAAGCTACATAATACAACAGTCTATTCAAATTCTTTATACATAGTTAATTCACAAAATTTTAATCATCTAACTTTGTCTTCAACTTTCATTTATTATCTTCGTATCGTTTATTACGTGAATGGCAACTCACTAGACTTGCCACTAGACAAAAGTGAGTTATCACTAGATAAAAGAATTATTTTTTTATTGGTTTCGAAATAGCAATCAGTCATCCTGTCCACTTTATAGATGTGCCACTCCCTTACTCCTTTATGGTGAAAATACAAAGTCGATTGAATCAACTTACTTCTGAAACCTTATAAATTAATTTTGTTCTAGATAAACTAAAATCAAATCTAGTAAAATATTTCATTTTACCAAAATTCCATTGAACAACAAAGCCACATCAAGACAATAACAATACTGAAACACTCGCATTACAATTTGTTTCTGATTCAACCGGCCTTGCAAACTTAATATCGGTAATAGCTAATTGATATTCAGCATACGTACGGATACAGCCGGTGTGCCCGGAACCGATGCGAGGCAGCCCCCAATACCCGGGCTCACATCTGTCACACTTGAGGCCCCCGACGCCCGGCCGACACACGCACTGCCCATTGTCATCACATCTATCGGACACCGATCCCAATCGATTGCAGCCACAACTCAAACCAGTAATTGGACATCCTTCTTCATTCGGACCCGACGCCATCGTCGAGCCGTCCGAACAGCACCCGAACGAGGACTCAGAACAATGCACGTTCTTTCTATCTTCCATCTGCTTGCTATCATCTAAAATAGATGACGCCATAAGAAAATTGCTTGCATGTGCAGTATGTGCACCGCCAGCGAATAAAATAGAGAATTTTATTCCCTTATACGAAACGTTTTATGGGATAGACAAAGGAGCCACAGAGGCAACAGCTAGCGTGATTGTATCCAATTTGCTCGCGCCGTCGTGTTCCTCAGTATCGTCACTTACGAATTAATCATAAGTCACGGTGTATATTTTTGAACTAAACATTTTGCTTATAAGTAAAGTTACTTTGATTTTGTCTCTGTCTACAGGCCCCTGGTTTCCGAAAAAAACATGCTTTATGAAAATTGGTAGAATACTTTGTGGGAGAATTAGTGGCCACTCAGTGTATGGGAAATATTGGAGTGGTTTGGAATAGTAACCCCAATGCAATGCCAGCATAAGAGTACTAGGGTGCCGGAACGCTGCGGACGGACGGACGGACATGACGAATCTATGAAGGTTCTGTTCTGACTACGGAACCCTAAAGCCACCGATAAGACCTAAAGATAAATTCCTGGATGGAATCCAACATTTTGTTAATAATAGTCACCGAACTTTTGCAACGCCCGATCGAGCTACACAATTGCTTAGTTTGGTCGATTGCGTAACTTACGAGTAGGATTGAAAGACTACAACTGATTTCGGTAAATTACTCCACATCCCATTTAATTCTACTTCGTTTATTAGTGACAATAGAACAATATTTTTTACAAATTGATAAACGGATTCATAAAACTGTTATTAAATCAACAAGAGACTATTGAAAAACAACATTTCAAAGCTGACAAGCCGCGAACACGAATGAATTCAATTACGTTTTTCATTTAAAGTTAACAAAAGTACAAAAAAATATTCACGGGATGTCTCTGGCGTTGATTTCAGATTAATGTTTTGTTTTGGGGTTGAAAGTGTATGAATTGATTGGTGTATAGTGTATAAAGTGATTACGTATACAAGTAAATTTTTTTCATTAAGTTCAGCACCCTAATTCACGTAATTTAAGAAGTTCGATTGCAGTGCAGTTGCAGTGACGTTCCGATCAAAATAACACTTTAGGTATTCTCTTAGCTTTCGCGAGCGCTGTCGAACACGCTCGCGTCACGCGAGCGCTAGTCAAACACGCTCACGTCACAAATAGGTATTCTGTTGATGCTCGTCAAGATAGCGTGTTTCCGATCGCAGTTAGAGAGTATTCTCATAAACTTTTAACGTTGAAATAACATCTCGGTACAAGTTTTTAAGCAGTTTTGTTGACGCTTTCTTTAAGTTAGAAGTTACTCATTGCTTACTTTTGTCAATTGGACGTAGAAGTCAGTGAAAGTAAAATTATATTTCGTAAGTAAATTATAATTTAATTATTTAATAGACGTTTATCATTTTTAATTATTAATTACCGTGTTTTTGAATACAATACCTCTAACCTAATTAATTTAATTTTTGACGTGATAACGTCCATTAAAACGATGAGCGCCGCACCGGGCGCATCTTTGAAAAAATGTAGCGTTCCGCGAGCGAGACAGCGGCAAAAGCGAGAGAGAGAGGCACTATCGGCTACGTTGACAAGTTAAACTAGCGTCCGTAAACCGACTTTACAGACAACCATTTTTTTCTAGTGAAAATGAGTTTGCGCTTTGGATGGAGGATGTTATCCTTAGCTAACGAAGTAGATGAACGAGATCGCCAAGCTAAAGCGCGAACACGTAGGCTAACGGCGAATCCATACGCCTTAACGGATCGGGAGTTTATAAAAACATACCAACTGAGTAAGTCTTTGGTTTGGGTTTTTTAAGTTCTCCAAATCTTTCCAAATCAAAAATTTTTAAACAAAAAGAAAATAAGCAGTCGCAGTCGGCTCGAACTTTGGCGCACATTTTGTTTTGACACGTTTTTTTATTACTAATTGCATTACGAGGCAAAGTAAAGACCTTCATTCTGCCTTCATGACTTTTTTTTGTGAATTGAAGAACAAATCATTACTTTTTTACAAAAAGTTTCACAAAAATCATTATTGGGATAATAAATAAATATTCTTCAACGTTTTTTTAATGGAAACATAATAAATTGTATTTGATTAATTAAAATAAGTTTATTTGTTCTCTCATATGACAACACTAACACAGAGTACTAAATAGCCGAAGAAAAGTTTGGCAGGCGCGCACGGCGCAGGATGCGTGCAGGAGAAGTGAAGTTCACGCGCAGTTTGAGTGCAGTTGACGCGCAGTTCAAAAATTACGAGAATACGGTTTAGATGCTAAACGTCAACCAACGTCAAATTGATTGCCGCGTCACTGTCACTTGATTGCAGCGTCACTGCAACTCAATCGATGCGTCTTATATTTACGTGAATTAGGGTGCTGATCATTTACGTGTTGTTGTGCAGGATTAGACAAATTAACATAATTGAAAGGAAAATGTGTATAAATATATTTGAGAAAAACCTATATGAAGATAATCCATTCCATTCAAATTTTTTGTTCGTGTATACTGATATTTACATGAAAAATAAACAGTGACATTGTGGGAGAAAACTTGAACAATTACGTGTACCTATACTTTTTGACTCGTATAACAAGCTATATTATTTTAATTATTGTATTATAATTTTTAAGGTTTTTAGTTTTAGGTCCCTTGTACATTAAGTATAGTATTAGTTATTTTGTGTTTAATAAACAAGCCAACATATATTATATCTATGGTTTTTTCCCATCACAAAAAATGCCCGACGAGCCTAAAGAAGATTCACTTCAAAAATAGATGAAAGAAGCGAAAGAAAAAGAAAGAAATCCCCGTTCTTTTCTTATGATCGTTAAATTCTTCTTTTACTTACTTTTCGGACAACATCTAGCTGCAGTCAGTGTAATGTGGCAGTAGCTACCCGGCGGGCAGTCTTGACGATGCGGTCCATTTCCGCAGTCTATTTCGAGACCCGTAGACATATCAATCATGGCTTTGTTGTTACCGCAAGGCCTGACCTCCATACCTGCGTTCAGAATAAATAATTAACCGAACTGTATACTTGTTAGCCTTGTTTCAAGAAATCGGAAACTTTATGGTTACTATGGTTAAGAATTGTACGGTTTAACTAGGTTTTAAGGTCACATATGGGTACATAAAAATCCTTCAAAAACAAAAATATTTTACAAAGTTATTCACATAAAAAATAAACTGTTTCATATGTAGACAATGTCGAGGATTATGGATTTATTTATTGGCGTCTAGATATAATTCCGCTCCAATCAATCACCACTCTATACATGCAATATACAGCACCCAAACACTTTTCTATTCTTTCTGATCACCCAAACACTTTTTGATTGTTTATTTTATACATGTCGTTCTTTCTAACGCATTAGAGTCATTAAATTTATTAAAACGTTAGTGTCTACGTAAACATGCAAAGTTAAACCGACCTTTACATAAATCCAATGGACGCAACCTAAGCTCCAGTTGTTTATGACAGCCCTCCTTTCGCATGGCGCACAAACTTGGGTAAAGTCTGAAGTCAGAGGCGCAGACAGGAAAGTATTCATCATCGGCCGGACATTCGAAGAGACAGGAGCAACGAGGGTACCCATCGGCCCCGACCTCACAACTGGCGTCGAAATCGCATCGTATATCACGACATACGGACGCGCTCTCTTCTTGGTCCGTCGCTCCCAAGGAATCCGTGGAACCCTCCTCTGTCTCCGTAGTGGACATCGCCGTCGTAGCTAACCCACCCAAATATTTGCGTGTTAGTAAAGCGTTAAGCGAAAGTCAGTTAATGGAACCCGCCCGGCTTTATTGGAATTACTAACAACCGGGGTTGATAACGGTACGATAGTAAATATTTTGTCTATTTGGTCGTATAGTTTTATGGCGAACAAGCATCCATATTAGTTGCGAAATACAATTACTGTGTTTATTCGGGTGATAGCAATTTGTAACTTTAGTTAAATAAATAACAATATAGTTTTTATGTTACGATTAACCCAGTTAGAGATGAATCAAATTAGGTGGATAAAAAAGGAATGATAAGAGAAAGTAAATACGCACTCATTGCGATTGGCGGTACCACTGCAAGGCGGTCTTTGCAGTCTCCGTAGAAGATGACGTGTAGTGTGGCGGGTGGAGGTAGCTGACAAGCTGCTTTCTGTAGCTCACACTCGTTGGGGTAGGTTTGCATCGTACTACCGCAAACCGGTTCCCGTGGTGCACCGGCGCAGTCAGTGGGACACACGCACTCTCCAGCAATACAGTGTGCCCCGTACGAACATTGGACGTTTTCGCATAGCGCTGTTGGAAATTATTAAGTATAAAAATAACATCAGTAGGTAATGAGAACTAATTATGTGTATAATGAGAATTAATAATGTTTATTGTTGCCTATCTGAATTTATGTAACGACAATGACGTGAACGATCGCCGTCTAGTCACGTCATCTTGAAATCGGTCCGAATTAAACCCGATCTCGTTCATCGTTGATGGATCCGGCGACGGTGGCGATGGACAAACGCCAAAAGGTATTATGGATTTTCATGAGCGGTGGTGGTCTCATACTATCAGGTTGCTTGTCTCCTCACTTTTTATTAATAAACAAAGCAAAGTCCAAAAAACTTAAAGATTGAAAGAAACAACAAATATGTGATTGCTCGAATGTTGTGGATAAAATGCTTAGGTATACATTCACAAATAAAAATTCATCGTTTCCCTTTGTATACTGTATGTGTAAACAGGCTATACAGCAAATGCACCACCCATATAATTTCCAATTGAATAAAACATGGTATTATTAAATTTTTTGCTATTTCGCAAAGAATGTAAGAAGACATCCGTGAAAATTTAATAACGATTGTTTACAATCCAGAGCAAAATGAAAGCCTCAACCTCGTTCGATTATAGTCCGGCGTTTCAAGAGAGTAATAAAGTGGCTATACAAGAATTATCATAATTACAGCCTGATATGAAAAGACGTGTTAATTAAAAAGTTTATTAATATTAAACAAATACAGAATCCGGTCAATGTTTAACAAAATGTGTAGACTTTTTTTGCTGTGATACCGATAAATTCTTGGTAACTAAATAATGTTAAAATAATACACACATAATATTACCCACAGCAATAATTTTATTGGTCTTTGATTTAATTACTCTAATAGGTGATACAAAAAATAAAAACCACTTTGCGTTTAATAAAAGTGGCTCCGTGTGCGATGAAGTCTTGAAAGAAATACGAGTATGTATCGTAATTTTAACCCAATATCACGCCTCAAAATTAGCTACATGAAAAACTAGCCAAGTAAGGCCTTACACAAAGTAGGATACAGTGGAACCGCTAATTCACTAGTTTCAATAATTATTAATAATTTCCAGTTTTTAGGTTTTTTCCTTTACACACGCCTAATAGTCTACTTTGATGCCAAATATCAAGTTTGTAGGTGATCTGAAAGTAGATTATGTTTTTGATCCTATGTCAGTGAGTCAGTCACCAAAATGCGGGTTTTTAAACGTTAATATAATTATCAATAACTGTTTGAGCTACATTTATGAAATTTTGAATTCTTAATAAGCTAAGGGTTTTTAATAAATGTGGCAAATTTCATGTAAGTAGGTTAAATAGGTCTTAAGTTATGAAGAGGTCAAAAGTACCTCAAAATGGTTCGTATTGCACATTATAATAAAATGAAAAAAAAACTAGTGTCTGATTTGTTTTAGTATATTAGTTCATTGCTGATGTGTAACAAACGAGGTAGTCGCCAAAAAATATCATCCCCACTTTAATGTTTTAACATGTTCTTCGTAGCAAAGCGAGCATATTAATATTATACTACATTATTATTATTGACATCACAATTTTGTAACTGAATTTTTAAACAACATTACTTTAATTTGTCGCTGTTATATTTAATGTGTAAAAATCCCCATCGACTAGCGTAATGCGGCTTTTAAATGCGTAAACGTGAAACGTGTTATGTTAATGAAATTTTCAAAACCGTAGCTTTGACGAAGATAAATGGTTTATTCATTTCTCTTCCGAATACAATTGTAAATTATTCCACTGAAGAGTTTTCACAGTCTGTACGCTGCTTCAGAATAATGTATATTTCTTTAATTTATATTTTTTATAAATTAGTTCATAATAACAAAATATTATACCATATAATATGGTATCATATTTAAAAAAGTACAATTTTGCAAAATGTATATAATAAAACACACATAATTTTGAGTAAAGCACAAAGACGTTACGGTAAGAATACAATCTTCAAAAAAGTACTTGTTTTAAAAAAAATTTAAGTTTATTTACTTCTACGTGTTTCAAACTTTCCCGGAATTCAACATTTTTCTCTTATTTCTTTAAATTATTTGAAAATAAAATGTTTTGTAGAATAGTTTTACTTTCTAAACTTATTGAGATAAACAGAGCTTGCAAATGGCAAGAATGATGATCTGTAATTTTATCTAAAGGCGTCTACGTCGTAGCTCTAGCCCAAGCGTGGGCGAAGAACTTCAGATCAGGTTAATGGTCCATTAAAAATCACTTATTTTGAAGGAACAAATCAATCTTCTTTAAGGCGTTAAGTATTTATCTTAAAACAATCCCAAAACTTACTTCTAAAAAAAGACTGTTATTACGGATAGGAATTATTTAGTGAAATAAGTTAGTTTTCTCTTTAATCTACATCCAAGACATTTTACTTGACATTATCAATACATACTAAATAATACCATTCGTTAGTATTACTACTATCCATCAACATCACACAAAAGAAACTTCGGCTTTTTATCTCGCGAGGTCGATATTATTCTTTTTAACGTATAGGTATCTATCTACTCCTGTATTCAGGCATAAAATCAAGAGTGACATTCATGTAATTTGTTGAAAGGTTAGATCTTTTATGATTTCATACAATTTTCAAGAGAGATAGGTTCTAGAATATAAATAATATAGGTAGTTCATTATTTATTACTACATAGATAGATATATTTGACTATTTTTATATCAGATAATATAAAAACAGATCAGATATAGGCACATAGCGAAGAGTCCTGGATCTAGATCCCAGCAGATTCTAACTTTATATCGCTGACAATGTATGTATATCCATGGCACCTTTGGAAACGGAAATTTATTGCGAGGTTTTGTAAAGTATGAGTTTATCGTGTAAGAGCAAGCAGAACTCTCAAGAAACAGACATGATGATGAAAGAAGAATACTAAAAATTATCAAGTTCCAAAGAGAATACCTAAAACGGACATACAAGATAATCGTATGGACCTATTGTGGCTTTCCTCTTATTAAACTGACGACATAAAATGATGATAGTAATTAAAATTTTGGCCATTCAACTCTATTCGTATAAAGCGTATTGTTACCCGACCTTATTCACTTCATTTTCAGGAAATTATAATTCATACCTTCGAATACGAACCTTTTCTTCTCTTATATTCTATTGCGGTTGGATTTTCTCATTGCTGTGATTAGATTTCTTCATAATAATATAAATCAATTATCTCTCTAGTTTCTCTATTTCTATAATGATTAATACAATAGTCGTTAATACTGCATTATTCGAATTGGTATTAGATATTACGGATAGCCTTTTCTAATAGATATTATTTTTCTTTACATATAAAATACTGTTAATATAAATTAATATTGTTGATTATATAATATAGAAATAATTCAGCAATCTTTATCGTTAACATTCATGCAATAAATAAAGAGAATAAAAATAGAACGATATCAAGACACACAAAGAGGCGGTGAAGTTTTTGGTTGATTCTATTCCGTGCGATGGTGCTATTAGTGAGTAATAGTGTAATATCCTGAAGCGAGGGAAATTGTTTCAGTAAAATTATCCCGAGTGTACTAATTAGTTAGCAACGCTGTGGCCAAACAGAGCAATTAAATGGCTATGGCCTATAATTTTAGCGCGCGAATCCAACTTGTGAAGTATTTGCGTTTAGATCTTTTTATTTACCTTTTCTTTCACCATTCGTTAGAAATTTATCTGGAGCGCAGTATTTTTATATTTCTTTCCCAGCGCATTATAATGTCTTTCCTTGTAAATCTTTTTATAAAATATAAATGCAGCGTTCTATTGAAAAACATCGAGATGTTGAGCTTAATAAACATGCCATTAAGCGTTTGTTTTATGGTTTTATTTTTATAGTCAGCTTCAAAATGATTTCTACGTAGGTATTTTATCAATACTAATAGGTATTTAATGTTATAATGTTATAAATATTCCTCTACCAGCATAAAATTACTATCAAACACTGATTATGATCTGCTTGTTTGTTTTATCTTAGTCAGTGCAACGTTAGTGCGTGATGGTAAGACAAACATCCAAACCATCTTCACAAACATAACATTTTATAATATTAGTAGGATCTATTATTCAATCAGTATTGATTGTTATAATCTATTATGATCAATTGATCAACGCTACATTAGTTGATGAATGGTGGACGAAATTGACCACGTATTTCGTAAATAATTATTCTGCCACAATCGGCTCTGAAAGCCAACCGCAGTGCCCACGGCACACCGTCAATTTCAGTTTCTATACGGATAATGATGAATTGTTATACGTTAAGATAAATTGATGAGCGACTTATGATCGTTACAATACCTTAATTACGTCATCGATCATTTATACTCATTCAGATTCTTATTATCGACAGCCAAATAGCGAATAAATATCTAGGTGCGAAGAAATTCCTATTTTATTTTCTCGAGGGCTCCACATATTTTTAAGCTAACGTTTAAGTTACTTTTTATACTGTTATACTGTTTAACAAACAAGACACCAAATTCCTTCCTGTTTCCCGCTGAGCTCAGAACCTGATAGTTTGATCCCGATATATGATATGTATGTAGTAAGTGTGTGCTACGTAGGTAGTGAGATACTACCTTGTTTCGTACTACGGCCTCGTATATCGGTCAAGTCTCAAACTAAAAAATGAGTTTGTTTGTGTGGGTTTATGTGCGGGTGTGCATGCGCAAGAGAACCGATTGTTACTTATTTAAAAATTATTCATATCCATTAATAATCAATCAATCAATCAATTTATTATGGAATAATAATTCGTAAGCTGTCAATAAATCTTTTTTTTACACAAATACGAGTAAGTTAATGCTTGACCACTATCCCACCTGATGGTAAGTGGAGATGTGGTCCAATTGAGCACATTAACTTAGTAATTCACTCTTTTATCTTAAAACAATACATCGTTTATTTCGTAAAGTTGTAGCCAAAACTCAGTAAGCTAAGAGTTGCTAAAAGTTTGCATACCCTGAGAGTATTAAGGCGAACTTTGAGATATGTACCTATAATTAATAATTATCACATGACTTCGAAAATTTAAACGCGCCTATATGCCCTGCTTTCCAACTCGGGCTTCCGTCGAAGTAAATTTGTTTCACAATCAATATTTAACGGGCAAAGGGTTAAACGAGGTATTGATACGAGTATACGAGATATACCTACCCACCTTTAAAATCATTGGACTAGAAAACGTCACAAATCATTATGACAATAATATAACTAAGGTATTATTAAGTTTTTAATATTCAATGTTTGTAGGAATACCAAATATTCATAGATATTTAAAGTTATTACATATTTCTGATGTTATTTACGCGGTGAACTTTGTAATGCTATCCAATTGTCTACTCGAACAGCGTCAAATATTCCTAGCCTCTATTTGTTCTTAGCCTTACTAGTATTAATAGGTAATTTGTAACAATAACTTACCACAATCACCCTTGTAGGCCAACCGCAGTTCATTCTGTTCCAGACAAGCTGACGAGTCCAATTCACATTGAGATGGGTAGGTCTGCCCATCAGACCCGCATACGACATCTGATTCCTAACAGAAACAAGTAAAATAAAGTTATTAATTCTTACTTAAAACGCTAGTTTGAAAATCAGAATTGAGAGAAATTTGACTAAGACGAAAGAGAGAAATTTGACGTAAGTGTGTATTTTTACACACTTACATAATTTCATATGTTGTGGGTTACAATGAGGCATTTCAAGCAATAACTACCTAATAAAAACATTTATATTCCTCAGAAATAATTTTCCCGGACGAGAATTGAATTCAGGGCTTTTCTATAAGTTCTAAATAAAATATAAATAAACTTCTTTGCTGAAGCAGTTTCGCAGTTTCGCACTATTATGTAGCTACTCTGCTCTTTTGTTAGTTTTTATTCGCATATGTACATATATAGACATATAATTATACAGTACATATTTTAATATGATAAGACTACTGATACTCTCAATAATTACATTGTACGCCTACAAAACATTACGCTTTATTCATTCATACACAGCCAGTATTGTTCCTATACTAAAACTGATTTCCATTTCCTTTAAAACGTCGAATGCGAAGGTTACGTTTCAATAATAAAGCTAAGTAGAACACTCTAAAACCACCAAGTAAAATAAAACTTGGAAGTAAACGTCTAACAATAGTGAAAATACCAGGTATTCAAATGTTATTTCTAAGCAAGTTATTATCCTGTTAGTAGAATACGCTGGTATGATCTGAACGTTTTGTTGAATTAAGTGCCCATTGTTGTGAAATTATGTTCAAGCACTGTTTAAATGCGACTGAAAGTGATGGAAATTTCATCCTCAACTTAATTTTAAGTGCTACACAATATTATTCTGTTTCAACGAAGATTATGAACCTTGAAGAAACAACGAGCTACTGTAAGATTTAAAATGATTTCTGTTTTCAGTTTACCTTTATTATAAGGTAGGTAACCCTTAAAGGTCAAATCAAGTTATTTTTAAAAACGCGCACGAGTGTTTATGGAATTATTGAATAATGAATTCCATTGTAATAAGTAGGTACTATACAGCGGACATTCTAACGTTATTTTCAATCAAACGGTCTTATAATTTAAGTGTTTAGACGTTAAGTTATTACTTTAGAAATAATTTATTTTAAGGCACAATTAGAATGCCTGTCTTATGTTTAAAAAATATTCAGAACTTTCGTTTAGAATTTGGAGCTCAATATCGGATGTAAACCATAAATAGTTACATGCTTCCTGAACTGTGACTCATGCCTTGTCTTGCCACTAATAGGTCGAAACCACGCAACAGTTTGTTAACATTACATAAATAACTAACACTCGACTCGTGGCTTTGCCCGCGTTTTCTGGGGTAATAAGTAACCTTATATCTTATTGCTAATAATGGTCGAAACGTGAGCAAACTTTTATGAAAATACGTTCAATAGTTTTTCGCGAAAGGGTAAAAAGCATCCATACATCCTCAAAACCTTTCACATTTATAAGAATGGGTCCCCCATTTAAATTTTACAGGGTTACTTGGGAAAAAAATAAACAAGATTTGATTAGTTGAAGAATGGTCACAGTCGGGTTTTTTAAATTATTTATCTTATACCTACAGATACATTGACACACAGAGATACAAGAGAAACTTGCAACACTCTTTTGGGGTTACAAATAAAGGCTCTTGATTATTTTCAACTCCTGATTTTTCTCTTGACTTTGTCCGTTTACCCATACATCAGGGATTACACCAGTGAAATCAACGTTGAATCTACATGATATTTGTATTACCTGTGCTTCTGTGCAATTGTGATTACATCGGCAGACGGGGCGACCGGTGTCCGCATCCACTGCGCAGTCGCCACCTCCTTGACAGACGATGTCAGCGCATGTTTCTGGGCAAAATATTGAACTTAAGTACTTACTTAATATAATATACACTTAGCTTATGAGAACTTATACATAAAATGATTTCAAAGTAACTTAATCGTACATCCAATGTCCTGATGAACTGATGAATTATAGGCTCAGAAAGCTTTGAACCCTTTAGAGAAGTAGGTCTTCAATTAGACTTGTAAATAGCCAGGCAAGTAAAGCACTATCCTATTAAGAAGCAGTGTCATCAGGATTTATCGATCGTTTATAGCGTGTATGATTGTTTCACTTTTAAGCTTAGTGCTCGCGGTAAAGAGAAGACAGGTTGAACTCAAAGAAAGGTCGAAACATTTACACTTCTAATTGTATTAAATTATTGATTGTTGATTGATTTAATCAGATCATAAAAGTCATTTTGAAGTCTATATCTATAAATTAATCGGCTTATCTAAGTAGTGACTAAGCCAATCAAGGCGGCGTTCGATCGATCAACTCAACCGCTGAACTCTCGAGCTTCGTTATTAAAACTTATCTGCTAACATTTGAAAATGGATTCCGACTTCCTAAGTAAATGACTTCCGAGGGTAATTTTATTAGTATTAAAATATGTATGAAGTTATCACGGGACATCTCGCTTCAATAACTATACCTCATCGGAAGATTGGTTTCAACAAACACATATTGCTCTTATCAAGAACTTCAGTTTCCGCGACGCGAAAAGCCTGTAGCATTCCTTACCTACTTGTGTGTCCTATATTTAAAATGACTTTATAAATAAACGAGTTTGACAATGCCGTAAAGATATAAAAGGCCCATATGTTCAAAAATAACAAATAATAAATAAATAATATTCTACTAGTTCTATATTAATAATTACATTAATATCACCAAACACATTTTCATGTAAAATGTTGCCAAGACGAGACCATATTATGGCTCCACATTAAAAACTTATCAGATCTCGTGTAGAGCCAATCTTCTAACTCTACACGCCCTAACTTCACAAAATCTGCACCTTAGTCAAAATATGTGGCTTGGCCGTTTCGCTACCGTTACATGGGGGTAAAGTGAAAAATATTGATTCACTGTTAATTATTTTTCTGTTATAGAATAGTTCGTCTCGGCGGGTGGGGGCATGACCGTGCCCCCAGATATGCCCTCATTTACCTTTAGAATCATTATTTGAAAAATATTTAGGTGCGTTTACAATGCACACCAAAAACAATTGCTTTTGTTTTAAATTTCATGTTTTATCTTTCCATTTCAATGAAAACATAAATATTTATTCATAGCTATCGCTATGAAAACAATGTTAATGGGGTACTGTTATTTTCATGTGTTCAATGATTTCCACGTGAGGCTATAAACGACGACAATAATCTGAATTTTACTAATGTAAGAAAAAAATAACCGACTTCAAAATAACTCAAAAACTACTCGTCAAATCTAATTCAAATTTAAGTGGGACTACATGACAAGCACCAGCTTTCGATCAAAAAAAAAATCATCAAAATCGGTTCACCCAGTCGAAAGTTTTGAGCTAACAAACATAAAAAAACAATACAGTCGAATTGAATACCTCCTCCTTTTTTGAAGTCGGTTAAAAATATCATGAAATAGTATGCTTCGGCTTACATATCGACATAATATAGGTGTCGATACAATACAGATTCGTCGCATCTTATGAATTGATTTAATTTGTGATGCATTCATTGATATGTATGAAATAAACACAAAGATATTTTGGCCGTGGATTTTTACGTAAAATTGTGTATACATGGAACAAGAGCTAATATAATTCAATAATATCTACCTAAACCGGGAACTGATACTGAAACCCATAGTGTAGCGATAGCGTTTCTCTAACTAAACTTCAAGCCGCCAAAATTGAGATGTAAAGTTACAAGCAACGAGCTGTGCTATTTTAGCTAATCGGATTGTGTTGAATTACTTAATCCTTTGTCCTTTTCATTTATCTATGTCCATTTTCATTAAAGACATTCATTTTCCGAGCCACCCGTTTTAATCTCTAATTGACATTTCAGCGAGCGACGTAAGTGATAGATTATAGCAATTAATTAGAACTCATTCTCTCAGTGAAACAAAATGGTCGTCATGAAAATAAGGCTGTATAAGAATAATAAACAAAAAAAATATATAAAAAGGTCACTATTATATCGATTAACGGCCGGTCTCAATAATGTACAAACAGATGGAAGACTGTGGATAGGGCCACCATTAGTATGTCATCTGTCATATTTGTCAATTTTTCAGACGCAAATATTGACGAATATGACAGATGACATACTAATGGTAGCCCTATCCACAGTCTTCCATCTGTTAGTACATTATTGAGACCAGCCGTTAGTATATAGAGAGAGAAGTGAATCTTATTTTTAAATCTAAGGCTCAAAAAGCAAAGTCAAGCGTACACAAAATTATTTTTATCGATGATAAAAATTGACTGATTGGTCTTGATCAGGCCGTCCGCCGTTGTTCCGTCGCTAACGGGATTAAGAACATTTCGTCGTACAACGGGAAGAGATTTTTACCGTGTGTCTGTATTTTAGGCTTCACTACACTCGCGAACAAATCCTCTGGCAACAGCGCTACGCCGACGTACGAATCATATAAGCCATTAAAATCAGTAGCCACTAGATTCTTCACAATCATAACCTCCACTTTCAAGTTGTCACAAAACAATAATATCTTCTCATCAACTTCAGTATTATATGAAACTTTCAATCTTCATAAAAGACTGAGTGATCAATCGCCTCTAAAATATAAAACGATAACACGAGACAAAATCAAAACTAAAACAGAATTATTAAAATAGGACTTTACGTGAGAAGGTAGACAATATACCTAACGTCAAAATATTTAATAAAAGCGATTTCACGTCAAAGGAATCTTGTACGGCTTTTATTGACAACTTTATAAAAGGAAGAACTTGCACCACGAGAAAATGATAGGGATTTTTCTTCTAAGGGAATTTTATAATTGATTTCATCTTTACCTTTAAATTCGCCGATCCACGGTGCCGACTTTTTAACTTGAACAGATGATTTAGCTCCAAGTATTTGTTCACCCATAAATCTGAATATTATTAAATCTCTCTGCCTTTTTATTAAAATAATTATATCCGTTACAAATCTGTATTTATTATCGCTTACGAACAACTAAAATAACATCATTATCGTCAATTTAATGTGTGTGTGTTACGTATAACTTAGGCATTGACGACCATACTCTCGACTTCAGTTAATGCGAATAAAAAAGGCAATGGATACATACGGCACGTTCCGTTGTACAGCACCCTCAATTCTTGATCCTTTTGGCTAGTTTGGCATGCATGCATGCGCATTTTGCACTCGCTGCCGTATGTGTTGTGGTCGGACGCACAAACTGGGGCTAGTGTAGCGTCGCAGACGGGGCAAGCGCAGTGGGCTGTTCCGCCGCGCGTTACACATGCCCCGCCCCAGGGGCAAGTGGCCCGAGCGCAAGGGTTTTCTGATCCTGGTAACAAATCTTCACGTTGGACTAAGTTGATGGCTATGTTTCATACACTGATGAAAATTGTTAAAGGTGTAAATCTATAATATACATATAAAACAAAAAAAAAATGTTTGTACGGATGTCCTTTATATACTCTGGAACCATCCAACCGATATGCCTCAAAATGATTTCATTTGAAAGGCAATAATCCGAAGAATAGTGGTTTGAGACGACTAAAATAATGCATTAAGCACATTCGGTCCATTGATAAATTCGACTTTCCACTTTTCCCACACAACAATTTGATGAAAATAATATGTAAAGATGGCGAATCAACGTCAACGTCAACACAAAAACACTGATCTGTCATTCTCGTCTGATTTTTTGTAGCGTAGTGAAACACACAGGGTATCCACTAGTCATTAATAGAAAAGTCATCTTTGCGCGTCCAGTTTTATTTCACCTAATGCAACCTCTACATTATGTATTCTATACTCAAAAGCTTCTATGGGATGACCTTAATTAAACAATTGGAAACCTATATAAAATAGTTATAAAATAATTAGTATAAACTTTGATATAAAATTTGACTTACATCAATCTATAAATTCTACATTAACAATAGTCTACATCCCCTACGTTTAAAACGTAGCAAAATACATGGTACTTTATTTATCTTGCTCACCACAAAATCCCATATAAGCGATCCGTATATCTCGGTTGTCTAAACACGACGCACGCTCCAGCAGACACGGATTGTCGTACGTCCGTCCGTCCGTACCACAGACGGGACGGACAACCTCCTCGCAGTCCGCGCCGCAGCCGCACACAGCCACGCCGCGAGCGTCCAACGAGCAACGTTCTCGGAGTCCACACTTTACTGAGTCGCATGGATGTTTTGCTGGTGACAAACAAATTATGTTATTTTTTTATAAGGTGAATCCCACCAAAAAAAAAGAGAAATGTATGGGTAATTAAAAGATCGAAGATTACAACAACCGTGTTGTATTTTTTTATTGAGAAAATGCATCTTTTTTTAATCACGGTTCTGTACGTAATTTGTTTACTTATCTGGTACGTTATAAACGGAAAAAAAAATTAAATGAAAAAGTGAATCCCTAATTTAAGTTATTCTATCATATCTTTATGCCCAGCAATTCTGTGAGTACCTAAATGTTCCTGACTCCTACGTACATAATATATTTTGTTTTATCTATTTTCAGTTGAAAGTGTGATAGTATATTTAATTTAAAGCCATTACTGCTCAATTTGATTCTATAAATAGTGGTGATTCTAGAAAACTTCGGTTGATTTCACAAGTTTGGACAAAGTTACTAAAAGTAAGTTGGTAAGTTAAAAGGTTACTTTAAAAACTAAATTTAAAGTCGATTTTCCCTTTTAATGTAACTTTCCAAATCAATTATCCTAACCTTATTTTCAAACGGTTTTATTCGGGCTGAGCAAATGGTAATGAACACAAAGAGATAATTATAGTCATTTGGAGTTTAATATAGTCACTTACCTGCTACAGACAGTTTTTTACATTAGTTAATTAAATGTTTGTTCTCGGATTGTAAAAACTTGTAGGTACCTATATGTCCATCCCATCTATTATACTGGGAGTACAGTGCGGAGATTATCTGAGTTTATCGGAGTAGATCCTTTTCAGAAAGACACAAAAAGTGTAATTATCATAAATACTTAGGATTATATTATTGTATCATTATGCTATCAGGTATTGAATAAATGTGTTATCATTAGGAAAAACAGACCATAAGTAAGTTAACTTTAGAAAATATCAAATTATTTTACAACCACGATTTGTAGTGCCATATGAAATATTATATAAAGCTTCTCGTATCCAGTTTATTTCTTTATAACAAAATAACTTCTCAATAGTCATTCCAGTACCGCCCCTTTACGTTAGATTTAATTTCAGATTAGAAGACTAAAGGTTGAGGTTGAGCTTTTGTGTCTGAAATGGCTCAAGGTTTTTTTATAAATATTCCAATTTTGGGATTTATTGATTCTGTGAAATGAATAATACATTACTATATTTTATTTGAAGTGATATTTATTTAAATTCCTAAATAGTAAGACGATAAAAGATGGAAATAGCATCAGTATGGCTACCCGTGCTTATTGCCCACTTCACTTGTACTCTCAATAAAAAAGATACCCAAGTATCTTGGTCAACAATTTTTGTTCAAATGACTCGACGAGGGGCGGAAGCGTCACGGTGTCTTTCTTAATTATCACCATCGTTCCATCACTTCATTTAGGGATGTGGCTGTAATTTCAGTTGCTTGAACTCATGAAGTGTCCATTACTGAGCTTGAATTGTCTATCGGTACATCGTCATCTAAATTCACCTGAAAGTGAGTGGCCACCGTACCAATGGAGAGACAGAGAGAGAAAAGAATAAAAGAAATAATTATATTAATTCTTACCTGAAGCACACTCCCCTCTGTAAGCAATGGAGATCTGTTGTTTGGTGCGACACGCTTCGCGTCGTAATTCACATTCGCTAAAATAGTCCTTGTAGTTGGAACCGCATACAGCTGATCCAGAACGCACGATCAGTTCGCAAGGAGGCCCACAGCGGCATACTGGTACTCGTGCTTCATTCAGTTGGCAGATCCCACCATCAGGACATTCGTGTTCTGCGCATGGATCTAGGAAATAATAAAAAAAAATGTATTAGCGTTTTATCACAGCGATATTATAGTAGAACAATTAATATACCTATGTACTTTGTATTCAGTTGTCTCTAGGTCTTTCCGAGCGTAGGAGGTTCAGATGGCATTTTGTTTGGCTCAAGCTATAAATGTGTTTTTTTTCAGTGAGACATACGAACGTAAATACGAAATTAGCTAATGACAAATAAGAACATTAAATCATGTCAAAGCTTTAATTGCCAAAATATAAGAGATCATTTCTGAGACGAAAAACAAAATTTAAATCAACGCTCCTGATCCTCAGATAAGCTTTTACGCTGCAGATATTTAGAGATTTGCATCATAAAGCGTTTAAAGTGCTCAGAAATTAACAAACAGAGGATTAATTTTTGTTACTCGTCATAATTTGTATTTAAAGACGAATCAAGATTACGAGAAATAAGGAAGTTATAAAAAACACTAGATTCTTATATGAACGAATTTATACTATAACCTAAGCTATGTAGATTAAATTTTCTCAAAGATTACTTTACCTCATTCTTACAATAGACGCAAAGAACATGGATTCAATTCAATATAAGGCGAGCTAGTAAAATAAATAGAAAATTTCACAAAGGATGTCGGAATGTGCCGCCATTCAGTCTCTAGTTCAAATCGAATGTGCCGGGCAAGTTTCGTGAAGAGGGTTTACAAAACGTTCGGAAAGCGGCTAAAGTAGTACAGATTAAATTACTCTCTTTCTGCAAACAAAAAATATATTCTGTAATATTTTGTTTTCTAAGTAAATGTTACAACTGCATAACTCTAATAACTTTTGTGATATACACACACTTTGTAATGTGCCTACCTTCATTTGGACTCATTTCACGAGATTTATTTATTTATTTTTTAGATATAAAATGAATTAAAAAATTTGAACGTGGACCTTGCTTTCCTCAGAGTATTTTAGGAGCTCCGAAATAATGTACATACCATGTTGATGTACCTACATTTTGATCGTTAATATTTAATTTAAAGCTTAAAACGTGAGTTATTACAATTTTTTCTTAAACTAACTTACATTTTAATTATGCTATTAAGTTAAAATGTGAAAATATTGTCACAAACATTTTGATACAAATGACAAAGTATATTTTATTAGCTGTCATCCCTTCCGATATTAGAATGTACCCTTCAATAAAAGGTGTCGCCATAAGGCAAGTGTAACCTTAACTCTGTCCATTTCCTCTCGCTGACATCGTTCCTACAAAGCATTGTACAATATGAAATTTAAGACTTGACTCGGACTGCGAATAAAAATACCACTTTTATTAATCTCCCCTTTAACATGATTAATTTTTAATAAATGTTACAACTTTTGTTTGCTGCGTTTGTTACTAAAGACATTCTTTATTCAGAACCATGTTTCCAGCCAGTCTTGAGCCTTCTGGACACTCTGAACTTTTGTCTCGGCATGACTACTCGTATTTTACTTTTAAAGAGAAACTACACTGCAGTTTAATGCATAAATTGTTTCACTATAAGCTCTTTGCATTGTTCACTTTGAACTAAAATAATTCTACTCTTTGCAAATAGGTATTAAAACTTTAAATGCGACCTACGGTTTTAAATGAGAGCTGTTTATCTCATCTTGACCATGATCCATGTAGATGTAACTGGGTCAAATATCGGTATTATAAAATACAAATTGTGAGTACCCATTGCATTTAAAATGTTCAGTGTCCAAAATAAGTATTAAAATATTTTAAATGTACAGTAGGTAATTGCAGAGTGCATTTTAATGGTACACTCACCGCATTTTCCGTGATATTTAATGGTGATGTTTAGTTGGTTGTCGCATGCGTGTTTTTCTAGATGACATGCCGAGGGATATTCTCTGCCATCTGTACCGCAAACAGGCTTGCGTCGTTGGCATGTTTTAGGACAGCGGCACTCCGGTTGGCCATAAGTGACAGCGCAACGAGCGCCGACAGGACAGGATACACTCGCACACGCATCTCCAGCTTCTGTTGGCAATTACACATTATATTAATGTCATGGTAATGATTTTAAAGACGTCAGTTTATTGGTTGGTTGATAATTTAGTATTTCCATGAGATAAAACTGGTATAAATTCATTGTTTGATAAGTTTACGAAATTACTTACATTCTTGTCGGTATTATATGTGATGGATAACAAGTTATTATATTATTATACACGTAAAAGACGTCAGCAGATTAATATCTATTTATTATACAAAATCATTAAATCATTAGAGAGTCTGAAGTATAAATTGGTAGCATAGCTTAAACATACCTACAGACCTACGACTAATTAAAACTTGTTTCTAATCAAAAAGTTATTTTCATACAAGTATCAGCTTTATAAAAGAATAAATTGGCAAGAGACATATTCCACATATCGTACCTAAAGGCAAGTCGCTAAAAAGTTCAGATCCAGAGAGTCTTTACGAACTCTCACCCAGACAGTAATTGAACTAAAAGTTTCAGTTCATTTGCTGTCGCGTTTGGTGCAGCCACAAAGCTACATATTTTATGAGATGACAGGGTAAAAGGTTATTCATATTTTATTTCGATGTAATATCCTCGCTGAATTTGGGCACTACACGTACAAGGTAAGAATAGGGATTACTTTTACTAAAATATACGTAATTTTGATAAAATACTTAAATACAGCGTCGCAATGGCTATCGTCTACGAATACAAAAATCTAGTTGACTTAGAAAAAGCAGGTATGTCATCATGGAGTAAAAAAGGCATGAAAATTGTTTTTCTTCTTGAGTACGTCTGAAAGTAGGGTAGATGCGTGAAACCATTCTGCTAGCCAGCACAATAGGGCGGTTCACCGTTGCCTTGCCTGTCCCATATAGCGAAACGGAACAACTTTGCAAAAAAAACGTAAGAGACGAGATGAGATGTTTTAAATGTTTTTCACGTTCTGTGTTATAAAAGGTTTTGGATAAATGAATTTGTTTGTTATTTTTATTGACACTTTTTACGATTACAAGAAACATCATTACATTTGTACGATTATAAGAAACTCGTCACATTGATTGCTAGAGGCCTTTAGATGATGTAAAGAAGAAGACCTATATTTCTGGAAAGAAAATGTACAAATAACTATTGTTCGTAATACATTTATTTTATCTGATTGAGACTTGTGTGATACGAAAATACAAAATTCTTATAGGATCTGTGTATCTGCCGTATTATGTGATGTATCGTAAAACATAGAAGCTCTCATTTGGTTTATTTTTCTCTGGTTGTTTTCTTTATTTTTTAAGTTCATTATCTCTCAAGAACTTGTCATGAGGGACTAAATGTGAAATTTTGAAGTGAAAACTTCTTTAGTACGGGGGTGACTTGAAATTTTATGAAACGAAACTGTCCAGTAAAAAGAGACAAACACATAAATTCTAAAGTGAGATAGGAAGCATTGTACGGGGGTAGGGTAGAGGAGTGAGGGGTAGGGGAGCGGAGCGGGGCGGGGCGGAGCGGGGCGGAGCCGGGCGGAGCGGAGCAGAGTAGTGAAACCTACATTTATCATCTTCCCGAAATTTTACATTCGTGTCATTATCTTGAAAACAAAAATTTTGAAGGTTTCACTTCTACCACGTGTGAATTGCATACATTTTAATTTTTTAATTTTGACGAGTTTTGATTGCTTTCAAACAGTGAACAATGGCTTCTGTTACTTTGATGGGCAACCGGCTAGTTGATTATCCTCCAACCACATCAGTAGATAAACGGATGTATCTACTCATGTGCTCCAACTGCGATTCCTTTATTTTGTCCACTGTTACGTAGCTGGCAACGAGTAATGTGATTAAGAAGGCGAGGATTCCAAGGCTTATTATTATTCATATAGAGTAATCTTTTTATTACCTACAACCTTTGCCATTTAACTTTTTTCCAAAGGACTTGTAGTTTTGCCGGAAATCGAGATAAACCGTTCTTACCCTTAAAAACTCAAACCCCCCCCCCTCCCTCCCCACTTGCCTACCTCAAATCGCCCATAAATTATTTTTCCTTTAAATTTTGTCATATTATCTTCCTTTTACAATAGGTTTCATCAAACTATTTTTTTTTTGGTGTCAAAAATATCAACCCTGGTCTATCAGAGGTGAATAATAAGTAATTATGTAGTTTTTTTAAATATTTATTGTAGTTTACGTAATTATATGTTTTAGTGTAATATTATAACTTTTTTAAACTATTTATTTAAGTTCATCATAGTTTCATCACACATCAACACAGCATTCAAACTTACCGCATTCGCCTTCATGTTTAACGCGTAGATTCAATCGTCTTTCACAGGCTTCCTTCCGTAAGTAGCAATGGTTTCTGTAGGTGCGTCCCGCTGTTGAGCAAACGGGGGACGAAGAGGACGGACAGCTGGTGGGACAAGCGCAGTGGGCCCGGCCGTCCCCTAGAGACACGCACTCCGCGCCCCAACGGCAGAACGTTTTTTCACATGCCTCTGTAATAGAAACAGTTATTAGATTTTTATTTATTTTGGATTTGTAAGACACTGTAAAAATATGCTTAGAAGTAGAAAGGTTTTCCAAAGTTTGAGATGAAGACTTTTTTTGACATTTATTGATATTATTTCAATTCGGTTTATTAATTCATTCTAAATTCAAGACTTCCTCAAAAAGCCACTTTATAATTATTTATTTATACAAGCTACCTTAATTTCGCAGTTTAGATAATTACATTGTTGCTTTTCAAGTTCAAACAAGAACTTCTAGGTATTTTCTTTATAATACAAAAGTTGTTTTTTGTCACATAATATTGAAGAGAAAATTCCTTAAATACACTAAAAATTGTGAAAGATCGCGCTACACATATAATATATAATTTTGTAAATAATGAGATTTCATTTCTGCGAAAGCATCGGTATACACTGACGCTAAATATCGGGAACTCGTTCTGAGTATTTTTTTCGGTATAACTTCTTCTACCGTACTAACGGTAGTACCGGTATCGTAATCCGTACCGTACCTACTTAGTTGAGATTACGTCGAACAGGCAATTTTTTAGTCCTTAAGTCAATCAATTTTAATAATTAAATTCGGCTGCCAAATACAAGTATAAATAGATTCCAGCTTTGCAGCCTTTTTGATTTAACTAGACTCATTAAATTATGTAATCCAATAGCACCTACTACATGTACGATTATAATTTTGAACAGCAACTTTCCCATATCTAATTAAATTAATGGTAATGTAAGTAACATTACGGTGTGGTAATGTACGGTTAATTCGATGCTTTTTAACGGGGTTAAGTGTCGAAACCTGACTAAGTACTACAATAAGCTATACCTACTGAGACTTTAAACTGTCTGAGTAAGATGATTCCAGAGTCATTGAATGATTTTTTTATTAACACAGATTTTTTGATCAGTGATTCATGCAATGAAACTAATTCAAAGTAAGATGTGACAAACATTTTTCGAAAGTCAAATTTCGCCATCACTTTAACAAATCCCTACTATACATCAAGATGGGGTAAAAAAGTTATGTGTTAGGTGAACGTGAAAAACTTAACGGTCTGATAAAACAATTATCGACTACTAGTGAACGTAATTAAGTATCTCATTATGAAGCAAAAGCGAATTACATTTTTTTTTGGAAATAGCTGGCAAATGAGCTGGCGATGTACCTAATACTAAGTAGCTATCGATGCCCATGGATATCAGCTACCAAATATATCACTGAAAGCTAAGAAAAAACGAAGAAAAAGAAAGAAAGAACTAGCTCTCAAACCCCCACCCAGAACACGAATTATTTTTTTAAAAGCTAGATTCATTTATAAGTCTGCGAGCATTTTATAAGAATAAGATTTTAAAAGTAGAAAATTTGCTTTTGAAGTACCCCAATCAGACAATTCATCTCGTGGAAACCTTTAAGAGGTATCTTTAAGACGGCATGATTTCTTAACAAACGTTGCGAGGAATGACACAATTCCCAATTTTCCACCCCAGGAGTCGTATTCGTGACTAAATTATTAAGTAGGACTAAAATAAGATGCGAATATCCATTTTACCACGCCTTTGTGTTAGCAGGCTTTTGGGATTACCGATCTCTATCGTCTAGTTAAAATTCTGAGCAGAGATTTTCGGGCGCAAAGTCGTACAGCGTTTTGCTGAAAGTTAATTTACAATTTTCCACTCCAACTCTAAGCTTAAAATTTGAATATTTGCGTCTAGTACTCCATTATTATTATAATATTGTTAATAACATAGGTATGTTAATGTAAAATGCATATAAATCATACCTAAATCACACATATTTTACACGAAGAATTTACATTCATCAATTCAATTATTGATGCTGTGTTTCTGGCCATCAAGTAAAGGACGTTTAGTTAGCCATTTTTAGAGAGACGGCTGAAGTGGTAATAGGCTGGCAAAGTAGTTCAAAGTACCTACTGAAAATTGTTGGGCAAGTAAGGTCTCCGAATGAAAACCACATCTCGCAAAAAGACGCCAACCACTAACCTGAATAAAACAAGAACAGCGAATCAAACAACATTATTTATGAGTGTACTCAAACATAAAATATCGAAACTTAACATTCGATTGACAATTATTATTCTACTTAATATCTACTATTAAAACCAAATTGAATCTGACATTTCTTCTAAAATGTCAATTATTTCTGTACAATTTTACTTCTTTAACCAGAGCATAATAATAATAATTAATAATCGATACTATACATAGACAATCGAATTATATTAATAAGACTTTAAACACTAATGAAGCATATTTGATGGTAAATATGTAATTACAACCAGTAACGTTGAGCGCTTCCATTTAATAGTTTGAAATAAATCTAACACAGTGACAGACTGACTATTTAGTTATTCAAAATATCCATCAAACTGGAGAAAACTCCTGAAAGAAACAATATACCAAACTGTAACATGCTTTTGCCTTTAAAAATAAGATAAGCACAAAAATTGAACTTCAAACTCATTTCCGTTACTTTTACAAACGCCCTAGCCAAATCCGCTTAGAGAAAAGAAAACAGCCGGAAATAACAATTTCGCAAGAAACAAATAAAATGTAAGAAATAAGAATCGCGGTAGGATAGACCTGAGATGAATGGAGACAGGAGGGGAGATAAAAATGATGGCGGATGGTTCGTGAATGGCAGAAAATTAGTATATTCACCGCATCGCTTTTTTTAGATACCTCGCAAACGGTTTGAATTATCTATAAGTATCTACGTATCTTTGAGCTTTTGTATCAATGCGGGTGAAACAAAGAGACGATATTTACATAAATTAACTAATATAATTACTGTTGTATTATTTTTTGTGTCCCTATGAGCTTAGGTGAATATTGCTATTGTTAAATTTATTCATGTTAAATTTGTAACTATCCAAGTTGTATTATTAATTTCAAAATGGTTTGATCAGTGTTTTCGTTTGTATGTAAGAGCAAAAATTTCAACGGACCATAAGATCTATGAAGTTTCCCTTGTTAGTGGTTTGTTTTTATATCTGTTTTAAATTACTCCGAGATACTCGGAAGGAAGTGCATTTTGCTCTATCGTTTTGCATGTTTGCGGCACAAATGATCGTAAAAATTGGACTGTGTAGGATTTCCATGCAAATGGGTTTCATGATACTATGAATATTTACACATTAAAGAACTCAGAGTGAAATCATTATGTTCCGTAAATAAATCTTTTCGGATTTTTTTCTGTTAAAATATACATAATTATACCTATATAATGTATGTCATGTATAATTGTGTATGAGTTGTATATACCTACATACTACATCTACGTTAGTCAGCGTTTTTAAAAAACTGTGTCAAACGTCTCAACTTAAACACTTCACAAGGCTTTACACCCTTTTGCGACGGAAAGGAAATGTTACAGTAAATGTAACTCATATTTTAATATTATTATTTTAAGGATAGGTATTTTTTCTTAAATTTTGTGCCTCGGACTACCTTGATTCTGGTGCGATACATTATGTAGTTTTAAATCATTTTTACTTTTAAATATTTACTCAAAAGTGTGGGTATATACCTACTAAAGAATTGGTTTCGATAAGTCAAGTGAGCGCGGTTGCCAACATTTTAAATGGAAATAGTCTACAAACGAGCTGACCATCCTGATGGTAAGTAACTATTTTCGCCCATGGACGTCACCATCACCAAAAGCACCACTGATGCGTTGCCGGGAAGGAAGGATGAAAGGAAGACGAAAAAGAAAGAAGGAAGCAAACTTGTACAATTTATTCTAAGAAATTAAAACACGCATAGAATAATAATTAAGAATTGAGAACCGGTGACCTTGGTAAGGTTAAATACACAAATTCCGACTAGGTTAACGGACAGTGCGGCAGCGGGCGCCTGAAGCTTAAAAAGCCCATGAACAGTTGGAATATTGCCAACAAGAGAGACATTCATCAGTGGAATTCCAAATCATTATCATTTGTGGAACTCATCGTGGATGCCGCTGTCAAGTTGCAAAACAAAAGCAAACTTGCATCATATTGATATGTCATTCTCTAATCATCTAGTACGCACTTGCGAAGTGAAGTGAGTCTCGAGCTCGAACTTCAATTTTGAAACACATCGCGGATTCCGCTGTCAAGTTACAAAACAGAATAGTACGGGTACGGTTTCTATTCCATTTCGATTTTTTAATAAAGGAACTTTAATTTTTCGGATTTGCCCAGTAGTTACAATTTCCTTAATTAATGTATTAGATAGTTTATGAAAAGTAGAATTCTAAAATACATTACAATTTTTTAGAACGTTCTCTTCTACTACAAATTTGAGCAAAATTGTGTGGTAAAACTAAACTTTACTTATTAAGGCTAAATATGTATGAAAATCAAACAATATTTATATTAATAACAGTCATACAAACACCTATTAAGTATCAATTGACTATGCTATTTTCAGTTGGTCGATATGAACACGTATCTCAGCTCGTTTACTTTTTCGTTAATAAAGCGCAAAAGAATCATAAATCATATGAAATGCGATGCATTTTCATAGATCACTGTTACTGGTCTACCTTTGGCATGATTTATAGCCCAACGCGCATTAATTTATATCCCCTTGATGAAATGAAACGAACGCAAGCGGTCAAATCAATACGCTTAATGAACAAATTATATTGAAACTTTATGACTGTAAACTTAAGGGTCGAAAAATTATTATCGTCACTATAAAATGGCTGATCACATAGCTTGAATCTGCTCCTGTTAGGATCAGGGGGTGATCATAGTGAGAAGCTACCTTATATGCTACGTAATACGTATATTGCATAATTCACACATCTTTAAAACACTACTAAACTTTCAAATAGGCAGTCTCGCAGAACACAAAAGACGTAAGTACCACTTTGCATTTAAAATCCTCAGAATGTTGTTCGTTACAGACACAAGTGATGAGGAGACTAACATTTTTAAGTGAACGAACGACTTTGAAACCGCTATTATGCTGTAACTATTTTGAATGATTATAATAAAATGAAATGGAATGCAATGAAAATGTAAATTAATTTTTCCATGCTTTTAAACGTTTAATCGCTAGTATTATTAAACAATAAACTAACAAAGTATGTGTTAAGATTTAACTATAAAATAATTCAGGCGAGGCTCAACTTTGTTTGAGTATAGGCTAGCAAACCGCCCCGGTTTCGCACGGGTAGTGGATAATATTAAGCCTACATGTTTTGTTTAGCATAAGGTAACAGGTAACTAAAGTATTTAAATTGATAAGGATTAATACTGTATCCGTTTAAATAACTTTCCAGTTACCGTATCGTACGTGAGCAATTTTTAAAAATTAAAATAGATATAGTGCCTATTCTTAAAGATAGACATAAAATATTAAAAGATAGACATATGCCATCGCGGACTTTTTTGTAAATCTATGTATAAAAGAGAAACAATTGTTATACATTGTTTTGTGATATTTCAAATGGATTTGGCAGCGTTTTCGATGAAAGCTCCCATACTAGATGGCTTGATTTTTTTCGACTTCTTCAACATTATCATCATATTTCCACCAGTTTACACAAAATCTTAAAAAAATATACACGAAAACCTTCAAGAAGAATCATTCTATTCACTAGTGGAAACCGCATGAAAATCCGTTCAGTGGTTTTTGAGTTTATCGCAAACTTACAGACAGACCCGGTGGGACTTTGTTTTATAATGTTACAGAATGAAAGTGTGTCAACGTCAAATTGACAGTGTCCATTATGCGGTACATTTGTATTTGTATTCGTATATTGTATTGTAAGTTCCAGTTCGAAAATGCAAAAAATTACAATGTTGATGGAATGTAGTCATAGGTCATAGTTTGTTACCAAAACTACTGAGTTCGATTTCCAGTGCAGCGGAAATTTTAATGATGAGTTCGAATTTCTGTTCTTGGTCTGGGTGTGTCTTTGTGTGTTTTCCATGGTACCCACGGGTCACGACATAGGAAATCCTAGTGTGGGGCTATGACTGTTTAGCGTTATTTATTTACGTATTTAAGGGTTAAAAGACAAAACATATCCGTCATATTCATAATATAAACACTGTCAACGATCACAAGTTGATATCGACTTCGAAGGCATAAAAGAAGACATGAAATTTAAGACAAATGTGTAAAATAATTTGTGTAGGTGAGCAGTATCCTATATTAATCCTATTCACTGTCTTGTTTGCGTGTGCGAACCACACAATACTACGTGTGCGATGAAGATAAGCGCCTTAAGGCTTCGCTGCTGGATCAGTAACCATCACTTTATGGTAATTCTATTCCCACTTTCTCCCACACTGCTATATACGCTGAGCACTTTCTTGACTCCAAATCTTGTTAGTATAAACAGATTTTGATAAGTCTGATACAAATATGGTTATAAGAAAAAAAGCTATGCCATACTTCTTTTGGTTTTATCTACGATTTTAATAGAAATGCACCTTATAAGTAGGTAAATCAAAAGTTAGATTCACGAACAAAAGTAATCAATGGTTAATAAGTAATTTTATTTTTTATAACTAATTTTAAATAATGCAATACTTTAAAAGTTGCCCTTACAATACAGGTAGCTATCAAAACATTATACTCGTAATATTTACCCAATACTTTTCAGTTCCGTTTTTATTATACCGGATAGACCGTATCAAGTCCATTAGATAAATAAAATCTCTGTAGTGTTTCAAGATAATCTTTACAAACACGGGGCCGAAATTTAATATTTATGGTCTTACATTAGTTAGGCCAATGTGATGTGTACTTACCCTCGGGGGCAGGCGGTCTTGGCTGGTAGTGTAAATCTGAAACAAAACATAATTCAATAAAGATGGTGTATTTATAATATAAGCTGAGTTTTAGGGTTCCGACGTAAAATCGGAACCCTTATAGTTTCGTCATTTCCGTCCGTCCAAAGCCGCGAGACCCTTAGTGCTAGAAAGCTGTAATGTGGCATGGATATACATATTTATTTAAACTCCATAATGGTAGAATAATATATTGAAAAACTTTTTTTTTCAGGGTACCGTGAGGTTGAATGTTTTATTCGTCGCGAACCATATAGTATAATATCGTCAGCTCGTTTGCCGGCCATTTCCGTAAAAAAATGTATATTTGATATGTAACAAACTATATGAGATTGAAAAGTTTACCTAAGTAGTAGAAGTTAAAGCTAAATCATGATGGTGAATCTAGTCTTAGTTCTAGCACAGAAGACATAATAGTACTTATAAGTTCTAGTCCTAGTCCTAAATCTAGTTTTAGTACTAATCGTAAACCTAGTATAACCCGCGCCATTAAAGAAACCAATCTAAAATGGCGGTTCGTACTTGTCATGATAGGTAGGACCCTCATCAAATACAGAGTGATATTTTTAATAGATCTTTGTTATTTGAAAATAAATATTTGAAATCCCAACCAAGTGCTAATGGGAATGGCGAACCACGGGTTTCTTATTTTCGTATAACGTTTAAAACCTAACGCCTAATTAGGTTGAGTACGTAATTTTAAGGTAGAATATTATATTGAATATTGGTTTAAATCTTTTGGGAGAGATGACAATTTAACAATGGATTTAGGAAGAACAGAGCGCGTCGAAAGTTCGAGACAGCGTGTAAGCAGATCCAATATTTTTTGGGTGCTGCACCGACGTGTGAGACTAAAGACAGGAATAACGTGCGAGTGAGAGGTAATGATAAGTGCCGCCATTTTAGATTCGTTTCTTTAATGGCGCGAGTTATACTAGTTCTAAACACATCGCCTGAAACATCACTTAATTAATAAGGCCAGCCCTTCAGCTTTTAGCACCAAGGCCGTCATACTAGACTTTCTCCTACTTAGCTGGAGGTCATCCCAAGTTAAGTACGCTATATGTTTAAGTACGCGCCATGATAAGGTTCTATATAGCTTACTAGTAATAATTACAGCTTGTCCACTAATACTAATACTAAATTACTGTATTACAAGTCCGTGAGCAACTTTTGTTTTATTCAAAAATATTTTACATTTAGGCAAAATAAATTACCTTTTATGAAGATCTCGTGGACTGCGGAAAGCTAAACTTAAATATGGCTTTACCTTTGTATTCATTAAATTTATAAAAAAAAAACATGAATATTACATGATACATTATATTACATGGTCTATGAAATTACGTGAACTGGCAACCCAATAAACCCGCAGCTCATTTGTAAATTCATTCGAATGCATTATTTAGAGCACAAACCGCAAAAATCTAATTATTCAACCAGTCCATAGCCACCGCAAATGTTTAACTTTGTGAGTCCCGTGTTTCATTAGTTTTATGTACTCCATACATCAAACATTATGTTACACAACAATAATCTCAATTTCAACTGTTAACGAGCTATCTAATAGGCGGTTATCCTAATGCATCGACGGCATAATTACAAGTATAAACATTTACTGTCTATTAATATTATTGTCTTGAAATATTTTTCACTAGGGCTCTGCCGGCAGCTTTGCTTGCGTTTTCTGGGATAATTTAGTACCCTCTGTCTAATTCCACCCGTGCAATAGTTTTTGTGCGAAAGGGTAAAAAAATTCAAACAAACTTTCACATTTATGATATTAGATAGGATATAATCTAAATTTTACTAACAAAAAATAACCAACTTCAAAGTCTCAAAAACTACATAGTTGTCAGATCTCGTTCAAATTTATGTGAGACCACATGACAAGCGCCTGCTTTCGATTAAAAAATGAATCATCGAAATCGGTTGGCGTGATATTGAGTTATTCGTCAATTTGTCGCGCACAGTGGTTTTCTCATGGATGCCATTGTCAGATCTCATTTAAAAATTAAAGCTTTCGATTAAAAAAAGAATCATTAAAATCGGTTCGCCTAGTCCAAAGTTCTGAGGTAACAAACATAAAAAAAATACAGTCGAATTGAGAACCTCCTCCTTTTTTGAAGTCGGTTAAAAAGACAGAAAGAAGTTACGGATTATTTTTTAACCGACTTAAAAAATGAGGAGGTTCTCAATTTGACTGTATTTATTTTTGTGTTACCTCATAACTTTTTACTGGGTGTACCGATTTTGATGATTCTTTTTAATATAATATAAAACTGGTGCTTGTCATGTGGTCCCATTTAAATTTAGTGATATCTGACGAGTAGTTTTTGAGCATAGATTTTTTGAGGTATTTGAAGTTTTTTTTTTTTTTGGTAAAATTTTTGCACTGCTGTATACATTTAACTTCGGTATTCGGTAGTGCTTGGTTTTATTCTACAAAAAGTTTTCATTAAATTATTGCATTTAATTGGACGTCTTCTTTTTCATCTGTACTTAAAGTGTCTAAGTGTCTTTCAATCACTGTTACAGGTTTTTATAATGACAAGTTCTAACTACAATGCGGTAAAAAATATAAATAATTATCAGGAACAAAATTATTCACACATTTTTGTTATAACCAAAGGGCTTAAAGTAATTTCTGGTCCTTTTCTCTCTCTGTAAAAGGAAATGAAATGAAAGTCCCTTTTCCATTACACAACATTGTTATGTAAATAGGGCCTCTGCAGATTAAATATCAACGAAGTCACAGTACCTGTTGACACCGTTTTTGTGACTTATGTAGTAAAAGTCGTCGTTCTAAATGCGTAGGCAGGTATGCCTTTAGAGGTATCTAAGGGTATGGAGATCTCCTAAATTAGATTTGAAAGGTCACGCAGGAGTTACAGCGAGACAGCTTTGCCTTCTTAATTATGTTTTCATTACCAAGTAATTGTAGACACAAAACAAGGTTTGTGTAAATGTATATAAAGATTATCATTATACCTTTCAAGGTCACCCTGTATAATATTTTAAAAACGTGAGCGTAGAGTAACTTCACTTTTTTGCGTTAGAGCTTCAATCGAAATCGAATCTAGTCATAACAAAATTTTATTTTATTATCAATGAGAACCGTAAAGTAAATTTAAATATAGTACTTTATATTTTAAGATTTATAAATAACATCTTGGCTTTAATAAATACAACGTGATAAATGATCTTCTTATACTCTACTAATTTTTGCCCGTGACTACGTACACGTGGAATGTTAAAATAATTAATATCTCGGCTTCTAAGCGTATGAAACACACATCAGTTTTTAAATTAGGCTTTCAGCAATACAATTATAAAATTTGCATCCAATTTGGTCCAGTAGTAATAATTGATTGATGCGCAAGCGAATAGGTATACGAATATTCACACATTTTGACAATAACAATTATCCCTTTAAGGAGCCCTTCAAATATTTTTTTCTTAAATATCTGCTATGTACAGACACTGACAGACAGTAACAATTTTATTTTTATTTTATCAATTTTATTTAGCGATCAAGTGTTATCAAATATATTTTAATCAATTAACAATTTTTCAAAAAAGTTGTAAAGTTTCATAACTTTACATTTTAACATCAATAAACATGTGATAATAATATAATAACAAAAACCTGTTTATTTAAGTGAAATAACATTTCCCCACACACAATAACCGCCTTTAATCTTCCTTATACTAAAAAAGTTGTTTCAAAGGAAGAAAACAAATCCAAAGAAAATCAAAATTACTTCGTGACTCTGCAAAATCTTTGTTATGTTTGAACAACCAACCGAGTTAAATTTGGAGACCAACCCGGCTTGTGACCGTCCGTATTAATTTTACCTTAGGTACGGGTATAACATTTCGAAATGTGACATAAAGAGAACGCTAATGGTTCCAGTGGTGGATAAATAAAATACAAGAGACAGAGCGGTCAGAACAGGGTGTGTGGGGCCCGCCGCATTGTTTTATTGCAAATTGGTTGGACGTAGACCGCTGTCCTTTACATATACGAGGATATTAAACTGCGACTGGTGTCCAGTCACGTGTTAAACGAATCCAATCGCAATACTGTTAGACGGCTCACACGTATCGGTTGACGTTTTGGAACTATATTGTGTTCTGTAGTAGAACGGCTATAATTAAGTAATCTAATCGCAATACTTTTAATGAAATACTTTGTCATATTAATCATGTAGAGTATCGAAAATAGTCCACTATTTTATCGCATCTTATTGATTGATTCTCAGGTTTTCTCAGGAAGTAGAAAATTGTTATAATAAATTATCATTTCTATAACGAGATAAGTATTCAGCGTGGTGATTCAGGAAATATATTTTCGAAGCAGAAAAATGTTTATTTATTCTTGTGTTTCGGATATTTAACTGTTTCAACTTGTATCGTATCCTAATGCAAGAAAGAGATAAAGTTTTTGTCTTTTATTACTCACGTTATACCTACTCGTAAGACATATATTATTTTAGACGCCACTGTGGAGAAATGTTCATACCCAATAATGAAAATGATTGGCTTTGGCAGGATAGTTACCATATTTAAGAAATACATATGTATCTGTGTTGGAAAATTATTCAGCGTAATCTTATTCAGCTTAGGTTAATGTAGGTAACATTATGGCCAAAAGACATAAATTGTGGGATTCAAAATACAGCATTTGAACAGGGTAGGATCCGTAGCATGGAAATGACATTTTCACACGATTGGACGCTGTGAATCACTTCAGAAGTCTGCGTTGCATTGCGCGACAGCACCAATATTAACGTTATAAAGCATGCTATAAAATTACGTTTATGGATATTTACCTAATTAGGTCTTTTCGTTTACATCAAATACCTGTTTGCTCTAATTTCAACATAATTACGCTATCAAACAGCCGTTACACTGGTTTAGTAACTCTTTTAAAAGGTGCAAACTCATAAAACTCATAAACATGAACTTCAAGAAATAAGAATACTGATTGTGAGAATTTAAATTTATCCTACTGAAATTGCTGAAAATCACAGAATTATTGAAAATACGCTGACCTCAATGACACTCCTACCCATTACGGATCATAAACAAGCTTGCAAGGACCCATTGAGCACGTAACAAGTGACACACACCATACAACCACACAAATCAAAACACATGCGGTTCACATGCTTAGTTAGTTAGCTACTTAGTTTATTTGTCGATAAGAATATTATTTCTGCATGTAACAATTTCGACCAGTGGTACTCAAACTTTTTTTCATAAGGGCCACAAACTCGTGTTAGCTATGGTGTCGCGGACCACAAGAAAAAATGGGTAAAAGAATCCCAGATTTTCGCATTTTTTCCATTGATTTAAACAACTCGTTAATCGTGTATATTTTAACATTTTTTGTCATTTCCTGACGTTTCAAATACGTTGCAGTGCCACAGATACAAAACATGATCAGCCATATTTACCTTCAGGACTTTCAGGATCATAAGTTTGAATTCGCAAAATTTTGAATTCCAAAATGTTGAATTCATAAAAGTAGATTTTTTAAATTTCTAAAATGTTGAATTGTTTTGAAATTTTAAAATGTTTTATCATCAACCAATGCGGGCTCGAAAAACAATAGACTTGGTGTATGCTACAAGTAATTTAACGGTTATCCAGTTGCAGACGGGTGTCAGGCAAGGGGACGTTATCTCTCTCTCCTGTTCACCGCTGCTTGGAAATATGTGTTCAAGCTAATGGAGTGGAAAGGGCTCGACATTAACATCAATGGTGAATACCTCACACACCTTCGATTAGCCGATGATATAGTGATCCTGGCGGAAACATTGAAGGACCTCAGTATCATACTAGAGGACCTGAACAGTGCCTCACAACGGATAAACATAGACAAGATAAAAATCATGTCTGATGACATAATGTAATGGCAGCGTTCGGGAAATTACGAAATACCTTCTCATCCAAAACTCCTCAGTGCCTGAAATCACTCATGCGGCGTCATAATAGGCCTAGCTATTTTTATATTTCCTATTACAGTAAGGAAAAGCAACAGAATCTACAGCGAATCGCTTGAATCGACTATAAGCGGGCGTTATGGTGTCGCAACAAATTGAAATTGATATCATTGGACAGAGGCCGGATATTACGGGAGGCAAGCGTAATCACGCAATCACCTCCCAGTAGGGTATCTATTTTCAAGTTGCTTTCTTGCCCCTAACTAAATGTAACGATAGATTAAATGGGCGTTTAGAAAGGGTTCTGGTCAATGAAGTTGCATAAAACTTTCCTAATATAAACAATAAAATATTTTCTTTCAGTTCAAAATCATTATACAAATCCTAAACAATAAGCAACAAATCAACTGACGTGAACTACAGTTTTAAAAAGATTAGTAATTAACATAGAATTATTATTACTAGCGTATAGAAGGGACACCGCGAACATCGGGTTCGGGGGTGTGCATTGCAGCCGGCCGGCTGCATTTCATTCTGTCACTCAGCTGTCACTCGGCTGCGCTCATTGCGGCCGCATGTCAAAATTGTTTACGAAAAAACTGAAAAAATGCCGTCGTGCGTAATAAGAATGTGTCACAATTGCAAGACAAAAAACAAAAAAGATAATGTTATCACTTTATCATCAGTAAGAAAACAAAATCTTAACTTAAATCAACTAAAACGAATTTAATTTAATTATTGAGCAATGTTCCCGCCATTTTAAATGAAAAAAATCATAAGGAGCGTTTGAACTTGGCAAGTCACTAGCGTGTTAATGGACTAAATAAGCTTGCCGACGCGACGCTTGTGACCAATTTAAAGTGTTGGATTTTTTGACACGAATCAATGGTAATTACGTTTGAAATCGTTTAAACGCTTTTGCATGTTAAATAAAGTTGGAGTAAGAGCTTGTAAAGATTTGGAGTCGGTGACTGCTTGTCTTGGTTCTTCAAGTGTCATATACAAAGTTACTCTATGGCAAGTGTGCAAACGAGGCTCCTAGTTTGAAAAGAGAACGGAGGGCAAGCCGGCGGTGGAACACACATTTTGTTTGAGATAGCCTCTCTATGTATACTACCTCAATGGTAATTAAGGAGAAGCCGACAGGGAAAGAAACTCCTTAGTTAACCTTTAAAATCTAGTAACAGTGTACCTATCGTGATAGACATCAAATAAAAGGGCATTATTGGCACATGTCAATATTACTTTTTAGAGCACAACTTTTATGGGGCTTCAAATTTTAAATTTATGTATATAACATGTTGTTTCATTATAAAATCCTTAAATTTTTCAAAAATCATATCATTTCATTGCATCATGACATTGCTCTACCGAATTTAAATCAAATTTAAATCGCGTCTAAGGTGAAAATTTACAGGGTTATGAAAATCAATGTGGGATTCTTGAATAAAAATTTCTAGGAAGCTGGTTTTACTGTTTATTTTCTTCTTCTTCAATGATTTCGTCTTAATTTACTACCAAATACACGTCTTCCTTCCTTCCTGCATTCGCACTCTTCCCTTCGTCACACACCATACGTCACTCGTCTCTCGCTCTCCTGTCAAACGTCCTGTCATCTGTCCTGTCATCCGTCACTCACTCATAACGTTCCGTTCCTACATCAATATTTACGAGAAAAATGTAAAATTTTTATTTATTATTAGTTGTCGCAAAAGACCTTGTCCTAGGTGACAATGCGTGACACGACGAATGCGATAGACGGTTACTTTATTATAAGTACTATTATTTCTTCTGTGCTATACCTTATGTTTTTATTGTAATTACGGATAATTATTGAACGATGTTATTTGAAACTTTGCCTGCTAGACATAATTTCGTTGATATCTTTAATTCAAATCGATGCTATCGAATTATTGCCTCTGCCATACATCAAGGACAATAAGTTGTAACATATTAAAGTCATTTGTACCAAAATGTAGATTAAATAGCTTGGTAATAGGTATAGAATAACCTGAATATAGTAGTTCTATCATAATAAATGAATCGACCGAGCACTATTATTTTGAAGGGTGGCTTTCGTTGCCAAAAGCTGCAGTCCGTGCTTTGGGGGTTCGGTAAAGCGTTGGTCGCAGTTGTAATCATAACACCAGTCTATAAACAATGACAACAGAGCTTCCAACACTTACATCGGCAGCTAACAACTCCACTGAGGCGTTTTGAAATCGCGTGGGTTACTCTCTAAACCACCTTAAAGGCGCTCCACCCACTGAAGACGCGTCCCGCCGCGGTGCGCGGAGCGACGGATAACGCGACTGCGCACAGGGCGATTTCCCGCGCGTTTCCGCGTCGGCAGTGTGTTGTGCTAGGCGTGATTTCTATATAAATTGAGATACTTGCATACAATGGTAAAATCTGCCATCCCGCGCACCGCGACGGGGCGCGGTGCAGTGGGTGGAGCGCCTAATTTATGAATTAACAAATCCTATTTCCCATGTGAAAGTTTGTAAGGACGTATCGATGTTTGTTGTTTTTTACGCAAAAACTACAGAACGGATTTTCATGAAATTTTGCACACAGGTAAACTATGATCTGGAATAAGATATACGGTACTTATTATCCCGTAAATTGCGAGCAAAGCCGCGGGCAGAATGCTAGTGATGATCAACAAAAATCACATTCTTTTCCATTAACCGTTTTATATACGGTACTAGGCTAACATGAAATCGAAGTTCAATCAATTGTATTATAACAATAGCAGCAGAAGCAACAGGAAGCAGCAGCGAGATCGATTTCCTTAAATCGGACACGGTGGCGGTTACAGCGCCACAACAAATTGGAATTGATATTATCGTAGCAGCTGAACGGTGGGTACTATAATCATACCATTTCAATAACATACATATTATTACTTGTTCTGTAGCAACTTGTTTTAACTGTTGTATTTTTTACGTTAAAATAATATATTACATTAATATGATAAATTATCTTACAGACTATCTAGCTAGACTCAACTCTTTTAGATAACTTCGAATGATTAAAGTTAAACTGGTAAAGGCAATTAAACATATTTGTAATACCTACTGACTTGAAAAATTAAAAAGGTCAAAAAGATTATTGAAAGATTTCATAGATGAAATATTATTTAAAAACAATTGATTCGCAAAATAAATAATATGATACATCACAGAAACGCAATCAATTCCTTCAAAATGAAACGAAAAAAATATCAATAATTTTGTGATTTAACAATACTGAAAAATTCCACTCGGCGTAGCGTGGAGAGTTAATTAAAACTGATGTGCGTTAACTGAGAACGTGCAGAAGGTTTGCCGCGAAACATAATTCAATACCCTTTGTGCACGGTTTTTGTACACGAGCCTGCGTGTAGGGTAACCGTTAGTCACATTCATTATTGTTGTATAAATTATAGCTTCATACTCAATTATTTTATAGTCCACGACGCAGTAGTCGTATTGACGTGCGTGATTCATAAAGTTTAACCCGTAATCGCTGACGATTGTTGACAATCAGTCAGGGGGATCAATACGATTTATAGCACTGCTGAAAGGTTTAAAAATTATTTTTTTTGCTTTATTGTTTTAAAATTGTTATTTCAGATTTATTGTTTAATAAGAGCAATCTGTGATATTAAAATAACGTACGCATAAATACACCGTTGTTTCTAGTTCTGGGATCTTTGAAACCAATTCTAAAATACTTCAACAAATTTTAAAATTATAAATAATATGAATAAACGTTATAATTTATTTAGATTAAAATATTTAAATACTAAAAACAAGTGTTTGATTTCATTATATTCTGATAGGCCTCGTTTACATGAACTAGGGTAAAAGGTGCATAATTTTAAGTTTACTCGTTTGCGTATTTAACCAGCGCATACTATGAATTTTAATAAAGTTTTTGACATTTAGCCGAAATTTGGCTGCTTTGTACCGGTCAGTATCTAATAATGAGATGGTACATAAAGCTTAGTTACTAAGCTTGTTCCTGATATCCTGATTTATTAAATTAATAAAAGATTATTTATAAACCTTGCAAGCAGTAACCCAAAAACCCAGTGAACCATTAAAAACTCGGTCCATATACCCCTGAGGTCGTAATGTTCAAACGCCGTGGAGATTAACTTATCGATTACCTATTCCGGTTCAATCTTGAATGCTTAAGATGAACTTTCATTGATAATCACGGTCAAATTAATATTAGCAATAACGTACACGTTACGTTTAAAATATAACTAGCTAGACATATAATTATGTAGTGTCTTCGCTCGCCTTTAACTCTTCTGGATAAAATTAATTGATGTTCTTCTAATACAAACTTTTAACCCTTATGTATCCTTAATTAATGAATTTTGATAAATAATGACAATCGTGTTTGTTAATTTTTTTTACTTACAAAGTTTCAAGACAAAATACAATGCGCTCTAACGCCTCTAACCACATCAATGCATAGGTACGAACTTTGAACCCCTTAAGAGGTAGGCTCCCCAAAATTCTTTCATAGCCGTCCATTGCTCTAGAACTTAATAAGTTGTTTGTTTCTTGAAATATAAAATCAATGAAAATATAAATTCATGTGACCGGTGAATGCCGTTGGTGAATGAAGCATGAAACTATGCGTTCAACAATCCATTGAAGTGTATGATTGTCTTTTCGCAAAGGGATAGCGTTAAAAATCGTTATCAAGATTAATTTTACCCTAATCTGTGTCTATAATGGGTTCTTTAAAAAATTTCTTTAAATTATTAAGTCACTTAGAGGGACCACGAAAAAACACCGATGATGGACGGACGGATGGATAGTTTACTGAAATTAGAATAGTTTAATTTACTATACTCGTATGTATAGGAGTCATAGGTACATTAACCAGTTTCAACTCTCGTTCAGTAGTTTGAAAAATTGGATTGTCTGTAATACACACCGACAAAGTAACAGATATACACAAGAAAAGACATGCTATTGCTCCTAAGAAACTTCTTATTATATATACAGAATCCTTAAACAAATTTTGAGTTAAAGTTGAAATAAAGTAATAGATTAAAATGTTTAATACAGTTATTACTGCTTTGCTAACTTTATTGTTAGTCATCCTGAATTTTGCGCTTCATTAATTAAAAGTTAATCGGAAACTCTCAAACTTTACCGGAATACGGGCGAACTTATGGACTCGTACGACTAATGTATGTCTGGTTTTAATGAAAGGAGTTTTTTTTATTTATCTCGAACGTATTTGGGCATTATATTACTTCACTAATAAGGTTAATATTACAATATACAAATAATAATCTGAATTTTACAGTAAGTGGTAATAATAATTTAGGTGGTTTAAAATCGGTTCACCCAGTCGAAAGTTCTGAGGTAACAAACATAAAAATATACAGTCGAATTGAATACCTCCTTTTTTGAAGACGTTTAAAAATAATACACAAAGGACTCATTACAACTCCTTTTTAAATTATGTAGATCAAAAAAGTATGTTTAAATTAAAGGTAATACGATTTAGAGATCCTCAGCGTAATGCAAGTTGACTGATGCAAAAAGTATTGTTAGACTTTATGTGTACGAGATGATTTTGAAGCGAATTACTAGAATAAATAAAACAGTAAACAGTTATACTATTTACGTGACAACCCTGTTTCAAGCATTTCATATCATAAGACTATGAAGAGAGATCACAAAAATTAGGAGTAATATTTTCCCGCGAAAACTTCAACGCGTCCAGAAATGGTAACAGCTGAATGAGAAAAAAACTTGAATAAAACTTAACAAGTATTTTTCTTCTATCGGCGCGGCGATAGGAAAGAGTTCGGTATATCAAGTTTTGGGGTTTATTCGCGAAATTGTTACAGATCCGGCCTCTATGAATTTGTTTACCACGTCGCTCGTTCCTTGGCATTCTTGGGACAAGGGAGCAATGGAAAGGAGATAAACAAAATCACTTGGTATTGAATTATCCGAACTATTGCAAAAGAGCGATACCCATTGAGTTCGCTCGGGTTTCTGTATCAAAATTGGCAATATAGATAAATCACGGATCACACTGAAATTACTCGCCTTTCAAAAATAACATGAGACATTCAGGTTTATATTGAGGGTCTATGATGACAATTTTGGCTTTCTAAGAAAATAGCATCTTAAAAATTGTTAAAAATTGGATTATTTTGCAATTCAATTGTGATGACGCGATAACTGTTTTGTTAGTTTTGGCTGTTTGAAAATTTCATTTTAACTTAACTTGTACTCGTATTAGCGCGCACTAGCACTACTAAGCACTACACGTAAGTACTAACAAGCGATTACTAGGTATTCGTATTCTTAGCTGTACACAAACATCAATAAATATAATATATTTTTTTATGTTTGTAACATCAGAACTTTCGACTGGGTGAACTGCAAGGCTATTCTGTTTTGTAACTCGACAGCGGAATCCGCGGTGAGTGTTAAAATTCCTATCTTTAGTCGTTTGAAGTTCGAGTTTGAGAATCATCCCCGGTATTCAAGAACTATACTTGTATAAGTAAAGAAGCAATACTATGCGAAGTAAGGCATTTCTCAGTGATTGTTCATGGCAAGCCTTCTGTTTCACAGTCGCCTCTTAAGTATCACTTGGATGTGCGGACGCACAAAGCTGTATACAGCCCTCTTATTGGTCCATTTGATGCGGCTAACTTCACTCTAGTCATTTGACATAGGCAAAAGACAAAGATAACAATACAAATAATCGATCCTTTCTTTCTATTTTGATAGAAGTCAAACCGACACTATGCGTTCGGTAAAGTAGCTCGGCAGCTACTATATCGATTTCGACAAACGCACAGCGAAAAACTTCAATCAAGTATTGTTTACGAAATGGTTTGAATAACCCTATGCGTCCGTGAGCACTGTGAGACCTCATAGTATTATTCTTGAATACGGGGGTCACTTTACTTCGCAAGTGCGTACTACATAGATGATTAGAGAATGACATATCAAGATGATGCAAGTTCGCTTTCGAGTTTCACTTGAGTGAGCATAAAGTTTTATAGAATAGGAATATGGAAACTCATCACGGATTCCGCTGTCGAGTTACAAAACAGAATAGCCTTGCTGACCTCAGTTTCTAAACAGCAAGGTGCACTAAATAACTGACCGTAACAATGAAAAGCTGTTTCTCTCATTCGAACATATCACTTTATATTACGAAAGTTCTGAACTGTTTCCAACAGCAATATTTCTTGTGAATATTTAAGCCAATTCCTTAATTCCAATAGTTTCATTGCAATTTGAAAATCCTCTACGTGGCGCCCGAAGTGCCACTAAAATAAATGTTCTGTCAGGGAGAAAAACGAGCGGAACGTTGTACTAGCTTACCCCCTTTCAGCTTACCAGCTTACCAGCTTTCACCCCCACTTCACTATTCATTTCAACGAATCAACTGCGAATTGAGGTTATAAAGTCATCCAATATTATCAACTCTATACACAATGATACTAGAATAACTAGAATTACTTATATTATAGAAATGCATTATTTAGTAACCTATTACTTTTGAATAGGAATCAATAAAATAATTTTACTGACAAAATTAAATGGTTTATTTTTAGGTTGTCGATATTTATGTATTTTGATATCTCCAGTTTGTAGAATCATTGCGCCACGGTTTAGAGAAAACGTAAAATAAGTATTTAGACTATTTGTAATAATATTGAGCGAAAACTGTTCCATCTGGAGAAAAAGTGGAGAATAAAGACGAAGTTCTGCTATAAGATTACGATGTGCCAAACTCGCGTTTTGGATGCCATGCATTAAGTGAAAATGCCGAGTGACATACCTAATCAAGTACAAGCTTATGCATTAGCATTTAGGCATTATATAAATTCTTACAAAGAAACTCGCATACAAATATTATTATGATTTTTTAAAATGTGAATGTGTACGAGGGGCTTAAAATATTTACCGTATGTATATATTTTAGTAAAATTAAATATATTTAAATTCAAAATAAAACAATTCCGTAGCCAAAGTCTACTACATTAATTAAAATACCTTGTAATTTATTACTAAGACATAAAAATCGTATGATATTTCTAAACGAGGCAGCAAAAATATTCGCCCTCATTCCATTTGGTTTGTTAATGCAAATTTCAAAGCGGTCTAATTAATTTGCAGTAATTTATTAATTTTTCTGCAGCGCCATTTTGATTTCAGTCTCATGGGAAACACGCTAGCAGTAGTAAATTAATAAACCGACGCAATATCCAAAGTGACTGGTTTGATTTAATTTGTCTGTTTAAATCACAGTTTTATTATACTTAATGATGTCAGAACTGTATCACATAATATACTTACTCAACCATACAAAAATACTGTCAATCTAGATTAATGTTAAGGTAGCATTCAGATTGGATAGTAACAAGCGAAAATATTATCCTTTTACAATCAAAGAATAAAGACGAAATTACAAACCTAGTGTAAATAATTAAACCCCTCATTAAACACAAGAAACGAAATTGTCGTAACAAACACTTACAATAAAATAATTTCAGGCAGGAATTATTATGTTGGTTGTCTCATTTGGTTTTAAAATAAAAAAATTGTGACAAGCCAAAAAAAATGTAAAATAACAGTTGAAAGTATAATATTACTTTAGAAAATCACTATACATAACATGATGAATAATAATGATAATACATAATAATTTGAATATAATCTTGGAATAGTTAAATAAAGTCAAATTAGTAAAGTAAAATCATTTCATAAAGTAGGTGGCTACAAATTATAAAATTACAGAATACTTACAATTATTTGTTAGTAAGAACCCTGTTGAAACTCCCAACAACACTAAAAAAAATAATAGCAGCAAGACGATTAAAGCCGGCTTGCAATAGTGTATCCAGCAGTAATCTTCCGAATTGGCTGCTTGGCCATTAGGCGTTGATACACAACACTTATTACACGTTGACTCCTCTGACGACGTCGACCTCACCACTGCACTGTTTCCTTGTTGGTTTACAATAACACCCTGTACCGACGCTTCACTCGTTTGCCCATATGTAGACTTTTCTGAGATTCGCGCGAACCCTGAGCTATCCTCGTCTTGCGGATTTCCATACACGCCATACGAGGCAACCATATCGACTCCGGACAGTGACCGGGTCGTTTCATTGCCCGCACTATCTTGTACGACGTTATTGTCTGAACTGGGCCAACATTCGCAAGAACAACGGTCCTCTTTTCTCCTTTGACGCGCTTGCGCTGCCTCCGTTCTTCTGACCGGAGTTTCAATTTTCTTCTCCTCTTCCTTTTTAATTTTGGCATCCTGAGGTACGACGTCATGGTTGATTTCGAAAGTCGGTTGTAAGTTTTTATGATTTTCTATGTACCAATGCCTTTCTTCTGCTCGAAGCGTCGTATCGTTGTTGCCTTCGTATATATCTGCATAGTTGGATAGAGGGTGGGAAGTGGGGCTGTAGAGAGGTACGGCAGCAAGCTGCCCGTAGTTGCGATCATAATGCGGTGGCCGGTTATTACTAGTATAGTACGTAGTCGACACAGGCACGGTATAATCGTAGCCCGCTCTGTTCATCTTTAGTCCTTAATCGCCTCATTTGATCTGAGTTTCACTAAGCATTTCCTTTTCATTAACACTGTGAATTTAAATTAGGTCTATGATGCTTTCAATGCAAACTTTAATGAGAGTTTATTTGTTTACCCAATTAACAGTGTCGGAAAGAGAGTTAAAAGATTATCAGAAGCGCGCTTAAAATGTTTAATTAAATATCCCTGTGTAGTAAATATATAATTTTTTAAATTTTGTTCATATTTTTGGCCTTGTACATATTTAAAATTTTAATCTGTGACATTCTTTGTAAGGGGTCTGGTCACTTAGAATTATATTTGAATATTTAATCGTATTAATGTGTTTCATTTAGGTAACAAAACCATAGTAATTAATTATATTTAATTATGTTATGGCAATAGTGTGCCGATTAATAATAACAGTAAATTATTAAATAAGTAAGAAATTGTTATAACGTGAAGCAATTTCCTAATATCGATTAAAGTTATATTCGATATTGGGAAAATCAGTTCAGCAGTTTCATTGAACCCTTACATTGCTCAAAAGTTATGAAGAATTAAAATATTATTTTATAGTATGTAGTTGGAATTACTGTCATAATATTCCTGCTATTACGTTTGTATACATATAGGATTGTAATCATTTGACAAACAATGCGTATAACATTACGTACGCCTTTGTACTATTACATGTAGGCTTCAAATGTAATAACTTAGTATACGTAAATAATAATACACGTAACTTGTAGTTGGGTAATGTCACTAACGAAGGAAAGTTAAGATGTTAGAGAAACTCCGTTGATTTTGTTATGTGTTACACTCGGAGACACAAAGTTATAGCGCAAAATAACATCATGTTTATCTCAATTACCTCCCTTGTTTGACGCGTATTTATCTTTTGTGTTACAATGACTCGTAGCATTGTATGAACAGACAAAGAAGTAACGAGGTGAGTAAATATACTCACCTAACTGGAATTATCTTTAGGTGTATTGTATTTACCTGCAACTTTAATAAATTGGTTGGGTACGGAGAGGATAAATGAGAAAAGAGGATAAGTGAGTCATATTTACAAGATATTCTTATTTAACTACTTTGTTGTAGGTATTATCACGGCAGATAAATGTATTTATAAGATTTGGTTCATTAGAACAAGATGAAAAAGAGTGAGAGTTTACGCTCTGGCAATTTATAAAAAAACAAGCGAACTAACAAAAATAAATACGAGCTTTTAGTATTTACTTTACTAATACAATATGTTTCTCGATATATACTCGTATATCGAACCTGCATCGGAAAGTGTAACTTGGCTCAGAGCGCAATAACTCGATATCGATTTAGAGAAGTAGGTGAAGTTGCACCCATTCTTTTGTCGTTTAACTGTAAAACAAGGCCAAGAGGGGTTAACCGTCCGCTGAGCGACACTACAGAATTCAGGAAACAACTTTACTATTTTAGATGAAACTGTCGGATTTTTTCGAATGCGATCTCATTTTACTAACCTCATTTTTAAAATGCGAGTCATATAAGAGTTAAGACATTTACATTTTAATTTGACTCTGACTTTAGTTAGGATGTAAGGTACCCTATCTTTGAGTTCAAGTCAATCGGTCTAGATATTTCGTGTATATCTAGAAGCTATAACACCAAGGTTTCTTCTATTGGTTGTCACATGATAGTTACTATGTTACTAGTAGTTATGTATATGGTGCTAGAATTTTATAATAGCCTAGCTGTTACTTTCCTTTTAAAACTAACTATAATATGAAATGATTTTCTCCATGTTCGCAGTGTCAGACAGCCAGACATAATGTATCCTCGCACTTCTAGGGGTCGTTGATGCCTTTAGTGTATAACACTTATTGTGTTACCGAATTCCATGAGAAACAGTAACAGCTACATTCGTTTAAATTCTGGTGTTAATGCTTGCATAGTTAGCTAACACAGCGTTATGATATGAAAAACCCACACTGATTTAGTTTGAATACGACGCTGCAGTAAACAATAAGACTTAAACGCTTCCAAACAAGTATAAGTACGGTAGGTGAAACACCCGCGGGGCTAACTTGTGAATCCATAAAAAGGGCACTTTCAAACTGCTCTCTATAGATGAACAGTGTTGTTTCATAACATAGATTTAGTAAGTCTGTGAACTAGTCCAAACTATGTCAGACCGATAAAATTATGTGTATATTGACGTGTTTACGTATTAATCCTTTATCGACTGTTAAAATTGCTACGATTTACACATAGGTATATATTTTCATTTTTTTTCAGAAATTTAGATTTTGTACAAATACTTGTAAAATGTTTTTTTAACCAAATATACTTTCCTAAATAAGGGTTTTCATCGAATTTACTGAACTTTAAAAAGTCAATGGTATAAAATAACGAAACAGAAATTATTGACAGGTAATGGTGGTCACTCACGGTCATTCCATCGCGTCATTTTTGGAGCCACGCCAAATGACATATGTCAAAATGGCGCGATTGGACATACAAATTTTTTAAATCACGCCATCAGTTTTTCACATTCACGATCAAATTTTGGCTGTATATCACGCCATTTGACGCGATGGACTGACCGTGAGTGGCCACCATAACAAAACAGTGGTTATTACTATAAGTTAATTTAGCACAGTATTTAAGTACTTTGTGAATTTAGCTATAAAATATTACAGTGATTTAAAATTTAAAACGTTGCTACAATTTTGTATGACAAATGTGCTGAACGTCAGCTTTACTTAATTTTCTGCTCGAAAGGGTTCAGACGCAAAGTATTATGGGAGAATAAAAAATGTCGACGTAGTATTTAGGTGCGGAAGAGATTTTTGCTCTACAATTCTGTTATCCCTCTGATACTTATAGGGCAACCTAATAACGAATGCTTAATCATAAAAAAGCCATTTAATCCATTGTAGTGGTATGCCTAATGTACGTCTTATGTATCTCAATCACAGGTATTACAATCACAGTACACCATTATTATGAGGTCGTTTATGAGACGTCAGACGAATTTAATGTAATTTAGGACCCTCGCCTTCCTGCTCACAGTTGGTCACATTAATTGTCTTAAAGTTCTCATATGGTGTTTCTTCAGGCAATTTTTTTTGTCAAGTATTTACATAAAACAGCATTTCTTATTTATTAAAATAGGCCAAATGCGTGTCAGGCCACGCGCAATGTAGATTCACGTAGTTGTAAGTTCATTGACTACTCGAGTATTAATCACTAACTACTTATGTGGCCGTGATAGTTTTCCTTTTAAATTCATCATCCTACTGCTATCAAATTTTTTACAAAATCGAAAAATGATATTTGCAGACCCATCATATCTTTGAATGACCTAACCATACTAGACGAGAAAAAAATCATCCCCGCTTTGCCTGTATATTCCGTTTTAACTACGGAACCCTAAGAATGATTGTTTTCATTTATGACGTAAAGATATTGCCAAGAGGGGTTTAGCGAATAACATTCCCAAATTAATAGCGAATCTTTTAAAAAGGTACCTCCCAGCACTAAAACAAGGACAGATAATATTAAATCTATAGCTTAACAGGTACCCTGACACTCGTCCACAGACGGTGTGACAATAAAACGTGTCTGGAACAAAGTCAGCAAAAACGTTGGTCGATATTTTGGTAAAAGAATTAAGACTTTCATATAGCGTGGAAATAAAAGACGGTTGTTAGAGGAAAAGTACCCTGAATATTGATGATAGCAAATTTTGCTGAAAGAAAACATTCCTTTATTATCAAAAATAATTAAAACTGCATTCAAAGATTTTTGAAAAATCACCTGCTTGAGCCGGGAATCGTACCGGTGAAATGTGAAAAATCAAACATCCTGTATTTTATGATATCAACCCAAAGGATCAATTCATAAGGATCAATGGTTGATATTTCCCTGAATAGTATAGGAGCTGGCTGGGTGATTTTTATGTTATTGTCTATGCAGCGGAAAGCGATGCAATATGCTTTTGCCTTCATTTTAGTTATTGTCGTAGGTATAGCGTGGCGCAGCGTGTTGTATCGAACTAACGTATGACATGAAGAAAAGTGACATTTATCAAAAATTAATTAAACTTATTTTTTTCTGAAAGTTTAATTTTAATATGTGTAATAGATTACAAACATATGACAGTCCTTACGAATTTTCTGAATTAGCCCGATACGTCGAACGTGGCATGTACTTTTAAGTACATAGCTAAAATGCGGAGTGCGCCAGACCTGCTTGAGGATACCTACTTTTCCTCCAACTAACGTCTTTTATTTCTATTCTGTAAATTAGAGACCCGTTCTGCGGTCAATATGCGACCAATAAAGTGAATATTAAAGGGTTACTTCACATTGAAATTTTGTGTGTATACAAAGACGTGCGTGTGTGCATGATATGTGTATATGTCATTATTAATTTTTATAAGGTTAATATGTGTTTTTAATGCATAATTTCATAAAAAAATATAAGGTTTCTCTTTAACCGTGCTAGCAAAGGGGTATCGAGAACATTTTCTAATATCCTTTTACAGAAATAACATAGAAAACGAACGCAATGTGATGAATGAATGAATCAATGACACTTAATTGGTTTGATGACCGTTTGTGTAAGGCTTCTGAGCGTGAAATTAGAACATTCGTACCTTTATAAGTGCTCGTAATGAAATGAAATTGATGAAGGACAAAAAGGTATTTTTGAATTGTATAAAATGTACATTACAAAACTCAGGCAAAACAAATGATTCATTTTACGAGTCCCGGCTGCTTATCCTTCTTATGTATGTAGTTGTTCAGTATTACTTTTAACAACATTCTGAACTACCTACTGGGTTTGTTTTTTTCTTTTTAGTTTTTTTACGCAGTCGGGTTTTTTGTTTTTATTTTTTATTTATTTTTTACTTATTATTAACTGATTATTATTGATTAATACTCCCATTCCCTGACGATTATTCCCATTAGATTAGAAGTTTAGTGCTGATGTAGTCTTGTTGGCTTTGCGGGGTTCCATTTTCCCTCAAATAAAACAGCTATCTAACGAACCTAACCGAACTGACTTTTGATTTCAATTGCATGAATTTTAATAAATGATTTTTATATTAGTTTATTGAATTTTCTTGTCTTGAATATTTGGACACGCATTCTTTTATGATGGTACAAACGTTCGTTATCGTTACTTGTTTATTATTTTATGAATTATTCACTGCTAACTATAGTTACTAAGTAACTAACAAGGAAACATTAACAATCAAACATACTCCAATTTGAAAACGACATTCAACATGCATGTAGTGTCCAAGGTAGTTACTGGTATTGCTGGCATGTAGGAGCGATCGGCCAACAATTACATGCCACAAGTGAAATAGAGCCCGCTACATTTCACAGCAATTGCGCATAGTTGGTACTATGAATCACACAGGTTAAGTGTTAAATATTAGGATAAAAAGCCAAATAGTACGTCTTGCATAGTCCTGATTAATCTTAGATGTATATTATTGCATTTATAAAAGTTTCTTTGAGTTTTATTAGTTTAATTTTATTTTTTAAAGTTAAGTAACATTTAAGTGACATTTTATCTAAGCACTGTCTATTATTATTGCTTCAGGAAAGGGTCTTGGAAAAATGTCTTTGAACACTTTAGGCTGCCAGCAGTTTATTGTTGAGGTGTGAATATAACAGTGCAAAAAACATCGCAAAAGCAAAAACCGTGTCAGTCTGAACGATGAATTTACACACTAGCTCTGTACGATAGTTGTTCGCCCACTTCCGCCTTCTCGACTAGAAGTACATGCCGTGGAAACAAACTGGCTCACTGTAGGGTATGAAACATCACTGCAAATGAGGAGACTAAGTGCCTCACGATTTTCACAGCCCTGTTGTTTATATTTTTTACGTGAAAAGTTGACAATAGGCATGATGACAGGAAGTAAAAATCACTACAATTATGTATTTATTTAATGAAACCCTATTAATGGATTACAAAACACGCATTTATCGTATTAATATGAGCGAGATTAACAATATTTTTAATAAAATAAAACTACAAAATACGGTAAGCCGCCATGTTAGCTTGAACGCCAGTCAGTCAAAATTTGCGCAAATTACGTCACACTTCTTAATACAAATGAATATCACCATACTGATAATGACGTCTTGTCTATTATTTTCCTGAGGACTGACGTCTTAACCACGCCATGATACTTTAAAGCGTTTTGGTGCGAATTTTAAACTTATAAATTGAAATGTATTTATTTTATACTAAACCTTATTTTTGGTGGAAATATGATATACGTTGTAATTATAATATACTATTTCCCAACAATATAGAACAGTATTTCAAAATCTGTCATCATGCCTATTGAGCAGCGTGCCTAATTTTTGTAGTCACCTTTGTCCATTGATAGAGGTGCGTAATTATCACAACAAAGGCATGAAACGACAAAATCTTGAACAAAGGAGAAGCGAGAGATGATGCTCTTAATGTAAGCTTCTGGAGTTTTCAATCGCAACATGTAAAATCATTTTACAACTACTTCTTTAAGGAGGTTAGTAACTAACCAGTACTGTAAGAGTGGGGTATACAATGAGTAGTTCAGCAATCTCCAATAGTAAGAATTGTTTGCCGTGGCTTTTTCCGCTGTTCAGCAAGTTGCTTATGTCCTGGATTCAAGGATGGATGCAATTACTTCACCTTATACCCGAAAATAAACAGGGGTTAAAGCCAACTTCTTCTCTTTAAGAACTTCTAAAGTTCTTTATGTAATTTATATTTAAGGTTAACTACGTCTAAGTACCCTCCGAAGCACAGAAGTAACTCACGACAACGCAATCATCCAATTACTAACAGCACTCGATGTTGTTCTCAAACAATTGTCACAAGTCGTTTGAGCGCTCCACACAAGGTAGGTACATACTAGTGGGTGGTATGTAAATACGTCACGTTTTCGCTACTCTTTGAAATATGCGAAAAATCACTATTTGGGGAATTGTGGAATGCAGTGAAAGCAAAGGAAAATGGTAGTGTTGAATGAGTGGAACACTCGTAGTTGAGTGGCACTTGCGTGTGAAAAGAGGTTTTTCACCCAACGAGAATTTTACTTCTTACTGCGCATACTAATGATTGGGTTGGTTGGTAGGTATGAGTTGGTAGTTCTATAATATAGCATTATGTTGTTCACAAAATGTCTTCAATCTGGTTATAATTAACCATAATTATGCAACGTTAAGGGGACAAAGGTATTTCTTCTAAACTGACTAACAATAAGATGACTTATACCTAAACATCTATTTGAAGCTTATGTAGCAAGAAAAATATTAAAAAATATATCATAAGCTTATTACGTTTCTAGCAGTAGATATCGCAATATTAAATCCTTTGTACAGTTTTATTGTATTGGCACTTCGTTTCAGAGGGGTCTTAAGGAATCATTATTATATAAATGGTATCCAGCAAAACTTGCTAGATATTCTTAGGTATATTTCGTCCTTGTCTAGTGTGTCGTCCATGGCACCCACGACACAAGGAATCCTAGTGTGGGGCTATGAGTGTGAAGTATTATTTATTTATTATTATTTTTTCTTTGGGGATTTCTTTTCATCTAACGTGACGTAACGTAACAAGACGTAAAAGATTTCATGTTCATCAGTGTGTCTGCTTTGTTATATCCAAAACAACTGAAGTTAACAGCGAAGCCAAAAAGATTATCGTTTGGCTTTCCGGATAGAAATAATGAAACACGTATTTAACGCTCAAAAAATATCCACATGCAAATGTGTCAAAAGTTCGGTATTAGAAATAAGTCGAAATGTACACCTGGCAAACAGCATGTACCAATAAAAAATAAGGAAAACAAAATAAAATCATGGTTTTCAAGAATCCTTTTCAACTGAAATTTGCTAAGATTTCGGATACCCGCTTGAAGGAGACACGCACGAGCAGCGCAAATTCTAAAGCACGTGACTGCTGCATACAAGTAGCTTTCTAATGCAAATTCTACATCCGTTCCAATGTTCTTCCTTGCGACTAACTTAAAATCACTGTGACACTTTAGTTAAAAGGGTAAGTAATTTTGATGCACCTGAATATAAACTGCAGATAACATTGTCTCTTGGAATCCACAGAACCGATTTCGTGTAAACGCGCGTGCAAATCGTTTTATTTGGTGCTACGGTAAACAAATTTAAAGTCTGTGAAAGTAAATTACTTCTGCATGCATACATGGAAAATGTGGTTTTATTCGAATTTTTTTGGTGCCGACTACATTATTTTTTGTCTGTATTTTGTAATGTATTTTGATAATTCTTATAAATTACTCTACTGGCTACTATTGTTGTTTAAAGAAGCCAGTAATGTTCAAAGTTATTGTTCATTGTTAAAATGAATCGGAACAAATTATAAACAGTGTCACAATATTGAGTACCATCAACATAATAAATAAATAAATAACACTTCACACTCATAGCCCCACACTAGGATTCCCTGTGTCGTGGGTGCCATGGACAACACACTAGACAAGGACATTCACACCCAGACCGAGAACAGAAATTCAAACTCATCATTCAAACTTCCGCCTCACTGGGAATCGAACCCAGGACCCTTGGTGCGGCGATCCGGCATGGTAACCATTGCGCCACACGGGTCGTCAACATACATACATAGTTAGGTACTAGATCTATACTTTTCATAGTTCGACTTTTATAGAACTCGTGAAGTAGTCGAACTCAGTAATTGTTACATAAGTTACATAACGCATGGTGAAATTGTCGAAGGCCTAAAAACTATTAAATTTTTTGGGCGAATAGCTCGGGCTCTTATAATATTACCTAACAATTACTCTTTAGAATACAGTCCAATCCTGCTACGAAGTCGCATAACAATTAATATTCATAACATGAATATCCATTCCCAAATGACATGGTTTTTTGACTGACTTCTAAAAAGGACATTTTATGTATAAAATGGTTTTGACTGGTATAGCCCAATTGACCCGTTGCAGACTGTTTAAAGGAAACATAATTTTTATTTTCAGGAAGGCTATTCAGTTTTGTCACTTGACAGCGGAGTTTCAAAATTGACGTTCGAGTTCTAGGATCACTTCACTTCGCAAGTGCTTACTAGATGATTAGATAATGACATATGAATATGATGCAAGTTCGATTTTGTTTTGTAACTTGACAGCGAAATACACGATGAGTTTCTAAATTGAAGTTAGAGTTTGAGACTCCCTTCACCTCGCAAGTGCGTACCAGATGATTAGAGAATCACATATCAAGATCTCGGACTCGAACTTCAATTTTGAAACTCATCGCGGATTCCGCTGTCAAGTTACAAAACTGAATAGCCTTGCAGCTCATAGATGTAGGAGTCATGTCTGTGATGTGTCACTAGTGTACATCAATTCATCCAACACTGCAACATAGGACAGTTATTAGTATGGGTTAAATAAAAAAAGATAATAGAAAATGCTTATAGTTTATCTAAGATTAGAAAGTCCATAGCCATAACATGAAATAGCCCATTTCTATCTGATAGTACGTGATCACCGCTGTCAAAAGATATTCGTAACATCAAAAAAAATATCCTGACGCTTTACCGGATAAAATAACCCTCTTAATTACACTGCATCACTACGTTATTTCCTTTTAGACAATTGAAATAAACCGGGCAAGTACGTGTCAGTTTTTTAGTGGTACCAAAAATAATAATGAAATCCTAATATTCAGTTTTTGATGGTTAAACTAGTGTATCAAAATCCTTAAATAAAGCTGTCTTTATAAATTCTATTAAAATTTTCACATAGTTTGAAATAAACTTGGTGTAAAATAAAATAAATATAAATGTTAAGTAAAGTAATATTTGAGACATTATCAAAATAATTTATAACCAATCTGATGATTAGGAATAATATTAATGATATTTTTTTCAAGAAAATTGCTCATAAAGTACGATAAACAAAACATCTAGTAACTACAGGCCCTTTAAATTTAGCAAGACAAATTTCTAAGAGTGATTAATTGTTTATCTTTTAGAGCCTTTGACTAACTTTAAGAACTTCTGTTGTGAAAGTAACTTAAAAGTCAAATAAGTTTCAAGGTATAGTGATCATTTATTTTATGAAAATCAAGTGATATTGCACTTTGTTGTTTAATTAATTCTAATAACAGTATACCTAAGCGGTACACGGTTCATCAAAACTGAATTCGTAGCAATATTGTATTAAAAAGCTTATATTTTGCTTCTTTAATTAGTTTCGGGTGAATATTGGACATAATTAATTCCTAGAAATAATGTATTTGCTTCTAATGTTGGCTTTACACTGACACATACGTAAATTGCTCTTCCAAACTACTAATTTGCTTACATAGGTACATACCTACATACGCTTACATACGTTGAAGAAATTGTTGTTTTAACCCATCTTCGAAAAAAAAGCGTTTGCTGGAATAATGTCTCTGTTCAAATTTTTAAATGTTCTTTTCTATGTTCTTGTATTAAATTCATATTGTAATCCTATAAAGCTTGAAGACGTTCGTAGGTCAAATGTTGAAATAGATATATAGATATATTTTCCTTTTATTCTATAATGAATCATAATTTTATTGAATGTGTAAAATGGTTAATAACATCAGAGAAAAGACCCATATTTTACTTAAGATTAAATGTTTTTTTAAAACTGTATTTTATTAACTGTGGTAATTACATTAAATTAAATCAATTGATAAATGGCATTATTTCAACAGGGTTATATTTTGATGATTACTATTCTGCAAGTACTACGATCATCAACTTTGAACAGACAAGTATGAACTCAAACGGTTAGGTCAGCCAAAAAGTTACAACGTAAACTCTCAAGTTTTGCATTGACTGCATCATAGAAAAATTTTTCATAAACCCGAGGGACCATATTATACACAAACTGGTCCTATTTACCAAAAGTGGGTGACAACGTATAATGCGGTGCACCCATATAAACAGAAAAACGCTGAAGCACATACTCGTACAAACACATCCATTCGATACACTAAACACATTTCACCTAACATGCTACGTAGAAAGAAAAGTCTCCATATACGAAAATTGAGCAACGAGTTCGTAATTCAAATTGTCGTTTACATTAAGGTTCGCGTCCGATTTCGCGAGTTCCGTGCGCCGTAGCACCGACGCGACGTAGCCACAGCCACAACGCGGCGCCGACTGCCAACGTACGACGACCCCGCCCGCCCTCAACCCTCCACCCCTGTCACCGCCACTTGCCTAAATCCAGACGAGTTTTCATTAATGTTGTTATCGGTGTAAAGTTCGGCCAAGTCAAACTAAGAACCTACAGATTTAATTAACTGTCCGTAAAATAACACTGAACAAACTGACAGATTCAACAACTTTAGATGCCAATATTTGTAAGTGACGTCTTCGACGGCATCGACGACAGTGATTAACTTGCAACTCAAATATTTACTTGTGACAGAATGCGGAACTTGGTCCCACTTACGAGTAATTTATTCGGCTATCAAATATAAGGGTACGATTATTGCCTTTACCTCGTGTTCGTTAGAGCGACGTGGACGGGTTCGAAGGTTCAAAATTATTTAGTTCAGTGGATTTAAGTGCTACGTGCCTAGACTTTTTCTTCAACTTGGCTCCGACTCAGAATTTTAAAGTCTATCTCGGCGCGCCATCTTCTAGAATCTAACTTTATTTTTTTTTTGTCTTTTAGTATATCGATAAGTGTACCGAAAAATGTAGATTAGGGTAGGTAAAATATATAAAATCACACTGACCTTAAATACCTACTGCGAATAAAATTTGTTTAAAAATATAATGACATCTTGACCTAAATAATAGAGACACAATTGTTAGTAAAGCTTTGTCAACCCTAGTAATGCAATAAGTTAAAGTTGGAAACTATCTGAAGTATCATGATAGAACAAAGCTAAGTGGGGCTCGGAAGCGTAGACAAGTTGAGTGGGAGCTACGCTTTGCTTTAAATTATAGTATTGTACCCATTTTATAGCACGACTCGGTAGATTAAATACTCCGGTTCCCAAACTGAGCTCTTACCTACAATTCGTTTATGGCAATAAACAACCGATCACGTCCGATTTTACGTTTGTAGGACAGTGTTCAGAACCCTTAAAATTAGAGACTCTAAAGGTAAAATTTCTGTATTATTTGTCCTAATAATTACATGGTTAGTAAAATAACTCTAACGCCCCAACTCAGAGTCACTAACGGTTACTTCAATCGCTCCTTAGTAAAGCCACAAATACCTTAGTAAAGATACAAATAATAATTTTAAGCTATAAATATAACGACTTATTTCCTGCCTCGTTTTATTTCGATATCTTCCTAATATTACCACATCGATTAATTTTACGTAACATTATAAAATCAAAAATACAATACAACTTTATTATACGAATGTCTTTTATGTAGAGCAGGTTTATGTTACCTAGGTTTTAAAGTAAAATTACAATTAGTTACTGTTATGTGACATAACATCGCACCTTTGGTGGAACAAGGGCTCAACTGCACTTTTGTAATTTTACAGGAGAGCCATTTCAAAGTTTTTTTTTTGCATTCCGAGTCGTATTATTCGTCTTTTTATTGCTTCAAAGTGTTTGTTCTTTGCATGAGATACGACCCATTTATTTGTGAATATGGCAATGTACTTTGCAGGTGTAAAATATTTTTTTGTTTAATTTTTGTCATTTTACGATTTTTTGTAAGATGTGCCCTTGTTCCACCAAAGGTGCGACATTATTTCCTTATCTTCTTACTACTCTTCTCAGCAGTCACTAGAATTAAAAAAAGAGAGACAAGGGATGAAAAAATTACATTATTTACAGGATAGCAAATAACCAAAAAAGCCAAATAAAAAAAAATAAAAATAAACTAGCAAACTCGCCCTCGCTTCCCTTCGGGAATAATATCCCTTGTCCTTAACACGTTCACTGCGTAAAAAACAGTGACTTTCAGCGGGTGCGGTGGCAGTCCAAAAACGCACCCACTTGACTTTCTTACCGCAGTGAACGTGTTAAGTTTACTTACAGTACTACTGCAACTATTCGTGAAGCAGCAAAGCAGTATAATACGTATAGATCCACGTTGCAATGATTTGCTATGCATAATGATGTTATACTTTAGAAGTTGTTCCTATTTTTAACCGACTTCAAAAAAAGGAGGAGGTTCTCAATTCGACTGTATTTTTTTTTTTATGTTTGTTACCTCAGAACTTTGGACTGGGCGAACCGATTTTGATGATTCTTTTTTTAATCGAAAGCTGATGGCTGTCATGTGGTCCCACATAAATTTTATTGAGATCTCACAATGGCATCCATGAGAAAACTACATAAGTCGTAAATTTGTGTTAAGATGTGCGCGACAAATTGACGAATAACTCAATATCACGTCAAACGATTTCGATGATTCTTTTTTTAATAGAAAGCTGGTGCTTGTCATGTAGTCCCACATAAATTTGAACGAGATCTGACAAGTAGTTTTTGAGAATTTGAAGTCGGTTATTTTTTGTTAGTAAAATTTAGATTATAACTATGTTACTAAGCGCTGCTATTTTATAAAAAAATTACATTTTATACGTAAACTTTTGACTTTGTTAGGGTTGAATAGTGTAATCCACACTAATCTGTTGACAAGAATAATATAATCTCTAACAAAAATCGTGAGTCTGTCTTCCTAGAATGTTGGGCGTTAGGAAATTCGGGCGTTCTTTATGTAATTTATTTTAGAATTTTGAGAGAATTTTGAGAACGAGCCTCTTGTTTGTTGATAAAGAGGTCGATTAATTGTACAGAGCTTATATATAAAAAAAATATGCGTGCAATAGTGAAATTGGTTGAAAATTCCCGTTTCTTCAGTCTTTGAAGTAAGCAAAACTTCATTTGTACGAAAGTATTTTTAACTAGATTGGATATGGACAAATCAATCAGAAATTACTTCAAAAATGTGTAGGGCGATAGACTTCGAAGCGATAACACAATTCATTCAGTGACGTCTGGTATTATTATACTCGTACTTATTGGAACTTTGGGTCTACGGTCTACAGATTTAGATGGTATATAAATGGAAGAATTATTGATATCCCGTGGGCAGCTCATACAAAAAGTTTATAAAAGGAAGTGGAGCGTACACTGGCAGTGAACAAACTTTTGCGCTGGGATGCGAACGTTACTTATCTACCGCCGCCGAGCTGACAGCTGCAGATGAAAAATTGAAATTGTGGGAGATAAAACCACCTAACCGTGGTTGCATCCCGAACAATGTGATGACAACAACTACGTAATAATTTTGCGTTTGTCACGAGACAGCGCACTGATTTTTGCTGCTTTCAACTTATAGGAAACTCCTGTCATACAAAATTATTGTGTTTACTTATAACTTATCATTATTAACGTGTATTTTTCATAAAGTTCGCATAATCATTAATTTAATCGAAACAAAGGTGATGCTATACTTAATTATAGGGTCTTGTAAAATTCCAAATATAATATAATGGGGATATATTTATATAAAGGAGAATAATTTTATATCATTTACTAGATAATTCGAAAAAGATGAAATAATTTATAGTCTACATGTAACACGCAAGAATAACATTACATCATCTATCATCATTTTGAAGCACCGGAAAAAGTAAAGGAAAACAAAATATGCAAATGCTATCTCGCCCAATCCATATCTAATATCCATCCGTTACGGTCGATCGAAGTTGAATAGTGACACCGATTCGGCCCTTATATGCAATAATAACGAAAACGTCAAGCTGAGACCCTTTTCTATTTACGGAGGAACTCAACCGTCGAGAGCCACGTGAAAAGTCTCGCGTAAATCAAAGTCATAAATTTCTCCTATCGTGAATGAACATTTCTCTTTCACACGGACGTCTACTGTGAATGGATAACGTCGACCCTCCCTCAGAGGATCACCTCTATCGAGTCATTTGCTTTTGTTCGTGCGGCAATTAATAACAACCAGGGCGTTTCGGAGCGCGTGCGCCATTGGCATATCAGTAATGATCTAGCCGCTAGCGGACTCGACCAAGTACGGTGTTCGATCGATCATAGTCTGAACAGCATGCTAGTAAGTGCCTGCTGCGAGAATGACTGAGACCGCCAACGCGACGAGTCAAGTTTATGGAATAATCAAATAGTAATCTACACAAAAGCACTTTGTAAATGATTCGAATCGCTTTACGAAATTACATTAATGTTGATGAATTATTGTCTACCAAGTAAATGATAGTGGGTTATGTAGGTTAAGTTATTACTAAACCTTTAAAAATATATCGTTTCCCTTTTTATCCGTTGGAACAATTTTTAACATTTTAAACAATTAAAGATACTGGCCATAACTAAATAATCTTGTTTCCCTTTTTTTCAGTTATAGCTGAAAAATAAATGCTTAAATGTTTTCACGGTCAAGTTTTTGTTTTTTTTTTTATAATATTAATTTATGTCCAGCAAAAGAGCGACGACGTATTGGCCCAGCACCCTAATTCACGTAATTTAACAAGTTCGATTGCAGTGCAGTTGTAGTGACGTTCCGATCAAAATAACACTTTCCGTATTCCCTTGGCTTTCGCGAGCGCTGTCGAACACGCTCACGTCACAAAAAGGTATTCTGTTGATGCGCGTCAAGATAGCGTGTTTCCGATAGCAGTTTGTTTTAACACTTTTTTATTACTAACTGCATTGCGAGGCAAAGTGAAGATCTTCATTCTGCCATATTGAGGTAACATAATTATGACGTTTTTTTGTGAATGGAAGCACAAATCATTACTTTTTTGACGTGACAACGTCTATTAAAACGATGAACGTCGGGTGCACGCACGAAAAAGTATGACTCACTGTCACGTTCCGTGACGTCATGTCACGTTCCGCGAGCGAGAGCGCAGAACAAGCGATAGAGAGGCACGATCGGCTACGATCGGCCGAAGCGCTCGGTTTGTGCCGCATGTATCTCTCTTCCTCTCGATTCCTATACAAAATAATGGTAATTTAATTAAAATGATTCAATTTTATCTATAAAAGTATGCAATCATTTCATCAGTGTTTTGTCATGACGTTGTCACGTTAAACTACCGTCCATAAACCGAATTCACAGACAACCAATTTCTTACAAAAAAAATCACAAAAATCATTATTGGGATAGTAAGTAAATATTCTTCAACGTTTTTTAATGGAAACATAATAACTTATATTTGATTATTAATAAGTTTATTTGTTCTCTCATATGACAACACTAACACAAGAGTACTAAATAGTCGAAGAAAAGTTTAGCAATTGGCAGCAGGCGCGCAGAATGCGTGCAGGAGAAGTGAAGTTCACGCGCAGTTTGCGTGCAGTTGACGCGCAGTTCAAAAATTACGACAATACGGTTTAGATGCTAAACGTCAACTTGTATGCAGTGTCACTGCAACTTGATTGCAGCGTCACTGCAACTCAATCGATGCGTCTTATAGTTACGTGAATTAGGGTGCAGTTGTATATAATACCTGCTTATTGACAACACTTTGATATTAATCGAAACAAGTTAAAAGCAAAAAAAACATCATGGTTGACTTTAAGAAATACGATGGGAGGTTGGATATAAAAAAAAAACTAATAAAAATCCTGGCCAATTTTAGTTCCCAGTTGTCTTGTTAAGCTGTATGTTGGAGCTAAAATAAAAAGTCTTCCTAGTTCGGGAAATCGAACTCTAAAAGGGACTACAGGGAATAAACCAATATACCTACAATTGCACAAAACAATTAAAATAGTATCCTGTACTTTTTATTTACCTATATAAAGGAATAAAATATAAAATATAAAGGAAAACATAATTATAAACGATTTCCAATATAAAGTGTGACGTTAAATAACAAACCAGACAATTAATATGGTGTAATATTAAATTATTTTATGTTGGCATGACAATGGCCAGAAGTGTTGCAATAAAATTTGCATGAAACATTCCATGAAAGATTAGCTAATTGTTTAATGGCGTGTCGTCCGCACTTAACCGTTCATTGTTGTGAATTGGGTTAAACGATGTATTAGTAATGTATTTATAATATGAGGATAATATTTTTGAAATATTAGGTGAATGAAAGTTAAATAGACCTTCCTAATTTATTCTGAACCAGGGCTTTCCACGCTGCTTCAGGGCATTTTAGTGGAGGGGTTAGTAGTCAACCTAAGGGTCGGAATTTTCATGCAGCTCGAAGGCATTTGACGTGGCTTAACGACTGTTATCTAACGATAAGTCGTCGTGGCTTTACATCCCATTCGATTGTGAGATCCTGGCCGGGGATAGAAATTCCTGTGAAAGCCGAATTCATTTTTGGATCTGATCAGATCGCTCACGAAGCAAAAATATTTTGATTTTGATTTGATTTTGAAGCATCCTCCTTGTTGACACCAAACCAACGAAAATCAAAAGCGACGTCCAAGTCTCCATTTTCAGTAGCGGTGACGTATTTCGTAATTTTGTCTTATAACGATATAACTTTTAGTTTTATTAGTTGGTTTTAGACGATTCCATTGCTACTTAACACTAAATGGACTACAAACTGCTAACAGTTAGGCATATAAATGTAAAACGGGTAACAAATAAATCGCTCGGACAAAAATTCCACTGAAAATTCACTTTTACAATTTATGTGGCTGACACACGAAAAAGTTTCATAAAATCCCCAAATAAAGTTCACAAAACGTTGAAACACGAGTTTGTGGCGTGCTTTTCTTTCCATTTCGTGGGTCACATTAGTTCGCGGCGTCAAAACATCGGCCAAGTTGTACTGTTTGTAACAAACTTGGAACTTAGCAGCAATTCACGTCATAAATTCCCGTATAATAACAGCTTGGAGTTTCCCTAGACACTTGTAGCAGCAAGCAGTGAGCTACAGTAAGTAACCGGGTCACATCGATATTACGCTGCTTGTAGCGCATATTGTGAATATGACACTGAAAAGTTGTTTACAATTTTACATCATGTCTATGGTATCTGGTTTAAAAATAGTTGTAAAATTATTTTGAGCTCGCATCTTCTGCAGAATGTATGGATTTTAGTTTAAGCCACAACTTATTCTTAAAAAATAGTAAATTAATATTGTTATACTAGCTGCCCGGGCAGACCTCGTTCTGTCAAAAGTTTTTTTTTTATTTTGAGATGTAAGCTATACTATCTTTCAAGTTGGATCAAACTGCACACTGTGTACAAATTTGATTAAAATCGGTTAAATAGTTTAGGAGTCCATCGCGGACAAACAACGTGACACGTAATTTATATATATTAAGATTATACCATACTTAGGGGTAATTTAACTGATAGTTGAATAAATTTTATCTTGTTTTATCATCCATCCATCCATCCATCAGCCTTTGTAGGTTTACTGCTGGACACAGGCCTCCCCTAATTTGTGCCACTCTGACCGGTCCTGAGCCTTCTTGTTTATACGTGTATTTAATCTGATATTTTTTAAACCATACGGAATAGATAAGCTTATTTGGGTCCTAAAATAAAATTAAAATGGTATAGAATTTAACTTACTCTAGGAAATCAGTTGACCGTGTTTTACTTATATAATATTCATAGGGCAGATTATAGTACTGTTACATATCCGTTTGATTGCGATTAAGGTCACGCTTCCTGACTACAATCATGCTGTGATAATGTTATAATAATATATTGTGCTGTGCTAATACATGTCAACGAGTACTTCACAAGTAGAATAGTACAAACTGAAACAATGGATCTAAATTAATGCAAAAAAGATTTTATTTCCCTTTTTAGATTACATTTTCAAAGCACTGTGTCAACTGTATGTCAACGTATTTAATTAAGACTATTAGTTAGTTACAATTTTAGCTCCAAAATCGAATGTTAGCTGGATTTCATAAAATTCACAAGCCGTATTCCCAGGCTTTGTGGCGAGCGGTGTGAACGATCGTTTAAAATTTATAACGAATACCTTTTTGACGATGTATGCTATAATTAAAATCTGAGTATAAGCTAGCCCCAGCCAAAATCAACAAGCGATGAGAGTTAAATCGCTGTCTGCTACACCAAAACGAAACGAGGTTTTTTACCAAGCTTACAATTTGAATACCGTTTTGTATGAAAATGCATACGATTGAAGAACGTTTGAATGAAACATTCCACTTCAATTCAACTTTTTTATTCATTCATTGTTTTGGTTGTAATATTGTGGTAAAGCAATCATACTTAAAGTTCACTTTGAAAATGCAAATGGGTACTCTTGACCTGGACTACCTGCATTATGTTCACGGCGAGACTGGCTTAGGATAGAGTAAATTAATTTATGCTTGACTTGAAGACTCCCAGATTATATTTATCTAATTTATAAAAATAGCTTTGAAGGAAAGACACTCCGAAGTTTCCACACAAACGAGAATTTTCAAGCGTCTTGGTTAAACTTATAACTTGGCATAGTTGCTAGTTTGAAGCTATCATAACCTGGTTGTGCTAGATGGCAGGCGGAAAAAAGTTTTTGAACGTATTTGTGCTTTGGAGGGCACGTAAAACTGCCGGTCCCAATTACTATCATAAGGAGCTCTTTAGGAGCCCTTAGGTTGGCCACTAACCACTCTACCAATCCGCACTGGAGCGTAGTGGAATATGCTTTAGGTCTTCTTATGAGAAAAGGTCTGATCTCAGTATTGCGTCATGGGTTGAAACCATAGTGTATACTTTCGTTACTATGGTACTGCTGCGATAGTAAAGCAAACTCATCCGGGGTTTATCGATTAAAAAACATTACCACAACTGAAAGAAGAACCGGATTTACAACGTGCAATGCAAGTAGCGTCTCGGAATGGCGTGGGACAGTGTCACTTACAGATGAGATCTTATATCTCTGTCGTCAGGAGTAAAACGTCTCTAGCGGGTTGCGAGTTGCGACGTGAGGCAAAAGTGAGGAGAGACCCGTGCTCAGTAGTAGGCTATTAATGGGTTGAATCCAGTGGGTTGCAGAAGCGTTTTAATAACAGATGAAATGCAAGCTAGTGGCAATAGGAAGGAATAGGAATAAGAAACTATAAATAGGTAAATCTATTGTGGTCTCGGGGATGAGGGGTGGTGGGATTAACCCTTCTATTTCAAAAATTTGTTTATTAGCTTCTTTGAAATATAATGGTTGTTTCGCTTTATATTATACATCGAAGATTCTTTCATTGTATATTTCACATTTTAAGTATGATTTTATTGGCTTAACATCCAACATTATAAGCTAAAATTAAGGCTAGTATTTTCACTGGATGATAATAATACACTTCTATTTTAAGTTCACTTAGTACCTACAATTATAATTCTATATTTTGATTACATTAGGAGAAATTCGGGCCTATATTTCATTAATTCGAAATAGGCAGACAGACAAGGGGATAATTGTAAAAGGCTTTGGTACGTGCGAGATCCTCAAAATAAAGCAGGAATATTAATTAAAATAATAATGTAGTTATTCAGAAACAATTTTCTTACATATTATTTTAATCAGAGAGCGACCGCTTCTCTCTTTGCCAGACGCCCGAAGACCGCAGCGTAATTAGCTGGATATGACTTTTAAACTAGCTCCTCCGTTCTTTTATATTACAGGAAAGCATTTTTAAATTGAAAGTGAAGTTTAGTGTTAGCATCTCAATATACATATATTTTTTCTAATTGCATGCAGATTTCACTGGCATGGCACCAGATCTCGGCTATAGGCGAATTATACACTTATTAACAAATACTTTTACAAATAGTATTTTTCAATTTTCCCACAGTCCAGAAAGGTCCGTTATAAAATCTAACATTAGGTTTTAAAAAAAGGTTAAAAAAGTTTTTAGATAGATATAACATATTGTCTATAATTCTATATTAACTATCGGCTTTACAAGATAAGCTATAACTATTTTGTCTAGTCATTCATAAACATTATTTGGATTGGAGGTTACTGAAAATGCTGATATAAAATCGATTTCCTATACCTACGGCTTATATTGAAAGTACTGCAGTATACTATATAATTATAAGTAATTATAAGTATATAATTATAAGTACCTATAGTTTACCACCCGGGAGTACTTTTCCACTGGACATCAGGACAATTTAAAAAAAGAAAGACTTATTAAAAATCTAACATACTCTAAAGTGACAATTACTATATTCTAGTAACTAAGTAACTTCAAAACTTGAAACTGGACAGTAATGTTCGGTTTACACGTATAATTAAAAAGTTACTAAATTGTCTTACGTTGTTGTTTACACGTATTAATTTACTTCAAAAGTTATCTACTTAAATATTTAATACGTGTATACCGGACTTAAGGGACAAGCTGTAGCTAGTCTTGTAGTTTCGTTTCGAGAAATAGGGAACCAACTACGATCTTCACAGCCACAGCGACCGTAATTAAGTTAATATGGCTTTGAAAGTAAAGTTATACTCAACGCGGCTTCATCAAGAACATTTATATGTCCATGTGTTATAGAGATGCGAAACAAAAAGGACTTTTAATGCATTTTATGAATATTAAAACTTGTAATGTATTTAAATTAATATGCGCACTGTTTTAATACACGGGTTTTGTTATTTAACTAGCCGATGCAAAATCAAATGAGCCGAAGACATTAGTGGTGTCCATGGTTATGGTGGACTATGGTGTTAACTATAGGTAGGTACACATGTTAACTAAAGACATCACCGATGCGTTGCCGACCAAGAATAAAGACAAAAAAAGAATGTATAGAACTGGTTCTACAGCCCCCAGCCGGAACACGAAAAAAATGTTCCTACTATCATCCAAATCTTTAAAGTGTTTTATTGCGTGATACTTGCTTACAGAGAGAAAAATCTAAAAAAATATTCAAACAATATTAAAAAAAAAATATAATAACTAATATTTTTTTCATAACGCGCGTTTGCTAAAAACGCACGTAAAAAATCATCTGTGACGTTTTTCGTCACCTTTTGTGTCACAAATCTTAAAATTTGACTGTCATAATTTTTTCCATTTATTTTGATAACGCGCCTAAAGAAGTATAACTTCAATAAAATTTTGGTCACTCCGTGGATATTGTGGATAACAAAGGCTACCTAGATTAAAATTGCCAAAAAATATGCGATGTACAAATTTGGCCCCGTTACAGCGCTATTTCAATATCATCGGCCTAACCCAACTGAAAGGTTCTCTGTAAGCCTATTAAATTAGCAAAATAATCAAGTGATTAAACTTGTTACGATGATAGTGAATGCATTTTTTGTGGCGTTTTTTCTTTCAATATAGACTTGATTTGCGTGTGAAAGTTGATAAATGTAGTAACACCAGCAATAGAATCGTCACGATTACTATTATCACTATTACTACTAAATCCAAAAGCAAAAAGCTAAGCTAATGCAATAAACCCTGACGACCCTGTAGCCTAGTTGGTAGTGACCCTGCCTGCGAAGCGGGGGGTCCCGGGTTTGATTCCCGGCCGGGGCAAATATGGGCAATAAGTCATGGGTGTTATTGTGATGTGTTATGTATTATGTCATCCATGCCACCCGCGACACAGGTAAAAATCTACTGCGGGGGTATGAATGTGTAAGCGTATAACGCTCCAAATTACAGTCACTAACGGTTACTTAAATCGCTCCTTAGTACAGAATCACCATACAAATTCTGTACTAAGGAGCGGACTCTGAGTTGGGGCGTAAGCGTAATAAACCACAATAGGAACGTTACTGAAGTTTGGTTAGAAATGTAATGTCGCAGTGTTCATGTTAATTTCAAACCCCAAAGTAAGAACAATAAGTGACGTAATGTAGCTGTGTCATTTTGTAGCAGAATTTCGGTACAGTAACCGCGAAGTACTAACCACAGCCGAGGCGAAATTAACCGAATACAACTTTTACACCTTATGTGTACAGCATCATTATAATAATCACAATAAAATGTTTATTATTTATAATGTTGTGACCGGTAGACAGTGGACGACTGGCCAGGTATATGTTATTTGCAAAACAAGTAATAGTAGTAATTTGTAGTAACTGATATGCACTAGATATTATGACTGGAATAGTTGGAAAGGGACTACAATCATGATATAAGGTTCCGTAGCATAATTGTGTGAAGGAGAACTTTTATTTAGGTGCTATTAAAATTAGAGGGTTTGCAGTATTATTCCAGTAAAGTATTATTATATATAAACTTTATAATATAAAGGTGAGCGTCGGTGCCACACGTTTTTCGTTTTTTTTTATTATAAACGACATAGGTACCATCTCCTCAATATCGTAAAAAATTTTTATACTCACGTATTAAAAAAGAGGTAAAGGTTATCCCACCAAAAACATTTTTATGTAAAATGTTGCCCAGACGACACCATATGGCTCTACATTAAAAAATTATCAGATCTCATGTAGAGCCAAGCTTCTAACTCAACACGCCCTAACTATACAAGTACTATCTTCACAAAACCAAGTTATGAGGGTTCAAAAAACGACGAAGCACTTCGAGAAAAGGCAGTTAATGCCCTCGTCTTGGCGTGAGCACGACCGTGCCCCCAGATATTGTGTACGTACTCGTACAAGAAAAAAGTATTAAGTTATTGTATTTATCTTTAATTTATCGAAGACCTGAAAGTTTTAGTGGTAATGACTTATAATGACGCCACGACTCTACTTACTGATCGCATATTAGGTATACTGAAAAATTATCACGAAGAATGTGAACAAAAAGTAATATTCTGAGCAAAATATGATGTAAGATTGAGTTGAAAATAAAGATTCAAACGCGGTTTCCTGATGGACCAAGTACGTGCACAAATAAGTAGTTGTATGGCACAACTAAATGTAATTGGTACAACGAATATTTTTCATCAGCGGTGTTTATCCTTTCGATTTTATATACATAGCTTTCCAGTTTCACTATAATTGTATTTCAAGGAATGGATTATAGAAATGATATAGGTATATGTACGTAGTTGTAAATATTTGTGATCTGAAACATTTTGCAACACAATTTAATTTATGATGTTTTAATTTCACGTCATGTCCAAACGGAAAGCTGACCTAGTTAATAGTATCAGGCGTTACTTTGCGGAAATCCATTGTTATTAAGTTAGTATTAGTCTACTTTGCAACAATCCGCGTTTAACATGTATGATGGTATATACTTTAAAACATGCGTGGCACCTCCCTCCCTCCCACAACGGAAACATGCACTACAATAATTAAACGTATATACCAACATACATACCAGCACCAACACGTGTTTCGCCCCGAAACGGAGCATCATCAGGGTAAGTTGACTCTACGATGGTTAGTCGGAAAGTGAGCATCGTTCACTGAGCGTGGCGTAGAACGCCACTAACTTAATAGGAAAGCTGACCGTAATACTGGATTGTGAAGTCCAGATATAAATCAATAGCTATTTCAATTTGCCGGGTGTACGAGCATTTCATATTGATTAGCTCGATTTTATTAATGTTTTAAACTAATACATTAGTTTAGCATTTCATCCAGTATCACAATACACTCCAAACGTTAAGTCAAATTGATAGTGCCACATTTTATGCAGGATTAAACTGTCTAACATAATATTCCCAATAATAACTAATTTCATTAAATATGTGAATCTTGAGTTCGGTAAAATAACGGTGTAGCTGCTCAAAAACTTTATTGCCTTCAACAAGAGATACTAAATTATTTGTTACTGTTTCTAGAACTCAGCCAATTCAAACCATAGGTATCGCAAATAGCTCTGATCAATTTGATTTGAATATCTTATGAACCGAAGGTCAAAATCTAGCTTTAACCCATCATTTATTCTTATTTCCACTGTTCGTGATTCGATAGCACGAGTCACTAAAAATAATCCTATTAATATTATAAATGTGAAAGTTTGTGAAGATGTTTAGATGTTTGTTCCTCAATCACGCCACAACTTCTCAACCGATTTGGCTGAAATTTGGAATGGAGATAGCCTATAACCTGGATTAACACATAGGTTTTTATCCCGGAAAAGGTCAGGGTTCCCGCAGGATCTGTATTCGTAAAATACGATATCCACGCGCGCGAAGCCACGGGCATAAACATAAATCTAAATTAATTATTTAAAAGTTTAGTTTCGAAACCACTCTACCGCGGGCGAAGCCGCGGGCAAAATCTAGTACTTCTAATATTTTTGTCACAAATTTCTCATGTAGGTACAGACATCAAAGCTGATGCTGTTGCGTTGTATGACCATGTCAGCATAAAAAGGTTTTGTCGTAAAACACTCCTTTGCTGTTCATGACAGTAACCTGTTTGCTAGTTTGTCGGTTTACATAAAAAAATGTATCCTCAGTTTCTACAAAATACGAAATATTATTCTCAACCATACGACAGCCTCAGATAATGTTTTAATTTAATACTTATCGACAGATTATGGTATTTTGCATCGATTCAATATGAATAGTCTTGTTATCGGTGTTGACGGCAAGATAGAGTCGGTAACGAGACCGCATCTGCGGTTATCTCAGCTTATCGCAATCCAGTCGCTCGGCTTAATTTCCAAGTCAGATCTGAAGCAATTACGAAGTATTATTGATTCTATCCATGGCGCTCTCGATGATACAAGCGTGTATTTGATGTGAGGAAAATTGCAGTTACTAATGATGGTATCGCTCCCTGAATACGAATTCGTACCTTTCAGAAACGGTCAGTGGTAGCTGAGGCGAAACTTTTTCAGATAGTCCGATCTGATATCGAACGACTTGTAATGGGCGACGCGATAAGATGATTTCCACTGTGAGTGTGAGTCTGTGAATTTTTTGAGGGTAGAAGAAATGGTCATTGAACTACACGATCTGAAGTAGTTTCAACATTTTTTTGAAATAGTTCTGTAATAAAAAGTGAAAGTATATTTAAAAATAAATATACCAAACTACCAGTACATAAAGTGACACATACATATATTGCACCTTTACAGTGAAATCTCGTGTGTATGTATGTGCGCACGTGTGTGTGTTCTAACTGTGAAGTTTTAACATTAATTCTAGTCTTAAGGGGGACATTTATAAAGGACTTAAGCCATCGCTCAACGCTGGCTGCAAATCATCACAGTCTCTTCGTACATTGAAAATAATTGGATTTATGAAGACAAAAAAAATATTTTAGTCGCTCACATTAACCTAACTTTTGAATGTATTTTGCAATTTACGAAGCAGAATGTTCTTGTTAATTTACGTAAAATAATTATTATCTCAAAACAATTATTAAAATTAAGGTGAAATATCATTCGAACAAAATTAAAGGTAAACGTTTATATTTGCTATTCTGAAAAACTGGCCTGATGATACAGCGAGAGCCCCTATAATCAGTGGGTCGAAACGCTTGAGTTTACAAATCGTTTACAAAAAGGGAGATTACAGTAATTCTACGGAGTTGTAACGCGCACAATCAGCTGAAAAGGAATGAAGTTTTTATCGCCTGTCCAAGGTACTGCCCGGCCGATGGTACCGTCTCATTGGCAATTCAAATAAGGCTGGACCACCGCGCCCTGTAATCAATAATATTACATGTACGTGCTGACGTTTTAGGGTAACACCATTTGAAGAATTAGTGATAGTGACTCTGTGTGACGGTTTGTTGGTGATTAAATGACTAATAGAACACAAGAAAAATGTATCTTTCCCCTTAGATATAAAAAGTACTCTATCACTGAATTATTATTTGAGAGCTGGTCTTGCCCAGAAATCCCATGGGGTTACATGGGAAAGGTCGCTGTGGAAAACTTTGATCTATTGTAAGCAGTGGATTCTCTTTACTTTTCTTTATCATAATAGTTTAAGAGAATATTATTTGTTGGTATTTTTAATTGTGATAAGATAAGATTGGATCTATTTTTAACCGACTTCAAAAAAGGAGGAGGTTCTCAATTTGACTGTATTTTTTTTTTATGTTTGTTACCTCAGAACTTTGGACTGGGCGAACCGATTTTGATGATTCTTTTTTTAATCGAAAGCTGGTGGCTGTCATGTGGTCCCATATAAATATTGAGATCTGACAATGACATCTACGACAAAACCACATAAGTCGTAAATTTGTGTTAAGATGTGCGCGACAAATTGACAAATAACTCAATATCACGCCAACCGATTTCGATGATTCTTTTTTTAATCGAAAGCAGGTGCTTGTCATGTGGTCCCACATAAATTTGAATGAGATCTGACAAGTAGTTTTTGAGACTTTGAAGTCGGTTATTTTTTGTTAGTAAAATTTAGATTATTTGTAAACAACATTTTTTTTAATAATTTATGTAACAACATAACTTTTAAAGGCTTTGGATGATGATTGACAAAATAATTATGTAACATATTTAAAACGCTAAGTTCATCGAATTACATATATATTTCGTAAAACACCGTCAGTAATCGCTATAAGACAAAGAAAAATTTAATACTTCCGTAGTCTGAAGGGAATTGCATGTTATGGCATCGTTATCATAACTATCATATTAATATCAGACACTTGCATTGAAACGATAAGCCTGCACGATGCCGTTGACATGCATCACCAAATCGTTGATATACCTATTTATTACTTTCTTCTATATTTGTCGTTGTACTAAACTTTTTTGTTGATGCCTTTAAAATAACTTTTTGTCTTGTTATGTTTTGAGACTAAAGAAAAATTAAAGTCACAAATCACCAATACCATTGGTGATTTGTGACTTTAATTTTTCTTTAGTACTCGTAAAAAGCAATAAAAGCAACCATTTCGTAATATTTTCAAATACAAATTATGCTTGTGGCTTACTAATGATATTTAGAAGCATATATTATGTAGTAGGCATTCGTATTTTATACAAAAAAATACTTGACTATATACCTATATATATATACTCATATTTAATCACCTTGCAAATGCTGAGTATTTAACTTTAACTTAATTATGGTATTTAAATAGAAAAAAAAAACATTCTTAAGAAGAGAACACATTTTTATTTGTGATTAATTTATTATCACAAATAAAAATAGGATAGGTGACGTCTCAGATCACATAAGGCTGCAGAATGATATTGACAGAGTGTTAGACTGGAGCCGAAAAAACAAGCTATACTTCAACGTGGGGAAGTGCTCAGTAATATCATTCAGCCGGGCACACATTCCGCAGCACCACCAGTACCATATCGAGGGGGAGCCGTTGCGGCGCGTCAAGGACATGAGAGATTTGGGGGTACGGTTTACTACTGATCTTAACTTTCGAGAACATATAACCGAAGTATGTAAAAAGGCGTACCGGAACCTTGGTTTCATATTGAGGCAAGCAGCTGGCTTCACCAACATGAATGCGCTGCGTGCCCTATACGAAGCCTTGGTAAAGAGTCACTTGGAGCATAATTCGGTTATATGGGCTCCGAGAGAGGAGAAGTATAAACAAATGCTAGAACGTATCCAGAACAAATTCACTCGATTCCTCTATATGAGGCTGTACGGAGTATATCCAGGTTATCCGCTCCTATATCCCAGTTTGTTCGTCCTGGGCATGGTGGGGTACATGAGGCTGGAAGCCAGGAGGGAAATCACCTTAGCTAAACACTTGCTTATGGTGCTGCGGGGGGAACGTCACAGTCCGGCCATCCTGGAACAGCTAAGGCTGTGCGCTCCGGATAACAGCGTAGAGCGGAGGCGGCTCCCGCCCCTGCTGGCGCTGCCGCGGGCGCGCACCGGACTCCTGCGCGACGCACCGCTCACCCGAGCGCTGCGCACGCTCAATGCAGTAGCGTGTCGTATCGACATTTTCAGTTGTACACTGAATGAGTGCACAAGGGCTATAACGAGTGTTGTCACAGGTTTATAATACAATTTGGATAATTAATAATTTGTAATTGTTTGTATTCTTATTTATGATTTAATAATTTGTAACGAATGGATTTTATAATTATTATGGAATGAATGTTTTTAATACTTTGACATCTGTTTGACATGAGTATTATTTCATTATTATTGTTATTAATTATTAGACTATTATTATATTGAATTTTAATTATTACTAGATTTAATTGTTATTGAATTTTAATTGATATGAATATTATGTATTGACATTTTTGAGTTTTTAACAATATCTGCAACCTTTATACTATAAGGCGCTCCACCCACTGCACCGCGCACCGCGACGGGGCGCGGGATGGCAGATTTTACCATTGTATGCAAATATCTCAATTTATATAGAAATCACGCCTAGTACAACACACTGCCGACGCGGCACCGCGCGGGAAGGCGTTCCGCGCGCGTTTTCTGCCAATCTGCGCGGGAGCGCGGCGCGTGCCGCGGGGTATGGCACACCGGTTCCGCAGTACCGGGCGTGATTTGATACTGTTGATGTACCTAAAGCGGGGAATTCACTGGCGGTACGACCGGGCATGTCTGACCTTTACCGGAATTTTGAACTTATTGCTTAGGCTACAACGACAAAATGAGATCGCGCGGACTTGCAACAGGCAAGTCTGCCAGACTGACTGCAACGGTCCTACACTAGCAAACATTGCACAGACCTATAGTAGCGTGGCCCGGCGGACATGTCTGCAGACTTGCCCGTGGGTATGGCCGTCTAATGAATTCCAATAAGTTTTTCTTCCGGCGTAATGCAAGGACGAAAATTTGTATCTGTTCCAGTAATGGTCGCTCGAATTTTGCTTAATAAATAATCAAAAGATGCAGATGACATACGTTTGTAGCTAAATAATTTATCTTCATATTTTCTTAAGTCTTTGTAATTCAGTGCAAATGATCCATTTATAGATCTCGATCGTAAATAGGGATGTATCCAAAATCTTCTATGGACGCAGTGTCTTTTAATTCTTGTATACAAAAACCAAAATGACAATATAACTGCAACATCTTGAAATTGAATAAGTTCGTCCATTCTCCACGACGCACATACGGCAAAATGACCACTTAGGCGGTCAAAAATACATTTTTCTACTTTAATATAAGGTCTAAAACTTCTTGTATTCTTAGAGTCAGATACTTGGTCCATCACGCTGGCCATAAATATCCTTTGTTAAGTTTATAACAAAGGCACCCGAGGCTTCGAAAGATAAACATTGCGCAGTGTACGGCTAGTTGCGTTCAAAACCCGGAAGCATTTTAACGTGTTTTTTTCGTTAATTTCTTGAAAAAATCTAAATATTCATCATGGACATAGAAGCCACAGATATTGTTATTAACAACAAATTTTTTTACCCTAGTTTTACACTATATGCAATAATAAATGAGGATTTCATTCCACTCCTACTTTTCATAAAAAAAAATACAAATCCTTAGAGTTTCAAAAAAAGTTCCGCTTAGTACCGCTTTCTGTCTTAATTATTTACACTTGTGCGTTCGTTGACTACTAATAATGTGAATTCTAGCAACTCAAATCAACGCATTGTGACACTAGACCCTTTCCTTCACAGGAAGTCGGAGTGGACCAAGTCAGTCGGAAATGACTATAAAAAAAATGGATCTGGTTGGATGATCATGACGACAGTGATAGTAATTAACTACATAACTGTATACAACATAATTCATGTATGATTTATAATTATGTGTACTTTAAGTAAAATATACTAAATTTTATTTTCAAAACTTATTTTATTTCTAGCTGTAAATAATAAATATTTTAGGTAGGTACCGAGAAATCTTCTCAACCTCAACACAATGTAACCATAAAGATCAGAAACATGTTTAAGCATAAATGCACATATTTTTTCACATCTTTGATTTTTGACCGCCTAAAGTGGTCATTTTGCCGTATGTGCGACGATCGACAACACAGTGAACACATGAGTTTATTTAGCGCAAGGCCGTCGTAATCTGCTACACCGCGCGGGGGAGCAGATTACACCGCTAAGTAAGGCAGATCTGCGCCTCCGTCGCCGCGCGCGTTTTCCGTCGCTCCGCGCACCGCGGCGGGACGCGTCTTCAGTGGGTGGAGCGCCTAATTGTCGAGTGTATTTGTGTATTATTTGACTGTTCGTTATTGGAAGTTGAACTTGAAATGTGTTGAAATAATAATGAATATGATTTATAATTTAATCATGTAAAGATTATGGTGAATGTTGGAACAATATACTAACAATAGATATAATAAAGCAAAAATACTAACGCATTAGGCTAATGTCCTGTAATGTTAGTATGTTTAAGGAAAAAATAAATAAATAAATAAATAAATAAATAATAAATAAATTATTTTCGTCATCGATTTGATACATAACATTAGCATTTGTTTTGTAATTATCTTTATTATCGAATACTAAATTACTCCTTGTATCTACGGTGTTCTCATAAAGATATTTAGATGTAGAATACCTAATCCTACTACGATTTTTCTTGGAATAATTTCTGAGTTACATCATTGAAATGGTTTGTGAGTATAAATATTCAAATCTTAAGAGCCTACAGGATACAGATGTTCTACTTTATTGGAATCTAGAAATTTATACGATGCGATATGGTTTTGCATAAAATCATAATTTTATCTACATTTCATTATCTGGTCAGAAATATTCCTAAAAGCATATTGGATTGGATTGTAATAATGAAACACGTCTAGGTAGTTCCAGGAATGATTACAATGTTATTTATTCCACTCGATCCTGTCAATCGGCTTCGCATTAAGAGGTGTTGAGGGCTTTAGTTATCTTAACGGATGTAATGAAGTGATGTTTCTTATAGCCATTTCAAATGTGTGAACTAATCTCATATGGTAGAAATCCCTATTGCATATTGCAAATGATTATAAGTGCAAGCGGTTAGATGTAGGATATATTCAGACTGAATCTATCAATAACTAGTATTTATAGGGTTAAAAATAACGGCTAGCAAATGAGTAATGTGCTACATTACAGGTGAGTGATCGCCACCTGTACACATCTAAAACACAGATGCGTTGGAGACACTAAGTTCCTAACTCAAAGTCACTAACGGTTACTTACATTGTTCCTTAGTACAGAATGTGTATGGTGATTCTTTACTAAGGAGCGATTAAAGTAACCGTTAGTGACTCTGAGTTCGGGTGTAAGAGGATCTCTGCCGCGTTACCAAGCGTTAACTAAGAAGCCACTAAACAAACCAGCAGGTTTATTTGACCTTTGAAACAAATTGCTTTTCAGTGTAATCGAAACATATTGCTTATAAATTATATTATAATATTATTTTAATCCTTAAATGGTTTTAACATTATAACAAAAATATTGGTTCAATCGACGTTGATAACGTAGTAAAACTTATGAGACTAGTTGGATAAAGTACTAATATCTAAGTGCCCAATTTCAACGCCGCAATTAGTTGACGAAGTCAAACGATTGGCGATGAAGTTCGCTTTAAATGTCTTTGGTTGAGACAATAATAAGATTTGTGGCTTGCAAGTTGAGACTGTGTATTTAAGAGCTACAGCAATTACATTCAAAACTAGTAGGTATTACTTAGATTTACACTTTAAGTCATTCAGTAGTGCTATTTTGGTTTAAAATTAAGAATTATTTTTGCGACCTCAATTGAATTAAACAGGTATCCCCGGGTATTGGTATTCCACAGTTGCGACGCAATCATGTACTTCACAATTCATAAAATTATTAAAATTAGTGTAGTATTGGAACTAGACTTTATCTTAAACGGCGAACAAAAGTACTTAATCAAGTTCTTAAAGTTGAATGAAGACTGTCAACCTCGTCTAAGTTGCCAGCAACTTTATTGTTTACTAAATTAAACTAAAATTAAAAGGTGACGATACACTTATGTCCTTATAGCTGTTTCTCTCTATTTTTCTTGGTCGTCAACGCATCTTACCACCAGGTAGATCGTCAGCTTGATTGTCGTGTGTTTATAAAGTTAATTCCCGTCCATTATAGTTCTCATTCAAGAATGCATCAGTAGTTACTCAATACAACATTACGAACAATCTCGATCTGTCAAGTGCAAAGCAAATTTAATTATATCTAATATCAAATTAAACTTCAGCAAAACACATGAATTAAACTGAAAATTTTAAATGTTTATGTACTACCACCGTAACAAAATGCATAATGTTAATGTATTACAGCACGTCTGCATTTAATTTTGCGGTGTTAATTTCCAAATAGATGGAAAGCATTGCCACTAACTCTATTTCGTAATTAAACTTAATATTACAACAAAGTCACGTAGTTAATAGTATCAGGTGTTACTTTGCGGAAATCCATTGTTATTAAGTTAGTATTAGTCTACTTTGCAACAATCCGCGTTTAACATGTATGATGGTATATACTTTAAAACATGCGTGGCACCTCCCTCCCTCCCACAACGGAAACATGCACTACAATAATTAAACGTATATACCAACATACATACCAGCACCAACACGTGTTTCGCCCCGAAACGGAGCATCATCAGGGTAAGTTGACTCTACGATGGTACGATGGATTGTTGCAAAGTAGACTAATACTAACTTAAAGTCACGTAGATTATTTTGTAGCAACGGTCAAGTGTTTATTTGGGGTACATCATAAGTTCGAAAAATATTTAACCAAATTTCATTTCACCTAAAACTTTTAAACTTATTGTTTCTTTTTTTTACTTCATCGAAATCACGTCTGCCACTGTACCAGTTGACCTATTATCAATTTGATTTTTTTCGTTACTCTGACGTTTTATTTGGTCGAAAAAGTTTTTACCGAAGTTACACTTAGACGAAATAACATTTATTCGAAGTAATATAATGCAAGCAGGCATGCAGCGTGCAAACAAGTAAGTAACGTGCAAGCAGGCATGTAACATGCAGCAAGCATTGTTTCTGTCATGGCTCCGGTACTGCGGGACTTCGGCAGTCCCACGCGAGCTTATCGTCGCAGATAGTTTTAATGCTCACCACCTGCTCCTCAGCTCGCGGGCCGCCTCGCCCCTCCAAGCCTACAGAAAAAACTGCGTGAAGTCGGTTTTGCAGAGATTCGTTTCTGTCACTAATTTTTGTAGATATATTTACTTTTTATGACACTAATTTAATTTAATATTGAAAATGCTACCAAGTAACCCGCTATATATTTGTGACCAAATAATATTCCGTGAAATGTTGTTTCGGTTTGGTGAATGGTAATATGGCAAATAAATCATTTGGCATATGAAAAAAGTTCAAAAGAGGAAATAAATGATCTACAAATATGTTAAATAATGCATGCCTATAGCAAAAAGACGTCAGTCAATAGTTTTCGGTAAAATTACATTAAAACAAAAAAAAATCGGAAAAGTGTTTATTTGGCAGTAACGTTGCATGGTTCTTAGTAATTTCGCAAAAGTGTACAGAGACTTGAGTGGACAAAAAAATTAAAGAGGAACATAATGTTCTTGGTCCACGTACTGTCCTAATTTTGTAAATAATAGACCTAGCCTGGTTCCTTATTACCATCGTAATTTACAGTTAAGACCCGTTTGTGAGCAGCCTAAAGTTAAGGAGTTTCAATATTCGGTAACAGCTTAAATGTAGATAGACAATCGAGCCAGATTCTAGGTTAGTCTACCATAAAGTCAAACATTGACTGAAGTGCTTTAGTTTGAGTCCACTTGCAAGTCAAATAGTCGTCTCATGATGTACACGTTTATTTAGGAAGATTGTGTATAAACTTGTATTATATTATAGGAAATGGAATGCAAATATTGTTTCGTAGATGTTTTTGATGTATAAATTAAAACTAATTAGGTACATTCAAAACACTATTGACCACAAGTAACACAACACTGATTGATACGTTCATAATCATACTTAGACCATGTTAGGTTAGATAAAATAAATAAACGCTTACACACTCATACCCCCACAGTAAGTTTTTACCTATGTCGCGGGTGGTATGGACGACACATTTAACACATCACAATTATAGTTAATAGTATCAGGCGTTACTTTGCGGAAATCCATTGTTATTAAGTTAGTATTAGTCTACTTTGCAACAATCCGCGTTTAACATGTATGATGGTATATACTTTAAAACATGCGTGGCACCTCCCTCCCTCCCACAACGGAAACATGCACTACAATAATTAAACGTATATACCAACATACATACCAGCACCAACACGTGTTTCGCCCCGAAACGGAGCATCATCAGGGTAAGTTGACTCTACGATGGTTAGTCGGAAAGTGAGCATCGTTCACTGAGCGTGGCGTATTTATACCCAACTCGCCCACTGATTATCTAATGATGTTGTAATAATTAGTGATTAGTAATTAATTAATTATTCGATCAATTAATCAATCGATTAATTAATTAATCAATCAATTAGTGATTCACGCCGGCAGGAACCGGGTCTGACGTAATCTGGTGATGTGTACTGTTGAAAATCCTCAGTAAAGGCGAGTTGGATACATTTATTTGTTCATTCAGCAGTGTAAAACTTGGATTATTATTATGTTTTATTATTTCTAACTGCTCTAGTATACTTAATTTAAAACCCTTTTCAGATTTATGTAATATATTATATGTATGGTTACTAGTTAAACTGTGACCTCTAAACATCTCACATCATTCGCTAAACATCTAATAGAATCAGGTCACAGTTTAACTAGTAATCATACATATAATATATTACATAAATCTGAAAAGGGTTTTAAATTAAGTATACTAGAGCAGTTAGAAATAATAAAACATAATAATAATCCAAGTTTTACACTGCTGAATGAACAAATAAATGTATCCAACTCGCCTTTACTGAGGATTTTCAACAGTACACATCACCAGATTACGTCAGACCCGGTTCCTGCCGGCGTGAATCACTAATTGATTGATTAATTAATTAATCGATTGATTAATTGATTGAATAATTAATTAATTACTAATCACTAATTATTACAACATCATTAGATAATCAGTGGGCGAGTTGGGTATAAATACGCCACGCTCAGTGAACGATGCTCACTTTCCGACTAACCATCGTAGAGTCAACTTACCCTGATGATGCTCCGTTTCGGGGCGAAACACGTGTTGGTGCTGGTATGTATGTTGGTATATACGTTTAATTATTGTAGTGCATGTTTCCGTTGTGGGAGGGAGGGAGGTGCCACGCATGTTTTAAAGTATATACCATCATACATGTTAAACGCGGATTGTTGCAAAGTAGACTAATACTAACTTAATAACATCACAATTACACCCATGACCCGAGTAAAAATATTTATCTGTCACATAAATATCTGCTCCGGCCGGGAATCGAACCCAGGACCCCTCGCTTCGCAGGCAGTATCGCTACCAACAGAAGTAGGCTGCAGGGTCGTCTAAGGGTTAGAGGTACTTTATAATGGTAGTTGATGTACATCTAAAACATAATATGTACTAGTTGTATTTGAGCTAGATGTTATAGCTTCGACGCCGAATTAGTAACGTACGTATTAGTCGTTGGAACGGTAGCAAGAGGCTGGACTTACTATCGTTTGAGCTCATTCACGCTATAAAGTTATCTGTGCTAGCTCGAGCAGAGAGCTAATATCTCATATTAGTTGAGTAGTCAAAGGATACTGTAACTTAGATATTTGAAATGTTTGAATGCTCTAATATCAGTATTTTGATAATTTTCTGTTTAATGTAGGTATTACTAAACTTATACCATATACGTTAGTATAATATAGTAATAATAATGAAACTTTGAAACTTTACATAAGTTCATGAAAAATGATTTATTAATAAATTCATATAGAAGAAGAATAAGAAGTTATGAAAAGATTATAAATTAATTATTGCTAAGTGAGCATCTATACAAAATTTATGCGCAACGTTCGAAACTGATAAAGGTTCTTAAGTTGCGAAACTCAAACGATCGTCTTATGAGTCCCTCAGATAGTGGCTCTCGGTCTTAAGATGACAATTTGATCCCAGAGGCAAATGTTTGCTGGCTTTAACCCAGTTCCCACATCAGAGGTTTGAATATTTATACCTATCGAATGTAAGGGATAATTTATTGCTGTAGCATCGGATACTTGAAGGACTAAAGAGGCAGACAGGCCACCTGATGGTAAGCAATTCCAGAGCACTCGCCAAAACTTTGTCCGCCTTGAAGGAGAAATCTTTCTACCGATTGCTTAAAGAGTTATAGTGCTTCGGGAAAACCTCTAACTTAAAGGAAGCTTATTTCACAGTTTTTCTACTACAAACTTAAATATCGTTAATTTGGAATTATTGAGCAGTAGTGTACCGTCGCTTCAAAGGAAATATTACTCATGTAGGTCTTTGATCTCGTAACGCACTACTTACTAATATAACTGACACAACTACGAGTATAATCCTATTTAAAATATGTCATATCATGAGCACCTTATTTCTAAGTACTGGCCCTGACACTTCAACCTAACACAGATTGGTTAAGCAACGTGTTTTATGAAAACAGAGGGGTGTTATTACTGCATATTTGTGGATCTGTATGTCTTCTGTGGCATGGTAGCTCCCAAACGGATGAACCAATTTGGATCTAGTTCGTTTTGTTTCAAACGTGACTTAAGGCCTACTATCGTATACATTTTCTATGAAACGATGTTTCCAAAACTTCACGTCCCGTCCCGTACAGGAAAAAGAAACCCGTTACATATGCAATGGCCTTAAATCGAGAGTGTTCTTAGCTTTGTTTAGTGTAAATAAAACTGTCGAGGGTTTTTTAAATTTTAATTTAAGATTCAAATAGAGCAAGAGATATAATGATTTATCTTCTCTTTTAGGTAACATTGGTCTTTACTCAAATGAGAACTTAGTAAGTATATTCTAGACGTAAATTAAATGCGATAATTACTTCAGGAGACCAAATTATAAGTGTGTACACATATCACTTTTTTTCTGGTAATTCAAGAATAATATGAAATATAAAAATAAGAAAAAAATTACATTTTTCCATGTATTAAACTAATTTATTGTACACGATTGAAACTAAAATCCTTTATTATTTTCGATTTGATATGGTATGAAATATCATAAATAAAGTTTATATTACTGACGGGCACAATCTAACAAATCAGTAAGATTTGTCGTGATCATACATAATAAGGAATTATGGAACTCCAAACAAAAACCTGATAGGTACCTAACTCCTATTTGAAGTGACACGCACCGTAGCTGTTACCACCGCTGACAGAATGAAACCTTTACCTGAAAGAAATCAAACAACTCAAATTAGTTATTAACTATATCTACGTGAACATAGAAGTTTGTGGTACACTATTTTTGTATAGATCACGTTGGTTTTATATTTATGAGGTAATGTTGCAGTAATTAGTAATCTACAAAATTAAGCTATAGCGGGCGCGGCCGGTAATTGGATGGGTGACCGTATGTGGCCAAAATGTCTTAAACACTTCCGTGCTTCGGAAGGCACGCAAAGCCGTCGGTCCTGCTTGTTATCGTAAGGTAACAGTCGTTAAGCTATATCGGAGACCCTCGGGAGGCATGAAAAAGTGTCGAAAACACTTAGATTGGCCACTAAACTCTCTACCAATCCGCAATAGAGGAGCGTGGTGGAGTATGCTCTAAGCCTCCTGAAGAAGAGAGACCCGTGCTCAATAGTAAGCCATTAATGGGTTGAAATCACAGAGAGGTTTAACCAAGTTGCAGTAATAAAAATCATCATCATCAAACATCACGATGATGGCAGTGATATGTTTAATTCATAATTCTTGACAATAATCTAAATTTTACTAACAAATAATCTAAATTTTACTAACAAAAAATAACCGACTTCAAAGTCTCAAAAACTACATAGTTGTCAGATCTCGTTCAAATTTATGTGAGACCACATGACAAGCGCCTGCTTTCGATTAAAAAAAGAATCATCGAAATCGGTTGGCGTGATATTGAGTTATTCGTCAATTTGTCGCGCACATCTTAACACAAATTTACGACTTATGTAGTTTTCTCATGGATGCCGTTGTCAAATCTCAATAAAATTTATGTGGGACCACATGACAGCCACCAGCTTTCGATTAAAAAAAGAATCATCAAAATCGGTTCGCCCAGTCCAAAGTTCTAAGGTAACAAACATAAAAAAAAAAAAAAAAAAAAAAATACAGTCGAATTGAGAACCTCCTCCTTTTTGAAGTCGGTTAAAAATAACCGACTTCAAAGTCTCAAAAACTACCTACTTGCCAGATCTCGTTCAAATTTATGTGGGACCACAAGACAAGCGCCTGCTTTCGATTAAAAAAAGAATCATCGAAATCGGTTGACGTGATATTGAGTTATTCGTCAATTTGTCGCGCACATCTTAACACAAAGTTACGACTTATGTGGTTTTCTCATAGATTCCATTGTCAGATCTCAATAAAATTTATGTGGGACTACATGACAGCTACCAGCTTTCGATTAAAAAAAGAATCATCAAAATCCGTTCGCCCAGTCCAAAGTTCTGAGGTAACAAACATAAAAATAAAAAAAATAAAAAAATACAGTCGAATTGAGAACCTCCTCCTTTTTTTGAAGTTGGTTAAAAAATAACCGCTTTCAACATTAGGGATAACTCAAAAATAATAATTCCTCAGATCTCGCTTAAATTTAAGTGGGACTACATGACAAGCACCAGCTTTTGATTAAAAAAAGAATCATCAAAATCAGTTCACCCAGTCCAAAGTTTTGAGGTAACAAACATTAAAAAAATACAGTGGAATTGATTACCTCCTCCTTTTTTGAAATTGGTTATTTATCAAGTGTGTGTCAGACCACGTGCGCAATGTAGAGTTCCGTTTAGTTGTAAGTTAATTTGACTATTACATTAGGAGTATTTTAGATTTATTTTTATTTGTATGTAGTACTCAGACTTGACTGTGCAAAAATTTGATAAAAGTAGAGTTCAAACATAAAATGTATTGAACTGTGAAAGTATTTGAGTTACACCAAAAGTATTCAACGATTCTTCTGCACACTAACACAACGGGGTATAGTAGTTGTAGCGGCTTAATTAAAGCACGAAGCCTACCGGCAAACTTCGATTGCGCTGTCAAAAATCCGAAGAATTATTCCGGCAGTAAAATAACTTGTGCGATTTTAGACTTTATCGCTTGAGTTCAGGCATATTAGCGAATTTATACGTACCAATGCAATATGCGATCGAGCGCTAGTTGGGGCGCAGTGCTTTTATTAAAAACAGTTTTTATTTATTGTCGGTTCGAGGCTTGAGAGGATTTTTCTTGCGATACATTCCTGAATTCGAGAATTGTTTTAATTTTCAATACTCGCTTGCGGTTAGCTTTTTATTTGAACACTTCACAATTCCATTTCACGGTTTGTGTAAAGATCAGTTTCGAAATTCAGTGCATCGATCCTTAGATATCCACTGACTACAAATTCTCATGCATGTTAATTGAATGACAAGATGAATGTTGTTTTTAACCGACTTCAAAAAAAGGAGGAGGTTCTCAATTCGACTGTATTTTTTTTTTTTTTTTTTTTTATGTTTGTTACCTCAGAACTTTGGACTGGGCGAACCGATTTTGATGATTCTTTTTTTAATCGAAAGCTGATGGCTGTCATGTGGTCCCACATAAATTTTATTGAGATCTGACAATGGCATCCATGAGAAAACTACATAAGTCGTAAATTTGTGTTAAGATGTGCGCGACAAATTGACGAATAACTCAATATCACGTCAACCGATTTCGATGATTCTTTTTTTAATAGAAAGCTGGTGCTTGTCATGTGATCCCACATAAATTTGAACGAGATCTGATAAGTAGTTTTTGAGAATTTGAAGTCGGTTATTTTTTGTTAGTAAAATTTAGATTATACTTGTCTCATTTATTTATTTGGCACACCAATGTATACTATGTTACATTTCACAATCTATATATATAAAATTGAAAAGCGACACACCGCTGATTAAACAAAAAATCTCAGAAACTGCCAAACCGATTAAGATGAAATTTGGCAGGGAGATAGTTTATGCTAAGGAGACGTCCACTAAGAACGGATTTTTGGAAATTCATCCCCTAAGGGGTACAAATAAGGGTTAGAAGACACTTTCATACAAACCAACTTTCTTAGTTATAGATTTATAAATTTGAAAATTTTTATGTAGGTTTATAGTAATAAACAAAAGTTAAATTTAATATATTTTTTTGGAAAATCATCCCTTAAAGGGTTAATTTACTGAATTGAACTTAGTAGGCAACTTCGTCATTTTTGAAGTTAAAAACATGAAAATTTACATATTAGCTTCAGACTAGAAACAAAATTTGTAAGTATTATGTTTTTTTGGAAAATCATCCCCTAAAGGGTTAATTAAGAGTGCGAAAGTTAGTATGGACACTTCGTCAGTTTTGAAGTACGAAGGGCGAAAATTTGTATATAAGCTTATAGTTAGACACAAAAAATAACTGTATCATTGTTTCCTCGAAATTCATCCCCTAAAAATAGGGGTTGGTAGTCAACTACATACAAATCAACTTCGCCAATTTTAGAGTTATAAATATGAAATTTTTTATGTATGTTTATAGTAATAAACAAAAGTTAACTTTAACAATTTTTTTCGGAAAATCATCCCTTAAAGGGTTAATTTAGTGAATTTAATTTAGTATGCAACTTCGTCATTTTTAAAGTAAGAAGGGTGAAATTTTGTATATAAGCTTATAATTAGACACAAAAATAACTGTATCACTGTTTTCTCGAAATTCATCCCCTAAAAATAGGGGTAGGAAGCCATTATCGTATAAATCAACTTCGTCAGTTTTAGACTTACAAATATGAAAATTTTTATGTAAGTTTATAGTTGTGAACAAAAGTTAATTTTAACACGGTTTTTTGGAAAATCATCCCTTAAAGGGTTAATTTAGAGGATTTCATTTAGTACGCAACATCGTCATTTTTAAACTTAAAAACATGAAAATTTATATATTAGCTCCAGATTAGAAACAAAATTTGGAAGTATATATTACGTTTTTTTTGGAAAGTCATCCCCTAAAGGGTTAAATAAGAGTGGGAAAGTTAGTATGGACACTTCGTCAGTTTTGAAGTGCGAAAATTTGTATATAAGCTTATAGTTAGACACAAAAAATAACTGTATCACTGATTTCTCGAAATTCATCCCCTAAAATTAGGGGTTGGTAGTCAACTACATACAAATCAACTTCGCCAGTTTTAGAGTTATAAAATATATGAATTTTTTTATGTAAGTTTATAGTAATAAACAAAAGTTAACTTAGATTTTATTTTTTTCGGAAAATCATCCCTTAAAGAGTTAATTTAGGGGAATGAACTTAGTAAGCAACTTCGTCATTTTTTAAGTTAAGAATGGACAGGGAGCAGGAGAGGGAGAAGGAGCGGAAGAGGGAGATAGAGAGGGACAGGGAGCGGGAGAGGGAGTGGGAGCGGGACAGAAATCGGGAGAGGGCGCGGGTGTGAGCGGGAGAGGGACTTGGAGCGATAGAGGAAGAGGGAGAGGGATATGAAGTGGGAGAAAGACCTCGAGCGGGAGAGGGAGAGGGATATGTGGTGGGAGAAGGACCTCGAGCGGGACAGGGACAGGGAGTGGGACAGTTAGAGGGAGAGCGAGGGGAGTGAGACAGGGAGCGGGAGAGTAAAAGGGACAGGGAGCGGGAGAGGAAGAGGGCAAGGGGAGAGGAAAAAGAAAAAAAAATGTTAATGTTGTTTACTATTCCAAACCCGCTCCCGGAGGAATGATCTGTGATTGTATCGTAAGTTTCAGTATGTAAATTCCTAAATATAAGTACTTCAATATAATTGAACCTGTTTTTCAATTTTCTTCTTCGGGATACTAAATAATATGATAAGCATAATTTCCGCGTGCGAAGCTGCGGGCAACAGCTAGTACAATATAATTACAGGATAAATAGAACTTACAATCGTTTACACAATTATTTGTCAATTAAATCTCTTATTTTTTGACCAATTACAAATCGTTCACATTTTTGTTATGGATTTCCACAGATGACACGTCCCATCATTTTTGAAATACAGATTGAAAGAGTTCATCGTAACATAAGTAATAATAGTTGTTACTAATCGCAGTAATGGTTGTTAAATTGAACGTAAATTGTTTACTTATGTTCTACCTCTAATTTCTTTAAGCACAAAATATTCATTACACGTTCCTTACCTATTATACAACATTCAATAAGTGTATATAATTACCTTCTTAAGTCAGAACCATATGATTGATCGCGGCTGTTTGTTAAAGTATTGGAAAGTAAATTACTCTACCGTTCTACAACAATTACAACACCCTACATGTTAAGGCAAGGATTTATATCTTCGGCATAATTTATTTTAATGTATACGGCCGCTTTTTGATTTGCGTAGATAAAAAGTATTGAACATTCGATATCTGAGCTTAACAGCAAATTAATTAAGCTACAACAGGTTAATGCAGGTTAACATTTTACAAAGCAACTCAATTAGCAACCGGTCCTCGCAACATGATGCTACTTAATTGGCTGAGTCGAGTAAATTATGAAAATTGCTGCCAATTTATGAATATAGGCGACTCATTCCGTTTATACATATACTGTGTGGGACAATGAACGAGAATTACGATACTGACTACATTGTGATGCCACAGTCTAAAAGCATATAGTTGTTCATCGCTTTCAATCTCCAAATAATAAAAAACACTGTTTTCAACAAACAATGAAAAAAAATTGGCAGGTTTATTGCTTGTTTCAAAATACTATAAAAAATAATTAAATGTAATAATTATTATGTTTTTAAAATACTTTAATTCGTAACATTTTTCCCAGAATTCTGTGGCAAATCTGGGAACAAGTCTAACTCTGCATGTCCCATTACCATTTTTGAAATCATTTGGCTGACGAATGAAATATCTGTTAAACTATAGTATTACTACTAAGAATGGTAGTAGCTCGTAAGTCATAAGTTCCAGTACCGTATGCATTTTACAACGTTCGGGTAACAGAGAAGCCATCACGGTAATTATAGTACGAGCCAAGAGCTCAGCTAAGTACAAAATGTTCGATCGACGATGCATACAAATGTGTGGTAATTACACTGTTGGCTTCAACTCGACTACATGGTTTACGAGTAGCGACGTGCGGTTTAGGAAACCTTACTAGGTTTTCATTTGAGTTCGTTTCAAACCAAATGTAACTACAATATTCTATTCAGCATTCGTGAATACAGTGGATATAAAATATGTAACAGCGTTTTGGCTTATTATAGAGAGAATCTTGAAGTTTTTTCTATAACAAAATTTATTTTTACTGGGTAAAAGACGCTTCGTCCTATTTTAAGTTTAAACCAACCTCCCCATCTACTAAGCTATCTGTTAGAACTAACCGAAAAACGCAATTATAAGCGTCTTCGGAGAGCCAGCAATAAACAACATACTGGCTTCCTTTTCACCGACGACACGTCAGTGATTGATGATTACAGATGTCCATAGAAGGAAAATAAAAACCGGTGGCATGTCTTCTCATCTTGAAATAAAAAACTACATAGATTGAAAGTTTTAAAAATATCTAACTTGATTTGATAATTGGGTATTTTGCGTACCCTTTTTCAACAATAAAGGTTGATAAGATCATTTCACCATTATAAATTTCATTATTGATAAATTAATTATACGAATAGTGCTAGAAATTGGGGAGGGAACCCTGATAAAGTGTTTTTGAGATTTATCTTTTTTTATTTTTTATTACTACGTAAGGATAGGGCGCGCTTGAAATGTGGTACAGTCGGCCGCAGAAATAGCTTAACATTTTAGTACCTTGTCATATTAAATTTCTTGAGTTTGTCATACATGTTGCTAGAAAACCGTGGATACAGTTACTATTACAAAGTACTATAATGTTAAGCTACTTCTGCGGCCGACCGTACTTAAATTGATCCTAGGAGAAATAATGTAACAGCACATCATCTCTCTTAGTTCGTAAGGGAGAGGGAGAGATGGCACTACTTTTTGCTTGTATTAAGAACATAACTCGGATGACCGAGCTTCGCTCGGTATTTATTTTAGCAAACAACGCCATCTACTGAAGTAGCTTAAAGTGTTGCTACTCGCCAATAAATGTCAGGAACTGTCTATTGTAACAGTTTTTCATTACCTGAAAACACGAATAAAAAGACATTTTCTAAAAATGAATCCTAGTTAAATCGATTTATCGCCCCCGAAACCCCCTGCATACTAAATTTCATGATAATCGTTGGCGCCGTTTCCGAGACTCAGAAAATATATAAACAACAATTGCTCGTTTAAATGTATTAGATTAGATAGGTGTTAAATGTTCCTATGAGCTTGATCCTTTTGACTGCTTTCTAAATGTATTTATGTGTAAAAATTTACATTATAATTGTAATGAAAAAAAATTAGACGTTACTGAGGTTCAACGTTACCATCGTTATTAGCGACTACAGCAAGATTCATTCTTTTGACTTCAGTTTATAAAACGATCCATGAACCAGCTTTATCCAGGAAGTTTATAGCTTAGCATTATTTACTAACTGTAATCCCCGAACTAATCTCCCAGGTACCGTCCGCTCATAACGTATTCTCCACCTTCGACCAGGTGGATTTCAAACTAAACAGTACTATTTTAATTCTAGCATTAATTTTATTATAAATCTAACGAGCTTGCAAAAAATATATTTTTATCTTTATAAATGACGAAGTTTCATACAAATTTACATTCCCTATTTGAACTCTACTGGGGGATGAATTTCCAAAAATCCCGTGCTACCTACGTTTTTGCAAAATTTAATCGTGCGTGTAAAAATATACGTAGTAAACCAACATACAAATACGGAACCATACCATGATACGCAATTCGCCGGGTTAATTATTAATATTGTGTAGCTAGGTAATATAATTACTGTACGATGTGATTGACATTCACGAATATTTTACTATACAAATTTTGTACATAATTATAACGATATTAAGTAATATTTTATTTTAATATTTAGTTCGTTCAGTAGTTAATATGATAATGATCTTATACATTGTGGTTTATATGGGTTAATGAGGCCCCTATTAATTCATAGTGCCAAGAAGTGCTCCCCTGATTATGAAGCAGTTTTTATGCAGATGAGACGTGCTTTGTGACTATGATATGAAGTACCTAGTGTAGTTCTTTTTAAACACATAACAGTTGATATTTTTCCCTTGAAACCATCTGTTTTTTTTCTTTAATCTTCATCTGCCATCGTTATTACAGTGTCAGTGGCTACTATGGTTAAGCTTCCTTCCAACCCATTTAACGGAATCATTTTGGGATCACTTGCGTTTCAATTTTATTTGTCCGGCTGCCATACTCGATATTCGGTATATCTGTTGGGAAAAATTTGGACAAAAAAAACTTGAGAGGTGTCAAGGGACACCCGGATGGAACGAATTTCCTTGCAGTCAGTACTAGGAAAGCAAAAACATGCAGCAAGTGTGCCAAAAAAATCTAAGGTATTAAATTTCTCATCGGCTTTGTTCTCCTAGTAGCAGACACTTTTTGCCGTCGTAGTTTTTTTACATAGAAAGCAAGCCATAAGTACTAGGATAGCAAAAACAAATTTCTCACGAAATTTAATACCTTAGATTTGTTTTGACACACTCGCTTGCATGTTTTTGCTATCCTAGTACTCTGGCTTGCTTTCTATGTAAAAAAAACTACGACGACAAAAAGTGTCGTTACCACTTTTCGTTACCAAATAAGTGTCGTTACCACTTTTCGTTACCGCCTAGCCCCCTTTCCCAACGCGCGATAAGGAACTTGGTTCCAAAACACAGTTTGGAATAATATTTTTCAGGTTAAAATTATTAAATTATGGACATAATATAAAAGTTAATCTTACCTGACCATAAAACCACGGTTTAAACCTAACATTCTAACCCATTTTTTAATTTTAAACAAAGTATGCTTTGTTTTGACTTTGTTACGTCTTTTTAAACAAAGTCTCCAGTTAGAATAATAATAATAATAGTTCATGCCAGGTGACCTAACCATCGTTACGAGTTTGCTAACTTATAATTGACTAGCTGACCCGGCGAACTTCGTATCGCCTAAGAATGTAACAAATCAGAGATAATTAAAATCGGTACAGCCGTTCTTAGCCGTTATAGTTTCCGTGTCCTCCCTCTCTCTCTCCCTCTCTCTCTCCCTCTCCCTCTCCCTCTCCCTCTCCCTCTCCCTCTCCCTCTCCCTCTCCCTCTCCCTCTCCCTCTCCCTCTCCCTCTCCCTCTCCCTCTCCCTCTCCCTCTCCCTCTCCCTCTCCCTCTCCCTCTCCCTCTCCCTCTCCCTCTCCCTCTCCCTCTCCCTCTCCCTCTCCCTCTCCCTCTCCCTCTCCCTCTCCCTCTCCCTCTCCCTCTCCCTCTCCCTCTCCCTCTCCCTCTCCCTCTCCCTCTCCCTCTCCCTCTCCCTCTCCCTCTCCCTCTCCCTCTCCCTCTCCCTCTCCCTCTCCCTCTCCCTCTCCCTCTCCCTCTCCCTCTCCCTCTCCCTCTCCCTCTCCCTCTCCCTCTCCCTCTCCCTCTCCCTCTCCCTCTCCCTCTCCCTCTCCCTCTCCCTCTCCCTCTCCCTCTCCCTCTCCCTCTCCCTCTCCCTCTCCCTCTCCCTCTCCCTCTCCCTCTCCCTCTCCCTCTCCCTCTCCCTCTCCCTCTCCCTCTCCCTCTCCCTCTCCCTCTCCCTCTCCCTCTCCCTCTCCCTCTCCCTCTCGCTCTCCCTCTCCCTCTCCCTCTCCCTCTCCCTCTCCCTCTCCCTCTCCCTCTCCCTCTCCCTCTCCCTCTCCCTCTCCCTCTCCCTCTCCCTCTCCCTCTCCCTCTCCCTCTCCCTCTCCCTCTCCCTTTCCCTCTCCCTCTCCCTCTCCCTCTCCCTCTCCCTCTCCCTCTCCCTCTCCCTCTCCCTCTCCCTCTCCCTCTCCCTCTCCCTCTCCCTCTCCCTCTCCATCTCCATCTCCGCTCCCCACCCCTCCCCCTCTCCCTCTCCCTCTCTCTCTTCCTCTCTCTCTCCCGCTCCCGCTCCACTCCCCTCCCCTTCACTCCCCTCCCCTTCACTTCCCTCCCCGTGTTACATAATCGGGATCCGCAGAACATGCGCGAGCTGTCCGGCCGCGGGGCCGGTGATGATTGTTGCTACTCGTACAATCACGTTGTCACGTATTTCCTTTACTACGTAATATCTTCTGAATGGAATGTCCGATTTGAGTAATTCAAAAAGTTCTCTATAGGTATTGAAACAGTTTTGAATATGAAATGATTTATTTGGATAAGGATTAATACGAAGATATGGTTTTCATGATCTGATTTTGGTCATCTTTTTTATTAACTTTTAAAATGTAAAAAGTGGTTATAGTGACATAACGACAATAGTTGGACATATACTATCGCGAGGTTTTTTGTAGATATTGATATGTTCTATAATATTGTAGAACATTTTTTTGTTCTATCATCAATAGTTTCCGCAGCGTATGCGATGAAAGAAATTTTTAAGCAAATTTTTTCACACCTTAGTTCACGTTACTGATGTTTTAGCAAGGATCCCTAATTTTTTCCAGTAATAAATATAGCCTATGTTACTTCTGAATAATGTAGCATTCTAATGGTGAAAGAATTTTTAAAATCGGTTCAGTAGTTTTCGAGTTTATTCGTTGCAAACATACAAAAATATAAAAATACAAAAATACAAAAATACAAAGCTTTCCTCTTTATAATATTATATTCTATTATATTATATTTCTATTTATGAAAATAGAATTAACTTCATTTTAAAACTTACGTAAAAACATGATGTAACTTTTGAAAGATAGAAAGAAAATGATTTTGCAATCATTTAAATTACGAGTCCGTGAGCATTTCCTCAAGGCAACGTATCCTTAACAGAATACAGTGTCTTCTTTCTGCATAAATGGCGATATGTATGTATTTGTATATATGTTATGTATATGTATGTATGTATATTTGTACGTATGTATATAGGTATGTATGGATATATGTATGTATGTATGTATGTTTGTATTTATGTATAAATATATATTATTTATAGTTTAATGAAATAAAGCATCGTGATTAAATTTTTGTTTGTTGCACCTACCACAATTTTTCATCACCAGGGTTGACTGGTAGAAAATGCCACTAGGCATTAAGTCCGCCCATTGTAATTCAATGTATGAATTCAATAAAGTTTAAATAAATAAATAAAATACATTTATTTGCAAAAGATACACTTAAGGTTATACAATACTTATACAAGGTAATAATATCTTTTCATAATATCGATAAAAACAGCAATGCAAGTATGTGCTGGGAACATTTTTGCATTTGTGTTGTCAAAGTGGTCCGTCGATTTATGGATTCGACTATTGTGCTCTCCAACTAAATCTGCCCTTGGCCGTATAGTTGGTAGCATTGAAAAAGGAGTATAAAAATTAAAATGGTATATTTTAAGTAATGTTTTATATTTCTAGTAATATAATATATCGTTATTACCTTTGATGAACTTAATAACGACGCTATTATTATGTCCATAAAATGGTTTTTGAATTATAAAAGACACTTATTTCAATACTATCAACAGTACGCCCAAGTGCAGATTAACGCTTCCCGCCCACGTCCGACTTTTTGTAGGAGAGATAAGCAGTTCTTCGATGCATCGAATAAAAAACATCGATGTTTACTCGATGTTGACGTATTAAAAAAACATCGGATTAAATCGATGTATCCATACTTTACATCGAGTGTTTTTAATACATCGATGTATATCGTCCATCCCTAATAAATATATAAATAAAAAAATGAAATTTAAATTTATTTATTTAAATTTCGTTTCAAAAATAATCATTCATCTGCTTCGCTTTCACTTTGACTCGTGCCACCCTCATCTTTTTCTGATTCACTATCACTGTCATCAGAGCTGTCCATTGTGGCTATTTCTTCATCGTCATCTATATAAAGATAAAAAATGAAGTATTTATATCATTTGTATTTTAATAAACATAAATAGAATAAATAAAATGTTACCTTTTTCTGGTTGGATAGTTATTTCAGTAATCGATGATGGTAATTGGTTTCCAGAAAACCACCTGAAGTCATATCTATTGTCGACTTCTTCCCATCCATAGTCTGAAGGTGTATGATTGGTTGGAACCTTCAGATGTGCGTGCGACCAAATTTGCGCTATGAAACATGCTCCCAAAAAGTGTTGGTATAATTCTGATTTGCATGGTGGTAGAGACGAGCCATCAATGGTTTTTTGGGCAACACAAAAACATCATTTTTTTCAAGCAGTTTATATGTTTTTTGAAACATTGCTGTTCTTGCTTCATTGACGTATTTCAAGCGTTTGAAGCCATACATATGACAAACGAACTCCTCTGCTTTGCCAAAAAGTTCTTCTAGATTCTCTGATGGCTTTGACATCCGTATAAAGCACGTGGTGAAATCATTTCCAGAATGAGTCATAATGGAAAACGGGCGCTTTTTTCTCTTTTTTTTTTAAAAGATGAGAGTGGCACGAGTCAAAGTGAAAGCGAAGCAGATGAATGATTATTTTTGAAACGAAATTTAAAGATGTATAATAAATAAATATCATTCTATACACTACAGTTTTATTGAAAATAAATAACTGCATTTATATATTATTAAATTTCATTTTTTTATTTATATATTTATCAATTTTTACGTAATTGATTCCTATCCAAAATAGATATGAGAGTATTGATTCGATTAGTACATATAAGAGCGCGTGCACAGAGCCTAAAGTAAAATAATTGTAGTTACGTAATTTCCTCTCACTTGAAATTGTGTCAGGTGATAGTTTACGTGCTATTTTGAATAAACAAAAACATCAGCTGGCTCTAAGTTGGTGGAAAACCCGTCAGCTGACGAATGTAAATAAGCGATCTCCACCTTTCACTGCATCAGCTGACGACCTTTCCACCAACATACAGCCAGCTGACGTTTTTATTTACTAAAAATAACATGTAAAGTATCATCTGACGCATTTTCAAGTGAGAGGATATCACTGAACAAAAAAATTTTTTTTGCATGTTCGTGTGCCCAGCTGACGTATAATCCACCACGGTATGGCCAGCTGACTTTTTTTTACCTTTAAATAATTACGTTATCTATCATCTAACAAATTTTCAGTCGGGAGGAAATGACTGAAAACATTTTTTTTTTTTACATGATTGAAAGGCTGCCGCCCCCCTACCCACCCTTGGAGCGGCAGCTGACGTTCACCATGCTATATAATGCAACTCTCTGAAGTATTTCCCGAGTTATCGCTTGAGAGGAAATTGGTCATGAAAATCTGTCGCTAGCTCACGGACCATTAGTATAGATGTGCTCGCAGTGAGTCTTAAGTGACCCTAAATGAGCTGCCTACAATCTATTCATGTAATAAAAATGTTGAATCTATTTTTATAAAACATATTAAACACCAGTAGAATAGTTTCACACAATTTCTTAAAATTACAAAAATATTTTTCAGTTCCCTATAAACGTAAAGTATAACGTATATCAAATAACTAATCAACTAACACATTTAATCCCGTATCACATGATAAACGTACAGTACAGGTACATGATTATACCAACACTTACTCGAATAGCGTTGTCTGGAATAAACCTTAACACAATGGCGGATCCATAATACTTTAACGAGCAAAACTGAAATAAGCGTAAAGTGCTCCTACCACCCGACAACTACTCATAAAAGAAAACGATCAAGTCATATCAGTTGTAAACTGTAATCAGAAGACAACGATGGTAACTAAAAGTTTCACCGATTTGCACCGTGTGGCTTGGCTTCGTGTGGCGGGGATGGGAGTCAAACTTTTAATGGATGCATACGAACAAGGTTATCTGCTACAGAAAAGCTTGGCACGAGCTTTTGAGAAGATAAAAACTACAGTTTTATGGTTATTTATACGTGTTTATAAAATAAATAAACGTAATATTATTTATTTATTACGCAACATAGTTTTTGCATTAAAATATTAATTCGATTAGTGAAAAAAAACTACAATTTCAGCCATAAAAAGTATTAAAATATCACACTTTGATATTCAAATATTCATTCAGGAATTTATTCGTATATTCGTTGTACAATTTGTTATGAACATGCCAAAAACATGCTGGTATATTGAAAGCCATATTTTTTCATCTATTTTTCCAGGCTGTTTGTTATCAATTTTAATTGATAATGGAAACAAAACATAACCACATTTAAAAAAATGTTCATAGTTATATTAATTCCATCAAAGATTTCCTGGTGGCGATGATTTGAGCCGAGAACGAACATTCTTATTTTAATATTTCATTAAAATAAATTTTCAGAAATTTAAAAATTTTAAATGGTGAAAATAAAAATTTTGTATAATTGATCTTATTATTTTAAAACTATTTTCATATAAGCTAATTAACTAATAATGTGTGTAAAAATTGTTGTTAATTGGGACAATTCGGGTCCATCGATTTACAAACTCAGCTAAACCACCGGATACTTAGTTAGTTGAATATTAATAAAATATTATGTCGTCAAAACATAACAAAGTTACTGTAAGTGAAACTGTAAATGAGTTTTAGTGCTTCTAAAAGTATACTTACCTAAAATGATAAACATAGCAAGTGTCCGCATTCATGTTAAAATGTGACAATTGTACTAAAATGTTGCGACCATTAACCTCCTACCGCGTATGACCAGAATAACAGAATGTATTCACTACCACTTTTATGATAAAATGAAGTAAAAGTACATATTTGAGTAGATGTGTATAAAATATGTACCTATGTAAGATAGTACATACCTATAGATGTGTAACGTCTATATTCGTCCTTGAATTTTCCTCTGTTGTACAGAGTCCTTGTACTTTACCTATCATATATCATGTATCTTTCTAGAATAAATAATGAAATATATTCAACTTTTTTTGATTTGATTGCAGCAGATTGATATTGGACCAAGAGCCCAGAGCGATCAGACATAACTTACTTTCACATGGATGAAACCTAAACTATTCAGTAGCGTCTAGTGAACTTTGAATACCTTGCGTGTTTGTGAAGCTTGCCCTGTGGCACATGGGCAGATACCAGGTGCGAAAGGTAACTAAAAATAAGAGTTACTTTACTTAAATTCACATGGCTGATTTTTGTATATATTTTGTAGAACATTATTCTAAACTAGTTTCATAAAGCGTCAGACATTTTTCATGGGCCAAATCTTCTGTAAGACGCTTTAAACGCAAAAAACTGACGAATTTGTTTAGCGCCTGTAGAAAGTGAATAGTAGACAGTGTCCATTATTTAAGTATTTACGCGTAAACCAAGTGATCGCTTTAAGCGCTTTCTCACAGGCGCTAAACAAAGTCGTCAGTTTTTTGCGTTTAAAGCGTCTTACAGAAGATTTGGCCCATGAAAAATGTCTGACGCTTTATTAAACTAGTTTAGAATAATGTTCTACAAAATATATATAAAAATCAGCCATGTGAATTTTAGTAAAGTAACTCTTATTTTTAGTTACCTTTCGCACCTGGTATCTGCCCATGTGCCACAGGGCAAGCTTCACAAACACGTAAGGTATTCAAAGTTCACTAGACGCTACTGAGTAGTTAAGGTTTCATCCATGTGAAAGTAAGTTATGTCTGATCGCTCTGGGCTCTTACTCTATATATTAAGTCCATCAGTTAAAACTTTAATGGCCGCACTCAGAGTCACTTTCAACGATTACCTAAATAAATCGCTCCTTAGTTACACAATATAAATTCTATACTAAGGCGCGATTTAAGTAACCGTGAGAATGCGGCCGTAAGGCATGAATTTATAAGAATTATTTCTCAGTCTTACCCCACAGTCTAGTTATAAGAAACATCTTGTGCTCTCCGTTGATCAGTAAAGGTGAGCGTTTTATTATGTACATAACAAACATAGCCATCAAATAAAATGTACATAATCCAAAACCTACATTTGTTGCTGTGAATAAATAAAACAAAGTGGCTATAAACAGATGTGAAACAAATCAAGGACCTGAAATATTCGGCAGTTTTCCTTAACAACCACGACATGTCGTTCTTTCTGCCCTTACCCTCCCAATTAACGAGTTTTTGTGCCAAGGTTTAACCTTGATTCGCATCTTTGCCGATAATTGCCATGTTAATTAATTCGATAGTCCTCTAATTGTTGCATAAAGAAGTCTTTGATTGCCAAAAATCTAGAGCAATGTAGTAAAGTAACGAACAACCAATAATTTCTTTTATGATCATGACGTAACCTATTTTGTAGTGGTAGACTGGCAACTGGAACGTCCCTTAAAACGGTTTGCTTTTCATTATACACTGAGGTTAGACGTTTGTCAAGTTTTCA